>JACATO010000632.1:0-600000 GCA_018389105.1 Nautilus pompilius | reverse complement strand
CACATTTTCTAAGTAAATAATCTGTCTAACTATAGCGGTATAACACTGCAAAAATCTTTCCATCAATGTAAATAAAGCAAACTAACAGACACCATCATGTCTGGAGACATCATCAGACAGACAGATAGGTAGATATCCTTCAATGGAAATGGTATCTCAATATAGATGAATCTTTTTGTAATGCTGATACTAAAGATGAGTTAAGGTTTCACTGGAAACGATTTTATTATGGTGCTTTAGTTTGGGAATATTTAAACCTTCCTATCAGTTAACAGGAGATATTGCAGACCTCAAAACTGGATATACTTAATGCATTAAGTTTTGGAGCCATGTGGATAACCTTTAACTTTTACTTTTATACTCTTGTTGCTCATGATCTAGATTACATGACTGATTGTTTTGGTGATATAAGTTTTGTTTTTGTTCAGCAGCAAGTTACTTCAACATTTAAAATGCTATTTAAATTTGTGATGTACCTTTTTCAAAAATCTAAAACTATTTCACCAATTTCACAAACAAAGACTTGACATATAAATGGACACATGTGGATGATATCAGCAGTTCTGGTCTGCAGCTAATTCCTAAGATGTAATCCATATTAAGGAGTCCTGGAAAGTAGGCTTACCTTTTACAAGGGTTAGTTGCGGATAACCTACTTGGGCTCAGTAACTGATTGGCCAGGCTATGGCAAAGTTGTGGGGCACTATCTATCTTCCATAAATTACTGCCCTCTTTAGACCCTTTCCAAGGATTTTTATATTTGGCAGACATCACAACTGCATGCCAGAGACTCGTGTGTTTGGTGGGGAAAGCGTTCTGCTGTGGGGTGCCAATCATCGAGAACAAGAGACCTAGTCTTTTCTGTGTGGAGGGCTCAGAAGTAATGTGACAGCATCATGAGGTGGTCACAGTTCCGCTGATGCACAGATTTGGAACTAAGGCAATATTTAAACTGGATAATCTACATAGCTAATGTCATCTAGGCAACCTTCCAGTTTCATAACCTTGACCAACCAATTCACCAGCCCTGGAAAAAGTTTGCAGAAAGTTGAATTACCAGGTTTGACAGCTTGCAGCATCATTCATGACCTCCCAACTAGTTCAGATATAGTGCAAGTTTCCATAAGATCCTACCCAAAGGTAGACTCAGACAGGTGGTCAGCGGATATGATAATAGCTCATTCTTTAATAACAAAAGAAAATAAGGCAGCTTTGATGTTGCTAAAATTATTAGTTAAAAATTGTTAAAGGCACATAAAAATAATTAAATATTTTCAAAGAAAGCAGTGATGAACAGCACAACTATGACACACATAGCTGTTTGTGGTCTTATTCACAGAAGAGCATTTATTCACCCCTCCATGCATCTGTGGAAACTGTTAAAAGTTTAGATTTACTGAAACTGCCTTGAAATTAAGGGTATTTGCAGGTATGTTATTTCAGTTCTGTAGTAAATTAGGTCTGCTCCGGAACTGACTCCAATATTCCTTTAAGATATATTTGAAATTTCAGAGCATGGAATTGTGGGTTTGTGGAAGATGTTTTCATAATCTCTCTCTTCCGTATTGCTGGCTCTCAAAAAGTGAAGAGACACAAACAGTTAAAATATAAAAAAAAAATTGAATTTGGTTGAGGTGGCAAATGTCATTCATTTGAAAAAAATGTTTAAAACAACAATAAAAACCTGAAGCAACAGAAGTTCGATCCTAGCCTTTGTCTACCTGGATTCTCTTTGTCAAAAATAATAATAATAATAAAATACTTTGTAGCTATTGTTAGTATTCATTCACTGTTCGACGAACAATAATCCAAGTGATCCTGTAAAACGACAAATGAATGAAAGAACACAGCTTACCATCAGGATCTATAATTAATGCATAATTTTAGCAATGAATGTGCCAACATCATATCACTCTAAAAAGAATAACTCCAAGTTTTCAAAAGGGGTTTGTCTTTAAAATAATTGCATCAGAAATTAGTTTCCTCTACAGACATCTTTGGATTTACAAAATTATTTCTAATTCTTGATATTACGCATAATACAGGTAGTGTCTTTATAAGGCTGAGTTTTGGAATATTCTACTAATTTATTCAAACTAAGCTGTACTCATCAAAATAACAAGTTGGATTCTTGGAATTTATAAAAATGTTTCCAATAAGAGTCTTGCGTAAGAACGACATTCTGCTATCTCTCTCTGGTTATCAGCTCCCCAGCCTCTGTCTGAGCAGCTGAGAGAGGAGCTAATGTAAGAAGAGGAGATGGCTTATAACACAGGTCCTCCTACCCTCAGGGATATATGTGTGTGTGTGGCCTCTCCCACATGTTTTATATTTTAATGGCAGAGCTGAGAGATGTGCAGGGTTCTGATGACTTACTCAGTGTAAAACAAATTACCATTCAATATCGGAAAAATAATCCGAGAATTCTGGGTATTTTCTTCCTAATCCTGTCTCTATATGTCACATGTCAGAGTTTAAAGCTCCGCCCACTGGCAAAAATAAAAAGGAAAAAAAAAAAATCAATATTAATTTATTAACTCGGAAGGGATTTAGGTTGTTCCCCAGTAGCTGGGGTTGAAATAACCATGTACCCTGTTTTCCAGTGGTTACGGTTGAGGAGAATAACAGTATTAACCAGAGGCTTTGTGTTTTGACATTTACAAAATGACCACAGACAATAAAAAAATGCTCTCTACTTTCAATCTCTGCCAGTTCAATTTAGTATCGTAGCTGACACCGTTCAATGAATGCAGAAAATACTCAGCTGGTGGCCTTTGTGATTGGTAAGATACTTCAACCGGTGTCACTGTGGCATCCATTCTGATCCAGCGAGGAACCCCTCTAATTTCAGTGTCCCTGCTTGGTTCTCTAAATAAAACTGTACTAAATCCATACTGACTTGATTCCAATCTACTCGACTTATATTATTTAGCGTATGTGTGAGAGATTTTGTTGTATCCTATATTTACATTAATTCATTATTAGATCTGTTTATACAGCATAGTTCAGCTTTCGTAGTTTTTCACTTGTATTTAACTGGTTTATTTATTATTGGTACCAAATTTTCAATGTGTGACCACTTTTGCACAATTCTGGATTCACTCGAAACCTTTATCTGTGATTTAGCAGTCTCCCAGTCTCTGCTGACGTCCTCTCCTACCTTCCAGGTGAACAGCATGGCCATTATTAAGAGAGGATGGCTAGACAGTGAGCTGCCTGGTTCTGAGATAATAGTCCAGATTTTAAAAATAAACAATAATAATTATAAAATCACACAAGGCTTCTGTTGAGATCCAGGTGTATATATCTAAGGTGGAACAGCAGCAGACAGAGTTGGATCTGAAGCACAGCATCTCACCAGACCAAGCTCTGAGGTGTCACTGGTGTAGTGTGGAGGGAGGGTTTGTACTCCTTCCTGAAGCTTGCTTGCTTGTTTTGTAACACACAGGCTCATGGCGGTGTTTTTGGAAAATTTAGAGTTGATACATGATGTAGTAGTAGTAGTAGTAGTGTCTTTATAAGGCTGAGTTTTGGAATATTGCATTAACTTCTTCAAACTAAGCTGTACTCATCAAAATAACAAGTTGGATTCTTGGAATTTATAAAAATAATTTCCAATAAGAGTCTTGCGTAAGAACGACATTCTGCTATCTCTCTCTGGTTATCAGCTCCCCAGCCTCTGTCTGAGCAGCTGAGAGAGGAGCTAATGTAAGAAGAGGAGATGGCTTATAACACAGGTCCCCCTACCCCTAGGGACAGAAATGTGTGTGTGTGGCCTCTCCCACAGGTTTTATATTTTAATGGCAGAGCTGAGAGATGTGCAGGGTTCTGATGACTTACTCAGTGTAAAACAAATTACCATTCAATATCGGAAAAATAATCTGAGAATTCTGGGTATTTTCTTCCTAATCTTGATATTTTGTGTGGGGGTTTTGAATTTTACCTCCCAACCAACAATAAATTAGTCCTGATTTAACACCGAAGGGGTTTGGTTGGGCAATTTCCCAGTAACTACGGTGAAGATCCTACAGCAGCAAAGTTTTAATCCAGATGGCTTTTTGTATTTTATGCTTGTTCTTTATACCGCATGAAAGACCTAGAACTTCATCATTTATCAAAACTGATTACCAATGAAATTTCTGAATGAATTAAATTAGTCTTCATTTATCTTTCAATTTTTTAAAAATTAAGTTGGAATTTTCAAATAACATTATTTTCTCCTCCATTATCCTTAGAAAGGAAGTAAAATGGACGGTATGCATCTTGGTGATAACGAACAATCACAGCTGTAGCACCATAAGTGTAGGCTCCTTTTGCCAGATGGTTTGAAGAGGATTTCCTTGGATTGCCTCCCTCTTCTTCTCCGAATCTCAGCAGTGCCAGACTTTTCTGTTCATCATACAAATACTGACAAATGGAGTGTTTGGTAATCACGTCTCCAGCATTATGTTGAATTGTATGCATTTAATCTATTCATTTGCCAACAGCAAGCATAAGGGAGCCAGCCAGCCAGGTAAGACATCTCCAGCATTAAGCTGCCACTAATAATAACAATAAAAATAAATTTAAAAAAGGCCGGCCTTTATAATTGAAGGGTTTTAAGCAGCCATGACTCATTTTCCACAACCTGGGCCCTAGTCCCCTTTTCAGAGGTCAGAGACTTACTAATCCTCTAATGCAGGGATTCCCAACCAGTGGGTTGCGTAGCCGTGCTAAAAGTGGCTCGGGATAACATTAATTTCAACTCATCAATTACATTTTTTATGCTCTTACATATTTTTTTGTTTTTGTTTCAGTGCAAAAAAAACGTGTTACAGCAGTTCAATGTCATTAGATGATATTGGGGGTGTCTGTATGCGTGCCTGTGTGAATGTGTATCTGCAAGTGTATGCTTGAGTGTCTGTTTAGCTGTGCTTAAACACGTGTGTTCAGTTACTCGTAGTGCTGTAGCGCGTCCTGTGTGTATGTGTGCGCACTCGCTGTCGACAGGTGAGTCGCATGCCTGTTGCTGATTGGTCGATGACGAATCACGTGACTGGCCCGGACAGGGATGAGGGGCCGGGGGAAGTGTGTGGCATAAGGCAGTGAGAAGTTGTGGTGATTGTGTCGTGCGTCTCGCCGGTTTTTAGTGCAGTAGAGGTGAGTTGTCTAGCAGGCATGTTGTTGGGGTATGAGATTTTGATTGGAGACATGTTTTATTTCAGTTTCTTGTGTATTTTCTAATTGAATCTATTCTTAATATGATTTATTCTATTCACAGATTTGAATCCATGGCTAAACGACGCAGATACTCAGAATACTACCTCAACATTGGCTTCACCACTATGCTCGCCAACGACGGCATCGAGAAAACATAGTGCATTTTGTGCCATGCTGTCCCGAGTGCAGAGTCAATGAAACCATCGAAACTCAAGCGTCATCTCGAGACGAAACATCCAGAACACTTGGATTTCTTCAAACGGCATGAATGGTGTCTCAAAAGTCAAAGACTCGATGCCAGTGAGCCGTAGTGGAGGCCTCATATGAGATTGCATTGGAAACTGCTAAACAAAAAAAGCCTCACACGATTGGAGAAACACTTCTAAAACCCTGCATGTTGAAAGCAGTAAATCTTATACTTGGAGAAGCCAGTGCAAAGAAGATGCAGCAAGTAGCCCTGTCAAATAATACTATACAGAGGCGCATTTCTAAAATGTCTATGGATGTGAAGGAGCAGGTTCTGACCGAAATCAAGGCTTCTCTGTTCAGTTGCTTGTCTTTGTGAGATACATTCATTCAGGTGACATTAAAGATGAATTCTTGTTCTGCAGTGCACTTGAAACTACTACAAAATCTGATGATGTCATGGCAAAAGTTTCAAATTTTTTCCATGAGGAAGGCCTTCAATGGGAAAACGTGTGTGGGGTTTGTACGGATGGAGCACCGGCTATGCTGGGATCGAAGTCAGGATTCCAGTCGAGAGTGAAAAAGCTAGCACCTCAAGCCAAAGGGATCCACTGCATGATCCACCGATATGCTCTCGACAGTAAGACTCTACCTGCCTCTCTGCAGGAAGTGCTTGATTCTGTAATCAAAATTGTAAATTATGTGAAGACTGCAGCACTCAACACTCGGCTATTCAAAGAACTATGCAAAGACATGAATGCTGACCACGAAGTCCTTCTTTTCTACACAGCAGTACGTTGGTTATCGAAAGGGAACGTTAATCGTGTCTTCGAGATGAAAAATGAAATAAAGCTATTCCTGGGGGTTCAAGAAAAGAAAGATCTTGTAGCTCACAAGAATCAGTAGTCTGTGTCCAGCAGCCACATTGTAAATATTGGGAAGTTTGTTGGCAGGTCTGCTGATCTCGAGAGACCAGTATCACCTTCTGTAGTGCTGCATTGTGGGAAAAATTTTAAAAAAATGTTTTTTTTTGTCAATTAATTTTTAGAATATGACGATAAAACCTGGGAAATAGATCGGAACTTTAGAAAGTAATTCTTTACATTGGTGAACCAAGACTTCAGGGAAGTCCTCCGACATTATTTATTAATGATGTACAATTGCTACATGTGCAGCTTTTACACATCACTAATATTTAAACAAATCATAAATTATCAATTGCATATAAAAATGATTATTTAAGTATTCTTGCATCTCATCTGCAATATCCTTGAGATACACACATTTCCTCACCAGGCATAAACAATGGCTGAACATTCTAGAAATGCAGATGAACAATTTTTTTTCTTTTCCTTTTTGTTTGCTTCACATGCAAAATGTCCTAATCTGAATAGAGGATCCAGGTAGAGAGAGGTTTTCTTTTTTCCATAACAATAGAGAGATAAGATTACAAATGAAGTTATACAATACAATAAGTGAACCATCACAGCGAAAACGGAACGACCACAAGCTTAAATTTTTTGTGGATTTAAGCTGAATTATCGTAACTTTATATAAAAAGGGAATAGTTTAACGGAAACTCACAAAACTTATTTAATTCTGAATCGTTCATTATACTATTTATTGTTCATTCAGCTGAGCAGGACTAAGGATGACATTGGAACCTATTAAAATATTAGCATAAGTTGGAGAACAGCACTAACTGTCAAAGGGAAGTAGATTTCACTCCTTACTAGAAGAGAACTAAATGAAATGAAGTATAAGGGACCATGTTTTAAGTTTTAAAACTTTTATCAGGGCTTGTACACAGAAAGAAAGAAGTCGTCGTTTCTGAAGAGCTCCTAGAATTTTTTGGTCATACCTCCATTCATGCTTCAGTCTCTGACCTTTGTATTTTATTTTTTTTTTAACAAACCACTTGATGATGATTATTAAGATCTCCATCCATAATGATCCACAGGGATGGATTAGGAGGTTCAGACAACAGAGGTAGAGATGATTATCTGCCAGAGCAGTCATTCGTTACATTTATTCCAATATGTTACACACATCAAGCTCAGCACTGTGTCGGCCGAACGGTCAGATTAAGAATGATGACGGATACGCTGAAGTCACAGCCATAGGTAAATGAAGATTTGCGCCTTTGGTTTTCTATGGATAAAATTCTAAACCTACTTAGCATCCTGCACAAACAACCAGTAATTGATCGCAAACAGCTTCCAGAGAAGACCATCAAAATAAATACAGCCATTTAGCATTTCGACTGGCTGCAGCTATAAAACAACAAGGGAAGTTTGTATGGTTCAATAATGGCGTCTTTTCTGCGCATTGATTACACACAACAGACTGGGGCATAAAGAACCCTTAGACAACTGGCAACTAACACAACTTTCATTGCCTATGTTTATTTGGAACAGACTTTGTTCAATGGCAAAGCAAAAGTATAAACCAATGTAGCAAACTCCTAAAAGCATAAAACCTATTAGTGGAATCCATGAAAAAGAAATCGGATTTTGCACGTTAACATAGAACAGCAGATAACAATGGACAACTGCGTGTCCACAAAGAAGTGATGGTAAGACTTCCTGTAGTTGCATTCCCTTTTTTTGCACCTCGGAAATTATAGCTGACTGGTGAATGCATCCATAGGGAAGTGATTTAGATTTCTTGGGTTGTGTAATGGGTCAATTCTAATTTTGTTTCTACTGCAAGAAATACAGGTGAATAGTGAGAGTACTCGGTGGTGTTAACTTTACTTATCATCTATAGGCTTTCCTTTTCTAATGTGTAATAGAGAGAATATCAGAGACTCGCGAACATGCTCCTTGATCAAAGATGACCCCCCTCTCTCTCTCTCTGGGGTATGTACAGCTTATTATTAAGAATGTCCATTATTGAACTTTGCTGCTGTCTTCTTAGGGTTGCACAGGTACTCATAGATAATGTATCGTTGAAAACATGGCTTATAGATGAGCGAGTACATTAAGCAGTGAAAGTATTTCATGGAATTGTGAATGCATTGCAGATAATGTGCCCTAATTGTATTCATTGGTCATTGATGCTCTCTCTTCATGAGGCAGTTCTTGTTCACTTTCGCTCCTGCAGATAGTTAGTTACTGCCTGTTGGACACCAACCTCTTCTTAAAAGAGAAATGGTCATAAATATAATTCTGCAGTTACTATTAGCTACATCAATCATTAGCATTTCTATTGCTAAAAATATATTTCCTAATATCCAATGTTGGCTGAAATGTATATACATTTATTACGATGAACCTTACTAGATGGTTACACATCGGCATTCAAGGTGCCAATTATTGTGAAAAACCTCTTCTGGGTCTCCTCTTAAATTTTTGAAATTCAAATTTACTGGTCCATTATTTTTGACTGCTCAGGGTATTAGAAACACTTAAGACCGGGAAACATTTGAATAGATCTATGCCAAACTCTTTCTAATAACTAACTCTCTTTTCTCAAATGGATATTCCTCAAGAGTACAGCTAAGTCAAGATGTGGATGAGACAAGAATTTCTATTGTTTAGTTTAAAGTTCTTAATTAACCCTTATGGTTATAGAAATGCAATTAGGGAGGGTGATATTTTTTATCAGTTTTTAAATCAAATTAATGGTGGTCCATCTATCATATTAAGAATGTTGCAAAGATATGCAAAGTCAAGTGGGAGTGAGTTAATAGACCCTTCCAGAATGTAATTGCAAAAGCTCTACTTTATATATTTTTAACTTAAACTGCAGATCATAAAGATGCTTTCGAATAAGCCATAAATATTTAAGAAAAAAAAATCAATAAACTCTTCCAGTTTATTCTGATACAAAATATTTATGCATATATTTATTGCATTTTTTAAATAAAACTTATTTTAAAAGCCTCTCCTGATTGTAGTATGTGGTTTTTTTCTGGAATGAATCATTGAAATGGCTGAGGATAAACAAGTTCTCTGATTAACCAGTGGACAGAAGAAAGCGAAGAATATTGCTTATCATTTTTTTTTTTTTTACATCTTAATTTCTAAAAACATATTGAAGTAACTTATAAAAAAACCTGGTACTAAAGACATTCAGGTGGGAGAAAAAGTAAGAAAAAATACTTTTTAATATAAAAATATCAGGGAATCCATCAGATGCCGCTGCCTCCTTATTTTGTGGTTCATTTGGCCAGATGTCTGACATTTTGAATGGCCCATTCACTTAAACAAGATGGTGCCTGTCTTATACTTGTAAATGGAAGAGATTTCATATCTTAAAACCCGTATGCATAGATTAAAATCTATTACTAAATTTTTTCCAGAATTAATATGAATCTTCAATAAATAAAAGGGATATTTTTGTCAATAGCCAATTGAGCAATAAGTTCATCATCTATTAAAATGCAACTTGTACATAATTTTAGACATTAATATATTAGTCAATTCCAGTTATCTTCTTTATGAAAAACAAATTAATAACCTAGTCAAAATGACAGCCGGCCAGTGCAGCATACTCACTCGCTGGGTTGCCAAAGAACATGGGCAGTGTCTAGCATTTGTGGTTTCTCGTACTTTACCGGAAAGGTGGCAGTGGCATTTGACATGTGTGTCCTCCCACCTTTCGGTTAAAAAATAACCCCTCTGTAGGAAGAAATCAGAGTGCAGACACCGGTATCCAGTTTCTTGAGATGTAAGATATTGTTGCAAAGCATCTCACCTTACAAGACAACTACAGTGTAATGAAGACAAGACAAAACTAAGTTAATTCCATTGAAATTTATTGTACTATATTATACCAGTCTTTGTACAGTGAACATTTTCCACCAATGGAGAGAGAGAGAGAGAGAGAGAGAGCAAGATACACACCCTACCATCACCTCACCATAAAGTCGAAGCTGCATGCTGCTGCTGGCAGGTGAGTGGGTTGCATAATTTAAAATTTCAAATTATTTTCTCAGGTAACCAACTAAAAAGTAAGTAAGTACAGTGGTGGGGAAGCAAAAAGACTTATTGCTTTTAAAAAATAAAAAAAAAGCCTCTGCAGAGTGGATTAAGATCTAGCCTAGCATAGAGGTTCAAGACAGCCAGTCAGTGTGTGCGAACGATGGCTGACCAGTTTAAAGCTGTTGATACATACCTAAATGGTTCCTTCACTTTCCATTACACAATGCAATACATACAGTTCCAACGTAAATTATAATACACGTCTGCTCTGTAAAGGAGCATGGAATGAATAATTTAAGCCTGGAAATTTATGCCAGACTTTTTTCTTAAAAAAAAAAAAAATGAATGAATGAATTTGGCAAAGGGAAAACAAAATCTGTATCCTCTATGAGAGGATAATACTATATATAAATCTTTGTCCAATCTGCAGAGTAAAGTCTCCCATGGAATGGCTGTGTGTTAGGTCAGGAATTCTATGTGAAAATTAAAGAAAAAACGTTTTTAGTCCTGCACCATGTGGTATAAATTTATAAAATCTTTCTGACCACTAACTGATGCTCTTCAAGTATAATATGTATAGCCGCCGCCATATAATCGTCGATCTGAGTGAGGGTTAGGGAAAGCATAGGCTATTTAATGTCTATATACACCAATGTACAAACCCTACAGTTAGAAGTTTCTGCTAGAGCTCTGTGTAGATACAATCAACAATGACGACGAGGAGCACATTGGTTAGCACAGCAGTTACTAGTTCTGCAATGTGCCTGCATTAAACTACAGACTGTCTGTCTTGTCTACAGGAAGTTTGAAAGCCCGCTGGAATGGATTTGTCGCTGCTGTCGAACCTGGGAAACGGACAGGTTATGATGGTCACAAAAGCAAGGTAAAGTCCGCGCAGAAGTGAACCGATGATAATTGATGGTATATTGCTCACACCTCAGTGCCTTCAGGAACGGTGGCTCTAAAATTGATGTGTGGACTTGGAAGTCTACGATCCACCTGCCCTGATGGCGATGACAATGACGATCTGTTACTAGGAAGGATTGGTCCCCGGTTTGTTGAAATAAAGGAGTCCTCCCTGCTCTGTGCACTAATTGTGCCTACAGAAGCCTGTGAAATTATAAAAAACAAAAAAAAAAAAAAAACTAGTTAAAGTACATCAACTATTACTTAAAATATAAACTCTTAATTCATTAATTCCAAGTTTGTAGGCTTCCAGTCCAGTTACATGTTGCAACTGCACAGTGATCTAACATACCTAAATTATTGTCACCTGTATGTACCGTAAATTAATCCAACAACTTCTAAACTTTTAAGAGAGTCCTGAGAGCATGAAATTTGTTCTTAGTATCAACCTGTCATCACCAACACAAATAGAGAACCTAACAGCATCCCTTGTTCCAGATAGACAGGGGGACTGCAAGGAAGCTACTTAACGTTACTAATAAAAGAAACTTGCCAAACACATCAAACTCACTAAGAAAGAATGGATAACAAAAGAAACACTTTGACTAACACCTGGAAACAAAACAGATCCTTCCACAGCTACGAGTGGGCAGGTATTCAGGTAAAGAGTAATCACTAAGCCAGGACCTAACAACCTCCTGTCAAGGGCCAGACTTCAGCTGAGAGGAAGAGCAAGGGAGAGAATCCAGGCTAATGATACCCCACACATAGCGAGCTGAATTATTTTACAGGTTGTTTTTTTTTAACCCCCCCCAAAAAAACAGGAAAATAAAGCAGCCAAAATAATGCGAACAAAAAATAAAAACAAACCTTGAAGAGTATCTCTCGGTGGAGAAAGTTATGATGGATAAAAGTGGTGACTTACAAAATAGGTCCCAAGGGAGGGGGCTCAGCCAGGTAAAACACCAGAGCACAGGTTAGTGACAAAATCAAAGTAACAAGAGAATCCTCAAACCCTCTTCATCACCTCATGAAATTTATTAGATCCTAAGAGTCCAGAATCATGGAATCTCAGCAGTTTGACTTGAGGGGGGGGGGAGAGATGTATCCATTAGGACTATTTCCAGAAAAGCAATTTCAACCAACAGGTTCTCCACCTAGAAAACAGCTAATGTGTGATCGGTGTTTGTGCTGGTCTTACTGTACACCAAAAGACATTGAAGTATCTACTTCCAGTTTCTCCTAATACTCCATATCAACGTATAAAAACAGCGGCACTTACAAGAATTAAAACAAGCTGCCTGGAAATTCTCTATACCAGAACAAGCCCCCAAACCAACATGGTGCATTGTGCTAAAATTAGATGTTATCTTGGAATAATCTAACTAAGTTAACATGGTCAACTTAAGTCATCTCATGGAATGTGTTTCTGCTAAAAAGGGATTAGTTTGTTCAGAGAGTCAGTGCAGAATGACTCAAAAAGGGGTCAAGCCCAGCCATTCTAGAAATTGCATTATGTACAAAATCTCATGTTTCTCAAATCACCAATGTAGTATCTATAGCAGACGTCTTGAAAAGATTATTTGTTTTAACTCATTTTGGTACCATAGCAACATTCATCTCAGGATTACGTTTTTCTGTCACCAATGGACTTTCAGCAACATCCTTGGAAATAATGGTAAGGATAGGATGGCAAAGAGAGAAAAATGCGTAGCTGCATTAATAATTAAACCTCAGAGCAGGTAGACCATAGCACACGGACTAAGGAATCAGTTAATATGGGAAGCTTCATACAGATAGAGACATCTGCACAAAAAAAGCCAAACTTGGTAAAGGAGAATCAATATCATTCAGAAATTACATAGAATCTAATTGCACTTGTTGCTTTGTTTTCCCTTATTGATGTTCTACCCACAGCTTATTTTTAATGTATGTGAAAAGGTTAATATTTTTAAAAAATGAAAATCCTAGGGAAGAACGAGATGCAGGGATAAAAAAAAAAATCTATATATAAACATTTTTTGTTGGTCCCAGATGGGAATCGAACAAGCACTGACTCATGCAATCTCGTTGGAGTTGCTTCCTGACTGACAACAAGGTTAAAGCCAAAAGCGTTTCAGCGATATGGGTTGGGCAGTCATTTTCTGATTGGTTTAAACCAAGAGCTCAGCCGCATCTACAGTCTGGCTGCAGAAGAAACAAAGGCAGCTGAGCTGCATTCGTTTTTGTTTTCTTTCTCATTTTGACATTGAGAGAGAAAAGCAAATAAGCGGAAGATAAAGTACGCAAATTAAAAAAGTTCTCCAGTATTAGAGTTAGTTAGCTGCCAGTAAAACAAACTTTGAAATCCACAAGTCAAGTAACAAACAGGTGAATTACACTGAAATGATCTGCTTCTTCGTTCAAAATCTAATTTTAAAAGGATTTTGTCAGATAAAAGAAAAAAACAACAGAAAACAAAGTGTAAAAGTAGATGGAAAGTGATGTAACCATTGAGAACTGGTGGATATAAACCGGAAAACAATGAAAAAATGATTTTTGTATGAAGTTGACCGAGAATTTTGCTAATAATCTGGCGGATTATCATCAGTGTAACAAAGATTTTTTTCTGTTACTACCTGAAAGGAAGGGGACACTGATTAATATATATATATATATCTCGCTCACACGCAACAACTGAGTAAGAAAAAGAAAAGCTAATTGTCATGGTATCAAGAGCAGAAAAGGCTAGGACAAGGAAATAATAAACTCCATAAGATCACACACATCAAGGAAACATGGTTTGAAGAAAACTTTAACCTGAAAGTCTCGTATAAAAGTACCATCACACTAGGGAATCAGCTGGAAGTATAGGGCCCCCCACAAAATAAGATTTAATCATGGAAAAATCACAATAACCCCATCTGCCATGGGTATATTAGGAAAAATGTCACCAAGAATGAGAGGTTTGCAAGCCAGGGTAGAACACAGCCAGTTAAAGCAGTCAGCAGCAAATTTGTGTCAATATAGATTAATGGC
The DNA here is from genome assembly GCA_018389105.1 of Nautilus pompilius. Taxonomy (NCBI): domain Eukaryota; kingdom Metazoa; phylum Mollusca; class Cephalopoda; order Nautilida; family Nautilidae; genus Nautilus; species Nautilus pompilius. The sequence continues at coordinate 585,763 of JACATO010000632.1, read as the reverse complement.
CTCATAATTAATTACAAGGAAAATAAAAGAAAATTTGTGTTTCTCCCAAACTAAACAATTATCTCTATAGTATGACAGATTGGTGGTTATGACGAAGCAGAAAGCCATGAAAAAAATCTCAAAAACAGGTTCTGGGATAATTAAACAAGAAAAAATTGGCTGGTAAACCATGGCAATGACTAGAACCATTTATCTGATCTACAGATATCTTGATTTAAATACTCTCCATTTATGCATGGTACATCAATCAGAGCCTACCCCAAAGATACATATTACTTCTGATTGGTTCTGACCATGTTAATCAAAATATTCAATAAGTAACTTAGTAACCACCAAAACAGCAAGTTCTTCAGTGGTGAATAATCTTTATAAATGATAGAAAAACTAACTACAATTTACTACAGGTATCAGTAAACAGAAGATGGAAAGAGAAAGTCACTGGCTCACTTGCGTGCTATAAAATTATTCACCAGAAACTGAATTACCAAAAAAAAATAATGTTCAGAAATATCAGAGCAACAGACAGATGCATACACTACTCAGAGTTAAACCTGTTTTGAAACATCACCTGCTACTTTAATAAGCAGAGATGAAAGTGGTAAGTTACAGAAAATATTTTTATTAAAAAAACAAACAACAACAAAGGCCAGAAATTTAAATATTATTTGGCACAAGTTTAACCCACTGACTGATAAAACTTCTGAGGGGAGACAATGGTTCTGTGAAAACAATGCATTAAACATAAATACCACAGTATTTACTCTATATGTACTTTTTTGTTTATAGAGCTTTATACATCATCAGTATCTCCCCCTTGGACAGTTCAGCAAGCCATGGGTTAAAAATGCACAGTCTAGTTTTCAACATTACAAAAAAATTATTTTTCTTTTACAAAATTTTACTTTTACGATTATTACATCATCAGAACATCAAGAAGCCTCCACTATTATTAATGTAGGTGTGTTAGGGAACATGCTATTTCTCACAACAATAATTCTGGTTTCTGCAAGAGTGGATTAAAAAAAAAAAAAAATATATATGTATATATATAAAAGCATCATGCAAGGTGACAACCATACAGACGTAACCCTGACTCCTCCCACAATCAAAGAAATGAATATGGATTTTTATTCTTTATTAAAACCGTAAAGAAAAACATCAAAATCAATCAAAAAAGAAAATTTTTTTTAAAAGCTAGGGTTAGATTTAGGTGGTTAGAACTGGTTAACACGTTAACTATTAAAACTCAAAAGGAGATGACCTAACTCGAAATTTCTACAAACATAAAATGTAAAAATACATTTAAATGACATCCCTAAATATACCATTCCCTTTACCGATCTTCTAATTGCACAATACCAACCTACTTAAAACACATTCTTTGATATTAGGGGCCCCTGGTCTTCTGCATTCAATTTAAAATAATTTAGTCTTTAAGAAAACATCAAGTCCACAGATCTTTGGTGATAAAAATGGCAATAAAGTAGGTAGTATTCATTCTACTTTACTAATAATAATAGTATTTAAGTCTTATCCACAAAAAGCAAAGGAACATTAATTATATTTAGACTTACAAAAATTTTTCAAACTACAAACATTGCCTAAACCGAAATAATAAAAAGTCCAAACACTTGGATTGTTTTTTTTTCCTTCAAAATAATTCTAGTAGTAGTCTGATAATAAAAAAAACAAATTATCTCCCTTAGATTAATTTCAAACACCTGTTACATAACATCCACCCCGACAATGTGATGGAAAGTTAGTATCTCAGGGGGGTTTCTACTGTACACTTATGAAGAGAACACAATGTTTTGCCCATGTTATTAAGGTACAAATAAAATAAGACAAAGTTACCCAATGATCTCAGAAATAAATGATAGTGACCCCTTGATATTTTTTATACATGGCATTATAATCAACCACTTTTTACAAGTTACACTGACATAAAAACAACAATCTGAACAGAACTTAAAATTGACTTAACCCTTTCCTTTCCTCAAGAGTGTCGCTGCTCCATAATAGAAGATTGTACAAAAAGAAATGAACCCTTTCCCTACCTACAGGCCATAGCAAGAAGTCAATTATTGACCATTTTAACATGTCTTTACAAGAGCCCTGTTTGTTCCTTTAAAAGTCTTTCTACGTGCTACTGAACATGATTAATAATGTGTTAGTTTCCTTTTGCCAAAACAAAGTGAATCCTCCACAAAAAACATGCAAAAACCAAATCTGCCTCTTAGTAGCAAACACGTGGGCATTGTGTTAGAAGCAGAACAAGTAGAAAATAGTATGACCTGTGAGAGGGTAATATCTCTGAGGTAGCACTGAGATATCCTCACTCTTACAGTTCCAAACAGGATCTGTAAGAAAGCAAGTGACGAGGCGTGACTAAAGGGCATGCCACCAGTAAGTCGTTCGTCCATCTTACACATTACAACTGTAGTCCGGCCAAGTAGCATAAACCTATAACTTCACTAATAACCACCACCAACAACAACAAATCTAAGTAAATAATTAAAAGATACCAAAAGTACATCAGTTTGGCAGGAGGCACCTATCTTCCGATGTAATTTTTGCAAAACTCTGTAAAAGCATGTTATTGTTTTTTTTAAAGAGAGTCAACCAAGAGATATAGTGGTGAACAAAAGTTTAAGAACACAGAAAACACATTAATTGAGACATAAAATTTGTACAAAACATTCCAACATAGGCATTACACTGAAAGTAAATATTTAGCATATGCTCGCTCTTCTTACATGATGGAATTCTAAGAACAGCAGCAATGACCTCTTATAACTGGTTTCTTTGAACCACCAATAGAACAAAGACTTTTTAAGCGTCCTACAATGGATAAAAAAGGCAATAAACATTGACGTAGAGTTATGGGAAAAGAAACACTCGTGTTCTGAGACTGCTGAGCAGGTTAAGTGCAGTGAAATAGTTGATTAAACATTTAGTTTAGGGGTCTTAGAAAGATTGGGAAAATGCAACAGAAGTAGCAAAGCCCAAAAAAGCTGATGCTTAGCCTGATCAAAATCAAGTATCTGTCAGAAACACATTGGCATAAGACGTTCATTGGCATTTTAAGAAATTTAGTGGACTCACTGACCTTTGTGAGAACTGTGCAGAGATGGCTATGTGATTTTAACCCTCTCATCTCCTTGAAGAATTAAAACACTCAACTACAGTTTGCCAAGGCCAGACTTGTGACAAAAATTCAGTTAAACTTCCATTTGAAACGTTCCAAACCATTGATCGACGGTGGAGGTGAGTCCTTCATGATATGGGGATGTTTCTCTCAAGAAAGACAGCCCCTATTCATCACATCTAGTGCATGTATGTATGTTTACCTGGACATTTTGACCAACAGACAGCATATTCTGAGAATTATCTCCCTCTCAACTGGATTCTCCAACATAACACCCTAAAACATTCAGCTGCCATCATTTAGTAGTATTCAGAGATCAGAAAACTCCCGTTCTAAAGTGACTGGCTTAAAGCCCTATTTGAATCCATAATCTATAGAATGACAGACAAAGTTAATAAAGATGAAAAGGCCCAAAAATTTGGATCAATTGTTCAGATAACTTAAACCAATATTTGATTAAACTGGTGCATTCATCTTGTCGACTGCATAGATGAGCACTGTCAGGCTGTAATTGATTTATGGCAATGACGACAAGTACTAATACCGCCTTAATTTGGTTATCTTGTGTAATCTTTAAAAATGAATTTTTGTGACAAAATTTTGAATGTGGTTGATTTGATCTTAAACTTTTGTCCCCATGAAATTCTGTTGCATAAGAAAAACCAGCCAAAATACTTACTGCCAAACAAAAACGAATAATTTTTCTATCATTGGTGGAATGTTTATTTCTGTGTGTGTCAGTTTGTGTTTGTTCTACGCTGGTTCTTAAACTTTTGTCTGCCCCTGTAGTCTGGAGAGCGATTTCATTTACGTGTCCACTTCAATTTCGCTCTCCTGACCGGTGCTGGTGAAAGGAGGGGGGGGGTGGCAAATCACCAACAAATTTTGTCTCTCTAAATAGTCAAGATGAAGATGGTATCTTTTAATGATCTGAGCACCAAACAATGAAGATGTGTGGAATCGTTGCAAAGTTAATTTCTCTCTTTTACGGCTAACCACCTCCAGAGCACTAATTGTTGAAGGGTCGCTCAAGCCAGTACAGCGAGGCTGCATGACAGACAGCCTTCTGCTTTCTTATTTAATGTCGCTTAACCTCTGCATGTACAATGCATTAGAAAAATACTATTTCGTAAACATAACAAAAAAGTATCTTTTCAACAAAAGCTAAGAGCATAAAACACAAAAAAGTTAACATTAACAACAGTTTACTTTCCAACTTTTTTTAAAACTTGAACAATCCACAAAGTGAGTAATGCTGTTATGAAATAGAAAAGTTATTTAAAGAGAGAATTTTCAAAGGCTAAACGCCATTAATCCGCTGCATGGTTCCACATAACTCATTTGGCAGCTGTTCGCGCACACGTTCCATGTAGACGGCTGCTGTGCAATAAACATTTGAGAATACTAAATGACAACGTACCACACCACTGTCAATGGATCCTGCACTGCTTTCTCGCCTCAACTCTTGAGCTGCAAAAATAGACAGCACTCCATCATTGAATGAATGGACTGCTAATGTTTAATAATACGATAACCAAAGCATTTAAACTCGGCACCAGACAGCCTCGAATAAACGATAATGGCTTCCAGCCTTCTTGTAGGCCAGGGTTCCTGCAAACTTAAGGAATCCAAGCTGAAAAAAAATGTATTGTTTAGCAAACTACACAACAGTTTGATAGAGCATAAATTCATAACTGGTCTTACTTAAATGTTAGGCATTTTTAAAATTATAAATTAAAATCCTAATTTATTCTCTAAAACCAAAGAGAGAGCAGGGAGGTGGGGGGTCAAGACTAACATCAGAAAGTTTTTTGAAGGGGCCATAAAGTCATTCATTGTACTCCTCTCAAACTCAAAACAAAGAACTGAACCATTAGAAATGGGTTTTTAAGGCCCCTAAACTGAAATGTTTAATTACCTCCATGATTCTGAGAAAGGAAGGATAACTTCATAATTATTCATCAAAATTCATTTTTCACTCAAGCTTTCTCAAATGTATATCTATTAAGCCCCAGGTTTATAAGTTTTGTTTTCCATTTTACCCTCAATTTTTTCCTCTTGTACACAAAATACAAATGTCCTTGTAAACATTGCACCATTTGTTATCTGAACAAAATAATGTAGAAATAAAGGAGATGCTGTTGTCTTCAATGATGCAGAGAATGACTGCTTTATTTTGTAGAGGAGCAAGGTTGATAATATTATGCCAAGTATCATTAAGATTTGTCCTGTCCTCCATGTTATTTGGGTCAGGCTAACTATCACAGTCATGGGTGTTGACAGGGCCAGCACAACCCATCTCTGCAAAGTGACAGAAAGCTGCAATGTATTGAGCTATCTGGAAGGAAATAGCTGTCAGATGCTCCTGATGGTACAGCCCAGATGCTCTTAGAAGTAGTGAGACTTCAACAGATCCTTCTTCAAATGCAACTTTGTGATTGCTAGTGCACCTCATGCATCGGTCTCTCATGCAAAAGAAAATGGCACGTATGTAGTAGTACTGGAGTCGACTGGCCTGGCATATGTGAAGCTGTCAATCAAAATGACATGCTAAATGTAGAAATTCTAGACAGTGGAACAAACCAAACAGCACTAGTTAGTTTACTAGAATTCATAGTAGTACATTACAAAAATCAAACATTCTTCCTATAGCTGATACACAGACCATAAGATGTCACCATGTCTACATCCAAAAACATCTTAAATCATTCTAGTTTACAAAAAGGAGTTTCACCATGCATGACGAGTCTGGTAAAAGGTTAACTGTAGAGTAGAAGAATCTTCTATTTCTGCAGAAACTTTGGCTAAGCCGGTAAAGGTATCTACTCTGTGGAGGGGGGAACCATGCTTCCAATCAAAATGGCAGTTAGATACATTTGTTTGCCTGGTCCTGTCAGTCATATTGCTTGCTCTACAAACTCACAACAAATTAGTTCCAAGCCTCGATACTGTTATCTACATTTTTAATACACACCCAAATTTATCTGTGACGAGCAGTGTCATTCAAATGTAGGACTTTCTGCTGAAACAGGTAAGAAATGATTTCAGCCCGATGGTGTTTTAATGTGCCCATCTTTGTGGAACTTAGAGGTAGTCACACTAAATCTGACGTTCCACATCTGCTCATGATCAACCCTCATTTACCAAATGCTGGTGATCACAGATATTGGCTGCTTGTCACAAACTTCCAGAAAACTTGCGTTGCCCGATCTGATTCAAATCTATAGCCAACTACACAAGACCAGCATCAGCACTGTCTGCTACAGAATGCTGAAAAGGTGGCCTTTAAACAGGTAGCTGCATGAGAAAATATAATAAAAGGTGCCGCACATGTATTGTTGTATTTACGTGCATTGTTCGACATTCAAGTACAAATCACTAGGCTTTTTGTACAATTTGGTGCCACGTGAACAAACAAAATCCCAACACACTGATGAAAGAGGTTGAGCATTAACCCTCCTATTATACTTTTGGTCACTCTACGACGATTCCCATTAAGCTTTGAAGTTGCAATTATTTTTTCTGTAAAAATCCTCAATTTGTAATGTGTGAAATCACGAACACATAAGAAATAGTCAACTTTGACACATTTAGTCTTCCCCCCCCATCTTTCTAGTACCTTAAACGTTAGCTAAAATCTCAACATAATAGGAGAGTTTACACTTACTAAATGATAAATAATGTGTACATTTACAAAAACTACCAATGGTTTCTAGATTATGAAGCTTCTCTTAGCTATTTGCCAACACGGCTTTAGAAGTATCACTGGTGTTTTTAAAAATGCACACAAACAAAAACGAGCTACAATGCCAACTTTGAAATGTAAACAAAGGCTCTTGGGTTTGGCTGACTGGTGTGTACTTAATTCAAAATTGCATAATGGGAAAGAAACTTATCTTTGATTTCCTGAATGGTGAATTTTAAGATTGTGCGAATTAAGTGCCTCCAAATTTGATTTCTTGTTTCAATACATTCCGACCAGTAAAAAGGAACAATGGTCCCTCCCATAAATTAATGTCTGTTTGATGTTTTGAGAATGAAATTTTAATTCTTATTTGATGAACTAAAATAGAGGATAAGTTTAAAGAGTTTTGAGCAAGGGCTTTACTAACATAAGGGTCCTTTTTGGTAGCTGCTATTCAACTTTAACTAGTTTCCTTAAAATCATGAAACCAAAAAAAAAAAAAAAAACACTGGATAAAGTAAAGATTTTCACATTAAAAATCCCCTTGATACATACTGTACTATAACACCCCCTCTAGGGACATCCCACCAGAATTCAGTTCTAAGATTATTAGCCACCCCCCTCCCTTTTAAAGTCATTAATGGGAAAGTTTTTCTGAGACAAGGAATGAGAAACTCATTCAAATCCATTAAGACCCTGACACTAAATGAGAATGCAGTAACCTTTTCAATATAACAAAGAGCAAAAAGTGCCATTATAGGGTAATAGAGTCCAGGAAAATAATTTGACTTATAACCATCACATTGATACAAAGCAAGTTCCATGCATAAAGTAAATGCTGAAATCCCTGATTAAACAGATTAGTCAGCCAGCATGCCAGGTCTTCAGTATAAGATTTTAGGTTAGCTTAATTAACATTTGTAATAGAAGACAGGAGAGAGTAGAGCTGAGGCTTGAACAATTCATGGCTAAGTTAGATGGTATAAAGGGAAAAACTCTTAGATGGTGAGCCATTGACATCAATGAACCAAGTGTGCAAAAGAAGAGAAATAGCAAGAGCACTTGTACTGGGCAAATTAGTGGATTACAGATGATAGAGTGTTGTTAGGGAGCTGACCGATTTTAACAGATGGTTTCCTTCCCTACATCATAATTTTAAATGGGAAGCTTAAGGAAAACCTACCCAGAAAATTGATTCTACTCCAGACATACTAATAATCTAATAGGTATGAATATTCTATAAACAACCCCCCTCCTCCCCAAGAACAACAAATGACAGAATTCCAACGAGCAGAGCAAATATTTTTGAAATAATCTAAAAAACAACAAACATTAAACTGTGTTACTGAAAGTTCTCATACTATTACCATTGTTTACTCATGAGTTTGGATTCCTCACAATAATTTGTGATTTTGTACATAAAACTACAATCAGAATAATTTCACCATCACAAAATACAAGCTAACAGCAAATCAAATGTATTTTATAGTCAAATAAATATCCATTTGCATTTGATTTTTGTATCAAAATAAACAAATTTATGGTTCTCTTAATCAAAGAGTGTTAAATATTTTATTTAAAAATAAGTTATAGTAATGAGAGTCTGAAATTAATTGCTTATGAATGGGTGGTGATAGCAAAAATCCAGCAACTACCAACTGAACAGCAAGAGGCTATTGTTAGACTGTGAAAGAAAGGGACATCCTCACAAGAAAGCCTTTTGAGGACTCGGGCTAATAAACATCACAAACACTGAACACATGTTGACCGGAAACAGGTACTCAGGACTGATGAATCCAAACATGAAATATTCAGACCTGAGTGATACAGTTTGTGAGAGCAGGTAAGCTGAAAATGCTGAAAAACTGTTAAGTACAGGGGAAACAATCCAAGAGTTGTTTTGTTGCCAACACAGTTGATGAACTTTATAAAATTAAAATATTCTAAACAAGGATATCACAATATAAGACACACCATTTGTTGGGTTTGTGTTAGGTTGGTCATTAATTCATCTTACAGCAGCACAATGAACTAAAATGCTTCTAAGCTCTGTCAGAATTATTTGTGCAAAAAATGACAGGACAGGGTTTTATATCATGGAAAGGCCACCACAATTACTCAAACCCCATCGAAATCATAAGGGATTGAATATGCAGAAGAGTGAAAGGTAAACAACCATCTCTAGCCCAGCAATTGTGGCAGTTCTTACAGGCAGCTTGGAATCTAGTATCAAAAGATTGTCTCAAAAATTAACTGAGAAACTTTCAAGAACCTACCAGGCACTAAATGCAGCAAATGCAAGATATTTTGCAAGTAGAGTTTAAACCATAATAAAATACATATTTGATTATTAAGCTTGTTAAATATACTATTAAAAGTATATCTCAAATCATATTTATGACAGTTAACAGATTCATATCCACTAAAAGTAAAAATTACTTTGTGTATCCAAACTTTTGAGCATAGTGCACACACAAACCTCAAAGGATGTACAGTAAAACTTGATTTAATGGATCCCATCCAACAGACTTTGGAAGCAATGGATGCTGTCTGGTCTCCTCATTGATCTATGCAAAAAATTTCTAACGAGTGCCTTTTGCGCATGCATTATGTAAATGTGTGGATTTTAACAGACCCATCCAACCAATTAGTCTGTTAAATTGAGGTTTTACTACATTGTAAATTTCATTGGCAAGAACATAGCTATCATGGAAAAAAATTAGTTATTAATGATTATTTGTATCTATTTTTTAAAAAGATATTTTCTAAGTTTTATCTTCCTATTTATGCAAAGAAAACTCAATTCATCCTAAATGTAAAACTTGTTGTTATGATAGAGGCTTCTTTCCCTTTAAAGTAATTTTGTTACTCCCACTGTTAACTACAAGAGATCGAACTCATCAACGTAATTTCTGTAGGGTGGTGATAAGCCGTTTTGGAAGGAAACAGTATCCACAAAGAACAAGAATGACCACATCCAACCTTGGAAATTACAAGATTTCCCTTCCATGAAATTAATTCTACTCATATTTTCTGCCAATCGCATCACTGCACATTCTTCAAAACATTAAAAACTGGCACTTAGTGATTGAAGAAAGGCTGGGAATCAATCACTAGAAACTGTGTTTTGGTTACATTTGTCTTCTCCCTTTCTTTCAATGATGTAACTAAGACATCTACAGTTTCCCCAAGATAAATTGGTGGCCACATTTCACTTAGATTTTTAGCAGTAAATACAAGTAACAACTGCAGTACAGTACAGGAAATTAATTTTGAAAATCCTGTATCTAAAGTTTGTTCATGTGCGTTATACCAGCCACCTAAAAATGGAACACATTTATCTATGGTCTTAAAAGCATACAAACAAATTCTTTAATTTTTGAAATCTGAAACTATGTCAAATCTCATGTTATGTGGACACTATGATATATTTTAAGAAATTAATGTTAATATTTAAAAAAAAAAAAAACAATCAACAGGTAAAGCAAATTCATTTCAGAAGACCTCTGAGAATAATCTGTATTTGCTGCAATGATGTAAAAAATTTAAATACAAAGATTACAAAGCTTCATCAGTATAAACTGATGTCAGAGAGAGATATGTGTGTGTTACTAGTGTGTGCAGGGTAAATACAGCGAGTTAAAGAAAAAAAGAGAGAACAGTAAACTTCAGACTGCCAGCAGATATTAGAGTCTGAGACCAGCAGTCTTAGCAAATTTATCGCGTAAGAAACCGTAATTGTTTCAGAAATCAGCATACTTAAGTAAATGATGGTTTAAGAAGTGTTTTTGTAATTCAATTAAATCTGCCATCATTTCCATCACTGTAGCTGGCAAAATTCTGTCACAGTTAAAAGCATCAACTGCTGCCATCCTCAAAATTATTGATTCTGAAACTTGTAACAAATATGAGCAAATCAGAAAGTTAGTTTACAAAAGGAATGGTATAGTTCTTAATGTTTTTATTTTTCCTTAAACAATTTCTAATTATTTTGCTAGTCTTGTTTTGACCTGCGCAGAGACCACAGCGGGTAATCTATAAAAATTCATGCCACCTGCCCGCTGACTGTCCTGTATGCATGAGTGTTCTGCACAGGCCGCAGCCTTGTGGCTTTGACCCCAATAAATTCATTTTGTGTGCTAACTTTTGAGCACTACTGCATCAGTGATGTTTAATATTCTCTAAAATGGATACATTTCAATTTATTTAACATTTATTTGTACAATCACATATTACATCGATTGACAGGTGACCTGTCTGTCTCTAGTTGTTGACATGCGGGCCGAGGAGAGTTTGCTATTGGTAAAAGGTGCTATCACATGATTATTTGTGGCCAATAAGAGGCAGTGTTTAATTTGCTCAATGTTTTTGGAGTTTTTAAGATGGTGGCGAATAAACGCAAAGCATCCACATCAATTTTGTGTTTTCTTGCGAAAATGAGGAAAAATTAAACCAACCAAAGATCAGAAATGGTGACAGAAGCACCTGACGGGACAAATGAAGATGGAACACTGACTGAACAACCGGTCTCCAATGACGTTACTCAGTCATCTGGCAGTGTCCAGGAATCCCAGTCCTGAACACGTGTCAGAAAATTACAACAACTGTGGACGAGTGACTTTAGGTGGTTACAGTATGACAAAGAGAAAGATTCAATGACTTGTTCTCTACATATCAAACATAACAAGCACAATAGCATGACTAGTGAAAATACAAACTTTAGAACAAGTACCCTCACCAGGCACGCAGATAGCAATGATCGCAAAGCAGCTATGCAAGCTGATATCATGGCACCTCAGTTTGACAAAGTCGTAAAAAATTTGCAGATCAGTAGAGAAAATAGTCTTAGATGCCATGAGAGTTGTTTTCTGGATGGCTAAAGAAGATTTAACAATAAACAAATATGACAGTTTGCCGCATCTTCTTGATTGCCCCAACATCACTGGTTTTAAAACAGCCAAAAATGTAAACTACAGTTCTGACAGAAAAGCTTCTGAGATGTTAGAATCCATAGCAGCAACCATTAGGGAAAACATCAATGACAGGCTCATAAAATCACCAGTCTTCAGTGTCCTGTGTGATGAGAGCACTGACATAGCAGAGAGAAAAAAACTTGTAGTTTATGCCAGAATTATGGATCCAGACACTTTTGAACCAAGTACTGTATTCTTGTGCAACCTAGAAGTGAAATGTGCAACTGGTAAGGCCACACGTGCCAAGTTAAATGAAATTCTTTATGAACAGCAAATTCCACTCACTAAAGTTATGGAACTTAGAACTGATGGGGCCAAGGTGATGGCTGGAACGGGAGGGGGCTTGACTGGTTACATGCTAAAAAATAATCCTACGCTAATAAACTATCATTGTCTTGCCCACAAACTAGCTCTGGTCACATCACAAGCAGTAGATTCTGTGTCTTATCTGGTAGACTACCAAGCAACACTTTTTTTTTTTTTTTTACTAGAGTCAGGGAAGCTAAATCTACAGGATATGGCAACAAGTTGGTCCAGTATGATTTTATTGCATCTACATACATGCTCATGGACATATTGCCAATTGTATCTGAATTGTGCCTCATTTTCCAGAAAATAGATCTAGATGTCAGCCTGGTAGAAACTTTAGTCACATCCTGTAGATCAGCTCTTCAGAAAATAAGAGCTGGTGGTGTGGATGATCACACTTATCTTCACAAACTTAAAAATGATCATCTGAAAGTTAATGGAAGAAAACTTGTTTACAAGGAAACTCATTTTGTGGATGCCTTGCTTGAGAATTGACCAGAGATTCCCAACAGATGGCAGTAACATCATATATGCTTATGGGACATTGGGACTTAGACCGTTATCATTCTTCTCAGACTGACCTGGAGATGTGGGGAAATGACAAGCTGGGAATACTGATTGGAAAATATGGGAAATCACAAGTGGCAAAACCAAAAACAATAATTCAGCTGTCACTATCCAACCACTCATTGACCCAGCTGCAACCAGAAAGTAGTGGGCTCTTCTCAAGTCTTTAGTGATCAATGTTGGTTTTCCAAGAAATAAGATGACGGATCTGTGGAGCCTCATCAACCAATATCATAAGAAAGATGTGCCAAATTCGCTGAAACTTGCCTCTCTAGTTTTGACTGCCCCGATCCACACCTCAGACTGAGAGAGAGGGTTCAGTGCTCAAAATCTGGTCGCAACAGGCTATCTAGCTCAAAACTAGATCAGCTCCTGGTTAAATTGGAGGTAGGACCCATTGATCAATTTGAATTTTCTCCATTGGAGAAATTCCAAAGACAGGAGAATGTTTACTATCCACAAGAACCAAAACTATTACAAGTGCTACTTTAATTTTTAGGTTTATTTTGGGAAATGTCAATGTTTGATTTTGACCGTTTAACCTTTCATATTTGATTCAAAAGTGGTAAATGTTTTATTAAAGATATACATATATATTTCCTGCTAATTGCCCTGATTCTTGTATGGACTTGAGAACCTGCTCAATTGTGTTCAATAATATTTCTTTGAACAAAATATTTAATAAAGTTGTGTGAATTTGTCATTCTTTTAAAACACCAGTTTCATTTAGTCATACAAGTCAACTTTATAAGCGTTCATATAATTTATTTTAATAAACAATAATATTGGTTTATGAAAAGCAGTTCTATCAATCATACCTCAATGGTTTAAATAATTAAAACTGCTTACACATGAGATTACCTGATGTGGCCTAAAAATAGTTGTTTATTGTCATTTTGTTATTCGTTCAAATGTGATCCCCACATTAAAAAAAAAAAAGACCCCACTTTTTCCAACAACATGGGTCGACTATCCCCATCTTCTGGTAAGCTGTGCAGAACCCTGATGCGTGCATGTTTTATTCATCAGGGCAGGAAGGTCATGTAAATCACAGTTCTCTGCTTGTGCCAGAACTATTTTTGTGATCTTAGTCTACAAATGTTAAAAGAATTACTTTTATCAAGGTACTGCATTTGGAGGATAGGGAACTTAGGAAAAGCAAACCAACAAAATGATTTCAAAGGAAGAGAACCCCCAATGAGGAAGTATTTAAGCCCTTAACTTCCTTACACTACAGTAAGTGGGCTAGCTACACTTGTGCTTGTTGTGGACAGGAATCACATCTGTTAAGCCATAAACAATGTGTGATGAAAAGAAAATGATACTTGTAAATCTCTTGACTCCTGATAAAAATTCCTAAATTTCACAGCTTTCAAAATAACTATTACACACCTAACCAACCAGCGATTTACGAAACCTGATAAAGACAGAGTCTACCATCAAAACCCTACATAGAAGCTATTCAGATACTGCTGACAGGTGATCGTCATCAGCTAAATTAATCATGGTATGGGTGCATCCTTGTGGGAGTCATCATTTTACTATCACAACTTCTAAAGTTATGAAAGACTTCAAGGAGAAGTGATAAAGATTTCAACATAAGAAAACTTATTTCATCATTTATAGTCAGATATTCTCAAATTTATGTAACTACTTGCCAATATAATTTAAGAATTTTGATTCAGAGTAACACATACTATTAACATCACATCCAGTTCAATCTACTGATCTATGATTAAGGGCCATACTTTACTCGAGTGAGGAAGTATGGGTAATTATTGTAACTTCACAGACTTAGTAAAGGTTAATTTTCATGCAATGTCAATTATTACTGGTCTTACTGTGTAGACAAGAGAATGCACACATTCTGTAAATTCATGGAACATTTCTGTCCTCAAACACCACACACACAGATCATGCAGTAAGTATGTAACAGCCATGTTCTCACTGCCAAATAAATCCAGTTTGATTTTGAAAAAAATGTTTTTTTTTTTTGATTGATGCATGCTTTTTTTTTTTTTTTTTTACAACAGTCATTTTCTTATCATAAAAGAATTTAAATTTATTTGGAAATTTACTGCGCCGGCTTCTTTGTTAGGTAATAAATAAAATAGATTTTCCAGACTCGTCTTAGCAAAAACAAACAAACTGCTGTTTGCTACAAACGAGACAGACAGACTGACAGAGTGTGAGAGAATAGACTTGGTCGACAGCACTGTTTTGGAACTCTGGAGAACCCCCTTAGTACCCTGCCCTACCCACAAACAAACAACTGACTTCAGAACCTTTGTCCACAGATTTATGTTGGCATCATGTTTTTTACAATAACTGATATCTTTTGATTTGTGCAATTTATCTTCAAATACTCCAGCTTTTTTTTTTTTTTTTTATTATTTAAAAGTTGAGTTTTGCTTTTCATAACCACATCATTCTGGACTTGGTGTACAGTAACAAAAAAAAAAAAGGAGCAACTTACAAAAACCAGTCCATGTGATACATCCTATCCCAGTGAGGTATATAAAACCAAAAAAAAACTGATTTTAAATAGTACTAATTAAAAAAAAAAATTTTAATTAGTTATCTTTGCTTGTTTTAGAAACAAGGCAACAAATAGTAAAACTAAATGCTCTTGAATCACTACGCCAAATTAACCAACAATTCCACTCCAACTTATCTTTGCTTATTTCTCTGTTCTTCAAAATGTGAATAAGAACATTTCCATATTGCCAAGGTTTCTAGAATGTCAGAGGAAGCATGTTTGTGCAATTTGGTAGCTTTGGCAACATCCAAAGTTCTGGCTGTATATCTGGTTCTGCCTCTACTGCTAGTGCCAGCATTTCTTCTCATTTTTGTGCTATCTTTCCTCTGGGGGCTTTCTCTGGGTGCCGCAGTTTCTCCTCTTTTAGCCATAATCAGAGAATCTTGCTGCCCTAATACTTTTGTTTAACACGTCCCGAGTCCCACATGTGTGTGAACAGCACAAAAGCAAAAACTCACCTTATTTTCAGGCCAAAACTCAGAAGAAATACAGCAGTTAAAACTTTAAGAAAATTAAATTAACAAACAAAGGTTTACGATTACTTAAAGGAATGTCATGATGTAGGAAAAAAAAATCAAAAAGATATTCTCTTTTAGAAAAACAAAGGCCAAAATAGTCCATTAATTAAAGGCCACTCGCTGCAAGTGGAAAGGGTTAATAAAGATTACAATAAATAATAGCAATAAAAACAGTCCCAGTAATAAATTAGACATTCCATGCAACAACAGTCATAGAATAGCCTTAGTTTTTATTGAGAAAGTCTATTTTAAACAAAAGGAAAAATACAGCTAGGTTACATCATCAGCAACTGATGATAAGTCGATGAGTGGATGATGAACAGTACAAGAAAGCACGTTGGCAAGTGACAACAGCCTGGACTGATCCACAAGAGCATAGCTGATTATCACAGGTACACAGCGGAGCATGACAAAGCAACAGAAAACAAAAAAATGAAAGTTGTATGATAAAACAAATGAAAAGCACATCAAACTAGGCTATGCTTGTTGCCATGCATACCTTCACAGAGGTCAAGGAGAGAATTGGACAAAGCAGACTTGTTCAAACCACACTCAGGTGCAGACAGCCTATTTACCGCTGGGTCAGACTGTTTCAGCAGCTCGTAGACAAGCACCCGTGACTCGCTGTCCAGGTAGTGCTTGTCAATGGTATTGTGCTGTACCCGATGTCTCTGCAGTTCTTCTTCGATACGCAGGCTCTCCATCCCCTCGGTCTATGAGCAAAGACAAAAAAAAATTGGTTTTAGAAAATTAATTGCCAGCAGTATCTCTCTGTGGCAATTTCTTCATACCAAATATTGAAGCCAATTACATACACCACACAAGCTACTTCATTTAATTATGAAAAGTTTGTTAATGGCTGATAAAATTATCTTTTTATAGTATGTGCTTCCTATTTTAAGATAAAAGAAACAATTAATATAAGAGTCTGAATGACAAAAGCAAAGGCAGGTTACATTTCTTAGTTTGAAAAAAATGACAAAGCCGAGTTGTTTCTCTAAATGGACCTTCAGTAGATGCAGCCATTGTCACTAAAATCTCGCAGACATCAATGAATACATGTAATCAGTGCTAGATGACTGACTGAGCGCTTTGACCTCACCTGATCCATAAGCTGTGCATGCAAGGCAAACCCTCTCCAATGAAATCCAGAGAATAGAAGGCAGACCGTTAGAGTAAAGTTCAAATCCACAAAGACTCACCTCTAAAATAGCTTCATTGAGATCTTCTATGAACTTCTGTCTATCGTGGTTATTCCGGGCATTAAAGGTGATAAGTACTTTCCCATTATTTGACAGCCTAATGCCATATTGGTAATCTGGAAAAGATAAAGTAAACCCTTTAACTAAATTTCACATGTCTATTATTTTGGTGGTGAGGCAAAACTCTAAGATCTTTTCTTTAAAAAAAAAAAAAAATTGCCAAATTGCTGCCATAGTTCTTGGAACAAAACTTCTGTGAGATTACACTTCAAACAAAGGTGTTCCCAGAGAAGCGCATAGTCTTCAAGGTAGAACAAAATCTTTCAATCTCTCTCTTGAATACAACGAATTATTAACAGCTGCTTAGTTAGAAACCAGTTTACATTTGACATTGAGTTATATCAACATTTTTAATTTTTTTAAAATTGTAACCTAATGAATGGAATAATGTTGTCATCATCCAAGTTTTGCAAATAGATCCTGTGATACTATAAAACCGCACACATGCTGAAGGTGAGAATAGAAACTAGATGAAGGCTACACAACAAACCAAGTTTAAATGAGGAAAGGGGATAGTCTGTGACTGCATTCTAATGGTACATCGGTGTTAGTAATAATAAACAAAACAATTTTACAATAACATACCTTCAACACTAACTTCAAGCGAACTAGAAAAAGTGTCTAAAATTTATCAACAGTGGTTTTGGCGAGGATGAAAATGCTAGTATGATGTAGACAACCTATTTATTTAACCTCAGCAAAACATGCATTTCAAAAAAGTTTTTAATACTATAACACACTTAACAGTTTTCTGGGAGTTATTTAAAGTTGAATGCTCTTGCTAAATAAGCACTGCCCTGTAAACAGAGACCTTAAAATGCTTGGCAGAGAGATTAGGGATTAAACTCTTATAAGCAGAAGATTTTAAATGCCAAGGGATTTCTTTTACTGAAAGAAAGCTTATAAAACCAGCTCTATTGTTAATAGAAAGAATAGCAAGTGAAGTATTAAAGAAGAATCAATAAAACCCATTAGCGAGATAAAAACATTAAGATTTTGTTTGAAATTTCTAAATAAATTCTTTGGCTCTTAAAATGAAGGTCAATAGAAAATTTGTAAGGAAAACACTGTTTAATAGAGAGAAATATAATTAACTGCAGATAACCACTGTGATAAAGTTTATAAAGAACTGTTCTCAAAATTAAATAAGTGAATCAGCACTACACACCATTTTTCAATTTTAATTAAAAAGTGCCATTACACTGCAGGTCCTGTAATTATTATAATTTTAAGCCTGACAATAAGCAAAAGAACAAAGACATTGATCATGTGTCATTTACAAAAGTCAAAAGGGGTCAAATTCAGCCCCCCCCCAAAAAACTAAATGAAAATTTTGGTAATCATTCCCTGCCAATCACTACAGTTTACTTCCAGAAAGAGATCTCTAAAATGTAGATGCACTGGTTTGTCGGGTCGTTAACACCTGTAAAGAACAGTTACACCTTAAATGAAGTTTTTTGTTTTTTTTTTAAACAAACGAATTCTCCATACAAACTTTACTACAATTTTGTTAGCAAACAGTGCCAGGCACACACCACTGCCTACCATGGCTTTTACTGTAAAGCCATCATCACTGTTATTTTTGTGCTTCTGCTCTTGGATGTAACAAAAATCCTTTCTTCATCACCTAAACAATGCACCAAGCAATAATCAACTCTTGTCATTGTCCATAGTTTATAACGAGAAATTACTGCCACAGTTTCTCTCCAAAGATCTGCATGTTTTTCCTTCTATTCTTTAATTTATTGGATCAGTAATATGAAAACTGTTAACAACACATCTGGAAATCCAACAGGTCAATTTAAATCTGAGAAGTAATGTTTATAGTTCTGGAATTTTGCTACATCAACAGCTACTTCACTTACAAAAGAATTCTAACAGCACGTGTTTCTAGTCACAAGAAACTTGAAGTGATCGTTTTCTTTTTACAGAGCCTGGTGATCTTTAGCATACTTACGTGGTGTCTCGAACAAGTAGACATGCATGCCGTACAGGGAAAAAGACTGCTTAAAAGAGTATGTTATACCAGTCTTCTTTTTACTAAAGATTTTTGTTACCTAAAACAAAAGAAGGCGTAATTTAAAGATACACTCAAATGTTAGTTCCAATCAGGCAGACGTACAAAATAAATAATTAAAATCCAAAGAAAAAATATCTGCTGATATCAGGAAAAAATATGCTAGACTCTAGATTGAACTTTTGAAAATAATTGATTTTCAAACCATGATTTGTGTGCATTTGCATAGGAGATGAGAGCAAAGCTATTGGTAGTAGATGAACTATTTAGGGATTTCCTCAGCACCTCACTAGTAAAACAACCAGGTAACGAAGAAGCACTTTTGCAATCTCCCCCCCTGTTGCCATCATTGGGGTTTAGTCTTGAGAACTGTTTTAATAGTGTGATGTCAGTTGTAAATATTTCCTCTTGAACAAGAGTCAGATTAAGGCATCCAGGGTCAAGATAAGCTCAAGCCCAAAGCTTCTTTTGAATTTTCTTTTTTGAGAGTTTGTAAAGGCACAAAACAAAATATCCACAATCATCAGTTATAGCAGCTTGGTTCTTTGCTGCTTCAAGAAATAATTGGAATTTTATTTTTCATTTCCCCTTAAAACCCAGAGATGACTGAAATCTGCCAACTAGCAAACATTTATCATACTTCATAAGCGTGAATTGAATGAAGTAATTTTCACAACTGTCGAGCAAATAAAGAGAGGAGAGGAGAGGAGAGAGACACAATCTAAAGCAGATCCTCTGGTCGTTTGATCTTTTAGTTAGTTACACGCATGCAATCACAACACATTTTCAAGTGAAGCCTGAGCTTACAGCAACTCAATCTCCAGCCAGGCAATTTGTTGTTAAATATTTTCTACCAATATTTAGAAACAACACGACAATTTCATTCCTCGCAGTTCCTTCCTCCAGATGTAAAGAAAAACTCTCTGCTGTCAGACCCTTGACTGCGCTCAGAACGGCTCTGTTTCTTGGAAAGGATGCTGTTTATTTATTTAGTCTGTAAGAACATTCCAGAAACAGCGCTCAGATATCAGAAACAATTTGTTTGTAAATAGGATGAAACCATTGCTTTCGTTCAGTTTAATTTCTAGAATATCAATTACAATTTCCACAGGTCTGTTTAAACTCATCAGTGTGGACACTAGACCCCAGCCCGTACTAGTACTTCAATGCTTTACATTTCACTGCCTTAAGCATCTAAAAAAGGTATTGTTTTTTTTTTCATAATGAAAAATAGAAAGCAACAAACTTTCCCTTCTATAAAAATTCCACAATACTCTTTCTGAGTTAACATTAGAAAATCAGTCTGAGCGAACATCTGCCAAGAGATTAGAGGAATAAAATATTGATTTTTTTTAAAAAAAAAATACAAAAAAAAACCCACACACCACACGAATGAAGGCTGGCTGGAGATAGGAGCCAACAGGCTCATGTGGAATGGTTTGGTATCCATTAAAAAAATTAATCCAATCTGTCTGCAAAATCCAGAGAAGAAAACAAAAAAAAAGTTAATATTTCAATAAACCGGCCATCAGCTTGGCTGATTTGTTTCCAAAGCATTTTTGGAAATTTTACATTCTATATTTCATCAACACTAGAAAGTGTACATCCCTGTTCCCATCTTTCTAGTGGAAGCAGCTTAGTTAGTGCGGAGCTATAGAAGATGGAAAGATAGATACGAATAATAACAGTGAGACAGGTTTTGTTTATCGCACAACATCAGAAGAAACTTACTAGAACTAAGTCGTTGAAGAGAAACACTTCCCGCTGGTGCAGACCAATCTTTTCCTTTTTGTATGGATCATGGACTTCGTATAGCCGACAGTAGCATACCAGTCGGCGATGTGACAGGGCTAGTTGCTGGAAAATGGCAAACAAACATTTGAAGCCAAAAACAGGATTAACTTTTTCCTAAGGAGCAGTCTAAAGACTAAACAATCTATCAATCATTTTATACCACCATTTGTAATTTGGTCTTGATGCTAAAGAAATACATAATTTCATACTTCACACACTGCTATCATTTGCCTTTTTTTTTTTTTTTAATAGCTCGTTTGAAGAGAAATAGTAGTGATGTTTTGGGCTAAAACCCATGTGGATGCAATATGACCGGGAATGGTCAGGGCTTATTAACTTCATATTACTGATCAAGGGTTGGCAGAATTAGTTTACACAACTTCCATATGGCGGAGTGGGTGGGTGCATGCATCTTCTTTTAGTGATGACAGACTCTGCATCTTTCAAAATACCACAGCATCTTCACACATCAAGGTTTGATAGTCAGGAAATTAAATAGAGATTTCCCATAAAATTGCTAAGTTATTTTTAGAATCATTTGCATAAAATAATGACAAGAAAGAGACATAATAAATTGCAATTGTATTATTTTGGGGGGAGTGGTTGGAGAAAGAGGGGGAATCTAACAAGTAGTTTTAATTTATTTTTAAACATTAATGACTTTAAAGGATGATTTAACAAAATAGATTTATTGCGATTTTTGCAGACTAAAAATGGACTGTTTATGTACGAGAACCATTTGTGTGACTGAAGAAAGGAGTAAGTCTACGCTCATTGGCTCCTGTTTTTTTTAACAGCAAAGCTATTTCATTTTGAAATAGGGAAGCTGAGGTGAAAGTCTTTGCCGTGTTAGCACGCATATTTTGTTTGCTGAAGAAGCACGCACGCACACACACACACACAAGCAACATAAACGGAATAAATATCAGTGGTGAGTCAAATAACCAGTAAAGTCAGAGATAAGACGTCTTCAATTCTAGTCAGGTTGTTTGGCCATGTGGAGTAGTTTGTTTTCCTTGGGGCCCACTCAAAACTCCAGAATCCTCCAATTTGTTTGCCATTTGGTTTACAAAAGGCTGTTTCTGCTGAAGGGCAAAGTTTATTGCTACACTAAGACTGAACTGAAGATGATTTGGGCAGTAAAACCCTTTCAGTGCATTCTTATGGATGTTTATCTTTACAGGTGAACATCTGGACAAAAATGCTTGGGAGGGAGGTGGCAAAACCACATCCACCAAGATACCCCTGACACATGCTTAGCTAAACCGATTCTTTTTGACTTTTCATGGGATATCATGGGTAAATGAGCTTACGCATATGCATCATTTCTTAGCAGCATTCATCAGTCAATGACCTTTTTTAGACTACGGAATGTCAAATGACAGTAAACAGTACACCCGAAGAGTGTCTGACAAAGAGCTTTCTGTAGCAATTTTGACGATTTACTTATTTCCTTTTCTAGTAAATTCTATAATGCCTTTTAACAGGTAACCAAACACTTTCCTTGTTTTTAAAGTCATGCCTCCCCATTAGAGAACCAAACAGGGTATGAAAAGCAACTGAACATTAACTAGTCAATCATAATGAGGTGACAAGGAAACCAGTTTAATGGCAAGTTTTGAATAACCAGAGAACAGACATTTCCGCTTTAAATCAAAATACCACAAACGGCTTACAGGCTTCTTTCCTACGATGGTCTGTTCAACTTTCATCACTTGTGACACGTGATCCACACCTGGCTGGAACTCCTGTGCTCTGATGCGATCGTAGATGCCCTTTAATAAATCCCTGTCAATATCCTCCATTTCATCTATACCTAAAAAAAAAAAAAAAAACGATTACACCAGGAGGATCATTAACTATAAGAGATTGCTAAGCTAAAAGGCTTGTATAAAGTATTTATAATGATATACAGTTGTCCCCCGGTATTCGCGGGGGTTACGTCCCTTGAGCACCCGCGAAGAGTGAAAAACTGTGAATATTGGACATGGTCCATAAAAATGCCTATAGACGTCAAAATATAATGTAACATATAATAAAAAATATAAATAAATATATAATAATAATTTAATAAAAAATACAACACTCAGCGAAACACTCGAGATAGCTACACGCGGTAAACTTGGATGATGCGGGGCTGCTGGGCAGCATCTGCCTGAGACAGCGCCTCGTGGGCAGCAGCCAATCAGCAGCGAGGAGAAATGAATAACGCTCTCAGATTTGGCTGGAGGTTTGAAAGTAGCCATAGCATTTATTTTATATTGATATTTTGCCGAATTTACATTAGTATTTATATTACAATTAGTAAATTATATTGTTGTTAATAATTTAGTGTTAAAAAGCATGAAAAAATATATTGCCACAAAAAAGCCATAAAAAAATCGCAGAAGATATTTGTGATTCCGCGATTACGTGGGGGTTGACTGTAGTGCAGAAAGTGAGTAGTGTTTAACTAGTGCATTTAAATATAGTCTAACTTGTCAGTCTCTCGAGACATGAAGACAGGTACAGTACCTGACCATCTTCGCTGCCTTTGTGTTTTTTTTTACCAGCACTGCTTTTCATTGAGATAAATTTTCTTCTTTTTGTCAGGATTCTAAATCATACTCAACATCACGTGCCATCCCCGATTTGGAGATCAGCAGTCCTGGATGGATCACTATCCATGATCCAAGATAGACTAAGGGAAAAAAAAAAGGCTTTGTGCGTGTAGGTTTCCCATAATCCTTTCAAACTCTTACTAATCAAAGGGTCCAAAGAAAACCCATGAGGTCGGCTGAGAAGAAGCCATGGAGGAGAAGAACGTCAAACTGTCTCTGTTCCTTGCGAAAATCAGACCAGAGTCCCTCCCTTACTGCTGCATTCCAGTACTCTAACCAGACCGACCACTGTGTTGCCAAATTATGCCAGGTGGTCATAATTTCAAACATCTGAAACTTCAGCATGATTAAATATCAGGAAACTTCTTTCTTTTTAGCAACATAATTGTTAATAAATTGAATAAATTACTGGCAAGTGCACTTAACAATGAGTATTAATCAATTTAAGAAACACCCTGACAGCCATTTATCTTCCCTGAGGAACCCTTAAAGAAAGCCAGAACTACTACAAAATATGGCTCCTTAAATAGATTTTCACCACAATGTTATTGGTTCCTGCAGCAACTAAAATTATTAGCATGTAAACCTTTTAAGCATAGTTTCTTTATTCTAGTTCACTTAT
Organism: Nautilus pompilius; assembly: GCA_018389105.1. NCBI lineage: Eukaryota > Metazoa > Mollusca > Cephalopoda > Nautilida > Nautilidae > Nautilus > Nautilus pompilius. Next base: position 561,729 of record JACATO010000632.1, on the reverse strand, counting down.
TTAAAAAATTGCTCCAATAAGGCTGACATACACTGGAAAAACATTTTGTATCGACTATATGATTGGTATTTTTATTGGTTAAAATAGTTAATGTACCTAAAAATTTAGATTAAAAGAGAAAACAAACAACATGACTAATGTTCAATTTTTAAGCAACTATCTCAATTTGTTTTATGTAATTTGTGTTTTAAAGCATTTTCCATTTCCAGTAGTTCTTAGATATATTGACAGGCAGACAGAGAAAGAATAGAGAACATTAAAAGATCTACAGGGTCTGAATATATAGATCAGCAGGCAGCAAGAAAGGTCCCTTATCAACTCTTGAACCCCCCAACTATTTTAAGCAGTCTGTCTTTATTGTCACTAGTTTCTCCATCACAGGAGTTTTCTTGCTATAAATTACCAGTTAATTACAATATCTGTGAAGAAACTGAGACTTCCCAGTTCCACCCCCTACCAGAGTGTTTTTATTCAGAAGGGGCACACACACCAAAAGCTGCTAAGAAGAGATACTTCAGAAACAGCTAAAGTTTTATCACGACTTTAGTTAAAAGTCAACTCTTTAAAGTGCTTTTGTATGTGATCTGAATCTGGTTTCTGCCTGTCAATAATTTATAAAACCTCCCCACAATGCAATGCTATGAAAATTTGTGATTGTCTACATACAAGTAGTCAGGAAAATGTCAGCCTTGGAGCTGAAGACTGGTGAGTTTTGCTGTTTTACTGGTTTTTTTTTTGGCTTCCAGTGAACTTTTGTATTTTCTTTTCTACAAACATTTCATTTCACCTGCCATATCAATTTGATAGCTAAGTCTTTGGAAGTAATTGGCATGATCATAACCTGATCAGGAGCATTTGTAATGTTACATTATAGGAAGGTTTTCTAAATTATAGGCAGATAAAACCAGAGTCAGATTGCACATATGCAGCCACTTTAACCAAAGACAAACAGACAAAAAATTAGTTACTGTATAAGAATTCAAAAAAATAAAAAAATCTGCAAACAAATTAATACAGTAAGCCAGCAATGGAAACCATTCTTTCTAAAACATGAATATTGGCACAATTACTGGGATATGGAGATCTGCAAGAAATACCTATGTCATCATGTATTTCAAAGTTTATTTTTCTCCTCCTGTTCAGGATATTGTTTTTATACGTTTGAGATCATAGTTTAACCAAGCCAGCATTTAGAATTTAGCTGCAGGCAATGGTTTATGGTTCTTGCCCCAACCCTTTACTTCCACCAAAATCCCTTTTGATTCCATGAGGGAGATAGGCGATATCCCAAAGGAAATCAGAGATAGTTCAGAAAACACTGGGAAAAAAAAAATCACTTCAGCATCACCAACAAACACCCAGATCAAATCAATCTGGGCCATCTGTATGAAGAAGGAACGAATGTGCTGCCAACCAAATCATGTTAAAAACTGGAGCTAACAGCAGCAACCTTTGATCAGCCAGAGATAACATTACCGATGGATGGACGACACAGGGATTATATAAAATCAAAGCTATACTTACTTGAGCAGAAATTGGTTGGAGGGAAAAAAAAATAATCAAAATAATTATATTTTAACCTTAGCAATGCACTATTTAAAAACCTGTGGGGTTTAAATTTTGTTTAAATGGATTTTTACAAACCGCTCAATCATAGACCCATGATTACGCTACAGATGTAGCTGCGTTGCTACTAAACTACTGTGGGTGGAACCAGCCTTTAGGTGCCAGTCAAAAGATTGCAAAATGACCCCCCCAGCCATATTTAAAATAAAAAGTGTTTCACAATTTAACAATGCCAGAGTTAAAAATAAAATCATTATACTAACAACATACTTCTGGAAATCTTTGAGTTAATTACAATAGCAGTAATTGAGTTTGTTCTGCTAATTCTCATACACTCTGGTCATGTTCTCTGAATCTGATCATCACTATTAGCTGCCAATAAACAGAGGCAATCAGTTTAAAAATAATTTTGGCAAGCATTTTGCTTTTCCCCTGGCAGTTTGTATAAACCTAGATGGTTTCCTGCTGCCTTGAAGAAAGATGATAAGAGTACAAAAAATAAAGGATTGTCAGACATTTTCCATCACCTCAAAGGGTAAGATTGCAGAAATGTAGGCACTGAGCTGACAGGAAAATGCCTGGACTAACTTTTTACCTAATACATCACTAGTAACTTTGTTTTCATCTAAGTAGATGGGATTCATTTGCAGGCTGGAATGAACGAAAGATACTTTTTTCAACAACCTATCTAGTGTGAAAGGTTGGGGGGATGAAAGCAAATTAAAGGCATATAATATATTTTAAAATCATTTAAAGCAAAATGAGTAAGCAGATGGCCAGAACTTCTTGTTTGACATACTATCTATTAAAGCTATGAAAATCATATTTAGTTTAAGTCCAGAAAAAGAACCATTCACATGATAAAGGTAAGCATCATTGTTGGGAGATATTTAATACAAAGCATAAAAAATATACTAGTTACCTCGAAGGTTTTTGATGAAATCCTCCATTTTCATCTTCCTCTCTGGTTTGATATTAGAGTTGTGTAGGTCTGTATTTAGCATGATGATGGCAAAAGCTAGCAAAAAGATTGTATCAGGATTTCTGAAGTTCTTCACCTGGTCTGGGTTACAGATACAGTATCTTTGGGCAAAAGCCTACAAAAAACAGTAACAAAATAGGTAGCATTGAGGCTAAAACAGAAAATATTTTTTTTTAAAAAGATATTTAATGTGGTATATTCAAAAGGCTATCAAGAAGGGAAAATAATATATTGATCTAATTATTAAAATTGAATCCCAAAAGACAAAAGCTATGTAAATTTTAAAAAGTTGGAATTTAGCATAATTTCACCAAATAAATAAAATAATAAATAGTGTGAAGTTAATTTTTATTGCTTAGTAAGAGTTGAGCAATTTGGATCTTTCCTTATTTCTGAGGAATGAACTCTTAGATAAAAAGAACTAGTTAAAAAAAAAAAAAAATTAACATTTCCCCAAAACATTTCACTGATGGATAATACTCTTTAGCAATAAAATGAAAAGCTAAACCAAATGCTAATAAAAGAAACAGAAGCTAAAGACATATGAAACAAGTAGGTATCTTTAGATCTAGATATGGTGGGTGATGCCACCAGATCATATTCCCTCTTCTCCTGTTAACTGCTCAGAGGAAGTCTCCAGTGATAGAAATACTAGTGTTTAATCTGATTTCTTTATCAGCAGTGACAGCCAGCCAGCTGCTGTATCATCCTAAGCAAGAGCTGTATAACTATCTGTTTGGTTGGGGTCTTCCACTCCACTTAATCACACAGCAGTAGCATTTGATGAATAAAGTAGCACTTGTAGAAGAACTTGTAAAAGACCATAGACTTTTAAGCAGTGTATTATAAGCAATTTCAATCCAAGGCCCACAGATGGTACATGTTCTTATTTTGTTAAAATTGAATTTCGTATTTATATAACTTTAAAAAAAAATGATGATGATGAAAGTGACATACCTGACACGAAATCTGTGTTACACAGTGGTCATGTGACTAAACATATCTTGTTCTATATACAGACACACCACCATCTGTCTAAACACTGGTAAATAATTTTCAAGAAGCAAATGTAAAAGTGGGAAGAAAGAAGGTGAAAGCTGTATGGAAAGTAATGAGCCATAATTAATTACAGGAAAACCATATTTTGAGAAATCCATGAATTCATTTTCCCAAACTATAACAAATCACGGAAATACCAAAACAAACAGCATGTTTAAAATCAATTCATTCGCATGTTTTGCTGTTAAGTGTCATAGCTCTTGCTATTCTTCTGTTGTACTCCACATGCTGTGTTGATAATATCTACATGTGTTTGGCATTTGTAGCTAACTGTCTGGGTTCAATTTCCTCACCCTCTTCACAAGTTTCCATTCTGATGGGTGATGCATGCGAATGACTATTGCGGCTTCTCTCGAACTGGACAATCATTGTATAAACAGTCAAGTGGAACAACATCCCACTGCTTGACTGCGTGCCATTTTCAAAGTCTATTGGTTTCCATAAACACACTGTTCGTGGCATAGTTGTCTGTAGACAGAAGCTGCTCCTGGTCTTACAACTACGAGATGTCCATAAAACTTTGCTGCCTGGACAAGCGATCAAAGAACAACAACAACTTGCAATGATGTGCTAATTAACTGAATGGAATGGGTAAATAGATTCAAATAGGCTATGTTAAGTCTCTATAAATGAGATATTTAAGAAGTATTGTCAAAGCACCTGAAGGCTGTCAACAATTAAAACTCTGTCAAGAAAGGTGAAGTCTTCCTTTTATCAAAAGCCAAGTTAAACAAGTCATTTGGTGAGAAATTAAATATAAACAGTGGTTATGGGGGGGGTGCGAGCAAAAAAAAAAAAAAAAAAAAAGCAATATAGGTCCTCCTTGATTTTAGGCAGGGTTGCGTTCCAGAAAAATGCCTTCTTAAAGTGGAGCCAACACCACCATAAGTCTAATGTTGTAGGTCAGGGTTTTGTTCCTGGGGTTTATTTTAGTCAAAATTCTCGTTAACAGTACTGTATTCTTCTTAAGTTACATAAAACTTTATTTAATAGGTAAATAATGTAAAAAAATAATAAAACATGAGATGGTTGAAGAACTTGCTTATTGAGGCTTGCATTATTCAGACAGAGACAGATGCGCGCTGTCTGCCTCTTTATGGTTGAAAGTGGATCATCTTCCTTCCTCTTGAAAAAGCCATCAAGAGTCTGCTGAACCACTTCCACCTTTTCCTGCCAATAGAGTTCTTTGTACCACTCAATGTTACTGATCACTAAAGAGCTGCATTCTCTGTCTAGATCATTATTAGTACAGATAGCTGTGGCATTGTCGAGGTACTGAAGGTCTCGGACAATAACTTTGTGGTTAACATTCACAGAGGTGGAGCATCTTCATTCTTCACCCCTTCCTCAGGCTTGTTCTTGATGCAACATCAATAGCCCGTTTGTCACTTTTTCAAAGTACCTTAGCTAGGATATCAAAATGGACGTGCTAATAATTTTCTTCGCTGCCACTTTGGGCAGGAGCTACCACCACCTCTTGAACGATCAGAACCTATTTTGCTGGGAGTTTAATGTTATTTTAATGTTGATGCTTGCTTCTACCTGGTGCCGTATCTTTTGGTTACAAAGCTTTGGTGGCTGTCACCAGTACGTGTAGTTTAAATGTAGCGATTTGTGTAATTTTACAATATGAAATAATGAACAAAGAGGCAGTGAAAAGCAAGGGGAGCCTGCAGTCTTAAACACAACAATAAAAAGGCCCTCAATTTTTATTAATAAGAATTTTCATTCACTTTTTAAAAATCTTTGCTATTTTTGTTGCTGTACAGTGAAAATGAGGTTTTATGCATTTTCTATTATGACATGAGCATCTTTGTGACACTGATGCAGTGGTTTAAATTCAATGTGACAGAGTAATGATCTGTTACACCCTTTTAAGAGCCAACCTAAATATCCCCCTCCCTCAGGAAAACCCACCACCAAAACACCCTCTTTCTCCCAATAATACTGGCTTATTTGAAACTGGGACTTGTCACTATTATTCCAAGTTTTTTTGCCCCAATAAATAAAAGCTAATCAAACTTACCTCCATTAATCTTTCTATCTTTTGTGCTTCACCCTGTTTTGTTTTTTTTTTTTATTTAAAAAATAAAAATTTAACTGATAATTAAACCAAATCACCTGCCAAGAGAAAAGTCCCTCGCGCATAGTGCAACATTAATCACTTTAGACTTTTGTCCAGAACCACGTAATAAAAGGATCAAACCATTTAAAAATAAATAAATCTGATCTAACAGCACAAAAATGAACAATTGTTAAACTTGAGAATTTTATTTATAGTGTTGAAAAGAGAGGGAGACAGACAGACTTACAGGCATTCTGAAGTACGACTGGAACTTCCGGAGAGCCACGTCCACCTGGAGGCCAGACAGATCAATTTCTTCAGAGAAGTACCTGTCAGGGAGAGAGCAGGGGGTAACTGAGTGCCACAGCAGTGTTAATTTGACAGGTACAGGTTGATCATCATCACTAAAACAATACAGCAACAGCACCGATCTCTCTCACTCTAAGAGCCTACATCTGTTTCAGCCAGCATGGAGTGCAGACAGACTCTTGATGATGAAATGAGTTAAATAATCTTTTTACCCCAGGAAGTTGATGACTTACATGTGCCTTTAAATAGTGTAAACTTCCTGCCCAGGAAAAACGAAAATCTCTGCGCTCCAGGTGCATGCATTAAATATTTGCAGATGTTACATGTGATTATTTGAAATAATGCAATCAGACAATATTTGGGATGGTTTTCATCACCCACGTCAAAGAGAACCAGAACAAAAAACACACACACACACACACACAGATCTGTTGCACGCGACCTTTGAGTGTGTTAAAACTGTTTTGTTTCATGTAAAACAGCTTTGAAGCTATTTAAAGATGCAGTATCTATAACTTCAGTCTGAGAGACTTACTCTATAAACTGAAGGAAGGCCTTTACCCAATTTGGACATTTTTTTCAAAATGTGTTCTGAGTTAGAAGACAAAGTACATAATTTTTTTAAAAAAAGAAAATCACGCTACAAATTGTTCATTGCTGTGGATTTATTTACATTTTCATACACCATTTTATTTCCTTACTATGTATATACTAGAATGTTAATAAATTAGAAGAACACAGTATCTTAATAAGGTAACCAATTAGAATTTTCATTGTTAACATGAACATGGAGCATCCAATACTGAAACTTCACTGTCATCCATTGACTTAGTTTGGAATTATTATGCAGAAGTAGAGGTACATGGAATGGACTGTAGTTGCTTTCCTGGGTGTCTCAGAGCCCCTATGGAAGCACTATGATACACGACTAAGGATCACAAACAAAAGTGTCACAGCAGTAATTGAAAGAATACTTGGAACCAGGTCATCACTGATAATTTGATGCCAGCTATTCATGATGCTAGAACTGCTCCCACCCAAATTTGAAAAAAGTGTTTTAAAACAGTTATTGTATATTATAGATTAAGTATCTCATGTCTTTGCAAAACCCATGGTGTTTCAATTATTAAGGCATGGCTCTGTACTTTGGTATAGTACCAGCACATGGTCACATCATTAGCAGAGATTAAATGCTAAAAACCTTTCAGTGGTAATCCCAACAATAGTTGGATTAAACAGAAATATACAGAACAACATTTTAATATCTATGCAGCTGGATGGTGACAGGCTGATGGAGGAACAAAGATCATAGAGAGAGAAAGGATGAAAAATAATTAAATCACAAACTGAATCCTTTGACACTATTCTGGTTAAAGTTAAGTTCTGATGAGTTTATCAAATTGCCTGGGTCTATTGACACACTCAAGTTTTCTGTGTAAAAAAAGAAAAATTCCTTCCTGGAAACATTTGAAAGATTAGGTTTCAGTCAGATGATGCATTGTGCATATTTAAGTAATTTAAGCAAATTTAGCATCAAATTTTTAAAATACAATTTTGATATCAGAATGATATTTATAATCAAATACAGCTGAAAATCCTAAGTTGTATATTAGCTTTCTATGATGCAACCATGCAGGGATATTTAAGCAACAAACACCTGATGTTAAAATCAGCTAGTCTCAAGCTATTCGATAAAAAACAAATGCCCTCCCTTTATTAGAATTTTTCACCAATAAATGGCAGCATCTCATTTTCCATCCTCCTTCATTCAGTTGTTAATAGCTGTGCATTCTATGAATAGCTTTGTTACCGACCTGCCAAGTTAATGAAATGACTTATTTGTGATAGCAGACAGACTTGTACACGCACTTGTCCACTTGTTGTGGTGAAAGTCACAGCTTAGTTGGGTACAAGCAGGTCTTGGTTTCTGGTCTGTAACCAATGTTCTCTTTCATTTCAGCATGCCTGTTTTCCATCGCTCCCCATTTTCATCAGCTCTACTGGGGATTTCCCCAATGCTATCAGCATTCTGTAGCCAACTTATCTTGCTGCAATGATTGAAAGCATCCTTGGTATTATATTCAAGGATTTATCTGGTTCAATGGATATTTATGTTTTAGACATCATATCCCTTAAGTATACATAAATAGAAATAGCAGTTTTCAGAGTGTGACTTCCTAGCACAGGTTTCAGAATCAATACCAAGCTAATGGCAGAAAATAGCTCAAACTGTCATTGGAAATCACAAGGATTTGATGAATCTGACATAAGTGGCAAAGAGTTTTTTAGTTTCAGGGTTATCCTGTTTACTCCAATTATGTCATACAAACAGCCACAAGATGAGGAAAAAGAATCTTGTCCACTGTCAAAGGTCTCTTTCTTCTTTTCAGCAAAACTGGTTCAGAAAAAGAATTTCTAAAAATAACCTGCCATAGAGCAATAACATTTTCTCTCTCTCTCCTGAATTATTATCGCTAGATGAACTTTGTCCTCCTTTTAAAAATAAAAAAAAAATTTAAATATTTACTCAGTTTTTTTTTTACATGATGGGCACAAAAGATAAAACTAAACCTATCACTAATATATTAGGTGCAGAACTTGGTTAATTATAGTGAACCAAAGTATAAACACAAGCTCAAAAAACAGGCTGCCTGCTCATGACATCATCCTTCTCTCATCATTTCAAATTGGCCAACAGCCCTCTACTTCCTAGCACATAGCATACACAGTCCCCGCCAGCTTTACAATAATACCAGGATTTCATTTGTAAATTAATCTACCATCTGCAATAAGTAACATAGCCAATGAATCAGAACCCCGCATACAACTCTCTATTTCAGCTATTAGCAATTTCTTTTATTGCTGCTTCCAAGATGGCAGACTGCATTGGTGTCAATGGAAAGAAACCTCAAACACCCTGCCACCTTGATACCTGCACACAACCGTCAAGATTCTCCTCCAGCCTTTAATGTGTTGGCTAAGACGCAGAGTGGTATTTTTCAGCGAGAGCAAATGCAGAAAAATAATCATTTTTACTTCAATGCTTATAAGTGAAAGGAATATGCCAACGTGGAATGAGAATAATCTTTGAAGTTTTGTATAGACGACGAAAGATTTCTGACGCCATACTGTCTCCATAAGTTGGTTGGTCAACCGTTAGCACATTTCCCCTCCATCCTTGTAGCAAACAGTTGGCCCATAACACTCCTTTATAGTTTACACAGATCTATAACAGATTAAGTGTTAATGATTTATTAGCTTTCTTTAAAAAAATAGTGATTACTGTATTACAAATTTTAAAATAGGTATTATGACTCAGAACAAAACACAAAGGCAATTGTGCTCTAGAGACTCTGTACAAGAGTGTCATTTTTTTTTACTAAAACTGATATGTACGTGTATATTAACAGACAGCAGCAGCAGGACAGTAAACACTGAACAGTCCCCAGAGGATTTTAAAGAGAACTTAATATGTTAATAGAATCGCTAATGCATTGCAGAACATTTGATGGTAACACCAGTACCTGACTATCTCCAAACTAGCATACCACATACTTAAAGAAAAGAACTGAAAAAAAAGGACATAAACAAGTTTTGAATGTAGTCTTTTTAAAAATAAACAAACCACCCTGCATGCTTTCATTTCTGCCATTAAAAATGAACAGTTATTTGTCACTGGCAACAAGTTATACAGGCAATAAATGATCTGTGTGATCACACATTTATTTAGAACACTAAGTACATTTTCTTCATATACTCATGAGATAAGTTTCAATATTTACCAACAATTAACATGCCTCGTTGTGGGCAGGATAAATGACAATGGACACATTTGCAGCATTAAACTTCGGTATATTAGCAGCATAACCCAGAATTAATATACTACGCCTTTAGCTTCCACCAATACAGCCTGCAAAATTACAGATAATGAGACACATGAAAGGTTAGAAGGCTAAGTCTTCCTGAGAGGAAATAATCTACTTAAATGGTGACTGTGCTGGAGATTACAAAGCAGAGTTGACTAAAAATCTTAGGGGATTTCCACTCATTACATTGGGAAATTTAAATGGCCCTTACAATAAGTGGTATCCTATGAAGGCCCTTATTTCTAAAAAAAAAAAACAAAAAACAAACAAACAAAACTGTACAAAGCACCTGCCACTCAATAGCTTCATTAAAAAATCTCTCTCAAGATGTTGTTTGTCAAAGTAGTTTTTCATATTTTGGAAAATGCTTTAAGTTTCTCTTTAAACTTCACGTAGAGAAGGAATTTTCTAAAGTCAGATGAATAAAGTAGACAATTTCACAGCTAAGAAATAAGTGGATATTTGGTTGCTATAGTGGAATAGAGACAATAAAAGTGAAAGAAGAATGAATTTAGTGGTGCCATTTTATGGTGCATCTCCCCCCGAATACATTTTAATGATGCAAATTTATAATTAATTTAAACAAATGTTATTTTCAAATCAAAACAAAACCAAACCAAAAACAACTTAGTTCCAATGAATAGTTACGGAGGCATTTTCACTAAACTTTTAAGTCAATAAACTCATACACCTTTGGTTGGATACCAAGCATAACAAAACAATTTAGAAAAGTCACAAGATGGAGCCTTAAAGAGAGATTGTGATTCCAAATTTTGCTTAAGCAATTAATTAAATATCTAGATGTTTTCCCTGCCAGTCAATTTTTTGTCAGTTTATCTTGTTCGTCTGTTAATGAAAGTGTAGTACATATGTGATGTGCATACATATACATGCATTCCATTAAACACTCGCTTTAATGTGACAGCTGAGATGTTAGCAAATTAATTTTTTTTATCAACAAAATCCACTTTTTGTTCAGTCAGTCAGTTTATTCTGTAACCTGTCATATCAAAGGTAGAAAATTGATGTGACTCTAGAAAGCATTGTTTGAGAGAAGCAAATGTGTTTTTTATAAAATTTTAGAATTAAAAAAAATAAATAATACATTGGTGAGAATGTCTTTTTAAGTAAAGACAACTTTCAAAATGTCTAAGGCTACACACAATCACATCCCGATTACCCAGGTTAATGGTGTAATGAGAAACCCCAGATATACTTTGTAATTTTTTTTTGCAATATGTAAATCAGGTTACAAGAACATAAGTTGAAATATAGAATGAAGTTGTAAACAAATAAACAAAAACTTTACAATGAGAAAAATAAAGATTTGCGATGTTGTTTTCTTTTTTCCTTCTACTTATACATGGTCTATGTAGATCTATTTTGTCAGCCATTGGTGCGTCCTCTTGCTACTCCAAGCACATCTGCAGTGTAGCTGGATGGGGCATTATTAGAAATTCTTGCTCCTCTCTTTATAATTTCTGCTCAAATAAACAACATTGCTCTCATTATCAGTCAATAGCTTAGTCCACTTCTCAGCAATTTTGCTCTGCAGCCAATTCTTTAATATTTTTGCCATCAACATCTTCACAACCTTCTGACAGTTACTGCTAAATCGTGAACGATCTGTTCACCAAAAGCTTGATGTACTATTTTTACCACAGTATTTCAAGCTTTTCTTAAATAAATAGTACAACACACGTATGCTTGTTTACTAGCATTTGGAAAGTGTGTTGTATTTTGTTTAATTATAACCAATCACTCAACTCTTTCTGTTATTACAATGCCACTGGTTGGTGGACTTTCAAGTCAACAAATAATATGTTGTGTGTGGAAATGGAAAGGTTTTAAAATAGAGTAAATTTATGTACCAAAAGTGCAATTGAGAGTAGACTGCTAAAAGAAAAGCCAATGGCACTACTAACTGGGATGCCAGCATGACGAAAACCATGTAAATAAGTTTCTTCTATACAGTTACCAAACTTGCCATAATGGCCCAATAACATCATTAATCCTAGGTAGGCAGTAGGGGGTGAGGGGTGTGCATGCATGTGTGCTAACATTTCCTAAGTTCCTAAAAGTTACTATTCTATCCAACCCATCTGTAGCAAGAAGATAGACAGAAAAGATTTATCAGAATCATCAGTCACTACTTAAACTAATCTGCTTGTTACACAGTTCATTTTCTGCTCTGCTCAAGAGACAACATATGAAAAGCTGTACGAGTGTTGATAAAGATGGAAAAACGAGCACACACAAACAACCTGCTGCAGAGAAATAAGCTGTTTCATCTTTTGAGAAGATGAAAACTGCAAAGTAAAAGAAAATTCATTATTTTTTTTTTTCCATATTTTATTTAAACTTTCTCCTGAATGACTTTTGGAAGTTCCACACCACAATAAAAAGCATATTTGCAATTTTTCACAAATTAAAAATGTTCCACTGAAATGGGGGCGGGGAAAGTCTAAGAACTGCATTAATATTTAAAGGAAAAATATTGAAAATCAAAAGAATATTGATTTAAACATCAAAATGGATTATTTCTCTTACCGATTTACTATAAACTTTAAACAACCAAAAACAAATTTTTGATATTGCAAAACCACCAATACTCCTGGCTATTTTGAACTAAGCTTCCTCATGTTATGAAATGTATTTACAAATTAACATGTATCTCATTACTGGCAACCAGAGGTTTTCAGCAACAGCCTTTTATTAGCTCATCTGATACACTCATCTTACAACTATGAGCAGTTCTCCTGTTATTCTTTAATTCTACCAATCTTGACAAATATTATTTTTAAGAAATACATTATGAAGATTTAAAAGCAAATTTGGTGACATCTAAATCACAATTATTCAAAGTTTGGAGGCCATAGATGAAGTGAAAGAAATCTGCTGAACACTTATATTAGAAAGAAATTTTAAAAACAAACAAACAAACAAACCAGCAACGAGTTCTATGTAGTTTCCTTTCTCTTGTTTGAAAATGACTAGAGCTTGGTTAAAATGCCAGAACACTTCATATATATTGGAACGTTAAAAAGAAAACGTAGATAATATTAGGTCCAATACAGAATTTGGTTATTATCTCTACCCTTTTAAATATTATAAGAAAACAAAAACTCTTGTTGAATGAAAACAAAAAGCAAATTTTCTAACAGAAATTTATGAACTATTCATATTCATCCATGAGTTATCACCCGTGGTTAAAACTGGTGGGTTCAGGTTTCTGTACACCAAGAACACAAACCATACTGACTTCTGTTCTTTTTTGCTTCAACCAAATTAAGCTAAAATAAAGAATTGTTAATTAAAAAAAAACAACAAAATTATAACAAATAAAACTACTGTTTTAAATTCATTAGTAATGTAGTAGCTACTCTGATTCTTACAACTGTACTACTTAAGATAATCTTAGAAAACTAGTGACTACAATTTTGGTTTGAAGGTGACAGATTTTTTTTTTGTTGTGGTGAGATATATTTGCTTTACAAATCTCAAAGAAGCACCTGCTTAGAGCAGGGATTCCCAACCAGTGGGTCGCGAAGCCGTTCTAAAAGTGGCTCGGGATAACATTAATTTCAACTCATCAATTACATTTTTTATGCTCTTACATATTTTTTTGTTTTTGTTTCAGTGCAAAAAAACGTGTTACAGCAGTTCAATGTCATTAGATGATATTGGGGGTGTCTGTATGCGTGCCTGTGTGAATGTGAATGTGTATGTGTATCTGCAAGTGTATGCTTGAGTATCTGTTTAGCTGTGCTTAAGCATGTGTGTTCAGTTACTCGTAGTGCTGTAGCGTGTCCTGTGTGTGTGTGTGCTCGCTGTCGACACACGAGTTGCATGCCCGTCGCGGACTGGTTGATACTGAATCGCACGACTGGCCCGGTTTGGGATGCGGAGCCGGGGGAAGTGCGTGGCATAAGGCAGCGAGAAGATGAAGCATGAAATAAAAGGGTTGCATACCTTGCCGACATTTTCGACCAGCTGAACAAGCTAAATTTGAAGCTTCAAGGAAGTGAAACACACATTCTCCTTTTTCAAGATAGTCTCCGGGCCTTTGTTTCCAAACTGCAGAACTGGTGTCGGAAAACCAATCTTGGAAACATCGCTATGTTCGGAAAAACTTTGTGGAGTGATGGATGAGTCTCAGGTCCAACTGGATCAGTTCTTCAAGGATGAGATTACTGAGCATCTTCAGTCTCTAGAAGAGGAATTCTAGCAATACTTCCCTGAGCTATCAGAGGAACAGGAGGCCCTGGTAAGGAACCCATTTTGTACTGCACTTGATGTATCCAGCATCCCAGATGAGATCCAAGATAAATTTCTGGATCTAAGGAACGACTCTCCAGCTCGTGATCTCTTCAAGGTGAAATCGGTGACTCAGTTCTGGTGCGCTATGTATCAGTCATACTCCAAAGTCAGCATGATAGCCTTACGTGTACTTGTTCCATTCGCTTCTACCTACCTGTGTGAAGCAGGATTTTCAACTCTTGTCAATATAAAAACGAAAAATAGGAACAGATTAGATGTCGGAGATGACATGAGACTGGCTCTAACAAACGCTCTGCCAAGAATTTCAAGGCTTGCCGCTCAAATGCAACATCAGGCATCCCACTAGCTGTGCTGGATAGCTGTTGGAACCTATGTTGATATTATTGTAAGAATAATTGTGTTCTTTTTGTGAATTAAGGTTGGACCAATGTTGTGATTTAGTTTGCTAATAAATAATTACAGGATTCTTAAATACATTTTTTGTTAGATGTTTCTTTCCCTCTACTTCACAGAAAATAAAATGTAAATCAAGTTGCTGATAGTAGGGGGTCACGTGGGTTTCAAGCTTTTGGGTAAGGGGTCGCGAGTGCAAAAACGTTGGGAACCACTGGCTTAGAGAATCAGATTTGTAGTAGTATATTGTATAATGTTCAGCATATATATATATTTTGATAAAGTCTTTTGATTGTAAACTTCTGCCAAGTGTATATTTTCTAATAGTCATATGCTAATATACATTACATGCATTAATGAACTGATTATAGTTGAAATATGAAATATTTCAGTGGTTAGCCAATAATTATGGCTGCTAGTGCACACGTAAAATTTAGAAGTTTTTTCCTAGGTAAAGCAAAAAAGCAATTAACAACCATCTTTGCAATCCAGTTTTCCTTAAGAAAAGGGAAAAATAAACATGTTGAAACACGCTGAAATGGAATTTTATTCATGTTCTGGTTTGCTTTTAAAAGTTTATTTGTACACCTGACAAAACCAATCAATGTAAGGTAAGTGATCTGTAAAGCAAAAAATATACAAACCATTAAAATATTTCTTTTTGAATAATCTGATGTTTACCATAAATTGAAGTGGGGCAGGGTTCCCAAAGACTAAATCTGGGACAATTAAAAGAGAGAGAGAGAGAGGACATGAGCATAAACCGCATAGCTTCCCGTGTCAAAATACATTTTTAAATTTAAAGAAACTGTTGATTCATATGGAACATGAAAAACTGACCAAAATATCTGGTAATATCATCCTGTCACCCATTAATTATCTAAAAACATGTTATGAGCACGTGCATGTTTTGGTACAACTTAGCCATAATCAAAGGAAGATAGTCAAGGATAAAAAAAATTATTAAACTGGATAAATTCTCAAGAAATATCAAGCCCTGTGGCATGAATAAATGATCCAAAATGCATAACCCAGAGCTTTCTGATCATCTAAACCAAAAAAAAGAGGAGAAATATTAAATTCACTCTCATGTGCTTTTGATAAGCTTGAGTGAAAATAAATCTCTCACTTACATCAAATAGACTTTTTTTTTTATTATTTACACACATTAATTTCTGATCTCACCAGGTGAGTTGTATTTTCCATACAACAACTGAAAATTCATGCATTCTTTCAGCAAGAAATGCAGCAAACAATACATTTTGTAATAACTTACTTTTTTTTTGAAAAAAAAAAATTTATATCTCCAAAGATGACAAGAAAACGACTCCATTTAAGTGACATGCAGAACAGTGAAAGATTCAAAAAAAAAAATATTCAAGAAATTTCTGGTTTAATCTGGTTAAAGGATATATATAAATTAATTTGATTTCAAATCATGACTAAACCGTTCAGTACCCAGAAGGATGCTTTCATTATAAAATTATTCAAATGACATCATTTAGTAATAAAATTAATATTGCCCATTTTGGTTGACACAAGAAAAAACAAACATGAATACTTTAATTTTAATGCAGGAAGAAAAGGAAAAAAAAAATAGCAGGGAAAATGATTCTTTTAAAGCCTAAGACAGATAATCTATTTCTGCGACTACCATAATTTTTTTTTTTTTTTGTCAAAAGCAAACAAACCCATGAGCCCTTAATACAAATTGTTCGTATGCATTCATAGTAAATGCTTCTGTGGGTATGCAAGTGACACACACAGGCTGCTGATCTGAACAGTCAGAGTAAAATTGTTGCAAAAAATTGAGTGAAAATGTTCAAGATCGCCAACTTCTTCAGGCTGATGGCTCAAAAGATCGGTAATTACTGAATGAAGTTGTCATTATTTTAAAATAGATATTTTCTGAAAGAGCTCTAGACATAAATCAGATACATTCGACCCCCGCGTAGTTGCTGTTTGGCATTCATGGCCCCATTATTCGCGGAATTTTCCTTAGAACCTAACTAATAATTGTTCGTGGAAACCCCCGCATATTTGCGGAATTGCAAATATCTTCCGCGATTTTTTTTATGGCAATATATATTTTTTCACGCTTTTTAACACTAAATTATTAATAACAATATAATTTACTAATTTTGTAATATAAATACTAACGTAAATTCAGCAAAATATCAGTATAAAATAAACGCTATTGGCTGGAGGTTTGAAAGTAGCCAATCCGAGAGCGTTATTCATTTCTCCTCGCTGCTGATTGGCTGCTGCCCACGAGGTGCTGTCTCATGCAGATGCTGCCCAGCAGCCCCGCATCATCCAAGTTTACCGCGTGTAGCTATCTCGAGTGTTGTATTTGTAATTAAATTATTATTATTATATATTTACTTAAAAAAAATTATATTATATTTAACGTTATATTTTGATGTTTATAGGCATTTTTATGGACCACTTTCACTCTTCGCGGGTGCTCCAGGAACGTAACCCCCGCGAATACCGGGGGACAACTGTATACTCAAGAGAATACCAAATGTGTCGATTTTCCCCTTTGCATTGTGCTCCTGTGGGGAGGAAATATTAAAAGCTATACCAGCATATTTATCATGTTAAAAAATTCACTAAGTGTAAAACCAACCAACTAGATGAAAAATGCTAACTTAATTGATAACTATTCGCATCAACCTTTGTAAAATAAATGGACTGTTACAACATTGAAGAAGCGCACCAGGTCAATTTACTTACTTTGTACCCATCACAAAATAAAAAAAAAAAAAAGGGGGGGGGTATTTTACAGAAATTTATTTCTAAGTCAGAATAATGAAAGATCTTTAACAACATTTGACCTTAAACAGCATAATAACATTCAACTATTTAAATAAAGTTTTGTAAAAAAAAAATCAAATAAATTTATTGATTAACTGAAATGAAAGTGAAGCCAGCAGATAGAAGATTTAAGATAGTAATTTTCTTTCCTTTTCTTAGTTTTTTTTAAAATAAACATCATTTATATATTCTTCAAAATCACGCATGACTTCACCTTTCTTACCAAATCACCATTTAAAGAATTAATTCAAGAATATCAGAGTAACTGAAATAGAAATAAAAACAAAACTTTCATCGCAAAAAAAAAAAAATGGTGATCTTTGTAATAATACAAATCATAATTCTTAGTTTCATCTTTATAAAGTGAAATCTATAGCTTTGTTTTGAATAGCAGTTAGACCAGTACAGGCCACTTGTAAGAATAGCGATAGAAACATTCAAACAGTTCTTAGGGCTTCATCCTGATGACGACAATGGGAAGTGTTTCCAAAACACGGTAAGATGAAGGAAAAAAAAAAAAAAAAACTCTTTCATATTATATATCATCCAAACTAATCAAGTATTTACTGTCTCTTGCAACTCTAGGAGTATGTTCATCTGAATTTCTTTCCAAATAGGCTGAAACCACACTATAAGACAGGGAAAAGAATTTTTTTTAAATGCAGAATTCTATTGATGTGGAAGTAGAGAGATACAGATAAACAGGGCACTGAATAACACTATTACAAATGTTAAACTTGTTAGATTTTCACATTCATGGTCTTTAAATTAAAACAAAATCATTTCTGTATCAGTAACAGTGTGTGTGAAGTTAGGGTAGCAGAAAGTTTCCTTCATCTTTGTTTCATCACCACAGGAATGTATTGAGATTCTTGCTTAAGTGGCCTGACACTGATGGGGTTAGCCAGCTGTACCGGCCACACATGGTAATCCAGTGCCATCGTGATGCATTGTGATCTCGCTTGTGATGCTGTAGGGTAGCCGATTCTTTCTGACATGCTATGTTAATCCTAAGAATTAAGTCAGCAGATAAACAGTGTTCCTAAAAACAATCCTTGCAATGCATCTCTTCACAACTGAGGATTAGAAACAATGTCAGCATCATTTTAAGCAGAAAATTAATACAAATTTTTTTTTTTTTTTGGTTAAATTGTAATCAGCTAAATTTGCATGAAGAGTGGGGAACAAATGAGATTTATTAATTCTATATCCTTTCTGATCAGATGGAAAACTGTTGCCCTCCTCCATCCTCACAGTGGGTCTGTAGTGCCAAACCATATTAGTGAAGAGCTCACTCAAGCTGAAAAAGAGGAAGTCATTTCAATGGCTGGGCCAATTGCCAAGGCTGATGGTTGACATCTGTAACCCCAATCTGAAAAGGTGAAGATGTAAAGTACTCTTGGCACTTGTTACTGCTTAATTCCTGGCTTGCTCAACCTGCAATACATCTCTCTTTCCCCCAAAGGTTCAATGGCTGATAAATTTAGGAGAGAAGCATTTACAGTAATTTCATTAGAAATTTTCCCATTTTTGTTTTCTTTTTCAAATTCCACAGCACAACGAAAATTTTCAAAGAAGCATTCATTGATTTTTCTGCATAAAGAAAGCGATAATAATCTCCATTATACAACAGCACAGACAGACGGACAAAAATCCTTGTAAAAATTCTAGTGCAGTTCTGCTGAACAAACGACATTTCTGACAGTGATCACCTAACTTCAGTTTTGAACCACTGATGAAAAATACTCTGGAATTAATGAAGGGTGGTTATGGAACGCACAAACCAGCTCATCAGTATACCAGTGATGGACAGATATCCCCTCCATAAGACCTCCCAACAGAGTTGAAAAATGCCAACCCTCAGAGAATCAATGACTTTAGTAGAAATGAATAAGGAATGTGCACCTTCCTCTTGAGGAAAAAAAAGTGGAAGGGGGGAGATTCCTGGAGATTATTACCATGCAATATATTCCATTCACTTCTAAGGTCAACAAAAATGATGATCCACTCCCCAAAACAAATGGATACAGACAGACATATTTTAACATTTTAAATTAAAAACCACACTTCTAATTTAACCCATTTAGGAGTGTAAGAAAAGCAAAAAATAAAAGAATATATTTCTTTCTTTCTTGAAGCTATAAAGTAATTTTAAAATAAGGGGTTAAGGAGTCTACATTTAAGCATGAAGATCACGGCTTTAGGCAATTTTGGACACAAAAAAGTGGTTATGTTCATAATATTATAGAATCATACATTAATACCAATGTTTCAATAAACAGATTTAAATTGATACAAACCCAAACTACAGTAGATGATATCATTATAAATCATGATAAGCTATCTCGAGTAAATGATTAAAGTTTGTTGGTAATAGTTTCCAATCAAAAAAAAAACAATGCAAAACAGTTGTTGCTTTAAACGACAGTAAAAATGGAAACTTTTCCAAAGCTGATTACATCTTTCCAGAATTCTAACAGAAAAAAGAACTCACACAGTATATATATTGAAATCATTTAGACACTTTCACTATACATGTTTTTAAATGTAAGCTATAAAACTGATGAATTTTAGTTAAATTAGAAAAAAAAGGGGATGGCAACAACTGACAAACCAAATGGAAGATTCCAATGTAAACAGAATGTGCAAACTCAGTGTCAGAGCCTGAATGGATCAGAATTGACTAACTTCCATGTTGCCAATGTCAAGTGGATGAACATGAGATGAAATGGTTCACATTATTGATCTCTTCAATCAATCAACTTCAGCAATGTGGCTTAATCATAACCAGAGGCAAGTTGAATTTAAATTCAGTAATGCTGAAGACACAAGCATCGTTGAGCAATTTGAGACAGTATTTTGGTACTTGCAACATTTAGATAAAAGTGCATACAGTGGAAAAGAACAAAAAAAAAAAAGATAAAGGTTCCACCCACTTCCTCTTTATCCTTATCCACTTAATCTGCTAAAAAAAATGAGAGAGAGAGAGAGAGAATAAACAGAAATACTGTATTAATTATAATTGTTACCCTGGTGTTTATTAGAACTCATCAAAATTCAAGTTCGGATTGAGCAATTATTGGGGCCAAAAAAGTCAATCAGTTAAAAACTGAAAATGAAACTACAATCTTCATCAATATGAATGATGAGAATATCTCCAAATGACATTATAAGCCAAGTAACCCTGAGCATTGGTGACAGATGGTATAGATTTATGAGCAGAGAAGGAATAAAAAAGCAAAGCAACATTAAAATAATATTGAAGCAGTTTCACTCTCAGTTGCTTTGTCAGTGACATTTGGAAAGAAAAATAAATATCACAACACACAGCAATCTATCTTGAACTTGCCATCTTTGTCATTCAACAAACAATACGCAGCATTTCCTGCAAGAATTTTGAATGGATCAAGCTACAGAAAAATACAATGTCACATGACCAAGCAAGCAGCATTTCCCAAAGTACAGTAGAAACTCATTTATCCTACATGAATACAACTGATTCTATGTCAAATAACAATTTGGATGATAGCCAATTATAAGTAAACTCATTCATGAATAGCCTTCGTCTGGAAATCTGCTCCCTGTACAGCAAAGCTCAAAAAGTGAAAAAAGGTCAGAAATTAAAAACTAATCCAGTCTCTCCAGGGCCCCGTTTGTCTCTGAAGAATGAAGCCAGCCAGCCCCCCCTTTTTGAATGTTTTGGGACATGCACCTCTCTACAGTTAAAACGGAATGGAATCTTTCGTGGATTTAAAAAAAAAACACATTGCAGATTCAAATGAGGACGACTTTAAAATTGAACGCAGCTGATTTGAACTGAGATCAGTGATTCTCACTTAGGAACTGCTGATGCGGTGACTAAGGGTCATCATGTCAACAAAGATAAATCCTCAATAGACAATATTCATGTGCTGAACATTCCTAGGAAATCCAGAATTTACACTGTCAAGGTTTAAGAACAGTTGTTGTTGTTGTGAGCATCTGTTGGTTTGTTGGCTACAAACATTTCCTTACATTACTTACCAACCAGCAATCAATATGCTAGATTTGCAGTCATATTTAAAATGTAAGAGATAACATGGCAAAGAAATGGAGGAGGAAGTGGTTCAAGAACAGTTAGAATTAATAAAAAATTACAAGAAACCAACTCTAAATACAAATTCTGCTCAAAGTTAACAAAAAAAAAAAACAAAAACCCGGATCAATTACACAAAAAGAGAGACTGCAGTCACTTCAGAGTCGTGCAATATCTAGACGTGACTCGGGCAAATTAGATTAAAACCAATAGGACTAAAGCCACCAACCAATCACATATCCAGATGATTCGCCCCCCCCCAACCTCTCAAACATTTTGGCTTCGGTGTGGACACTCAGAAGCACTATCCTTAATCTACCACCATATTTTATTATACTGGTCTGTTTGCAAAGAAGAAGGCTAATCTTAGAAACGACACTCAGCAACACGAATGTACTGATGCTGCTGCTTTATTTGTACATCCATAGATTTTCAAGGAACCATTTAATATCTCATTTCATAACATATTTATGCTTGTTTATTCTAAACAGAACATGAAATTCCAGTGGCTCTTAGCTCTGCTTCACTTGAGCATCTCCAAGTTGTAATTCCCAAGGATTCCAGTTCAAAATACTTATTCAAAATTCAACATTTTTGAGGTTCTATATAATTTGTGAATTTTCAAAAAAAAAAAAAAAACCACAAAAACCAAATGCAATATTTAAGCATATAAAATTGTTTATTTATTTTCTTTTAAAATCTTATTAAATATCTAGAGGAAATTTGATTTATTTAGCAGTCAACGCAGGTTTATATTTATGCAACTATCAACAGCAATTGGCTCACAAGGGCAAGGATGTTTAGTCAGGGATAACAATTAGCTGGAATATAAAACTAATGAGAGCACCTGTCTATTTTATTGTTGTGGAAAAGTCAAGAAAAAAGTCTTTTTAATTTTCATAGAGAGTTTAAAAGCCTAAACACAATTTCACTGCGGAGTTTCCTTATAAACAAGCATCTGCTTAAGTTTCATGTGCACTGAATTTTTCATCAGCATATCTGTCTCAATTAACACAATGAGAAAAATATTCAATACTGACGCTTTCTCTGTACAATAAATTCTAAAATTATTTATTAGGAAGCTGAATACTAAAAAAAAAAAAAAAAAAGATATTCATTGCAATTAGTGTTTTGTTTCTCCATTAATTTTTAATCTTCCCAAAAATAATATGAATTTCTCTTATTTTTCACATCGTCATACCTCCCTCCCTCTCTCTAAAAAATAAGCTATTTAATTTAAATTCATTTAACTGAATCTATTTTATTCCAATCTTTAGTAGTTTATAATGCTCACCATATTTTATTCTTTAAAAAAAAAAGCAAAAAACAAACATTTCAAGTTCTACCTGGATTGATCTGAATATGGCTTTTACAAAATTATACTTTCAATTCTGCATTTAAAAGTCAACTGGTTTCTCATTTTCAAATTTTTTTTTTTTTTTACTAAGTAAATATTGTTGTATTTTCTCACATTTATAAAATAAATAATAGCTTCTTTATCACACACACAAGAGCTAATTGACAGTGTAGGGATTAAGTCAGAAAATTAGAATAGCACAGTTATCAGAAGTCTGATGTAAAGAATGTCAAACTCACTTCAGCTATCTTCTGAAGGGAGAGGAGATCTTTCTTTACTCTGGGGCTTGAGAAAGAACTACACTTCAATAAAATCAGATATCTATTAAAAACTCAACCAGCAAAAAACCAAAGTAATCTTATAATTTTACATGAAGAAATTAAAAAATAGGTAAGTTTTATTTTGATGTCAAAAGATTTGTATTTTTTTTTCTTTAAACAAGTTGAAGCTTTATCATTTCGGGCCACCCCTATCTCACCAACCAGCCAAGTTCCTTTATATGACAAGGGGCAAACCTAAGACCACAATCTTACACATTTACTGTTGGTTCTACTACCATATTATCATCTTGGGCTTTTGTGACAACTTAAAAATCAGCCCTTCATCCATGTTCTGGGGAACTTTGGGTTAATAAAAGCCCAGACTAAGAAAGACTGATTTAAATTTCAGAAACAAACAAGCATAAAATTAAACTACTTTAAAACCATTAATAGAGTAAAATTTCCAGTCAGCTGTTAACTAACACAACAATTCCTCAGTTCAGCATTGCTTTTCAACAGAACCATCAACATTCATTAGACCTCTTGTGATCTCTTCCGCTGGCTGACTCAAGCGAGCGTGTCAAAACAAGATGTTGGTCAACATCTGGCCATGTTCACAAAATAGGTAAGAAAACAAGCGTAAATACAAACTCTAAACAAAACTTCGCCCAACACACAATTGAAATAATAACATAAAAAGATATAAATTACAAAAGCAGTCACTTTTAATATTTTAATTCCCAGCATAGAATTTTCAGCCACAAGCCTGCAATTATCTCAAGGAAGCTGAATGTTTACGAATTTGAGAAAATAGAACAGCAAAAGCACCAACCTTATCAAAGGATGCTAATTATTTATAAAATTAAAAAGGCCCTTTACAATCTGTCAGGGTTGTGTGTGACTGACAGACCACCGCCTTAATTATTGCACTTTTATAACAAAAGCACTGAGCATAAGAGAAATTTTTTAAAAATGAAACAATGATACAAAATTTCTATTCTTATTACAAATATCTGATTATTTTTTCCATCACTTGACAGTTAATGATTAATTAAATTGCTTTATATATATATATATAAATAATTTTTTTGTTGTTGTTCCGATAAATCTGAAGTTAAATAGCAGACTACTTGTGGAGGAAGCAGATCTTGGATGTTCATTTCTACTTTGCAAGTCAACTTCTAAATCAATTTTTCTACTAAATTTATCAGTAAAAAAAGAAAAACAACAACAAGAAAAATGTTCATTTGAATAATCAAAACCAAGAAAACTCAGAAATAAAGAAAAAAACTGTTGCATTCTATCAATGGCAGATTGATTTACGCATGCTTCAAAAAAAAAAAAACATTATATAAATTCCCCCTAAATTCTGAAGAGTTGTTTTTGACATTAAAAAATCACTTCTGATGGAATACTTGCTACCAGCTCACCAGAGACAGCACAGAACAGCAAGTTCTAGCTGGAACTGTCCCCTTTTAAAAATAACTTACACTGGTATCGCATCAGCAGCTTAATGCACTTTCTTGTGTTTAATAAAAAACACACCAAACAATTTATTCATGAAGTACACCTTCAGTAAATTCTCACAATTTAAATCAAGAGAAGATTTGGTTATGGACACAGACATATACAACAACAAATTTTCTAAACAAGTATCTAAATATTTAGTCAGTTTAATGAGCCTTTTTTCCTTTGAGCATTTTATTTTCAAGTATCTATGGTTAGTGGAGAATTTTATTTAACACAGATATTTAGTTGGTAGTGTATCTGGGAAAACCAACCATGGCCAATCTACTGGTGTAAGTATTAGTGAATTACTAGGTAAAGAAAGGTAATCTTCTAATCTTTAGTGGTTAATGGACAATTGCTTAACTATAGTGGCTCCTGGCCACAGAATTAAAAAGGGGGGGGTGTCTAGGTAGGTCATCCTTGGAAAACTTCTATGGACAATGCATGGGTTTGACCTTTTGTTCTGGCACCACAAAGAGAAACTAACCTACACACAACTTGGATAGATGCCAGAAAGTCAGAAAATTGCCAGTAATTTATGCAGAATTAATAGTGATTTTATCCTTCCCTTAAAACAAATTTAAATCTGAACTTTTTTTTTTTTTTTAAATCAGGTAAAACAAAACGACCATTTAAAGCCCAATTTTCAATAATTTCTAATAATTAAAGTTCTTGTATCATCATAACCAACTATTTCATAGTTGGACTGCTTGTACTACTTGTTCTTTACATTTACATGAAATAAATGGTGGATACGTTTATACTGAGATATCAATGAAGTAGTGATAAGTACCAAAATATTTGGGTAGACCTATTTAAAGAAACACACTGTACATAATTAACCAAGAACTGGCTACTTTAATCACTATCCGAATTAATTAATTCTGAAATAAATAAGTCTTAATTTAATTACATGATTTTTATCAAGAAATGAAAGCAATCTGACTACAGTAAATTCAAACTAGTTTACCTTTAACTCAGGTAATCCAGTTATCATTGAACCTTGATTGGTGACTTCAGGGCATTCACTTATAAAAGGTAATAGTTGGAAGAGAGGTATGCTGGGTGACTAGTCGCTTACTGCAAGCATCTTAACGTGGATTATATGAGGAATTTATTCTGGTCAGTTGCTTGACCAGGTTTGAAAGTTCAAATAGTGCATCTGAATAACGTTAAGTGGCCTGCTTAGCAAGACTTGCCTCATCAGTTCTGGCCACAAATTAGTTATACTGTATTCAAAAGGGAATCTAGAAATCAACCCTGATATGAAAAGAAAATAATTCAAGAACTAATTTAGGTTTAATATTTAAGAAAAATAAAAGTACTGATAATAAATAACTAAAATGAAATACAAGATTTATCAGTACCTTAAACTGCAAAAGAAAATAAATATTTATTTGTAAAATTAAAAATGATGCAATATGTAAATAAAATATGATTATTTATTGAGGGAATATTCCATAATGTGTTAAAGTTAAGCAACATTCAAATGTGATTTATTGAAGGCATTAAAAGAAAAAAATAATGGAGGAGTTTGATTTTGAGTGATAGATGAAGCAAGAGAGGGAAATGGTACATCTAAGTTGGATTTTTCCAGGGCAGTTTCAGAAGAGTTGGAAATTACATTGAATTAAAAGAAACTCTCAATTTAAACATGTCAAAAATAGCGCTACGATCACATGACCTATAAATAGCGTGCATTCATGCTACAAATATATTTCTGATTAAGCTAAAACAAAACAGCATTTGCATAATTCTCAAATTTAACCTTTTAATACATTCTTTCTAAAGATCCAACATTTGGTAATAAAGGTATCCTAGCATTTCCATCAGTTTGCAATTAGCTCTTGATATTTTTAAAAAAAAAAAAAAATCCAAAGTATCTACAGTTTCAATCCAAAAGCCACTAATCACAAACTATCAAATACTTGGGAGTGATTATCTCGTCTGTTATCTGTAAATTATAACAAGCCTTCCATTTGATCTGACAGTAAATCCTTTCTTATTTTGTGGTCACGTTTTAGAGTACCTGTGAGTAACTCCGTTTGGATGGGATGGGTTCCAAAATTGCAATACTGGTTTTTTTTGGGGGGAGGGGGTAGGGTGTAAACTCCAAGAAGTGGTTTCTCAAAAGCAATCTTATGATCCAGGACTTGAGGTGCAGACCTTACTAGTGATTGCTCCCCCCTGCAGTGCAAGCCCTTCAACAAAATCCTAACCCTGGGGCAACAACGCAGGCCTGGTCAGAGACCGGGGCACACCTTGATCTTAGCGTGTAAATCAAACCAGAATCTGATCTCTTCATTTCTCTGCATAGCATTAACAGACCAAAGGCCTTAGAATTGCTAATGTTTGGTTCTTTTTTAAACAAAACAAATCCATTACTCAGGTTGGAAGTTTCAGGCAGTTAAAACATTCTGCTCACAGTTTATTGATTTTTTCCCCTCCACATCTGCATCAAACCATAACCTTATTTTCATTTTCTTTAAATATTTTTCTCTTTCTATCTAAAAATAAAAATAAAAAAAATTGTTTTATTGCAATGACAGAACCAAATACAAAGCCAGTGACAACTCGGCCATCTCCCCCCCCCACACCTTATTACTCCCATTTAAAGATTATACTAGCGTCAGATATGTAATTAAATGATACCTCAGAGACCAATGGAAGTTAACAAAAAAACAAAACCAGTTCATGAATCAGCACCTCCAACGCTAGCGCGTGGAAAACAAGTTTCTTGAGGTATACTTTGGCCGAGTTTAATGAACATTTTTCCAAGCAGTAAAAACAATATAATGCATACATTTATAACTTAGCTGAAAAAGAAAATGCCTAGGAAACTGAGCAACGAAGTTTACTGTTCTTCTCAAAACAAAACAGATACACACATCCACTGTGCTGCCTAGACTGTAAGAAATGGGCTATAATATAATCCAACTATAAACCGAGTAAAAATGTTTCAAAGTGTTTATTTTCATAAAGCGAACTAAACAAATACTCTATATTTCTAGCATATTCGAGGTTTGAAAGTCCACCTACAGATAAAACTTATTTTTGCTACTTTAAGTGCAGATATGACAAATACGAATGAAGGCAATTTTCTTCTTCTTTACTACAGCATGCACTTTATAAATCACCTAAGTGACTCAGCATCCTCTAAAACCAAGTACCTTTTAATTTAAAAGTTGCCCGGAAATCCTAGATATAACTTATGCTTGAAAATCTGGGTGGTATAAAGGGTTAATCTTTTTTCGGGTCCACTTGTGTGTACCAGCCAAACGATTGGAAAGGAAATAAATCTATGTAACATTTGTTCCTCCCTCTTCCATCCGAAAAGAAAAGTGGGAGGTCCACATGGTAGTGCTAGGGTGAGAGAATGAGCGATAACAACGCCACGAGTCACATCAGAGTTTATCTTTTGTTGTGCCAAACATTGTCCAACAACCCACGTTGGTCATGTGCATGCCACATGTAGATCATAGCATTCTGATGTAGACAAACTAAAAACACACACGCATGGACGGCTTTCTTCTTTCTAAATACCACCCTTATAAAGATTCACCTTCACGCTTCTGCTTCCAAGAAACAGTTCTGTTATAATGTCACAATGATGTCCATATGTCAGAGCTCTGTCAAGATATTTTAATGAATCTCCATAACATTAAAAGGTAGCAGAACATGATGGAAATTTCTCCTGAAAAGCCATATATTTGTTTATTTTACAACCATAAAACTACAGGTAAAAAATAAAACCACTCATCAACCAACATCCGTTGTTAATCTCAGCATCTACAATGCCCTCGTGGGTACGATGCCCTACTCCATGCGAGTCCACTTTCTGGCCAGAAAAGTCTTATCACTCTCAGAAAAATAAAAGATTGCTTATTTTCGGAAGTGGCCGATGCGAGTAAAGCCAAGCTGCAGAAATAGTTGAGCTTAACTAACAAACAGAAATCATTTTACTAAAATAAACTCTGGTGAAGCGTATCCTAACAGTTTGTGGTATAGCCAGGTGAAAACATGTGCGTGAGTTTCGTAACAGCTGTCTTCAGATTTCCCATAGCTTGGCATGGCATAACTTACACCATAAATAATCCAGCACCAAGGATCCACAGCAATGGCATAGTTTAAATGTTAAATAACAAACAAAGTATTATATGATATTCTACAAAATGTTTAAAGCAAACAATCAATGGCTTTAGTTACTGGGCATTAGGTGTGTCAGCGTAAAACATCTGACAATCCGAGGTTAGTTTAGCTAAAATATTTATGAAGACATGTGCCAAATAACCACTTTAGTTGGTTTGCTTAATGTGGGGTACAGAACGCCATTAACGAAAATAATACATTACTTTAAAGGGATGCAAAACAATATATATGCATTTAAAAAACTTTAATATCTAATTAGACAAAAATATAAATCAAAATTTAAAATTTGTTAGACTGTTTGTTATTATTATAGACTATGCCATCTAATAAATTGCAAGTGGCATTTGAGAGAAAGTGATTGAAAAATTTAAATATAAAAAGTAAATTTTATTCTTATTTGTCATTGTGCTGTACATTACATCTGTTTGTGTATCCCAGTGCACTGCCAGCAGCAGATAATCACAAGTTACTAAGAAAAGGTTTCCAATAAAGCCAGGGGACAAGAAACATGACAGACAAGTGGATAAAAGCCAGGGTGTTTGCAGACAGGCTTGCGATGTCAGAGCTGATAGTTTTATTTTGATTTGGTTTAGAAAAGATAGCATGTCCAGCTATAATTGAGTTTTTCATGCAAATCGCTTCTGCTTGGGTTTTTTTAAAGCAAGGAGTCAATCATTTGCTCCCTCCCCCTGTAGGTTCACAAATAATGAAGGATATGGGAGGGGATGATGCCAAGAAAAGAAAAGATCCCCCATAGAAAGAACTGAGTATAAAACACCATATTCTTGCCATTTGCAATTCAAAACATTCATGACAAAGAGAAGACTCCATTTTGTTTTGTTTGTTTTTTTGGAGGATTGTTTTGAAAAACCATAAAACCTGTCTGCCAAAATAACTAATGTAGAATGTACGGAACAGACCATGAACGAAGCACTAAGAAAATCAATCAGCAGTTCTTTGCAGAACCGTCAAGAAAGTCTTCATAAGTTTATTCCAAAGCTGGCAACATGTGCCAATTTGAGAGAGTAAGAGAGAGGGAGATAACTGAGTTCTAGTAATCCTCCTCAAAATAAAGTGCTAGTTGTGATTCCAGTCCAGAATAGCAGTAGTTTGTAAGAAACCAGGGGAGTTCAATTATTACCTGTCACTTCTGACATAAAATTAGCTAATAGTAGCCAACATGTTGTCATAAATCTGAAGTTAGAATTCAATAAGTACAGATTCTGTATTAAAATACCCTTTAGCTAATAACAGATACATTACTTATTTGCCAAATGGGTTGTCAATCTTATCAACCATCAGAACTTTACATTTCCTCCAATTACATGTTAACTGCATCCTAATTCTAACTTCTTACAGTTGTAAAAAAAAAAATGAGAACAATTCTCCTTACTTTAAGATAGATTTTAGCTTACTGTACTTACTCTAAAACATCCATGTTCAGCTTACACTGCAGATTTCCAAGATATTCTCCAATCATTTGTTTGCTAAGACCCTTTCGGGTTATGAGAAATTTCGCTATAGTTCCTGGCTTTTGTTCGACGAAACCATGTTCTATCAAGAAACGTAAACCCTTTTCTGGTTTTCTGAAAACAAAAAAAAAAAACAAAACAAAAATATTACTCGTTATCACAAAATATGAAATTGCAAGAGATAAGGAATTTTAAAACTTATCCAGTACCAAATGTACTTTAGTAATCCTTGACCAAAGAAACCACGCCATGGATCCATCAAGTTTCTCCACCTTGCAACATACTGATCAGTTTTTACATGGCTCCGCGGAAGATAGTCAGAACACACACAGTTTAACAACTTGATAAAGACCAATATAATACTTACCTGATACAAAGAGGGTCTCGGTTACTCGAATGGCATGCTTGAATAATGCTAAGTTCTGATTTGAGCAACAGTGAAGAGAGAGTTTGGTTTAGTAGCTACAGAGAGGCAAGAAACCATTGAAGACATCTAAATATTAATTTTATTCTGTTATTTCTACATTTTCAGACAATATAAAACAGTCTGCTGTTTGGAATTTTAAAAGAATCTGACAATTACACATCTTGCAAGGTAATATTTTTCATGTTGCAGATAATCAGTATGTAACTCATGGAAACAGTAAAGTAGAATAAGTTTAGTAGGAAGATAACTGCTTTGAAGCATCAAATGGGATGCTATAAAAATCCACATTATTATTTCTTAATGTTGTTCATCAGTTTAAATTTAGCTGTTACTTGTATTTCATCATCCTAAGACACATTTATGAAAGTGATTATTCATGTACGCTTATGCTAAGTGTCCATAATTGTTAGGATCACCAATGGTCTTAGAAAAAAAAAAAATCAGCATGCATCATTTACAAATCATTTTCTAATTTTGGAATCTTAAAGGGTCAAAGAAATCCTAGACAAAAGCCATTCCAAAATAAAACTTGTCATTACTGATTTTGTTTAAAAGACAACACTAAAGAGAATGCAGACATTATGATGCCCATTCCCCGACTGGCAAAAAGCTGTAAACCATTCAGAAAATTGACTAAATATCAAAACTAGCTAATTTCAAAACACTACACGTCATACATGAAATGATGTAGATCACAGAGCCATTTTGTCTTTGCCTGTCCACTAATATGAATAGTCACGTTCACAAAAGTTTTAGTGACATTAGTTAAAAACATAAAAGGCATATAGTAGAATATAAAAAAAACATTCTGATTAAGTAAAAGCACAGACATTTTAATTTCCTCCTCTTCCACATTTTTTGTCTATTACTGAAATTCTAACTGATGAGGCTATGCAGTGCTGTCCATGGTTACTGCTAACAAGCACTGCTATTCTTTTGCCTCATGGAATCTGGAACTTCCGTCTTTTGTAGGGACTTTGTTTATCCTTGAGAGGAAACCAAAGCCAACAGATTGATACCAAAGAGCAAGTAAACCAAGTTGGTTTCTAATAGGGATTGAACTATGGCTCACAACCACAGCAGAAGAAACCTTAAACAAAATTTTAAAAAAATAAATAAGTGTAGCTACAGTTTCTAAGGTAAAGAATTTTTTTTTTTATATTTAATGATCAACTGAAGATTTCTTCTTTTGACAACAACAAAGGTTTAATTGTTCACAAAATCTGATAAAAACAATTTAGTAAAATTTTTAAAATGTTGTAGATTTACATTCATATAATGCCACCACTACAAATCTTGTGTCCAAGCAACCCACCCAGTACTTGTTTCTTTAATCCATTTTTCTCTGTTTCAATCCCATTTTGTTTGTTCTAACTCTCAATGAGATTTTGGCTTTTCCATGGCAACGACTTCAAAGCACATCATTGCAATTATCCAGCACTCCAGGCAGGAAAGATGTGATAAAACAAACAATGAAAAGGGAATAGACTGATGTTTCACCCGAAGAACATGCAATCATATTCACATCATCATTTTTATTTCCATGTAAAAAAAACAACAAAAACCAAACACAAACAAACCAAAAGCAATAAGAACGACAACAAAGAAACGGATCCACATTTCATTTGAGAAGCACATGACACCACACCCACATTTTTATCTGTGTAGAAAACCTCAGGGTACAAAATACTTTGCTTCATACAATACTTTTACTATCATCAGAACAAGAAAACAAATTAGACATCTGGCAGGAAATGTAATAGAAATATTTAGAATTAACAAAAAGTTTCAGCGGTTAAGTATTGTGACAACTGTACAAGTGACAGTCTACCTGATAGAACTTGGCCAAACTACACCTAAATAACTGAAAACTTAAAGGGGGGGGGGATAGTTACTTTCATCTTTAGTTATAATTTCATTTGTTTTACTCCCCCCTTTTTTTAAAATCAAGCTATGAAAAATAAACTTAAAAAAAATTTTTTTCTGTACAATTCAAGACTTATGCATGCAAAATTAAAAACAAAATGTAGTAGTTTACATAATTTAAATCCTGATGAGCAATTCCAAAAAAGATCTACATTTTGAAAAGATGTCAACCAAGAAGGTTAATATACTAAACCAGAGGAAAGAAACTAAGGGTATTTGGACTACTACTTATTTTAATCAAATCTACCAAGCAAAAACATATTTAAATCAGTATTTTATCATATTTTTTCTATCAATCCTATAGACCAGCTTACGGTAATTTATTAACTTACTCAAGGGTTTTTGCAGATACATTTTTTTCTTCTTTCCAGACTATAAATATTCAGCGCACGCACGCACACACACACGAGCAAGCAGCAATCTTTGCTATCCCATCACAATATGAGGAGAGAGATCAAATATCAGAGATTATCATTTACTTGAAATAAATCAAGATTCTGAATGCGACATGAATGGTTTAGTGCAAATATTTATATATTAAGGGTGGATAGGAATGAGATTTTCAGTTAAGTAACACTTCCTGACAGCGATAATCAATAGTGCTAATCAAACTAACTGATCTTGACACTGTAGAAGATGGCACATCTAATGTAAAGTTAAAAGCAAGTTATTGCAAAATAGCTATCTTCTACCACCTCCCTTCACACAAGGATATTTCTGTTTCATTTTTCTGTTGCTAGAATAAAACACTATGAGAGAGAGAGAGAGGCAAACCTGTCAGCAAAAAAACCTGTAATGGTAATGTTAATCTCTTTAATACAGAGAAAAACAGATGGTTAACTTTCTTTCTGGAGAACACACACAAACACTGAAAGGAATTTAAATGTATGCCCCCCCCTTTCTATTCAGCAGGTCTCTGATAAATGCTGTGGTTGAGAAGGAACCCACTATTACAAGATTAGAAGAGTATCAGACTCTGGCAGGGTGTTCTATTTAAATAGATGACCCAATCTTGGACTCAAGTCAGTCAAACCACATATTTTAAAATCAGTGCCTGGATATTTAGAGAATGAAGGATCTAAACAGGAATGGTGGTAAATTTTAGGTCTAAAATAAATATTTACAAGAAATACTAAACAGAATGATGCCAGCAAATGTTAAATGATATCCAAAACTTAGTGGTTTGGGATGAGAATCATGGTGAAAGAACTTTATGCAGTGTTTAAATAAAATGTAAGCTCAACAACAGACCGGTGATTTTTCTATATCAATTATCGGTGACTAAAATTACCATAATCTATCTCCTCTTTTCTTCACAAAAACAACAAAAAAAATCGATTTGACAGATATTTTAAAAATCTAAAATAAGGATGACATTACTTTCCTATCATGCTGCTGCTGCTTCCTCTTGCTATGGAAAAATAGTCAGGCAATTGTCCATTATCTAAATACTATTTTTAAAAAAAAAAAAAAAAAACTAGAAACTACTGAGATATATTCAATTCAGAATTAAAAAAACAAAACAAAACAATTTTAGACTTAATTCTGTTAATAGAAATTTCTGTATTGCAGGTAATTTAAAGAACAATCTGTTGTTCAGTCACAAAGTCAAAACGTATTTTGTATCTTTAGCAATTTAAATGAGCACCGATTCCAACCTTTGAAAATTTACTATCAGAAATAGTTCCCCAACCCATACAATATTTAATTTCTGATTTTTATCCCAAGAAAAAGATTACTAATTGCTATCATTATTTTGGTTTTGGTACTATGCTTCCTATCAGAAGCCAACTTCAAAGTCAAAGTTTGACTACCTTAATTTATTAACATCAAAAGCATGCAGCACTCACTGCTAACTAGCTACAAATTGATAATCAATTTCTTGGGAGTGAACAGATTCCTTATTGCAGAACTAATTAATGAAACAATTTTTCTTTTATGTTGATCTTCAAATTACTGCTGTCAAATATTGCACAGATGTAGCTTAAATGATGAACTTGTTTAACTGTATTAGCGTTTACAGAAGCTAATATTGCTATCAACAAAATCTAAAGTAAAAATTACTAACCAATCTGAGACAATATTTTTTGAAACTAATGAATGAATTCTAAGACCTGTTAGCATTGAGAACTCTGCTGTTATTATAACCATCAAAAATCCAATCTTCGAGTTGCTTGGCAATATTTCTAATGAAAAACTATATGTAGAAGTCTCTGATGTGTGAACTTAAAATACATTTCACTCATCAGTTTCCTAGACTGAGTCAATGGGGTGAACTCACTTAAATTTTTCAACTGCATCTAATTCTCTACCAGCAATTCCAGTTTTTTCTACCTTTTGTTCTCATGACTGATTGCTTGCCAAATCTACTTTACAAATATCAAATAATACATGTCTGAAAATGCTAAATATTCACATGTAATGGGAGTAAAAAATAGTTCAATGTTTTTATTCTAAAACTTTTCATTGAGGTAAAGTGCTTTTTCTTCCATATTTATAAATTATATACACCAGCAACCATAACTGTGGATTCACCTTCCAATCAGATCAAAGAAAGGATACCTTGATGGAACTGTCTTTTCTCTCCACTTTTTAAATGTAATAGTCATTCTTGTACACTTGCACTAATAAGTTACTATATATAATGGTGAGTCTATCATCATCCTTGTTGGTGAACTCCTTGTAGTCCAAGGCCACCTGACAGCAGAGATCAAAAAGCCAGCCAAACAAGAACCTCTACTGTGAGTACCTAGAAAATCCACAAGACCAGCTAAAGAGGAAACCCTGCCAGATAGGTATGCCAAAATGACACAGATTCAAACCCTCAACATTAGCAGTCCAACCACTGTAGTCCATAATTATCACTATCAGTGTTTATAACCCGGAAAACATTTTCAAAATTCAATGCAAATGAACAAATAAAAACTAAGATCTACATGGTTATTCAAAAAGAATGAACCGATTTCATTACGCAATATTTTGATAAGGAAAAGCAATTGAAAACTCCAGCTAAGTCACAAGTATTCTACTCACAATCAAGTTTTATTTCCTGTCTTACAAGTGTTCAATGTGGCCACCACCTGCAGCACGGGCAACATCAGTGCGATAAGAGAATTCCTCCCAGATGCGTATCAGCATATCACGGATCCACTGAGTTGATCGCTGTTGTTATTCGATGTTTAAGGTCATCGAGGTTAGTGGGTAGCGGTGGATCATAAACGCGATCTTTTACATATCCCCATAAGAAAAAGTACGCTGCACCGTGACAACCAATTTTGTTTTCGCAAACTCGAGAACGCAGAACGCCTTTTGCTGAGGACTCACCATTCTGAGGGTAAACAAACAACTGAATGTTGCCAGAGGAACGACGCAATTACAGCGCCCCCTGTGGCAGCCAATCAAAACTTAGAAAACTCCTCTTTCAAATGGTCACTGACTCATTCCATGATGATGCTAGAGAACTGAAGTAATGCGTCATGAAATCGGTTCATTCTTTTTGAATAACCCTGTATAACAAAATTACAGTTATAACATTAGGAAAGTTGCAATTCATAATCAATAAACTTTCATACCAATAGAAGCTATAAAGTCTTGGTCTCTCTGTCCAGGAAGAAGCAGACAAGATTTACAGTGCTAATTGAATGCTTTAGATAAATATTTTAGATTTAAATGATGCCTCGTGATCAAACCTAAAAGGCAATGCAGAATTATGGACATTACTCCGAGCAGATTTAGTGAGAAACAAAATTTGATATATATACAATGTTTCAATGTTGTGAGATATTTGACAATACTTTTTTTTTTTTAAAACCATTATCTGTGAAATTCCCTGATCTTCAGTTATTGTCAAATAGAAGCAACCAGTAATATTTCAAGTTGCTTTTGTCTGAGCTTACAGTAGACCAATTAATAAAATGTTTATGGATAAATCCAGTTCATTAGTTATCTTCATCTGTCTGCTAAATACCTGCAACCAGTTTGTCAATTCTTATTTTTTTTTTTAAAATAAATAAGTATTTCTATGAAAAGCTTAAGTCTGAAAGGAATCCTTCATACTAGAAACTGCAACAAGTTTTGAAAGTGTGGCAGAATTCTTCCAAATGGACAGCAAGTTCTTAGAATAGCAAATTCCTAGACTCTGGATCCTGTAGCTATCACAAATCTGCAGCATTTGCATTCCAGATATGGCATTTGTAACCATTTTGGAATACATTAGAAAAAAATCAAACAAATCTACCTTTTACAATTCATGATGTTACAATAGAGCAAGACACTTAATACCTTTTCAGTTATTCACATAAGTCAATGGAAGCATTTTAAATAATCTTTTCAAACCTACCTTGTAATAATTCTCCCGATAACATAACCTACATCGATTTTGAAACATTTAATAAATTTTAATTAATTTTTCAGCAATAATAGTAATACAAGACAGCATCTGAAACAAATCTATATTAACGAACTGTTAGCTGAATTTAATCCTAGTCATCAGTTATTTATAAAAGCAACTTCAATTTCCATTTCCATCTAATAATGAAAAATTCCTTTTCAGCTTATATTGCTAATCAGAGACAGAAGAAAATGTTAAAGCAAAGTTAATAAACGTAGTGATAGGCGAATTAGATCCATATGACATGCCATTTGCAGCACTTCTAGCCTTGTGTTCCGGTCTATTCTTGAAAGCTAAACACCTTGTCATTAACCGATTTCATTAATAGGCCACACATTCTGACCTGAGACCTGGACAGCAGTAGCACTTAAGAGTTGCTCCTATTAAGCAGTTATGGACATCAATTACTTTTAGTGATATTAAACAGAATGCATTGTCCTTGGGTGTAGAATTTATTTTCCTTCTGACTAAAACTAAGTGCATTTATGCTAATATTCTGAAGTAGCAGCCTTTTATAAGAAAATCAGACATACATCTTTCATCTATCTGTTAGCATCTTATAGAATAAGCTTTCAAATAATTATAATTTTTATCTATTTAAATAAATTATTGAAAATTTTCCCAGCAGTAGGCTACAATTAGTGCTTGGAACACTGCAGACAAGTAAATCACATCTCTGCACGTCAAAATGTCTGTCAGAGGAGGAGTAGGACAATTGCCGTTTTACCATTAGATAGAGAGAACGACACCATATTGGGCTGTATTTCAAACCCATTAGAGAGAGAGAATGACACCATATTGTGTTGTATTTCAAAACACATCTGTTTAGATGCAACACACTGGAATTGGATTTAGAAAAACTCCATCATTATCTTTAGAAAGTCAAAAGGCAATGCAGATTAGCCCACCAGTTCATCTGGTATTAACCCCAGCATAGACTAATCTGGTAATAATAGACTTTCCTAAATTATGAGTTATAGTAAAATTCAGATTGACTAAACCAGCACGCGAGAGATTGACAAAGCAAACTTAAATTCCAAACGAGTAAGTTTTATTTAAATTACTATGAACTATAAAATAACTGAAATATGTCCAGTTTGCTTCTCTTATTCCCTTAAATAAATGGCACATAGTACTTTGGTAATGAATTCAAATCCCTTAAGAAAAAGAAAAACATTCATAAATTCAGCAATTTTAAAGCAGGCAATTTTTAAATGCCAACAAATATATATATATATATATATAAAAAACTAATTAGCCATAATAACCTGGGCTCATTGGATTAGATTCACATAATGGATATCTGGAAGAGAAACATTAACCTTAAAATAACCAAAGTTATTGTTTCAAAGCACCACAAAGAAACAAGAAATTAGCCATTAATTATGTAATAGTGAAGTGCAATGGATAACCTGACCTTTTATTGGATACAGAATGAGACTTGAAAACTGGAATTGCTGGAGTGAGCAGAACAATCAGTGAGAGGAGCGCGCGCTCTGGTCATAGACGTACAGGTGGCTACTTTCAGGCATTCAGCACGGTTTCTATTTTCGGACTGTACATGTGCAGTCATGTGATTCTCTGCACACTAAAACCCGATATAGCATGGAAGGATATTCATCTCCATTGTTGAAATCAGCAAACAAAAACAATATATCACAGTACCACCACCAGTGTTTTCTCTTGTAATAACGAAACCCAAACTTAACAATTCTAAATGTGGCTTCTCAATGACTATTTAAGATTCAGATACATTTTTATAAAAGAAAACCCCATAGATGCGGTGATTTAATCAGTTTAAATTCTTTTAACTAGCAGATTTAAAATTCCCTAGATAGTGGTCCAAAGAAGAATTTAAGTCAATCTGATAAACATCTCAAAAATAATTAGTCATTAATTCTTAAGTTCAGGGTTAGTGATAGGGATCATAAAATACAAAACAACTTTTGAAGATATTTACAGAATGTTGGTAGTGGGGCTTAACCAACGTAGTTAACACATTGCAGGCTTCAAACTTTTGTCACTAACTGCCAAAATTATTCTGAAGTTAGCAATTTACTGTTAATGTGTTGTCAACTTCATGACCAAAATACTCCTAATAATTAAAAAAAGTTTAACATACCTGTAATTAGTACAGGTTCAGAATTAGGGAATACTTATAATATATTCCCTAAATTTCAGAACAATCATTTACCTGTACGCACACAAACCAAGCTCTACATTAGTAAAAAGACTACAGTTTGTTCATTAACAATGCAAAGATATTTCTCCATCACAAGCTGATAGTACAGACCAAACCAAAATAGACGTGAAATAAAAAATAAATTGTGTATTGATTTCTATATAAACTCATTCATATCTTGTATTAATTAATTTAAATAAAACAAACAAATATAACAACAATGCTAATATATTGTTTGTACAAACAAAAGCAGGAACATCTGCCGCTAACTACAAAGTGTTCATAAATTATTTTATGAGAAAGAAAAAATTCCTTAGTTCCTCCACAAACGAACGAAATGGAAGAAAATGACAGTACTAAGGTATCTGGGTATATCAAGTCTGCAATGGTAAGTAGATCTCAACCCTACCAAGATTCTATTTGTATTACTAGACTAAGTGATGCTGCAGCTAAGTCTGGAGAAAAGAAACCTTCCAACACATAAATATTATTAATCAGATTTTGTCATGGGTATACACTATTTTCTTAATCAGTTAGGTATGGCTATTTTGAAATCATTTTCTTAAGTCTAGTTCAGCAACAGGTAGCTCAAATTGGCAGGGTAAGAAAGTTGAGAAAAAGTTATGGAACTACAAATTAATAAGGTAGATGTCAAATGGACAAATTCATACTTTAAAATTACATTGCAAAAGATTTTCAATCTTCTGTATATCATTTGTGGTGCAAATGCGCCACATTATGTCATATCTATATTATACAGTACAAGATGAGCCACAGGGACAGACACACACAGTGTCCTTGTTAATATAATCCATTGCAAAGTGTGTTCTGATTACAGGCATGTTGATTAAATATACAGCCAGTTCAACATGATATTAGCGCTTTTAGACTGGGGTGAGTGGTATAAGGGAGACAAAAACTAATGCGGTATATGGAGAGTTAATGTCTGCTAAAATTGCTATGTACACTAGTATAAATATATATATATATATATATTAAAAAAAAATAGCATAAACTTGTAAATATTAGTTACTTTTAAAATCAGAATATGATGTTTTTATATATTTATATATTATTCCAATTTAATGACATCTTGCTTCGGTATAATTGCTCTAGCCTTGCAATATTTTATTTACTGTATTTTTCGGGGCGTATAAGTTGATACTCCTCTGCTCCCCCTGGGAAATCCAGACTTTGCTTAGCTGTGGATAGTCAAAGAACTTGCTTTAATGAAAAAAACTTAAAAATGATGTGTTATTTTCCAAAATAAACTGTAAAATTGTTCATTTGAAACAGACTACAGATATTATTGCCCACAATGTTTGCCAGTTAGATAAGCAATCACCATTAATGCACTTACTGAAGCATGTAAAATTATCTAATCAATAACGAGTGCATGCTCACCAATTATGTTTTAACTATCCTATGTATAAACATCCCCAACAAATTCTCTGTCTTATATCAAAATGCTTCCAATAAGGTCTCATAAAAATCATACACGGCAGCTTTTAAACCCAATGCTCCGTGTGCTATGGACTTAGTACCGTACAGCTCAACTGATGATCACTGTCTTTACAGTTCACCATCTTTCTTTTACAGGTGTACAGTATTTACCACTGTGGTTTCCCTGAAGGTATGTACCATATTATCTAGTCAGAGAACAGCTGGGAGTGTTGACCTCTTGTGTTCCCTGTTTCAAACCCCAAATGTTAAACAACTTGAAACTGAGCTGAATACTGACTCATGCTATCAAAAATGAAATTGAGAGTTGAATTTTTGAATGTTAGTTTGCTGTATCATCTCAAAATCAAATTAAAGTGTCAAAGATAAATAAAACTGACAAGTTTGGCTTTCTAAAGTAGGCAATTCAACATGGTGCAAATGACACTACATCACCAGATGATCACTGTTATGCAGTGACTAAGAATAGACGATGGTCTTTCACAATACCAAAACTGATAATAACGCTTGCAGTTTGTTTCAAATCTCTCTCCATGATTGCAAACAAGTTGAAAAACTATTTCAACACCACATTTATCCAGAAGATTGTCCTACAAAGCAGTTCAATGATATGCACAACAGCTCGTTAACTTATGAGCTGGAAGAACCAAAGAGAGCAAGCAATGTGGTTCTTATAGACTTATCTATGGATGAAGGAAAAAATAAGGGAAAATTAGCCATTAAGGTATATAATTGCCTACCACCTGACAGCAAAGATTAATGAGCTGCCAAACCTCTCAGATTATTTTTAAAATATTTTTTCTTCTTTCAGTTTGGCCTATAACAACAAGTGATCTTTATATAGTAACATAAGATATGAATGTTTGGACATTATTTTAAAAGAAAACTAAACAATCAAAATATGGAAAAAGAAAAAAAAGCCAAAAATAAGGATGCAACACAATGTAAGAACAACTTCATAACAAAATGAGTTTCTCATGTCTAATGAGCTGTATCCTTTATTTTTTTTTTTATTTAGTTTGCCAAACTTAATTTACTAACAATAATCATGAAGTTTTGGGCACGTGCCAGGACAGGAAAACCTAGTAGCCTGCTAGTGCAAGATAACAGTTGAAGACTATCTGGTTCCATGGTTTCCCACATTATGAGTAATTATACCAATGCTGTCTCTCAGGATGTTTTAAATTGATGTTTTCCTCCAAACCTGCAGTATCACTTCATAAAAACACATGCCAATATAATTAATGGACTTCATAAATTTCCTCAAATCTCAATGACCGGAACCTGGGAATTGCTGCTTACAATTTGGGCACTAACCTGAGCTGATTAATAAAACAATGCCACTATAGTCACAAACTGAAAAATCTTTTAAGTGAGATGCTTATCAGATCCAATTCAGATTGTTGTGTTGCTGATAAACAAGCAAAACCTATAACAATGAAAGGAAGTTGGTAAATTATGAAAGACTTTCCGCTTCACAGTCTGATAACCAAACCTGAACTGAGTCTATGTACAGAAGTCTACAAAGAATAAAGTCAATATGTCTGAGTGCCACATGGTCGAAAATACACTTTGTGGCATCAGCAGACTATAATATTAAAAAACCCAACCCAATTTCACTAAATGTCTTGACTAGAACTCCAGAAGACCCACAAAATACTGTAAATACCTCCAGCTATCTGGCGGAGTCTGAACCACACTAACACACAGTACAGAAAACCTAAGTAAAGGACAATTAGGAAATTAAAAAAAAAAAAAAGAAAAAAAGAAAAGTCTGTAAACCAAAAAATACAACAATCAAATGAAACTAGATGTGGCAACAGTAAGTCAGATTACCAAGTGGCAAAATGATATATATTAAATCTTATTTTCATGTAGTGTTCTGCTTCTGCAATATTTCTGACCAACAACAGACCTATTTTTTCTTTGTAAGATAAATTAACACAGTATTGTAGTTTTTTTATTACATTATTTTGATTAATAGAAAAGTTTTTGCAAGGCAGGTAAACACAAGTTCATTTTTTTATAGTTGCTGTCTTGAACGTTGAGCTGTGACTGGTTACTTGCTGAAATGAAATCTCATATCTCACAAGCACAACAAGGATTTACACTTCTGTAAACTGATCAGTAGAAATCTAAGATCACAGCTGATTGCAGATGTAGGCCAAAAATGCTCATTACATAAAGAAACACTTCTTTGGGAAGGGGAGTTGTGCTTTAAACAGAGGGTGGTTCAAGGTCCCTTTTGGTTATACAAATGCTAATAAAATCACAGTGTTCAACTAGCCCCTTAAATGATAGTGGAAACCCTGCTCTGCCCTTGGCAGGGAGGGAAGGTGGCTGCCACGCAGTGCGTGCCGGGTGGCTCTTAGCGAAGAACACCACAACCAGCTGAGATTTACCAAAGATTATTTGCACCATCAACAGTTGTGACTCCTGCACACAAACATCATTGCAGATCAGTTTGAGAATATAGGAATAATTGTGCGGATCCACTTCAAGTTAAAAAAAAAGAGCACAAGATGGATTCCCTGACTCCTGGTGCGACATTGCTGCACAACAATGCATGTCCTCAAATGGCAAAAGCAACCATCCTCTACGTTCCAGATCTGTCTGAGATGTGATTCTCACTTCTCTGGTCTGCTGAGCATGGAGTTTAAGAATGAAGATGATGAGACAGTAAATGTCCTGAAGTGGCTATGTACTCAATCCAAAGATTTCTTTGCATTACTCCACTGATGGGAAAAGTGCATATACTGAGCAGGGGAATATCTCAAAAGGTAGGCAAGCTTCATCAAGTCTTGATTAAGACTTGATCTTTAAACAAATAAAGTGTGGGTAGCCGTGAACCAGCTTTTAAAGAGGGATTAAATTATGAACCAAAAACTGCCTAAACGATTTGTCACAGTAAATCACTTTCTTGGCCCTTTAGAGATAATAAAAAAAAACAAAAAAACTATGAACAATGTGATATCACCTGAAACAACTGAAAAATATTTTTAGCTTCGCTGCAATGAAATATTTAAGTGTCTTTTTAGGTTTGCATTTATATTATATGCTTAGTTCTTATACCAAGCGATGTGCGACTCATTCAGTACTTTTAATAGTCAGTGCATTTTCCAACTAGCTATTTTACAGGCTAATGCAGACTAAATGTTCCATTTATAAGGAAATCTGGAAGTTTATTCATATATGGGTTGAAATTA
The DNA here is from genome assembly GCA_018389105.1 of Nautilus pompilius. Lineage (NCBI taxonomy): Eukaryota > Metazoa > Mollusca > Cephalopoda > Nautilida > Nautilidae > Nautilus > Nautilus pompilius. Next base: position 517,974 of record JACATO010000632.1, on the reverse strand, counting down.
AGTATAGATACAAGATAAATATTTTTGTGCTACAAATCAACCTTTTATTCATTGTTATCATATAAAAAAACAGACCATTAAAAATTCAGAATAATTTGAGTGCTGGGTAATAAATAAAATGAAAAATCACAGCGATGTGGCACGTACTGATGAGGCAGGTTAGTACACGAGTAAACCTTTGAAGATGAACAATATTTCAAACAAAATTCTGATATCATGTCGGCATTAATATTATTATTAGACTAAGGAATATTTAGCAGAAAAATTTTTCTAACAGGTAGACAAGTTATTTTATTATATGAATAAGGATGAATAATCTTTCCCCTTTTTTAAATATTAGCTACATAGCGATTTAATATAGTAGTTCTGAAGGTATTAAGTCTAGTTCAGTAATAGGTAGGCTCAATTTAGAAGGATAGAAAATATGAGTCTATAAATAAAAAAGAAAACAGGTATTAAGTTCCTGCTTGAGGCAACTACCAAGGGAGACAAATTCAATTTCAACTAAAAATGTCTAGCTATTACTTATCCCCTCTGTGAATGATATTAGCAAGCATTACCAGAGGGCTGTATTTAAAAAAGTAACTGAAAATCTCTGGCAATATCACTGCATTCTCAGATCTAAATCTGTAAGGCAATGCCAAAAAAAAATCAATACATATTTGAAGAGAGCATAGCTTTTCCAATGTTACATCAAAGTTTCTTAGATGATTTGCCAAGACTTGGAAAGTTGATGAGCTGTATCCAGGTTAGAAGGGAAGCAAGAATCTCAAACCAGTGTTCACTGTCAAATGATTCTCGGAAATCTGTTCCAGTTGCACTGTGGTGATTTTACTTACGTTTTGCACGTACGATTAAAAAAATGAGTATCCGTAATTATGGCAACCATCTATTATGATTTATTACACGCACACACACCATTGTTTAACAATAAAAAATACCATCCATATTCTGATCCAGAATTTTAACAGGACTTATTTGAGAAATAGACTAAAACTAGCTTTAGCCCAAAAAGCTGACTCAGTTTTTGAATCAGTATTAACTTTCCATAAATCATTAAAATCTACTGTAAACTAGATACATCTTTTCTACAAGTACCTGGAAAAAAATTAAAAAATAACTTTCTTCAGCACATACAAATACTATTAACTGGACATAAAAGAGAAGAGAACACACGAGAGAATTTATAGCTAAGCATTTGTCAAATGTTCAACATCAAGTTAATCTGACCAAACTGAAGCCATTAAGGAATGCAGTTATTTCCATTACTAATAAATGTGTTTGCAATGATTTTCACTGTGGAACTTAGTGAATTCATCTTCATCACCGTAAATGTTTGCTGCTAAATTTAATGAAAGGGTTATCAGGTGCCATATTTTTAGTTACAAAGCAGCAGTCAATCCTTGTTTCTTTTAATGCAATGCCAATGAAATGAAGTAATGTTCAAGAACATATAACCAACCCTAAGTGGGACCCTTACAAAACAAACAGTAAATTCTGATAAATGACACCTGCTGGAAGAACCAAAGAAATCAGGGATTCCGGTCAATCTTTAATTGGATTCAGCCAAATGTTTTTGGCAAGTCAAAAGCGATAACATCAAAGAAACAAAAACACCGAAAGCTGGAAAATATCCTGGATAAGAAACAATCTCACTCAATTCTGGGGCCAAAGATTTCCCTCTAGGCAGTAGCAACCTTGTTTGACCCAAAATTTTAAAAGTATATCTGGGGAAAATGAACACCACTACCCTATAGGGAGGTGAGATAGTTCAGACTTTGCAAAACTCCAAACAGGGTCCAGTATAAACAAAACAGAGCAGATGGAATGGTTTTATTCCAACATATCTCTAACCACAAGTTAAAGGTTTTGATCAAAATGCAAATATCAGCAAAACTAAGTAGACTTTGCTAGTGTAAACAGATGCATGTATTTTAAACCTGGAGGACTACAAATTGAAAACTCTGGTTGCCTGCCTGCATTCAACTGAAAAGAATTCCTACCGATAGCAGCCTCTCTGTTGATGAGCTTTTCTGGTGGCACACTCAATGGATCTCACACCATGAAAAAATGAAAACAAACAAATATGCAATCCTCCTCTCCCCAAAAAACAACAAAAAAAAAAACAACAAACTTACTTGTTGAATAGGTTTAAGCCAACTCTATACAGCCTCTTTCTATCTTTATCACCAATACGAGGTGTCATGTTCTGGTCTGGCGTCACACTTATTCGGATTTTGCGTTGGTAGCTGATGCTGTTTTCACTACCAAGGCTAATGTTCTCTGAGCTTATGTTGTCCGAACTTGGCGAGCTAGAGCACTGTCCGTCCAGGCTTTCTGGTTCACTAGTTTCAGAAATGTTGCTCATTCGTTTCACTTCTCCTTTGCTCACACTGGTGCTTGATCCTGACGTGCTCTTGCGTTTCCATATCGGAGAGGCTTCAGGGCCACGGACAGCTATGTGAGACTTTTTCTCCTCACCAGATTTTGTCCTGCCCCTCAACTTCACTTTACTGTTCATGTAGAACTTTATTGTTTCGTCACTTAATGTTTTCTGGTCATCAAGTCCAGTGTCCTCTGGTGAGGCAAGATCAACTTTTATTTGCACGTCACCACCAGGTGTCATATTTGACTCCCCTGATTCTGGATACAGCTTTCCCATGCTGTCACACGACCCATGAATGTCTTTCTGTAAACTAGGATCCACCTTGGAAAGTGATAGTGCCTGAGGTTTTGGATGGGAAACAGAAGAGCCAGCTTCTTGACTCCCATCACTATGGATACTATCACTGTGAAAACTATCTGTTAAAATGTCTGTTTCTTTGCTTTCAAGTAAATTTTCAAAATCTAAACTATGCAAGTCTACTGTGCTTTCAACAGGTGTGGCCTGGGGTGAGTCACTAGCACTGCTGTCATTGAGCTCAGGGTATGAGTTCCTGTTGTTATTAGTTTCCAAGTTGGACACTGACATGTTGGATATCTTCTCTTCTTTGTTCTCACCTGGAATGTCTGTAAGATCTATCTCCATTGATCTTTCTAATTTTTTTCTATCTTTTTTCTGATTTCTGAGTCTTTGGTTTTCAGGTTTTAATGAGGGATCTAAAGAAAGCTGGTGACGAAACTTATTATCGCTATTTCTCCGAGACTCGAACTCTGCAATCCTTTTTCTAACTTGGTCATGATAATGCTCCGGTTTTTGTTTTGAATCAGAGTTTTGAATTCCCATTGTAAATTGCACATCTGAAGAAATCCGATCAGTCCAAACAGTATTGCTCCTTCCAAGTTCTGATAACCGCTTTGACAATCTTCGTTCACCAACTGAATTTCGAAGTTTCTCAAAGTTCTTGTTCATGCAGTACTGCCTGAATGCTCGCTGTATGGTTTTAGCTGCACGTCTTGCACGTAAAGACCCACCGTACTTCCGCTCGAGCATCTCCAACTGTTTGTCCTGGAGATCCTGGGAAAGCTCATAAGAGCTGGAGTGGACTCTGGACCGCTTAATTAATTCCTCGTCAGATCTTTTAAACGAGCGCTGACGCTGAACCTGAATGCGGTTGTTGCTGGCTGTGCTGTTCTGGCTTATGACTTTGGACGGCCGGGGCGAGAATTCCTTCGCAGTGCCCCCTGCTTGCTTGGCCTTCCCTTGCAAGAGGTCTTCGTTTGACCTAGCACTGGTGACACTGTAAAGAGAAAATGAAGGTTTTTTGTTTTGTTTTTTAAAAATAAAAAGATAGGGATGCAGGAGAGAAGGGGTATTTTAGAAATAATGCATGAATTTTGATGAATGCATGCCACAAATAAATCAGAAATGTTCTGGCCAATAAAGACTGCACTCAGAAAGCCATCTTTTACATCAGAGATCCTTTGTTCAACATGTTAAGAAATATCTGAAGTCATAATTATCTCATGGGAAAAAATAGAAAAGAAAAGTCTAGTAGAAAACACAAACAGAACCAGGTCACCTGTACTTCATACCCAACAATCTACAGCCTAATTTCTGTAAACAGAAACAGTATGATTATAGTTAGATCCAAGCATTCAAGAGTTTAGGTCTGACTACCTGGACACAATCTCTTTATTATAAAATAGTGGAGGTTTTCTACCTAAGACCATATTTTTTGCACATATAATCTGAAAGAATTGCTCAAGTGTGATACATTCTGTCCCTGTTCATAAAGACTTGAAATTATTTTTTTTGTTTTGTTCAAGTTAGTATATTCTTTTCTATAATTCCCACCATGTGGAACAAAAACTATCAGTTTTAAGATCTATTATCAAATTTATGATTTACAGAATCATGTTTACAATAATAGTACTTTTAATCATTTTTCTTAACATTAACATATTTTAGAACAACTTTTGACATTCTGTTCCACTGCTAGGAGAAATGTTCAAATGTAATCTGGCTGGCTTTCATTCATCACATTTCACTTCTGGTTAATAAAATACTTGAGGACAGTTTTATATAATTAAGATTGTTCTACTAATCTAGAAACACCAAGAAATAGTGTTATTCAAATGTAAAAATCAAAATTCTTAGATATTCATTAATAGGGATGCACAAAGCCACAACAGCTTATGCAAGGATCCCGAGAAAGAAGTATTTAACACAATTTTCAAACTGATTTAATTACAGTGGCCAATAATTTATTCCATTTTAAAAGTAATAGGATTGCAAGTAAAAAGATTTCTAATATCAAAATATACTAAAATTCTTGGCCACTGCATAATCATAACCTTCAGTATTAATAACTGTAGTTGGATGAAAACTCTGCCATTAGCTGCTAAATGATACAAATTAGACCAACTAATTGTTAGTTTTTAAACATTAAGGATATCTTGAAGATTTGCAAATATTCCTGAAAATGTATGCCAAGCTCTTGCTTATTTTAGCACATGTGAATAAAGATAACTACAATTTGTCTCATTTGTTTCTTACTGTCACTAAATATCTTTAACTTATCTTTTTCCATATTTCTAATAGGCTGGAACTTAAGGAATCCTGCACAAATGATTTTAGTGTTAAATGAAATATATCAGAAGTTAACAATCTAAAAAAGTATGCAAATAAAATTGTGAATGAATGACAATTAACAAGTTATCGTTGGACTCTTTAGCGGCCAATTACCAAAGCAATGTAACAGATTAGTCAATTTAGTGTGCACTGCTGGACAATCTCATAAGTTGTTTTCAACAAATAAAAAATTATTGGCGTCCAAATGCCATGCTTGTAAATGTAAGACTTCGACACCATCTATACAAGAATGTCAGTTTACAAACTGCTAGGTGCCAGCAAAGTTTGTGTTATCATTCAGTTTTTCAATACAATGAAAGAAAAATGGTAAAATAAATGTGTTCCTTGTTACACGATGCTAACAGAGTTGTCAAGACCCAGGCAAAGAAAATGCAAACTTTTAGTTATAAACTTTTGGCATACAAGGTATCTATCTATCTATTTGCACAAAATACTGTATTATAAATAAAGTAATTGGGGGGGTTGCTTTTTAAATAAACTTGTACAAAATTAAAAAAAATTAATCTATTTCAGACTTTAAAAATTAGTCATCTTAAAATCTTATAAAGATGTATAGGTTATTTATCAACAGTATCAAAATAAGAGTTCACTGACATTAGATACCATAAGATACGCAAAGGGTAAAATGGATCACAGTACATTTCTTAATGCCTCAACTGAGGATACGGTAAGGTGATGAACTTATAAAAATAAGCATATTCAAGATTGTATGAGTAACTGTGATTTTTCAAGAGTACTAGTGCAGCTTTTGCTAACTTAAATTTGGGACTATGCCAGTTGTTTCGTATTAAGCAGATGTTTGGTGAGACTGTCCGGGGTTTCAGAGTCTCATCAGTGTCTGTCTGTTTTTTGTTGTTTTTTTACTTGTCTGGCTACAGAAGCAAAAGGCAAGACAACAAACTTATTGCTCTGTCCAAGAATATTACAACAACACAACAGGCAGCTGTTAGAATTAAACAGACCTGTCATATTAGCAAATGATTTTTTTCATAGGTTCTGACAGAAACCATGGGAGTATTTATGGAAGGTAATAATGGTTTCCACTATAGTACAATATTGTGATAGATAAGGCTAGCATATTCAAGGAGAATAGATTTCTCCAGTTCCTGTATAATTTAAAACCGCAAGCTTCACCTGCGTGTTATTACTATCACATACATGTATTAGGGTTTTTAGCTCACTTGGTCTTCTATCCATCTGTGGTTCCATATAAGTTCAACTTAAATGAGATGTCTGGACAGGTGTAAATAGATGATCAATTTCCTAGTCATAGGAGCAGCCCCCACCACTCAAGCAGGGCTTCTGTTTTTAAAGTCCCCTCCCCACCCAGAACCATGGTTCCGCAAAGTACACTGGCAATCATAATTATGGAGTTCTCAGCAAATTCATCAAGCAAGGAAGAAAATAAATAATCCATTGAAAAAGTCATGTGATCCTCCCTCAAAAGAAGTTATTTCAACATGTGTGGAATATTCATTAATAAACTGATTTACATACGAAATATGATAATTTATTGTGAAGTTCACCATTACACATATTTTTTAAATCTTCCGGAAATGATGCTTAGTGAAACGTTTTACCAAAGGTTTCTTTGTTTTTAAAAGCTGGAGGAATAGGCAAACGAAAGAAATCAGAAATTTCTTCCTGAGGGCTTTAAGCATTTGTGATCACAGTCTGAAAGTTACCTTCACATTCTTCTGTGTGCTCAAGAGATCTGCAGAATAAAACCCAGAAGATCCTTAGCATGTTTTTGCTTCAAAATTTTTAATGATTTACCGAGAGAAAGTTCTCTAAATCTAATCAATGTCAGGCAAACAAAGAATAGCTTTTATTCCAAATATAAAGAAAGAACCTTTCAAGTAACTGTTTCATCTTCACAAGCATTTTTTTTAAAATGCTACTACTAATTTCCTGCTTTAAAAACAAACAAAAAAGAGACTTTTTCTCTTCCAAGATAAAATAATAATAATAATAATATGGCTTCCTTGGAAAAAAAAATTTATCAAAGAAATAACAACAGGGTGTGGTTTAGAAGGCAAAGTCTGAAATATATAAATTTTTTTTTTTTTTAGAAAATAGCTAAACTGAACAAATGAAAACTGCAGAAAATTTTAGAGAATGGGGGAGGAAAGGGAAAAAAATAATCAACTTTCATAGCTAGCAGTGAAGCTCAAGCAAGGTGTGCATCTATAGAACTTGCGTCTTAAAACTGATAGTGGCCACTTGAAATCAAAACCGAAGTTTCATTGTGTTTTTTTAAAATTACAAATGTTTCTCTATTCCAACTAAACATAGCCAGGACTGACAGAAAGCTGGACACCATCCACACACCCAGAGATTATCTCCACATGAAAGTATGGTGGTATTTTTCTCTCTTTCTCTACATACAAGTGTTTTTTTTTAAAGGACTCCAGGAAGGTTTTCATGTAGCTAAAGATAAGAATTTAATTGTGGTTCCAGACTGGCTAAATAGGCAGGAGATTTATCAACAGCCTTAAATAAACACACTGAGGAATTTCCTAGACTTAGTTCCCTGAGTCTCAGGTTTCAAGATGACCATATAATTAATAGGAACAAATGAGCTATTTGTATTAATAAACCAAGGCTAACATTAATCACTCTTCAAAAAAATCAAGCATAAAGATCTGGGGGTGGAGGGAGATATACAAGTGTAGTTAGATAAATATATTTCCTGTTTACACCTGTTTGTTTCTCTAATTGAATTTAAAAAAAAAATTTTTTTTTGGAAAACTACAGGGTGTCCATAAAGTCTGGGTACATAGTAAAACAAATACTTCTTAAAACAAAACAATTTTATTCAATTTTAATGTTGATAAATAATATTTTCAACAGGATTTTACTATTTATTTATTTGTTTTTATTTTTTCTCCTCAGAATGAAAATGGCTTTGTCTAAGGAAGAACGAATCGACTTGGTACTCTTAAGTGGACGAGGGGGATGGTCTTATCGTAAAATTGCAGAAGAATTTAACCTTCGACACCCCTATCGTCAACCTATTTGTTTCACTGCCGTTGGGAAATGCTAAAAGAGAAAGTGTACTCAATGAAGATTACGGATTTAAACCATTTAAGAGAACGCATTACCAGTCAGTGTGCTGAAATCGATGGCAATGCGGATCTATTCCATCGAGTTCACATGAATTTTGTAAAACGCGTCAAATTATGCATTGAAAATGATGGAAATCATGGTGAAAATATTATTTATCAACATTAAAATTGAATAAAATTGTTTTGTTTTAAGAAGTATTTGTTTTACTATGTACCCAGACTTTATGGACACCCTGTATAAATAATATTGACCAATTCCTGTGGTAATGTCAAACCTGCATCTAGGTAAAGGAGAGTTCTTTAATGACGTTAAATGAGACTGAGCACTATCTACTATCCGTCTTTTGACATTAGGATTCTGTAAATGGCTTTTTATAAATTTTGCAACTGTAATGAAATAAATCTTTAAAATTAAATTCATTCTGCTGCTCTAAACTTTATTAAGTGTCAGCCAAATACACTAGAAATTTGCTTACTGTATGCAATATTTGTTACATAACTCCTCATTTCTCTATGGTTTTTATTTAGAGAGAGAGAGACAAACATGTACAGATCAATGCTATTTCTAACAAACCACAGAAATGATAGCCATCTACTTCTAGTTAAAATTTCAAACTGTACCCATTCCTCATCAAGAGACTCCTACCATCAACCTCTCCAAAATGAGAGAGAAGGGAGATAACTCTGTAAACTATAATAATTTAAGCTGCATTTTGGTTCAGGTATTACAAATTCAATTAAAACAACAATTTGTCAAGCATAATTTGTGGTGCCAATCATTTTTAGTTGGGGTGATGTGCTGCACTGGTTGGACTACTGGACGGCCCAAGATGGTAGTGGGCAGGTTGGCTCGTCTCTTCTTGCTGCTCACTTCCCCAGCTTGTCGTGCAAGACTTTTCTGGCCACTCTGATTTCCTCCCACATCTAAAAATGAACACCCCTAGTAAGGATTCCTCTGCTGAAGTTGGGGGCACCAGGCACTCATGGGGCACTACACTCCCCCCACAATTCTGTCTCTACTTTGTTAAGACCAAAGCTCCATGTCTCTGATAACTGAACAACAAAAAAGTGGTAATAGTAGAAATCTAATAAATAAGTAATACACTCGCTCTCCATGGAAGTAATAAATAGGACATTATGAAGCAAGTTAAACCGATCAATCAGGTTCCACATAGCCTTCTAAATTATGAAAAGCCCTAATGCATTCATTAAATTGCGAACACGTGTATAGTAGTCAAATTTTAAATTAATCTGCTGTCACTTTTTAGCAATACTGTTTACTGACATTGAAAGCCCTTGGATAATACCATTATTAATATTTTAAGAATTCATGAGCACCAAAGCCATGAGATAACTGCTATCCACTTGATTTAATAGCTAGAAACAGTGATATAAATAACCAGTTCAATTGAATAAAATGGTCAGTAAACACTGGCATAGCCATTTACTGGTAGATTTAAAATATTACTAGATAGTGAATAAAAAGTCAATCTTAAAATGATGCAGTACTAGGTTTGTTCTTTCAGTTAAAGTTTGTAATCATTTTAAATTTAAAGATTTGCATTAAAAAAAAAATTTAACAATTGTCTATGGTTACAAGATTTGTTGTGTAGACAAACCATTTTCACAATTACCACTAAACTATATTCAATGTCAACAATAATTCCAAAAACAATTTTTATTTTAAAAAAATAATCTTTATTTTGAATTTAAAATCATGCATTGAAAAAACATTCCATAAATACCTATTAAATTCCTTTTTGTATAACCTGAATCATAGGTGAAAGTGAAAGTTTGTTTAGAAAGGATATACTTTCATTCCTAACAGAATTTAATAGACCAGGGCTATTATGTTAAAAAATTAAAATATACTAGCCTACATGTTTTTCACAGTTTCATTAATTTATGCAAACTGATTCAACTCATATACAAGTGATGTTCAAATAAAGTCTGGCTGGATTCCAACAAGGTGATGATATTTCAACCAGGTTTCAGTCAAGCACTGTACTAAAGTATAAAAGCAATTGCTGAGTTCATAATTTAGCACAAATATCTAGAAAAAGGGGGTCTACTTTGCGATACTGAATTGTAGCAATTGATGTAAGAATCTATACTTTAAAATAAGATTAGGCAACCATTAGTCTTCGCTGATCAGTATTCTGTAATAGAGTTTGATCTTTAAATTACAACCAGAAATTTGAAAAACAAAAAGAAATGCATGTATGTTTATAATAGTAAGTTTAATAAAGATTTTAACAAAGTAATAACATCAATATTGTAATAAAATGTTTTAAGCAATTCACCAATGCAGCCAGCCAATGGCATATGGTCTCAAAATGGTAACTAAGGGTTTACACAAAACTTTATCATGTAGATGGGAAAATGTTTTAACTGCAAAAATAAATAATCTCTCCTCATTTGGTAAAGTTTGAGAGCTGCCACAGATATTCTGAGAGTAGATCATTGAAAATGTGAACGGAAACCCATGACTGCCTTCTTGGGAGCAAATTTGTTCCACAAGAAAACAGAATTCTTGCTGATCAGTATTAAAACAGTCAATGCATCTCAAGAAAAAGAAAAGTTCTTTTGTCTTCAATGTGATTCAAGGTTCTATTTGTTAATTTGTAGAGCTATCTAGAGACTAGCCAACATTATTCCACCCCTCCATAAATCTCAAGATAGCCTCCCTGGAATCTTAGCTTAGTGTAAACAATCATTAAGGGGGACTAGCAACAGAAATAAATCATGATAAGAAAACCATTAAAAAAAAAAAAAAGTCTGCTAACCATCAACTGTTAGTCTGACATTATCAAGTTTCTAATTAGGTAAGCTCTATCACAGATTTGATCTCTAGTTATCTTCACTCATTACTGTTCATACTTGCATGGTAAATAATTCTTAGTTCACATTTTACTTTAAGATCAAGACAACATAATACAATTAGATTTCTGCAAGAATTCACTGGTACCAGCTGAGTAAAATGTCATGTTGTCTTCTTTAAGTAGAGAAGTGGCTACTCAGAATATGATTTGGCTACCTGTGATTTCAAATAAAGCTAACACTCTGAGTGAAAGGTGTAATACTAAATCAATGTGCAGAAAAATCCACACACAATCACTACATAAATCATCATCAGACATTGTTCACTGATACAGGAGTAAAAGACTACAAGGCAGTTGTAATTTTCCTACCAGTAAATTCTTCTTGCACACAATCACTTAATATACCATTTAGATCACTTTCTTCTAAACTCAAGGCCACTTATTAAACCATCCGATGGATTAACATTCATTGAGAACTTGTAAGGTTTGAAACTTCTAAAGCAAAATCAGTTTCCAGTATTTATCATCTGTCTTGGTAAGGTCTGGTTTCTGGTTGCCAGGGTTACAGGTTCGTTTTCAACCAATCAGAGGGCAGCATGCTGGTAAAGTTATGCACACAATTCATCAACACTAAAACAAATTAACGAGTGCTTGCAATGCATTTTAGAGGCATTTCACCTGGAAAAAAGGTGCACAATGTACATTTCTCCCCAAATGCTAAAAAGCAGAACTAAAACAGCCATCTCAAAAACAAACTCCCTGTCAGATGTTAACCAATTTTTACACGATAACAGAAATATCCATCTTAGGTCTTTAGAAACATCCACTAGAAATTTAAAAAAAAAAAAAAAAGACTCAATGAATCTTAGGGTAGAGAAATTATAGGTTACAATAGATATAATAGCAAACCAAATCTCACAAATAAGTCCTATTAGGTGGTTATATCCAACAAGCCAAACAATGCTGACGTGTAAAACCACCCCAATAATGGTAGTCAGAGATTTCCCCAAGTCACACCCACCTGTAGTAAGCAGCATATACAACACATCAGTTACTATGAATAAAATCTGGAATAGCTGGTAAAAACAAGTTCCTGATCTTTCAATTGTTGCCCAACAAATCATCTCACCTTGTAACTATTCTCTGCTGCTGACCTAATAGCATTCAAAAGATGCCTATTTTATTATGCTATTCACCCATTTGTCTTGTCATTAACTTTCAATGTCCCAGCAAACTATAAAATTATAAAGACATTACTGGAACAAATATACAGGTCTAACCTGTTTTATGACAAAATCAGAAAGGAAACTGCTACAATCAGTAAATAAGATCCCTAGTGATCTTATCTAAATAACATGAATGGGAATTCTATTGATGTTTTCCGATTTTCCCACCATGGATAACTTTAGACATTTCAAGAGCTTAGATGCTTATAGCCAGCTTATGAGCATTTTCTTCTCCTCCCATAACCCAACTGTGAGAATAAAGTACCCGATCTTTCCAAATGAAGCCCTTCATTATATCACCATGAATAATCAAGGCCAGTGTTTGAAAGAAACCATTCTTTCATATAATCAGATTTATTTATTAAAGCCAACAATGAATGCATCTAACCACTGAGAGTAAGTATTGTTGTTGATTTCTTCTGTGTGTACCTATCTCGATGTATTAAGGTACAATTTTTTTTCTTTTAATTCTAAGGATTGCAAAATCATGTAAGCTGTGCTGCTTAACACCTGGGTCTTGCTGTGACAATCACTCGAACAAAACTCAAAAATAAAAAAAAAAGGTATTTTAAAAACAAAGTAAAAAAAAAAAATTAGGGATGTCAAACAAAATCAATCTTGGTTTTAAAGTTGGCTGGCATAATCCAAATTAAGCACACCCTTAATTGTTCGCAAACTTTACTTACTGGAACATCAAATTTGATCAATGTCATTGTACAATATTACCATTCAGGGTAGTGTCAACATTTAAACCATTCTAAATACAGTCATTCTTCCCCCTGGTCAATCTCATCCACACCAATCTGATTCTTGTATAATTTATTACTCTCATGACATCTGGTCAGCATAACAATGTATTATACTATGACAAGATAGTGAAATGGTTCGAAGATTTATTGCAAATAAAAGCAACTTTCACTTTGGATGATGAAAGAAGCTGACATTCTGTTATCCTGCAAATATTTAATGACCCGCACAAACTGACGTTTTTTTGAAACTGAGATGTCCCCACCAAAGCCCCAAACCCTGATGCATTATTTCATGCGTGAATATTTAAATAAGGAGAAAACAATAAAATTATCAGCCAAAAAAACCAGCCAGTGATTCATATCCTTTTAATAATGTTTTTAATGCCTGTGAAAATTGCCACATTTACATTTCATTACTGTACAATAACACTGTATTTAGTGTCATCAATCAATGACATGAACAGATACATGTCACAAGCCATGTCTAATTCTGAAATACTGCTGATCTAGTAAAAGGAAAAAAATTCAATTTCCTGCTACCTGTAATTCTTTGGCAGTGATTAAAGGAGCATCTGAATTAAAATTTCAAAATAATTTTTGTCCACAAATGGCTATTTCTTGTCCTCCCTAATACTACAAGGACAAATAAGATGGTAGTATGGTAGCATACACTACATGGTGGGTGACTGATTTATGCTGTGTTAATTGCCGTATTAGTTCTAATTGCCACCTGGACATTAAATGAAACTCAACAGATTTTGGAAGTTAGAAGTGACTGATTACTGAGTCAAAATCTGGTAAAACTTAAAATGAAGCCACAACCAATGATCAGCAACTGCTGATGCATGTAGAAACTAAAATTTAGGAGAATATTTCTGAAAGACAGTATAGATCTATGGGCATGAGAGAAAGAGGAAAATCATCCTCATCATCAAAGCACTCCCACCCAGGCAGTGTCAATAAGAAACGTTAAACGCTTCAAATAATGCAGACGGTTTGATCGAGTCAGAAATAGATTTTACATACTAGAAAAACTACACTATAATAAAAATATTTCCAATTCAGCACCCACAGGTAGCACACACACACACACACACAAAAAAGGCACACCTTTGCCATGAAAGTAATCCTAAGGATTTTATGGCAACAAAGCTGGATCATAAGGATTACAAGCAATTCATTCATATTTTGTTACTAAATGAAAACGCCACTTAAATCCATCAACACACTGGATTTTATTTTTAGGAGCAGTAACATACACACACTAGCCATTAGTAGTATTCTTTTGACATGAACAATCACCAATGCAAAAAAGTAACCCTTCCCTGTTGATCACCAAGAACAGATCTTGCAGCCTTCTCAGTAGGCACAGGTGATGTGTTAAATGCATAGAAAATACGAAATAGTTAAACACATTATATGGGTATAAGATAGGTAGAGATTATTTTGGTCCTGTGTAAGCATGGATATTAATAACGCAAATAAGGAAGCACAACACATGCAATTCTATTTTTAAAAACTTTTCTTGGTCTCTCTGAATATTTGAAGTTGTATCCCCATCTTTTCACTTAATACACTTTTTAAAATACTCATTGCTGGTAATGTTTAATCTGATGTTATCAGTCTACAACTGTGTTTGGGTTTCTACTGTTTTGGCAAATTTCGGTGGAAAATAGCCCTTTTTCTTAAATCATGCCAACAATTTGCAATAATAATAATTTTCAGGTTGTTATTCAGAATCTGGTTCATTCTTTAACTTTGGTTGATTATTATAATCAAGCGAGTAGTGATAGAATTCTCTTGCTAAAAAAAATGTCAATAATATCAGAAAAAAAGTAAAGGACTTAATGACAATAGAAAGAAAATACATTCCCCAGACTTAATCAGCACCTTTTAAACAAAACAATTATGGTTATTACATGTCGTCAACCCAGAAGGTTAGATTCAGTGTGAAATACAAAATATTAGAAATCAAATCAATCAAATTAATCAATCTTATTCTTATCACATGATTATCTTGTCTATCCTGTAACCTTTAATGGAAATCCTTGGCTTTGTAAAATGCTGATGGATCTCAATACATCATAGAACTAATGAAGTAATAAATCTCAAAGGTCACTAGAGTCCATAATATTCTAGCCAGTTAATTCCTGTCACTGAACCATATATAGACAGACTTCTCTGGAGAAATGACCAAGTCTTGATAGAACAATAAATCATGTCGTGCACATTAGATTTTCTCTTCACACTAATGACAGTGTTTTCTCCAGAGAACCAGTTCATTTCACCAACAGGGTATCTGTAAAGAAAGTGGGCCAGCCCTATTACTAAAGGGGCTAGGCTAGTTTCTCCAGGCTGATTTCATAATGGTAAAGCCATAATGTTAACTTTAATGTTGCCAAATACCACAGTAGAAAGATTGTTTTCTTATGCTAGATCCTTGAAAACATTAAAAATAAGATACTATTTAAGGAGTCACATGAACACTGACTGATCAGTGAACTATGCAAAATTCAAAAATCTATTTTATAAATTTTCTAAAAAATCAGGCTAGTCCATTAACCACTATTCTATTTGATAATTAGTATAGTATTACTAGTTTCTAACTATAAGCAGAAAAACAACCTTGAAAGGCAAATTTATTTATGAAGGGTTACTATGGTACAAAAACTGGCAGTTCACTGAGAAAAATTTCAGTTACATGGCTTTAACAACAAATTATTACTATTGAAGATTTAGTTTCAATGTTAGAATTACTAACCACAAATTACCAAAAGTATAATATTTTAATTAAAATTCTCTGATACTTCAGACAGAGCCATCTTGATTTGAAAAAAGTATAGTGAGAGTAGAAAAGTTGTGATGGCAAAACCAGTACAAACACCAAACAAATCTGTTTGTGGTCTTTCTGACAAAAAAAGGGTACATATAAAATGAGAATATTTCCCAAATAAATTCTGAGTTAGTACATATATTTGATTATCTATATAGCTGAAAACTTACTTCAACAGATATTTCCAACAACAATGAGGAAATACACCGAGTCCAGTACAAAAACACTGCCATTTTGCAGAAAATAAACTCAGACGGCAGCTCCTAGAAGCCAGAAGAAGCTAATGCCCGCCAAGTGTGACCAAATTTTGAATCTAATGAAATAACTTTAAAATCCAGCTGCCAAAATGTGAAAGTAAATTGATGATGATTAAAAGTAGATTTTAAATTTCTCAGGATTTTAGCAATACAGTTGTCCCCTGGTATTTGCGGGGTTTACGTCCCTTGAGCACCCGCGAAGAGTGAAAAACCGCGAATATTGGACGTGGTCCATAAAAATGCCTATAAATGTCAAAATATAACAAAATATAATAAAAAAATATAATTAAATATATAATAATAATTTAATAAAAAATATAACACTCAGCGAAACACTCGAGATAGCTACATGCAGTAAACTGGGATGATGCGGGGCTGCTGGGCAGCATCTGCCTGAGACAGCACCTCGTGGGCAGCAGCCAATCAGCAGCGAGGAGAAATGAATAACGCTCTCAGATTGGCTACTTTCAAACCTCCAGCCAATAGCGTTTATTTTATATTCATATTTTGCTGAATTTACGTTAGTATTTATATTACAAAATTAGTAAATTATATTGTTATTAATAATTTAGTGTTAAAAAGTGTGAAAAAATATATATTGCCACAAAAAAAAAGCCAGAAAAAAATCGCGGAAGATATTTGCGATTCCGCGAATGCCGAACCACAATTACGCAGGGGTCGACTGTATTTCAAATGCATGGACTGACTTGAGGATACAAAGAAAGAGAAATGTTGCCATGGTAATAATACATTACTAGTATCTGCCTACCTAGTCAGGGTCACTCATCAGTCAGTGCCATTCAACTTTATTGCTTTCTGCTGTAGACAAGCAGTCTGGCTTTGTGCGCCATCACCAAGATGTTTAAAAAATGTAATTATGTACACTGTATGACATACAGGTCTTAGTATGAATAAGCAACTTTACTCACTATTTTACCAATAGAGAGTCTGTTGAGCCAGAATCTGTAAAAAAAAACTTAATGACAAGAAATTAACTTCTGTGACTCTCATATGCAATCTATGCATGTACTTCCGATAATTTCTAAAATAAGGAATTACTTCCCAAAAGGTGCTGCAATAAATCTTAGAAGATTGTCACTTTATGGTGATATCACACATCGTCAGAAAGATTCCTGGCTTGTCTCCCTCTCTCTCTCTCTCACACAGTTGTGCCAAAATCTAAAACTAGTACTAATTCTGCAGTGATACAGCAGCTTCCTTTGTATGTCTTAAGACAATGATGCAAGATTAAATTTAAAAACTGGCTTACAGGCCAAGCAAATAAGCTGTTTCTAAAAAACATCTTTAAAAATACTACAAAATACCATAACTAATGAAATATCATGTGATGCTGCTTCCTGAGGACAGATCCTTCCTGCAAATACTTGGGTGGGAGTTTCTGAAAGACGAGGAAGACATGATCTTTCCCAAGTGCCACATAAGTTTAAACCATGAAGTTATGCTACATGCTCATCCCTTGTAAGTTAGTGACATTTAAAATGACCAAAAAAAGCCCTTATAAGCACCTTATCTCTACTCATATAAAACAAAATAAACTAATGGTTGAGGGGAAAGAGGAGATTTCTAGAAAAAGTATTTGTGCCTTTTAAATACTGTTCTCAATTAACCCCGTATACCACCTGGGGAAGCTGAGCCACAAGGGCAGGTAACCCTTTGTAACAGTGTATATACAGCTCCAATCCTAGTTTTTTGTTGCCGATGAAATACCCAGCCAGTCCAACACAAATACTGGCCAGTGAGAGCTTCTAGGCTGGGTGAGGTGGTAAAGTAAGAACTGACCTGGTTTACTGAAGGTTAAAGTGCACAAATCTTCAGAGGACAGAACTGATAAACCATCAGAATATCAAGGATCAATAAATCAAAAACAACAACAAAGTTTGAGCCTCCAATGTGTCTGAGCAATGAAGAAATCAGACATGTTGACCTAGGAATAGATTCTGTTAAGAAATTTTGAATGTTTCTTTTCCTAACGTTAACTGTTCAAATATTGAGAAAGTATCACAGGTGATCTAAAATCCCTTTATATAAATATTAATGCTGCTCTCTCTCTTTTTTTTAAAGATCCTAATGCATGAACACTGCATGGCTACTACCATCAATGTCTACAACCCATGCCAAACTGCTGCTGCTAAGTGCCTCATTGCTTCATGTTAGTATAATTCATTTCTGTCATCCAAAAATAACATGAATATAAATCACTAGAAAACAAAGCTTGTTATTTCAACTAATTATCTCATCACATTGTGCAACAGAGCATGGCCTAATAGCTGGATATAAAACAGCCCCTTGCTTAACGAGACTCAATTGTGCATTTTCAACTGGATCAAGATCAATCAAAATAACTTAGTAAATGTAAATGGCAGACAAATTTTGGGTTATTAAGATGCATCAATCTATCATTCATTATCAACAGTAATTTTAAATTAAGAATAAATCATGAATTAATATTTGATATTCCATAAATGAAGGAAAAAAAAAGCAAACACAGTAAAGCATTTTTTCAAGAAAAACAAACAAAAATATCAGAATTACTTGAAGTGCAAAATGTCAAATACCTTAGTAACGCCAGGGCAGGTTTGAATTCCGACTATTTGCTTTTCCATTTGACTAGCAGGGAAAGGAGAGTACACCATAGGACAGATACTAGCAGAAGATATGGTAATGCAACAGCAGTCAGTCTTCAAACAGTTAATATTCCAACAATAAGATTCTAACACAAGAACACCCAAAGACCCATTCAGAGTTTGAAGATGACGACTAACCACATGTTCATTAAGTGGGATTTACAAATGAATCTAACTATTTAACTACTGAACAATTGTCCCATTTTGCCTGTAGATGTGTTGCTAAGTAGAGATGGGAGATATCAGATTTTAGTCAGAGGGAATGGATGGGCCAAAATCTTTACTTTAAATTCTGGAAAAAAAAAAAAAAAAAAGACAAACAAACATAAGAGTAACAGTTCCAGCAAGAACACTTCCTCTACCATACTTTTAAAAATTTTACCTGCATAAGTTTCATAGAGAAATTTCTACTGGTGAAGCCTTCTCATGATAATGAGAGGTTGTTTACTTTAATAGATAACAGATGGAAGTTTTATCTTTTACTCAAAGGCAATATTTAAGATGAGACAAAGCACCAGGTTTTAGCTCGCAGGTACTACATTTGTATTTTCAGGCATGGCTTCCCTCATTGATGGTAACAGTTTTATCACAGGTACAAAAGATTTATAAAGAGTGAAAGACTATTCATTAGATTCCTCACAACCTCCTGATCATTCATACAAAATTCTAACTGATTTAATGTTGCTTAAAAAGTCACTTAGTCAAATTGAAAATAACCAATCCATACAAATAAACTTCAGATGTTCTATAGATATGAACACAGATTAGGAAAATAGAACTGCTGTATAAGTTATGTTAACTTACATCCTAGTCACCCATTTGTCAAATTTTATGGAAATTCAAAAGATGAGTATTTTTAGCTTATGACAAAGGTTACAGGAACATACAAGCTGAACGAGTTCAGTTCACAACTATAAATCATAGGATGTCCTGAAATACATGAAATAGTTGGCTGGTTAAGAGACTAAATGTAAATACAGATAAGCTCCATTGGGTGCCAGAGGATTAAGATAGATTCCAACAGTTGCAATCTCTTATCTCAAATCTAGAGCATTCAAATGACTAGTGCTTCTCCAGGTATATGAAAATTAGAAAGTTGTTGGTTGTTTTTTTTAATTAAAAATAACCCCATTAAGATGTTGCTTTTATATAAAAAGGCATCAACTGAGACAATTTTAATTTCATGCAATGTCTTTAAATGACTTTCGGAGGCAAGCAAGGCCAACAGAAGTTATTATCTGCTTCGCTAATCCTCAACCATAAATGTAAACTTCCACAAACTCAGTCAGTCTTGTGCTAAAAATTAAAGAAATAGAAAGATCTGTTTCTCATTCAAAAGATTGGAAGAAGTAACTCATACTATCCAGTAAGATACAAAGATTTCAAAACTTATGTAAATCATATTTTGCCAAGAAGAGTGCATTAAAAAGAGACGAGAAATGTTTCCACTAACCGATTGGGCAAAGTATTCCAGGCAAATAAGAGGTAATTAGTGAAGAATACCTAACATCTAATCAAGAGCATTCCTTATTTACCTTATGCTAATGTCTCCTAGTAATGCACAATGTGCCACCAGTATTTAATAGATTCTTCTTAACAAAAACAAAAAAAAATATTCAACAATTTCTATCATATCACCACTTAGGGAACTGAAAGCTTTTAGTGTTCTTTATAATTAAATCATGCACATTATTAGTCATCTTAGCACACCCCCAACCTGGACTTTTCAAAAATCTCTCTCTCCTTTACACGTGAGCTCCATCTCAAATCCACTTTAAAGGAGAGTAGCTAGTGATTTATAAAGCAAGGTTAAAACTGTCACACTTTTTACTTGAAGCACACTCACTCACTCACTCTAGACTTTTTAAAAATAAAAATTAATCTATGACACCTAATTCTTTTCTATTATTATAGTTGCAATTTTTAGTTCACACGAGCAACTGCCTCAAACTCTGAGATACCTTTTCAGATATCTGTTGCAAAAAATGAGTCTCAATTTGTAGTAAAATATTACTAATGTTTAAGTTTTTACATTTTTCTACAGAAAAACAGACAAGGAAACGGACACCTCTGTCCAATTTACTGATATCTTCTGCAAACTCAAGCAAATTGGTTAAAAGCAAAGGTCTCCTTTTATTACTTTCAACCAGTCACACAAAGTCAACTGACTACCCAGAGCCATTTTCTCTTTTTTAATGGCTGAGTGGCAATGGGCTGTTCTACTTACTGATTTTTTTAAAGGATACCGTATCTGGTGGAAGGTTAACTTTAGCAATCTAAAATGGATTTTTATTTGGAACCGCTGATTTGCCCATTTTAAGTTTGCTAATTAAAATTCCTAACCTTTTTCTGTAACAGTAACGTTACCTGCACTGGTACTAACACTTATTTAGCTTTGGGGATTGGACCACACGTTCACGAGTAAACTCGAGTTAAATAATCATTAAAGATCATGCATGTTTCCTGTATATTATCAACTGCATTAGCCTTATTATCTTTAAACAGTCCTAAATTTTTTCCTAACATGTTTTGTTTTCATTAGCAAAAGCATAGAAATGATGGGATTCTATTTAATATTACTTGCTAAATGTGTCTTGTGTTCTCCTTTACTGTATCAATGTTACCAGGGCATTAATTTTGTGTAATTCAAAGTTTTCCAAGCAGAATCCTGCTCAATAAGCTTTGCCTTTTCAAAGTTTCCTTTCTCCTTACAGATTTGATGCCAAACTTCATGAGTCATTCATTTGGGTTTTCCTTTTGCTCTATGTACCTTTTTGGAGTAGATTTCTCACAGACCCACTAAAATTGTGCTTGATGCATTTCAATCCTCGTTAGCATCACTGTCAGCTGATAGAACATTATCCTGATTAGAAGAATTCCAACACTTTTCCACAAGCTGGAAATACCAGTTTTGTTAAAATCCCTGACTTTCCCCAATTTTATTCATTCCTAGAATTTATAAAATTATAACCACTATCAACCAGGGGCTCAAAAATACACATTTCAGTTACATGACTAGAAACAGAAACTAAAATAAGACCCATTACTCGTAGCTGAAGCTACTATTTGGTAAAGAAATTTATCATGTACAGCATCAAAAAATTGACAACTTAGTTTTGAATGCATAGATTTAAAAACCCAGTTAATGTGTGGATAATCAACCACCCATTAGTATACAATTTTTCATTTCAAATTTGCAGAACAATGGATCAATTTGCAAACTATCTACAACTGTACATTTGGAGTGTGACATAACTCCAAAAATCAATACGATTATAAGTGTTAATCTTTACCCACACATTTTCAGCCTGATCTTGATTGATCTATAGTAACAAAACTGTTTTAAAAAATATCAAAAAAAAAAAAAACAAAAAAATTCTGTGGTAGAATCTGCATATTAAGTTCCATGAGCCATTATATTAACCAGGAGTAAGAAAAATGCCATGTAAGGAGGACTTAAGCTTAACATATTACTGTGATTAACGCTATGACAAATACTAAGCAACAGCCTGCTCTACATTCTGACAGACACAAGGTATAAGTATATTGATTGTTTCTTCCAAAGCACATCATCCTATACAATTTAATCAAATTATAACCAATCTTGTAGCGCTCAAATGCTACAGTTAGATAATTCTTCATACAATAAAAATGAGATTACTTTAAATTCTACATACACAAATCAAAATAGCACATCTGTTATTTTATAAGATGGTTGAATAATCACGTGTTCATTATGTAAGCCTGATGTTGCACTCTAATTTCAAAATGCCTGAGTTTTTGGGAATCGGACTATTTGCATGGCTGATTTGTGGCAAGTTTGCTTGACCAGGATGTGATGTTGTGTGGACATAGAGTGAAAGACAATGGACAATGGGAAGTAAATAAAGCGAGAGAGAGAGAGAGTGAGGAAGTAATAAAATCAGCCAGTTTATAGAGTATCTTTCACTATGTGGGCCACTAAGATTTTTGGGTGCCAACATCTATCATGGCAGAAAATTTCAGTTGGTTGAAATCAGGATTTTTTTGTTGCACTAACAAATTTGATAAAGTGAAAAATTCTCAATATTTCACCAGTGTATTTCCTACTATGTCTGAATCCAATCTGCCATATCACAGAGCGAGGATGAGGTGTACATTGTTTACACTGTTACCGTTTTGGACACCCTGGTGCATTTTTGTGAGACAATTGAAAACAGCGACACACAGATGAGTGTATATCCAAAATTACTACAGATTATAACAGTGGGGACAAGCAAACAATTACAGTGTGGAGTAATATTTGTGCCTTCAATTTACTATATTATATTACTGTATTGACTTTAGTTTGTGTAAAATTTTAAAATAAAATTATTTGGTTACTTTAAAATAATTTTATTTATTTAAATTCATATATATTTCCACTATTTTTAAAGTGATACCAGAAGTGTCACTAGGCAATGGCCCGCTATAGTATTGTGGTGAACTGGCTATGGCAAATAAGTCCTAGATCTGGTATAAAAGTGACTCAGAGTAAACATGCCATTATCCATCAACATAGTGAGATGATACATTAATGCAACAAAGTAGCACTATAATAGAATGGATTCAGCAGGACTACTTCCATAAAGAAATTAGGAGTCAGTCCAATATTTGTTATTTAGTAATTAGTGGTCAGATAGCAAAAATAGAGCCAGCTGATGGCTGCCACACCAGGGAAGACAAGGTAATTTCTTTCTAATGCAATACATCAGGTCTTCTTTGCTGAGACCAGAATGTTCAAGAGAACTGAATCATCAAGGATTCCAGGCTAGACATGTTTGTTGACCATTATCAGTGCCAAGACAAACATTTTTTTTTTTTGTAGGAACAATGTCATGTTATTGGAATCTGTAGTTATGGATGAATTCATATTTCTTCTTCACTATGACCATGCAAAAGTATGGAGAAAGAAAAATCAAGGAAGCATAGCTGGTGTAGAAATATGGATCTTATCATGATTCCAGAAACACTAAACAATCAGCCATGGTATTTACGACTGAATACCATCAACACACACCCTGTCCTGGCCAGCAAAAAAAGCCCAGCATTTTGGGGCCAAAGTATAAGAATAAAGGATCCAACTACAAAGAACCTGCAAGACCTGATCAAAGTACTATAACAGAAATAGACAAGGATATCACAAAAGAGGATCAAATGACTAGTGACAAAAAGGAAGATATGTAATTGTGTGCTTAGTGGCAGATGCGTTCTTACATATTTCTGAGCTGATCTTTATATAGGAACATAGTTACCATGTCCAAATATTGGTTTGTTGTTATATCTGCATATTTTAAAAGTATATTTAAGATGTTTTATTAGTCTCTCATGTTCTTCACAAAGCTATACATGCTTTTATCAGAAACAAGAAAACCAACTGTTTTCAATTAATAATTCAACTCTTAAATTAAAAAAAAAAAAAAATCTCATGTTTTAATTCTCATAATAGTAGTAAATTCTGCTCTGTAGTGTCTAATTTAAACTACTTGAAAAGTCAGCTTGGAAAATTCAATCCACCCTAATATATTCTTGCACTAGTTGTGACCATAGAATTATTATTTCTCTTTGTTTTTATAAAAAATGTGCAATCTCGAACACAATGGAATAAGGAAAAAATACACTTTCTACCTAAATTATTTTTACAACCAAGTTTTCACTTTTTGAATCTGAAAGCAATGACAAACCATGAATAACTTATTTGTCTGCACTGATCCCTTCTATAGTATTTTTTTTTTAGATATTTATGTATTTCTTTTTTAACTATGCATTAGTACTACCTTTTGGTAATTTTTTTCCAAATAAAATAACTTACCTAATAGAACATCACAAAAAGTGCTCTATTATCATCAGTTGGGTAGTAGAGATACAGGCCTGTTTAAGCTCAGTATTCCTTACAACAGTGGGTCCAACAGACAGTCCTTAATGTAAGGAGTACTGATTCTGCCCCTTCTTAAGTCCGCACAAAGTGCCTCAGAGCTTTTACTGATGACATTGACATGGAAAGTTGTGGAGCAATTTACATTCCTATCAAAACTTTCACAAATGCATATTATTATGTTAATGCTTGCAGGCTAACATGCTTTCTATTTACTTGACACATTTCAAGTTTTGATCTTGATTTTAAAAAAAAAAAGATTTTTTAATGATATCAACCTGATGTAAAATGTACACATTAGTTCTCTTGGAACATACAAACACATGACAACTAAAATATAAAGGGAAATGGCAACAAGTGTAATTAATTGGCATGTCTAGCTGGTTCGGGAGCGAGTTACTGCATGAAAGAAGTGTACCGCTGTTCGTCCTTTTATCATCTTGGCAGTTAAAAAAAATTATTTAACGAGTTTTATTTAGATATACCGCATTTTATAAATCTAGAGACTAACATTAAAAAAAATAATAATAAACAAAATTTGAAAACATTCCTCCTTCAAACAATTTTGGTGCACGTTAATGTTTGATATTTACATATTTTTAAATGAATGGATTTGTTTGAAGTCTAGCTGTGGAAATATGCAGAGATCAATCTACTAAACCGCGTATTTAATGTCCTCTGACATTTTCAAGGTTACGGGAAACAGTGAGGAAAGTAGAGGGGAGGGAGAGAGAGAGCTGGCTTGGGGGTAGCAGTAGGCGGGTCAGCCAAGTCTGCCTCTTTTAGTTACTCGATGATTATACGAGAACGGCGATAAAATTTCGCACGGTGGTGGCGGCAGGAGCTGACGTACAGCAACATCGAAGATCATCACCGTCTCACCTTTCGCTCAAGTTAACGAAATCCACACGCAAGCCGACAAAGTCTAATTGTATATGTATACAAGCTACAAAGGATGTCTTCGAGTGCCGGCGGCCCCTCCCCAAGGGAGAGGGGGTTCGAGCGGTAAGGCACGTGCAGGAACCTGGGTGGGCAGGAGGAAAGGTCTATTTAACCCAGACAAACATGGCTGCTGAGTGTTGCCGACAACATTTAAACAGCCAGGACCGAGTTCGACTTTGATAATCAATTCCCCCTACTCGCTCCCACCCTCGACATATCAACAAGCTACTGGGCAACATCCACCATAACCGCCGGGTCGTCGTCGGTGTCGGGATTACATAAACTTTAAACTCATTAGCTGTGAGAAAACCTAAGCCTTCGACGTCAAAGTGCGAACACAAATCTTACCCAGCAGCAGCAGCAGCAGCAGCAGAAGTCGTACTTGTTTTATCCATCTTCTTTAGTTCCGCGAGTCTGGCCGCCAGGTCGGTGGCATTCCAGAACATCGACCGAGGTGGAGGAATCCCGGGTCCAGCGGGCGGGGAAAGCAAACAGCAGAATGGCCAGGTGCAAATCTCCTCGGTCCAGCAGCAGCAGCCCCACCGCAGCGCATGGTACTGACCACCCCAAGCCTAGACACAGCCCCCTGGGGTGGTGTCCGTCCGGTGTCGTTAGCCGAGCTGGTCCACGTACCAGCGGAGTATCTACCATGGATGATGGCGCGGCTCGCACCAACGAAGAAAGATGGAATCAATAGAGACCGACCGACTCCTGAATAATGTAGTACAGCCTGCAGTCAATGGACTTCGCGGTTTAACATGTAAACGGAGTAAATAAACGGGGGACGGAGGACTGCCAATCACGGCACCACGGAAGCCATGCCGTTCAATATGTAATAGGTAGTAACTACGAGGTAGTCGGGCAGGACCACCAACGTAAGACGGAACGTCAGGTGAACCGGTTCGTGTCAACCAGCCCCCCCCCTAACAAACTCCGCAGACACACAGTACGTGTCGCTCCAAAATAAAATAAAACAAAACAAACTAGAAATTTTACTTTAAAAAAAATAAAGAAATCAAGATGATGAACGAACAAAATATATTATAATTTATAGTGTTTACAGCTCAGATACAACACTGAGATAAATACCGACATCTGAATAAAAGAGGGTGTGTGTACTTTCGCTTCACTGTTCACCGCTTCATTTAATAGCAAACCTGGGTAAATTAGGGGGGGGCCAACTGAACTATTTCAGTTCCCCTAACGAGCTACAATATAAGGTTTTAGGTATTTATGTTGACCCGGTTAGGCAGCGATCGTATCTCCTCCATCTAACCCTCCTCGGTCGGACTGCATAGACAGAAGATGTAACAGCTTCTACCAATGAAGTACCGTCAACAACGCTGCTGTCAGCCTGCTGTACTGTACTGTACTGTGCTGTTGTTGTTGTGTTTCCGGTTGTTTTTTTTTTTAAGTTGCCCTAAATGATTTGTATTTAAAGATGGTTAGTTAAACAAGTTTAGAAAATAACCTTGTCAAATAAACCTTTCTTCATAAATAATTTTAAAATTATGTTAACTTTATATAATAACAACAATAATAATAATAATAATTGCACTGTATAATTATTTTAAATACATAACTTTAAAATTATACATTATATTCAACAATCACTGTGCAAAGCATCAGAGAGCATTTTTATACAAGAAATGTAAATCACTTTTCCACGATTATCTTCCCTTATATAAGATCATCAACTTCCATTACAGGTCAATTTATCCTATAGCAGTAAAACATGTCAACAATAGAAAATCTTTTACAAAAAAGTGAGTGGAAACATTAATTTCTAAAATTTTATTTTATAAAAGTTATAATCTTATAGTTAATTCAAAACCTTAATGTTACATTAGTCTCTTATTTATTTATTTTTGGCTGTAAAATTTTGGATTTACAAGAACGAACAGAATTTAATTTTATCACATGTCATGTGTCTATCGTAATGAACAAGTTGTACTGGTGGGTACCGCAAGGGTGGAGATTGTTGGATATTAAGTAAGAAAAAAAAAAAAAAAACAACGTATAAATGAGCAGAAATAATTTATGGAAATAAAAATGCAAGGCAGAAAAGCAATAGTACTATCTTGAACTGGTTTATCTTGATTATAGCACATTAACTATAATATTTTGATTTTCTTTGTCCTTGTTACTCATAATCGAAAGCAATAATAGTTGTAAAAACACATGGCTAAAACGTTTCTCACTGTAACTGAAGATATTCACGGTTCTCTCAAACGAGGTCATCATAGTTGAAATAAGTTTCCACATTGGCTCAGAAAGGTAGGTAGCTCAAAAATCCTACAGCAAGGCAACATTTAAGAGAAATAAGATAAGCCAATAAATAGTTTACTATTGATAGTCAGTTCCCAACAACTTTTTTAAAAATCAGGTTTTCTATATTTTTTGATGTTTCTCTTCTTTCTCAAGAATCTTAATGGCTGAAAACAGTTGCTCCCGGTTTCCCAGGAAAATAAATGAAGGTGTCTGAAATAAATAAAAGCAGCTGAACATCGCTTGGAATCCGAATGTCTTGGATCATGGTACCGGTTGCTCATCTGAACAACCAAAAAAGTCTCTTCCATGTATTTGAATTCCCCATGAAACATCACTTTGTTGGAATCACTTAGTTCTATGGCCAATATCACTATTATCCATTCCATAAGACATTTTGCTGTATTTTTAACATAGCCTTCCTTATTGTATATATAACGGTTCACATCAGTATTTGAGCCACACAAGAATTTATCTACAAACGATCACAGTAAGGGAAAAAGCAAACAACTCATAGAAATCCTTGGAATTGTTAGACTACTCAGATCCACTGTTATTTTCCTTAAAATAGAATTTCATTATTTATTTTTAATTAATTAGCAAACATAACAATTTTCTCTGCACCAGCAAGATTAACCAGATGACCTGTAATCCCTACAAATAATTTAGAGATTTAGAAAGAGAGTTATAACATATAGCCAATTGTGTATCCTGGCAATATGCTTATAGCTCAACCCTAAATATCTGGATAGATTTTGCTGTTGTTGTTGCCCAGTAGAAAGAATATAAGAAATTGTGTATCCCCAAAATCAATTAGCATTTGGACATCCGTGAAACCTAGCACCAGACCCTTAACATAAGATTTTATCACAAATGTTTACTTTTTCATTTTAACAACAATAAAAAAATACATCATCTGAAATCAACATAAAAATATTAGTAATTTTCTCTTAAAATCCTACATTTTGTTTATCATTTACTTATTTAAATTTTTAATATTATTTTTAACATTGAATGGTATATACCTATCTACCTTAGAACAGGCATACAGGTGTAGAGTTATACAGGTAAGTAGGTAGGTGGGTATCTATCTAACTAGGCAAAAGAGGAGGGTTCAAATTGCATAGGTAAATCCTTTGCCTAATCAACAATTAAAATTTTAAAAAAATAATCATTTTAATATTATTATTATTAATAATAATTATAATAATATTTGTTGTTTATATATTATTGTTTCATATTATTTTATATCAATAAGGTAGGTAAGTCTTAGTTTCTTGAAGACAATTAAATGTAAGGCTGTGCTAGCTAGCATCAGTACATACCTGTTACAAAGAGGCTGTGTAGACAGATAGACCTTGCCTGGCTCTAGCTCGCTCACTGCCTGCTGAAGTTACACTGATAGTAGTGAGGCAGCCAACAGATGCTGATGCCCCCAGCTTCTCTCCCTCTCTTACCCACCCCCAGCCAAGGTAGCAGGGCTAAGCCACTGCAAGCAGGCTCCGATTACAGTTCTATTCCCCAGCATCAGCCAAGAATGTCAAAATCTGAGCTATCAACTTTCTGTGAGTATTCCTGGTTGGATCTGATAAAACCTTAGTAAGTTCTTACACTACCAATCCTCAGGCCTACTTCAGTACCTAACCAAACACAGGTGTTTCTGCCAGCTAGCCAGGTCCTTCAGGTATACCAGACTGTTTGGGTGGGCTACTTCTTAATAAACAAACAAACAAAAGAGTTTTTTTTTTTAAACTATTGAACTTTGAATATACAAATATAATTTTGATTTTATATGCCTCTGATAAAAAAGAAATTATACATTAATTAACGGTACTGATGAATTGTTAGTAAAAGAGAGACAAAACCAGGCAACACCCACATACAACAATAAAGTCAATCAGACAATGATGTTGCAAAGTGAATAAATTAGGTAATACATACATGCAATGTGAAGAGGAGGACAAACTGCAAGAGGAGAGGGGGAAGGCAGAGAGAGAAAAGACTGAATAAATAAATCAACCATGAATGAAAACAAAACAAAACAAAATATATAAAGAAAAGAGAGATGAAAATTATCAAATTAGATATCAGTCTACTTGCAGTAAAGAGATCAAGGAAATAAATGATCATCTTGCAAAATAAACAAGTACAGCAAAAAAGATGAAAATATACTTATGCAGAGATTCAAAGGTTTAGCAAATGAATAAATTAAATAAAACCGAAAGCAAGGAATAAATAAAAAAAATCTATCCAAATTAGGAGAAGGAAAGATTTCACTGTTGTGGAACGAAGAGCAAAGAGACTGAAAAACTTGTATTACTGTCATTCCTCCCACACCCACTACATCCTGGCTTGTAGAACTGAACCTTTAACACTAAGTGCACAATGTTACCCAGTAACCATACTACACTATTATCAGGTCTTTAATCCTGCTAGAGAAGAAAAAACACAAGAGCGGTGTCGTTGGCAGGTGGTAAAGGGTGTGAGGCTAGAAACCTACTGGTGGCTACTCACCTTTTAATTACTGACAATACAGTTGTTGTTTTAGTCATTTTCTTTCATCAGAATTTACAAAAAGTGTTTTTCTGTTTTTTCTTTCATAAAATTAAAGCGAGAAAAAGGGGTAGGTAGGCAGGCAGGTAGGGGGCTGGCCTTTAACAGATATGGAATCAAAGTGATTGTCTATAAGCATGAACCCAAAGTTAACTGCTTTTATTCCATATCATGACATTAAGTTTCCTTGTCTTCATTTATTTTTTTTAAAATACAAACTGGTTTATACAGGAGGACAAAGCCAGGCTGAGTTATGCACCTAATATTGGCTGCAACCACCCACACGGCATTCCCTCCTGACAAACAACACTATCTACCATCTCAAAAACCAACAGGTGTTTGATGGGTAATTTTACTTCACGTTCGTTTTGTGTATTTTATCACACCAGACATCTTATGTGTGGGTGACCCCTAAAAGACTGACAAGAGAGGTTCGTTCCACAAGTTTAGACTAAATTAGACTACTTGATTATATGGAGACCATGACACTACCTAATAGAACGTTTGCCTTTTCAAATAATAAGCAGATCTTTTTTAAGTTACCATCTCAAGTTATTTTTTAAAAATTTTTTATCATAAGATCAACAGAATCGAGACAAATGAATTTTTAACCCGTTTTTGCAAATCATATTATTAATTTTAATGTTATAGTCTTATTTTCTCCCACCAGTTTACAAATACTTTATCGATGATGTACACAAACCATTATTGACATCTTTAAGGAGAAGATTAAAATACCTTTTTTACTATTATAAGTACCAAGGATAAACCTACTGTCATTGAGATGGAAGACAAGATTATTTTAAAATAAATATTGAAATATTGACCTACTGTATTAATAATATGTGACATGTTGCAAATTATTAAAATGGAAGACTTATCTTAGGTTTTGAGGAGAACTACAGGATTAACTGTCATATGTTTGATATACAAGATGAAGGTAAATGACATAAGGCTAGTTGCCAAAAATCTTTTCTCTGTGCTTTTGCCAAGTCCATTGGCTGCTGAAGCTAAGTCCAAGGTAGGATTCATGGAAGAACTTTGACCATAAGCTGGATAGTAATAGAAAGCAAATAATTTAAACTTTAAAATATACTGTTATTGCTATTGTTGTATTTTTAGTTTTTAATATATTTACAGATACAAAATCTACTTAATTATCTAAGTTCTAGCAGGTCACATGAAATAAAAGAGAACCAACCATGATGCTCTGAACATCTGCCCTTTTAAAATTCCATTCAGCTGATATATAGACTTACATTTAATAGCCAGATTAAGAAATATTTCCATCTCTATTTACAGAGCTAGACATTAAATATACAAATTATTTAGCTTCTATTCTAAAAAAAAGAAAATGAAGAAATTGACTTAATTTTAGTTTAAAAAATGGCGATAAAGATTTTTCAATGCAAAAGTTGTTAAGGTGAACCAGGAATCACAGGCTAATCAGGTTTGTCTATATACAGCGTCCTGCTTAATCATCACTGAGTGAATGAACCAACACTGAGTTGGGCAGCTTAGATATGGCTTAATGATCTGAATTACTAAAAGAAAGAGAACAACAGCAACAACAATAATAATAATGGTTCTATGCTTCACTTAGAAGCAGTTAGACTAACTAACCTAGAGATTGATCTTTGCCTACAAGTTAACTCTTTCTTATGGATCCACAACACTAAACAAAATTATATAGTAATAAGATATGGTGTGTGCACACGTATATATGTACGCATGTATAAATTCCATTCATGTACCAATAGTAATTATGGTACTTTTTCCAAATGCTTCCTTATTGACATCAGTGGACACACAAATTATCAATATATTTGTACAGTTTGAGCCTATCATTATATATTTAAAAAAAAAAAAAACACCTTAAATTATAGCTTCTAATTGAGTTAGACCAGGTCATTGTAATTTTCAATTTTCCTTTCAAAACTCTTTTGTCCTGAAGCTGTAATACTTGCATCTTTTCCATATAAGAACTCACCTACTCACAGAAAGAAACCTTAGGATAATACAATAGAAGACATTCTTAAAATCAATAAAACCATTTTTTTTTAAATTAATATTATTCTAAGTTATTAGCCATGTGTTCACATTTATTTTCTTTTGAGTCAAGAGTAAAGTTGAGATTCTAAGCTGGTAGGTAATCAGTACTTACTTCCCCTGGATCATACAACGATTCCAGATAATTTGAAATGTTACATGAAGGCCAGGCATCTTCATGTAAGAATGCTTGCCTAAATAATTACCAAAAAAAAAACTTATAATTTAATGCATACCTAACATATGAATTAGAGAATATCATTTTAAATATACTCATACTGAGTTTCAATAAAGCAAAACAAACCTCAAACAATCTATTTAAATGTTACAGCTTAATGTCAGGAAAACTCAACCAGTTTCTTGGTATGCACACTTACATACTAAAGAAGAGTTGGTTCTCTTTCTTTGCCATTATATTTTGTTATCCCACTTTGTAATCACTACTGTTTGTTGTTTATTTTAGGTTTGTATATTGTGCACAGACAATCCTGCTACCTTTTAATTGAAAAATTTAACCTGTTGCTACATTTCAAAGGATGTAAGACACCAAACAAAAACAATGCCAATGATGTGGAAGTAGATCCAGCAAACTTTACTCATCCTTACTGGCTCAGTAGATATGCAATTTTGACCACGAATCTAACTCTGACTTGCAAATGTTTTGATTTTCATGGCAATTATTGAATGCACCCTTAACTTCTATCAAAAAATAGTTTTCAAAGTTTGGTAATGTCTCATTTTCAATGTAAATCCATCCAAACTACTCCTAGAGGGTTTTTGGAAATGACAATGAATGCATAGAAGCTAAGAAACATTTTAAAATGTGAGTAAATTTCTGAAAACCAAACTGATAAATGAATAAGTTATATGAATTATTTGCTTTAATTTGAAACATTTTATTGTATCTCAAAAGGTAGAATATCTATAATGGTTTGTTCATTTTCCTCTTACCTTGAAGAAATATTGCAATAGTTATAATATGCTACGTTCTATCTGAAATCCAAGCCATTCTCTTATGCAAAGATAAATTTAAGAGAAAAATTCTATATGCATAATTATTTAAATCAAGTATGATATGCTGACTGTTTAAATATAACATACTAGAGTAAAAGATAAACATTTAAGATATAATCCATGAGTAATGGATTCATGGCAATAAAGTTTTGGAACAAAGGTTCACTCTCCCTGTTGCATAAAGAGAGATGAAGTAATCAGCATCACAAAGTTAACCTGAACTCAGCTAATCTACACAGAATGTAGGATGTAATAACAATGGTTTAGATTACCAGAGGCATGGTTATTTTATAAAGAAAATCATGAGGGAAAACATGCATTAAATGTTCCAACTGCAAATGAGAAGTGCATGGAAACATTTTGTGTAATCTGACATCGGCTAAATGTGATAGAATAATATCATACTAACCTTGCTCACTATAGTTTGCAAACATGCCTTGTAAAAAGAAACATTTTATTTATGGGGTAACAGGAAGATCCATGTGTTTGTTTTTTTTTAGGAAAATAGCAGTGTGTGTCTTTTTATTTTTTTAAAATACAGTGTGCTGAAACAATCATTCTGCTTTAGTAATAACCAACAAATCAAACCCATGTCAAACAAATCTACTAAAACACCTTCGCTGCATAAAACAGATCTGCGGTACACCGGTTTGTAACTACTGTAAAAACTATCCTATCTGTATGTTCTTATCTGTCTCGTTTGCTTGGCATGTTTCCAGTAACAGAATGAATGTACACCTAGCTTACTTTTTATTTCAATCTTTTTCCAAGGTGTAAGTGATAAGAATTAATATTATTAACCCAGAAATCTAATTTCAACGTGTGCTATCTCCTTATGATAAGCTGTTCTAAGAGATTATACTAAAAAATCTTAGGAAAATTTTGCATTATACAGCATATCAAAGTCTCCCTTACAACTTTTTTTTTTAGTTATTAAAGATCAAAGTTTTCAGTAGTTTTTCAAAGGAAATGGAAAGTGATGCCAGCATGCATTCTATGATTTTAGTAAAAGTTTAGGCTGCTTTACTATATAATTTCAGTCTCCTTCAATGCCATTATAAAGGCTCAAATGAAATTTTATAGAGAACTGTAAACTCTAAGAGCCACTTTTATTTATTTTAGGTTTCCCTAATTAACTGCACTTCCACTAAATAAATAGACAAATGCAGTTCAGTGCTATCCATTTAGTGAGATGGAAGCACTTTAGAGAACTTCTATTTGAGCTTATAAGAGAAATGACAAACCATGAGAACCATAAAACTGCCGAATTACTGTGGAGACTTAGAAAATTCCACTAGATTAATGTTTCCGTGAGTTTAGTGAGATATAAACCAAAACCAGTGTGACTCGTGGAAAATCCTTAGCAGTTCACATGTCTGCAAAAAGGTTATGGTGCCAGAACCAGTGTGAAGACAACACAGTACTGTACACAAAAGGTAATGATGTGGGAACCAATATGAGCACCATACAGCACAGTAGATGAGAATATTGGTGGTCTTTCTGACAAGGGAGCTATGGTATAACTCATGCATGTTTCATTTATTCCCAATATCTTTACTAAATACTCAGCAATGACATCATCAAGATACAGCAGGAAAACAGAAATCAAAAGTTTTGCTTTTTATCTTGTTAAAGTACAAAATGAATGTTTAGTTATTGCATTTTAATAAAAAAAGAATGCATTTGAATTAAATATTATTAAAGGATAGACACCAATATAGAAGCGATCAATCCTTCATTGTTTTCAGGATGCTGGCTATTGTTATCTGAACCTCACACATTAGTTGACTAAGAGGGCACTTTGTTGGCCTGCTTCAAATAACACAGTAACCACACTAA
Organism: Nautilus pompilius; assembly: GCA_018389105.1. Classification (NCBI taxonomy): domain Eukaryota; kingdom Metazoa; phylum Mollusca; class Cephalopoda; order Nautilida; family Nautilidae; genus Nautilus; species Nautilus pompilius. Next base: position 482,781 of record JACATO010000632.1, on the reverse strand, counting down.
TAAGCCTATCCTATCTATAAGAAACTTGCATGATCACTAATGGTAAACCTCCAATTTGTAAACTTAGTCACTGTTCTCATTTCCAGGAAAATGTGAAGATCTCAACTAAAATCCAATTATAAAAGAGCTATCAAATTTTATACTAGCTAACACAATAAAAGAATAGTAAAATCTCTGTTTTCATTCCAATGGTAAAGAGGCTAAAAATTCTAAAAGCTGATGAATCCAAACTTTGTAGAGGCAGGATTTTGATAAAAGTAGATAAAAAGAGATAAGTGAAATTGTCTAAAAGTTAAATAATTGAGTCTGCTGCCTAATATCATTTACATTTTGTTTCTGTGGAGTAAACAAATAGATTTCCAAATGTGAAAGAAAAAAAGTTTGCATGTCTGAAAGGATGTGTAAGTAAGCATCAACATTACCCTGCCATAGCTGAAAGGGTAGACCATTCTAAGGTAATAATGTCACATTAAACTTGTATTATTTAATACTACAAAAGTTAAATATTAATATTAACCCCTTGAGAAGTACACCTACATATCTACAGGGAGTGGGTGTTCATACTAACAGAGTAAAGTATGTTACCAAGGTTTCACAGGCTTTTGAGTATACTTCTCGAAAGGTTAATATTATTACCAGGCCTTTCATTCACTCATAAGTGGGAAAAAGCAATAAGAGTGGAATCCCCTTAGGTCTTCTTACATAAAGGGTTTAGATATGTAGAACTGAAGAGATTCAGAAAGTTTCCTTTTGAAATACCACTGTCTAACACAGTCAAAAGAGAAAACCGTAGATAGACGTATCGTGAACATTCTCTTGAAGTTAGATTACAATTACAGTAGCTGTCAGCATTTAACTTCAAAAGGATTACGCCATTTTTTAAGCAGTATTAGCGGGAGATGTGTTTCTTTCGTTGTTTCTCATGAGGATTTACAAATAAATAAAAGGTTGACAAAGAGAAACACTTTTGACTAGACAATCCAAGCCAGCTAACTCTGTTTTGTGTAATCAGTGCCCGGAATATCTACGTGCCAACCATATCCCGGTTATCTGCCAATTTTACCCAGAAGTAGCCCATCTCATGATGGTCTGCCTATTTTACTTAGAAAAATTGCTCATCTAAGCATCAAGACATCCGGGTAAGCACACTAATACACAAAAAAAAAGTGGACAGTTTGTCAGAATTTATATTAAAAAGAAAAAAATAGAACTATTGGTAGCAGTAAAGTTTCTGTTCATTATTTAGATTACATCAAAAAGGACGTGTTTATGATAATGAAGTGAGAGCGCAAAGTATAAAGTTGGACACCTTCCTCAGCTGAAGTCCATACAGGATAAAAGTCTGAACTTTCAATGCTGATCTTTTCTCTGTTTTGCTCTGGCATTAACCAGAAACATTAATAAGGAATTACCAATTTCCACCCGCCCGACGACACATCTCTAATAATACCTTACAAAAGCATGTCTAAAAATAAAAGTGTATTACTAACAACTTTAAACTTTAGATGGTTAGTGAAAATTCTTATCAACACTTACAAGTTAACCCTTTGTATGCCAAAATTGTCAAGGAAGGCAAAATGCTATCTTTGATAAATGCTTTTAATTAAATAAACTAAATGAATTTTTTAAAAAATCTAAACTTTAAAAATATTTGTATTAAGGCAGACGTTGCATCTTATATATGAGAATTCTTTTTACACTAAGATATTTTAAAAACAAATTATTGTACAAAAGCTACATTAATCAACTTTTTAAAAAAAATATTTTTTTTTATTTTTAATACATTTTATTTAATTAAAAACTTGATCTCAATATGTACAATATCTTTTATTTTTAAGAAGAAAATAGTTGCTATTGTGAATATCAACAAGAAACTGTTTCAGAAATAGTTTTGCATACCTTGTTCATTTCTAATACTACAGAGTCGCAGATGGACTGATATCAATATAATACATACAATGCTAAGCATTTTTACCAACAAATGAAGCCCACTATCGATGACTGTAAATACTGATCAGGATCATGGCATTCCAACTTTAATGTTTTAAAAATGACAGCAAAATACATGCTATATTTTCACTAACAGATTTAGATAATAGCTTCATGATGGAAGAAAGAACTAATCCAGAGTTCACATTCCAACTTTGCTTGTGAACACCAAAAAGCTCAGCAAACTGGATATGCATGACTGGAATGAATCATGGAATAATATATACATACATGAAAAATAATGCATTAATTTCATGATGTAAAACCCATACTTCAATGTTTATTTCTCAAAGTCCTTAATGTAAAGTTCAGGCTGGACCAGTCCAAGAGTTAAAGGGTTAAGTTTATGTTTACAGCAATAACACTGAAAAATGCTCGTCATTTTCTACTTCATCCTTAATGGCTAACATTAAATATGAGATTAATAAATGTTATATAAATAGCCTGCAGAGATGGATTTTGGTTTAAGTATTTAATGATGAAATAAATATGGTTATTCGTCTAGTGCAACGATTCCATTATGCAGCTTTAATAAATGAAATGTTATGAAAAACAAAGTCTCCAGATGTAAAATAAATATACACTGATGAATGCACATCTAGTAAGTGGCAGTGTATATCCCATAATAATCCTCCTAGCCCCTAGTGTACCCAGAAAGGACAAAGAATGTCCAAAAATGGTCTCATGCATTAATGAGTGAGTGCTCCAAGTAGGTAAAATGTTGTAAATAAGTGAACGTGTAAAATGTAAATGGACAGATTCATCCTGTTATTTCCTGATCAGCAGATCTAACATAAGCACAGATAGACTGTGGTCTTGAAGTGAAATAAAGAAAAGAAAGGGCTTAGTTACCAACTTGTTTAAGTCTGGCTGCCGAGTTTATTATTTTGATTTATAAACACATTCATAGATTAGTGCAGAGATTTTATTTGTACCCCGACCAGTTTTACAGACAGGACGATCATGTACCTTTCACTTAGTTCCAGTTTCACACCCCTGCCCCGGACCTACCAAAGATGGTAAGCACTGTTCTAATATATTAGCTTTTTCAGAGTAATTAATAAGTAAAAAAAAAATTCTATAAACACTTCAGAAGTCTGGGTTGCTTTTCACCTGGAAAGAAAATTTATAAACAACAAAAAAACGAAAAATTTAAATTTGAAACAACAGGATCTTAACCATTGACACGCTACAAGCATAACTGCAGTTGTTGTCTATACTATCTATATCAGAAGTTCCTAAATTTTCTGTTTTTTTTTTTTTTTCTTTAAATTTCCCAATTAGCTTTTAGTGCCATAACATGAAAGTTTAGTTCCTCTGAAGTGAGAGAGAAAAAGCTGACATACCTAAAGCCATATCCAAAATCGACTTAGTGCCGTGTTGGTGGTGACTGTCACTGTGTGCGTGCGTACGTTGTGTGGTTGCTGGAACTGACTGACGGTTACGTGTTTCCTGTTGATCTAGTAGCAGTACAGTATTGTTGTTGTTCTGGTTGTTTGGTATCAAGCACTCAGAAGTAGCTTTAAAGCAGGAACTAGACCAGCAGTACTAATTTTATTCCATCAGCAAAACTATTTTTTTTTGCAAACTCAATGAGTCAGAGAACGCAGTATCGAGTATCTCCAGCCACCTCCCACCTCTCTCTAGCTGACACTCTGGAGATATTGTAGTTTCACACTAAAATGTAACATGACAATTTTTAGAAAAAAAAATTTTGCCATGTTTTCTGCTAAAATAAAAAAATTTTATTTATTCAGATTTCAATTTTAAAAAGATATTATAATTGCCCAGTATTAGTGAAAAAACGTGTTCAGCTTCTCTTCGAAGTTGTCTAAAAAGGTTAATAAACCTTTTTCTCCAGAACTGATCAGTGATAACTAATTTTGGAGTTTATTCTGGATGCTAAGGGTACTAACCATAACTTGAGATAGATTACTTAGGTAATTTTACTCAATCCGTAGAAGTATGAACAGGAGTAATTGTTCTTTCATCATTAATAAAGTTTAAGAACATTTTATCAATTTTCTCTCTTTAAAGATGTAACACAAGTAGCTAAGTGAATATTCTATCATATCTCGAAATTGGCCAAGACAAGGCACCCAAATTCAGACTTCTCACAGAGGTAAGACAAACCTTAACTTGTAAACAGAAACAGCAATGGTGGCTAAAAGTAGTGGAGCCAATCTAACTAACCACCCCACACACACACGCAGATACATGTTCTAATATTATAAATAGTTTGACACTAGCACCTCCCCCTGCCTCCCGGAAATAAAAAAGGTACAAGAAGATACCTCAACTAAGCTGGCTAAAAAAAAGAGATAAACAGAAAGCAGTAACGAGTTTCTGGCAGCTAATTTGCCTTTCAAATAGGTGTTTCTAAACAATAAGTGCAGGGGGCACAGTCTAATCTGAGATGTGTCTATGAGTCTGAAGATTTCAGTGAAAAAAATCATGCATTATTTAGTTGGCAGAAAATATAGACATGGAATTAAAATCTAAATCCTAACATAAACTGTAAAGACAGAACTATTATATGAAGGATTACTTATCCGAAGAAAGTACAGTATAAACATAATCTGAATATAAGAATGAAAAAAAGCCAAAAAAACAACATGCAATCTCATTGGAAAGAGAAAAACTGTACATTAAAGAGAAAAACTGAAAAGTACTGTTACCCTATTGAAAAGCAAAATAAATAACATTTAGGGAATTTATGAAAATTATCTGATGAACCCTCCCTCTAAAAAGAACAGGAAGGAAGCAAAGATCATTTCATATTCAGGCAATGATATCTAAATATTATTATTCTTTTAAGTCAAGAATTTGAAAATTTAATGTCTTAATAAGATGCTTGTCAGTGCTGTTCTGCACTACATATTTTTCTGTTGTAATCTAGAGCTTTGAAACGATGTAATGGAATTGATTATTAGAGAAGAATGGCTAAACCGAGTGTTAGATCTACTTCTAAGCCAGAGTGGTGGTGACAGGGATACAAAAACTCTTCTCTTTTCAAACCAAATGATGTATAAATGTTCGCTGAAAAAGACTTAAAAACCTACGAGTCAAAGTCAAAAGAGTACTGGATGAACTTCCTGTAAATAAACCTGCACCTAACACCTACCAGTTATATAGCAAGTCCCTCAGGGGGAAGGAAAAACAACATGTGGGAGAGATAAACAAAACCAAACATCGAATAGCTTACTGCATGTTGTATATTTGTCATTTTAGATTAGTTCATAAGACTTTTATTGATGTTGTTCATGTTAAATCACAGATGGGAAGATATATATATATAACAACACAAACGACCGACCCCTCCCCAATATCACTGGTTGCATAAACTTTAAGTCAGGCAGTAATCTTCCAGATGTGTTACTCTTGAAGAAGGAAGACGGACATTAAAAACTGAAGTCATCTGCCACTCCAGTGTTTGACCTGTCAACATTTTTAGTAGTTTTTTTTTTCTTCTAGTCTTTGGTAACTCTGTATGACTGCAACTCACTTGATTCGTTCAACTCAGCCTCTTCCCGCTGCTACTTTTCAAGTCATGATGCTGGATTTAAAATAAACTTTAAAAACTTAAATAAACAAAAATATATGTTACTACATGAACTCTCTCTCTCATGGGTCAAATTTCTGTTTAAATAGAAGTTTCATTTGCTGGATATGACCTTCTACACAATGTTGTTCAGACCAGTTAAGGGAAACAAAAACCAGTGAAAATGTTTCAATTTTACTAGTAAACAGAACCATACGCTTCCTCATACTGGAAAACTTCTTAAAATTATTTAAAATGTCAACATTCAAAGTGGTAAAATTTTAAGCACATTAAAAAATTTGGACAGATTTAAAAAAAAAAATGTATGAGCTCAATATACTGGAAGCTTTTTTTCTTGTCTAAATACATTATTTTTCTAACAAACCAAGCAAAATACAAGTGCCCTTCATTCATCTGATCTGTAACTCATTTCCACCCAAAATTTTTCCTTTTTGCAAATATTTTCATATTTTGATGAACACTGCTTCTTTATCTTTTTTTTAACTCTCAAGTGGAAGTAATTCATCTGAGCATCATCACTCCAACATCTCTTTCTTCTTTTAGAACAAATACCTCATGTGATTGGATGGAAGGGAAATAAAAAGGTCAAAGGTTAATTGACTTAATTTGAATGGTTGGTTTTAATGTGTAATCACAAACTTCTGGTTCATGTCTCACCATTGAATTTTATGTATCGTTTTACGTTTTTGTGAGAAAAGAATCAACAATGCCAGTTTGAGTGTGGGAAACTGTGTATCTCTGGACACCAGGAACAATCTGTGAAACTTAACAGGCCTTGCATTATAATCGTTAAAAACAAAAACAAAAAACAACAGAACTAGAGAAAAGTCTTATAAGCTGAGCAAAGTTTTGTACACAGGTCATAAATTCTTAGAATATTTATTAGCCACATTGTAAAATGTAAACATACTAGTGACTGTTCTACTACATTCACGCGTCAATAAAAAATTCTGGAAAGCATCTCATTAAGTGAAGCTATTTTAAACTGATTTACTAAACTATCAAATATAAAACCAAAAAGAAAGTTTCATTGTCAGCATCCATGCTTCATCTCTGACTATCTTGTAAAAGTGCAGAATCCATAATTAAGTAAACGTAGTGAATTGTTAGAAAGGATTCATCATTATATACAGTGCAACAAAGTTAAAACATCCTCCAAAAACTGAAAAGAATTTACAAAATTGAAGAAATCCTGCAGCCCACTTGTTTCTATCATGGACCGTTTAATGTCACGGTTTTTTCACTCACTATGTATTCTGTGTACGCTGACCTGGTTTATTATCACAAAACTGCTTACTGTCACATCAAGAGAGCAGCTGCGTGCATGTCTGAGGGTGACCCCATAAATGAGTGTCAACAAATTCTGACAAGATGATTAAAGTTTTAAAACAAAATGATCCTGATCAATGGTTCCTGTTTGGTAAGTTGGAAAAACTGGTAGGTAGAATGTCTATGGAACACTGTATAAGTTGTACTTGCCAGTCAAAACTGAGTGCATCTGTAGAGGTAGACTAAAATGCTAATAATGAAAGTGTTTCATTGTGCAGGTTATATTTGTTGTCTTGTTGAAACATTCTGTAAAGTTTAAATCAATAGCAGAGGAGAAAAGTTCATAACTTATCTCTGGTTCTCATTTGCCATCAGATTTATATTCAGAAAGAGACGATTGATTCAGAAAAAAATGCTGGTAATAATACCTGAAATGGACACAAAAATTGCATTTAGATTTTTGTGAATGCTTTAAGAAAAAAGACAAGCACTGCCAGTTGGCATAGGGGCTAGCCGTTACAGAACCAATAATTCCCAATTAAATGCATAGCAGGGCTCTATAATTAATGTTGTATGCTTTGACCTTTGATTATAGCCTTGCTATGCATGTAATTAGGAAATTACTGGGCTAGCCCGGTATCCCCTACAAAGAGTCAGCGAAAGCTCAGTTGTTTTCATAACTTAGTGTTTTATTCCTAGTTTGAAAACTTACACTATTACTATGCAACACTGGGAAAGTTTGCACCTACATTCTTACAAATAAATTTCTGAGACTAAGACCCAATCCAGGGAAATGGAGGTCAAATTAAGTTATTATCAGGACCTGCATTTGTATGGAGAATGTAATAAGAAGTGAGTTCAGCTGTGGTTTTTCTATATTAGTACTGTTTCTGGTTTGTTTTCAATGCTCAATTGTATAATTACAATGTATGAAATGCATATGAAAAATATTTAGTTAAAATATGATTGTGTTGATATTTTGGAGATGGTCATCTTGTGTCCTTGAACCCTTTTGAAGTGAAAGTAGTATAGTAGTTCCATGATTACTATACAAGTCGCCATCTGGAACAACAATAAAGCACAACCAAACACCATATACAGCAATGCTTATCTACGATACGAAGTTGTTTTTTGTCTTCTTGACAGGAGAGACTAAATAAAGTATAGCCCATATTTTTGGGAAGATATCAAGAGTCCATATTTACCAAAATTACCTACAAATTGATGATGTAGGCAAGTTATTACAATAAAAAAAAGAAAGAAAAGGAATGCTCTTATTTATGGAGCAAGTTAGGTTAATTAATTAATTAACCAACCCATACATTAATGCTAACCTAACAAGATAAGCACACATTAAAACCTGCCCTAAGATAACTACTGAGGATGTGAATAAAAGTGTGATTGTTTTCCTCATTACTAACTGAGGCATTTCTTTTGTGTGTGCATGAAAGACACTGTCACTGCTCCTTAAATTTGTTTTCACTTCTAGCTGCTACCCTATCTAGACAAAGCACATGGGATATCTCGCACTTAACATTTTCTGGCCCCTAAGCTAAGGAATGATCAGGTGACTATAGTACCGGAAAGATCCTTTAACAAAACCCTAAACAATTGTAGTGTATAAATAAAAGAAAAGCAGCATTGAGCTTCTGGTTCCATTTAACTGTTTACTGAGTAAACACAGAGCTCTCTGCCACAAGTTACCACCAGAGTTGCTCAATACTACTGTAGGTATGAGAGGAAGGAGAAAAGCAGAGACCCTGTTGTTGTTGGCTTAAGCTAATAAATGTTTAGGAAAACACAGGTGGATTTGTTTTTCAAACAAATAAAGCAGCTAAATGACAAACTGGACAATTGACTAACTAGTCTTATGTAGAACACCTGGACCAACCATCATAGAAAAATAATCAGATTCCTTTTTTTTTTTAAATTGAAACTTCTAAAACATTGTATGGGATAAAATCCCAGAGGGGCCCACACAAATGGTTATTGTAGTAAGTGAAATTTTAAAGGGAAAAAAAGAGGGGAAGAAACAATCTGGCCTACTGAAGAATTTCTTAAAGTGGCTCTGTATAATCGGAATTTGGTTTTATCTGGCAGTAATTTAGAAAACCTCAAAGCAACAATATGAAAACTTACCATTTGCAAGCATTTAGCTGACAAATGGCAGGTGAAGTACAACGCCCCTAGGAAAAAAGAATCCAAAACTTTGCAGGGAAATAAATCACAACAAAACTTAGCCAAAAAAAATTTTTTCCCTAAAGTATGACAACAAAAGAATTACTGTTAGATCTGCTTTCGAAACTTGGCAAATATTTTACTAACTTCTACTCGTTAGACAATTATGAATTATAGCATTGCGTTGTGAGGAGGTTTTTAAATTTATCACTGGATATAAACCGGATTCAGATCAGACGTACAGCTAGTTGAAGATGTGGTATTGTAGTAGTACGTGGGGTATCCAGTTTGTGTTGAAAAATAATTCTTTAAACGCACAGTATGTTTATATTCCTAGGCCACATGGCTTAAGTACAATTTGCAATTTAGACCAAAGTTCTGAACTACTGTATTTAGATTAATATCAAAGTTTTCTGCTTTCCAGAGTAAAGAGAAAGAGGAAAGGAGAGGTGTGTGTCAGGGTTAAATGAGGGTTTATAACAGCACTGCTGCCTATCTATTTCGATGGTTTCTTTCAGCATTTCCAGTGTAAACTTTGTTGCATAGTTCACAATATATGATTTCAGAATTACTAAACTAAATAGTTAACCTAACAAAGCCAGCATGTTGCTGTTTGTTTATTTCATTGATTTGGATATACATCCACGTGATGTGTATTAAGAATGATGTAAGAATAAAGTCATTCTGGTGATTGACCAAGCCAATCCGACAGGTGTGGCAAACAAAAACCAAAAACACGTACCTTTGATATGTAGCTGGTTTATTTTTTAAAAAGGGATTTCTTTACTTATAATTAGCTGGATATTAAAGGATCACTGGCATGCATGGGCTATGAGTTGCTTTCAATACTAAAACTGCTATCTCAAATGAACAACAGACACAGAGTTTCAAACACTGCTATACTGATACACTGGAGAAAGTCATCTCGTGCTTTTGAGCTCTTCAGAGATGAGAGTCAAAAATGTTGAGATTACATCAGAACTGCAAACAAACACTGTCCATTCAGCATACCATCTGTGGTCTTTTTTGACATCAGAGCCATAGAGTATTAACAAATAAAAAACTGGATATCACGACAAACTTGAATCATAATAAAAAAAGGGAAAATTTGTGAATTATTTCAATTCTAAACAATCAATGAGTCTGATCATATTTATTTTAAGACACAAAGTAAATATGTATTACTTTGCCAGATGGAAAAGTGGAACAGCTGAATTTTGCAAACAAAAAAAAAAATTATGAAGCTATTGCACACACAGCCATCATATATGAAATATTATTGTCGAAAAGCATTTTTTAAAAAAAATTTTCTTCCATCCCAGGACCTTTCCTTTTTAGGCATTGATCTAATGTCACAGATAAATACTCCCTTGTTCCAACAAACAGAAACACATCATCTGGCAAAACTACTTCCTCTACCCTATCACAAAGGACAGCTGTGCAGACAAAAATAACAAAAAAATGAAAAAAACTTACAAAGAAGAAAGAAAAGGTGATGAATGATTGCAAACATGTGCTGAGAGTAAGATGAAAAGTAAAGGGAGCCAAGTATTACACTAGCTAAATCTTTTTAACAGTACTTTGCATTTAAAAAAAAAGGGAGAAGGTGTTGAATGATTTATGTTCTAAGGTCCCACTGGCCACTTCCTTAACATGGTCCCCTCCTCGTGTTTCTCTCTAGATCACCAGGAAAGGAATACTTTTCGTCATTCATTGCTGTTATCATTCCTCAAAAAAAAAAAACCCATGGCACAAAATTCATAAAATAATTACATAGAAATCACAGTTGGGTAATGAATTATTGCAAACCACCTAATTGTAAAACTGTATTTTGAATGAAAAAAGAACCGTGCACTTTTTTTTTCTTTTCCTTTTCACAGCTGAATAAAACAGGTATTCAGCACAAAATGTGAGATGGATCCATCTCAAGTCAACTATTTGTTTGAGAACAACCAATCAGTATCCTGGGTTTGGTCCTTTGCTAGCTATAAAGGGCTATTTTGTAGCAGAATAGTCCATGTAAAGTCTAAGCCTGGTTTCCCAGCCATTCCCTACTACAGAGATCTGTTCATACCACCAGCAAAGTACTAATTGGTTAAGGGGCCTGATAAGAACAGGAATTATTAGTTAACCAAAATGAAGAGTCTGCTGCATCAGCATTTATAGAAAGGGTCTCATCTCCTTGGTTGCTATAAAGGGTTAAGTGGTGACCCTAACCCTAACCCAAGACAAAATTTAAAATGAACAGCTTGAAATGTGTACTTTTGTCCATTCTTATCATTAACATCCAGGCCAGGAGGAATTGTGGGTAAATGAACCTGTTATCCTGACATTTATTTAAACCAAACCTGCCTCCCTAAAAAGAGAGAGAGAGAGAGAGAGAGAGGAGGGGAACACAATAGTTGACCTTTGCCCAAGCAAATCTGATAGTGGTGACTCAGTTGGCTGTTACTAATTCAGCACCATCCATTTGTGTGGTGGATCTCCTTTCTACATGGACAAACTCAAACCTGTTACATGACACCACAGTTTATGGCTGAGATCTGCCTGTTACAACAGTGTTTCAAGGAGTTTCCTTATGATAATGGTAATATGTATAATGCACATTTCTGAGTCTATGCAAACAAATAAATCCAGAACCTGTCCTTCTCAAAATTAAAGTGAGAAATATGGCTAATATTGCCAGCATATGTTAGTGCATCTACTGGTTATTTTTCATTGCCATACACACTTCAAAGAACTGGACACCAATGTTATGACATAATAACTCAGTTAAAAAATAAGTGCATAGAACCTAAAGTCGATTGCCATCCAAGATAGTTAAGAAAACATTCCCAAAATGTAATGTTGTGAATGCTGACTCAATATAAAGGCACAATCCTATCTGTCTTTTTGATAGACATCTTTTATCCACTTATTAACTATTCAAATGCAAACAGAATGTCCTGAAACCATAGGAGTCAATTATATGATGATTGGTACTAATAACTAAATTTCAAGGGCAGCTCCTAGTCAGGTGGTTAGGCTACTGGGCTATAAGGGTAGGAAACAGAGTCCAATACACCTGGTCAGTCAGTTTGGTGTATAGTTCCTTGACATGGTTTCTACTCTCTCTTCACTAGCTGGTCATGTGAGTTCCCTCCCACACTAAAAAAAATGAAGTGTTTTTGTAGAGATTTCTGGTGAAGTCAAGTGTTTGGTGCCTGCACAAAAGAAACAATGCTTTCTGGTGGATAATCGCTGAATTCTGGCTATAAAATACCGGAGATTATACCGTTCCCAAGTTGTAGGCAGGAAAACAGCTTCAGATACAATGCAATATTTATGCTCAATAGAGGTTTAGGAAAATGCTTTGAACAAACATTATTAGTGCTTAAGCTGATGCCTTTTAGTAAAGACCCTGCCTGAGGAGGTTAAATGATGGTGAGTATATTTGGATGCTGACATTTTAAAAACATTTTTAGTAAACTTGTAACTTAATCTGAATATAGGTTCATTCTCAACTCAAGACAATGACTTGATTAAACTGCAAAGAGCTGTTCGTTTAGTTCCAAGACCAGAACTGTATCAAAATACTCCTGCAATCAGATTCAGTTCCTCAAATGTTGAACCCATTTGTCAATTGGCAGCTGATAACCATTTTTGGATAAAATATAGAGTTTGGGCTTCAGAGCTGCTAAACTTCCTCAGTGTAGGTTAACTGGAATCTGAGCTTTGACTTCAACATTAGGAACAATGAAAAGTTGCATGAAGAAAGATGCGCGGAATACAAAGGGCATCCAGCACAACATGCAGTTGTGCACTGCCATGATAACACCACCATTAGTTCGGCAGCATTTTTGGCTCTTTCTCACAGATTTGTTGAATTACAGTGAAAATGGGGGGCTTCATAATAAGAACTGTTGTCATTGTGGAGCTCCAGCATTCAGTACCTATCACTGTGTTAAGAAGTTCTAATTGTACTCTTCAAAGCACATAAGCATCTACTGCAAGTGTTCTCTGTTTCCGTTTATTTTCATCTGTCAACTGATAGGGTGTTTTGGTTGGTAAAGGTGGCGCAAGTTCATGTATAGTAATCCTATGATCATGATAAGCCAATTCTTCAGCTCAAATGGCTTGATCTTTTGACATTGATGTTAATTATTAGTGATAATCTTCAAATGACTGACATCCTACCTTGAAATGCTTCTGCTATCTAAACACTGTTGCTAATGTCAGAAAGTCATCTCCATAAACTAGTTTCATTTTAGCAAGAGTAAGTCAGTCCACATTTCATAATAATGAATGATATCTATCTGAGTAACTGCACTGCTTTTTCACAACAAGCATATACTACTGTATCATCCTCTGTGACAGTAGTACCATCCTGTGGATGTTTGTTACCCTATAACATCAGCCCTATAATTTTTTTAAAAAAATAGCCCTGTATAAATTCTTGCTTCATCTCTATCTTGAATATGCTGCACAAGTTATTTAAGGAATGCTATTAATTTACTGAATTTAATATTAGATTTACCAAGTTTGAATTTTAAATATTTAAAAGGACCCTTAATGAAGCTTTACAAAATAAATAGGGGCACTGAGCCTGTGGTCAGGGATTTTTTTGGTTATTAACAGTTACTGATATTAGGGGATGCAATTAAAAATTAGCTAAAAATTCTGCATGGTTAGATAAGTGTATTTAGTAATAGAATTGTCAATAAGTGGAATAAATTACTGATAAGAGTGGCTAATAGAGATAGTGTTTATCTATTAGATTTATACTGATGGCAATTTTCTTTCCTGGGCTCTTTTATAACCAGTAGACATCTGTATACCCAAATGGTCTCTCTTAATGGTAGCAACACGAAAAGTTCGTCAAAACAAAAATTGAAAAATTAATCTCAAGGCAATGAGAAATTCCCAAATTGCTTTACTTATAAACTGTTAAACTTAATTCAGATGTAGTTATTATAGAGTAAATAGTTGGAGAAGCAGAAAGTTTTAAAAACCTATATAAAGCTCTGCTTGCTAAAAAATGTTGAGCAAATGTGTTTTATAAAATTACTTGTGCCTCAACTATCCCACTCACCATAATTACCAAAAAAAGAAAGAGAAGAGTTCCAAATATCTAGTCAAGAGTACTTTCTGTTTAGCATGTGTTATCTGTTATAACCATTTGTGATGTTTTTTTCTTCTGTGCCCCTAATAATCTCTTTAAATGTACCCTATAAACAGCTAGCTAGATGACAATGAAAACCTCCTTAATATTCTTCATATCTGAAACTATGCAAATCTTGAATAATCTTAGTAAACCTCCTGCAAACATTTGCTTAAATATCCATATCCTTTCTGTAATAAAGATTCCATATTTGAACTGCAAACCCAAAAGAGGTCTCACCTGAAGCATTATTGTTTCTTAAAACTGCTTGTCTTAAGACACTTCCTGAATTTTAAAGGTTTTATCAGTTACAAGTCTTCATCAATGGTATTGTCAAATGTATGAATACATGTGATTCTTTTGTCTAAGGCTCAAAATCTTGCAATTGGCACATTAAGTTTCCTATACCACCAGTCTGACCAATGTACTACATGATTTATATTGGCTAGTAAATTGGCCTAAAGATATTATTTAGTTACGGTCCCTTACAGATGGATTATTAAAACTTAAACCTAATTCAGAGACACTTTAACCCCCATCTAGTTCAGATAGCACAACTTGGGAGAAGAATCCATCCTGGCTTACATACATAAAGCCATATGTTGGAAAAAAAAGGTCATTAATGCAGTTTCCTGGGTGTTAATTTATCAGATTCATAAGTAATTTTTCAATGAAAAATAAGCAGTACTGACTTTAGATCAGAAATATTTTCAGTGTAAAATATGATAAAAAAAATATTTTAAAAATGTATTTTAACCACCTTGTACTGAATTTAGCTCCACCCAATATTTATCTTTTGTTATCTAATCCTGGATAAAAAACCTTTTAGCCATAGATTTAAAAATACTGTACTACCAGTAATAATAGTAACAAGAAAACAGATGAGAAAGTATGGTTCCCACACATGCACGCACACATACACTGTAAAGACCGTATTGCATCTTTTGTATATTCTCAACAATTCCAGCACCATTTCCTACTCCATAAATTAATATAAAGGAGTAATGACTGTTCATCAATATTTAAAGAAGAAGACAAGAAATTTTCCTTATTATGCTGTTATAAAATTAATTTATCTTGTGGAATCCTTACCAAAGATAAAATCAGACTTTAGGTAGAATAGGACACAAACAAACAGTTAGCAAAAACTTGGTTTATAAGAATGTATTCATATCTACTCATCTTAAATGGATGAGAACTGGGCAGGCAGAATGGATCCTGTATCATTTGCTAAA
Source organism: Nautilus pompilius (assembly GCA_018389105.1). Classification (NCBI taxonomy): domain Eukaryota; kingdom Metazoa; phylum Mollusca; class Cephalopoda; order Nautilida; family Nautilidae; genus Nautilus; species Nautilus pompilius. The sequence goes on along the minus strand of JACATO010000632.1, from coordinate 467,408 downwards.
TCTCAACTACCAGAAAACGGTGATCAGCCAGATTTTCAAACAGTAGATTCATGGCTGCAATTAGGGAACTAAGACAGACACTCGTTTAGTGTCTTCTTGGGTGTCACCCAGCGGTAATCAAACAGTTACTGGTACTGTGTACAAAGAATCCCAAAGTAATGCATTACTTCACTTTCACAGTAAGAAGATTTCAGAACAACAACAATAATAATAATAATATAAGGAATATTGAAAGTCCTCCCCGTGAATATGAACTGCTCCAAGCAAATTTAAAATTTACAAAAATGGAAACTTTTTAATTTAATAATTTTAGTAATAAAGAGTAGTCTCCCTTACATCAAATTACCTCTCTTTACTCCTGTTATCTCCCTCAATTAATTAATTAATTTTTCTAAAAAATTACATGCTGAAAAAATTAATAAGATATAAAGAATTTTAAAAAAAAGAATTGTTGCAGTTTATTTCATTTAATGGACCAAAAACACTAAAAGTTTTTATCTTTAAAATCTTCATCTAATGCATATTTTCAAGTGTTTGTCTGTCACTCTTTCAAGGCTGAACTGTAGAACCTGGAGGCTCCAAATTTTGGGTGTAGGTCCTTCAGGATCTGGGCTGGGGTTTAAGCTACCACATGCTGGCCTTGAAGACCATTTTCCCCCGTGCAGTGCTGAGGATCCCAGCTAGTATTTGACTAATAGTGTTTTCACCAATCAATCAAAAGAAAAGAAAAGAACCTGTCATTTTAGGACCAAGCGACATTTCAAAAGTGATCAATAGATATTTTCTCTTCTCATATGTTACCTCCAAACTCCATACTTAGGTACTCTTGCCCTCCAAATAAACAAGGAAAGTAAGTCTGGAACTTTATTTACAATAATTCATTGTACAGGTGAGTTAATGGTGCTTAGGAAAAAGAAAATTATGTACAAGTTATTAGTGATGTGCTATTTACAGGAAGTAGAGGATTAATTCAGGCATCTCCTATATCTTTATTAGTAGTATGCTTCTGTAGTTGTCTTCAGCTGTCATCATCATCATCAGAAAATAGGAGTCCAATGAAGTGTAATTTTCAGTAGATAGTTCTCTCTTTCTCTATTTTTCTAATGTACAAATGGTTTGAGCCAATCACTGACCAGTGCTTTTACTCCAGTGCATCACCAGCACATCCATAAGTTATGCCTATTGCAACGAGTAAAAGGCTAAACTAAGGGATGAAGGATGCTGACTGTTTTCCTACTCCACACTTAATTGGTGAAGTTGTTATTATTTATAATTAAGTTGTTGTGTTTTTGTTTTTGTTTTTTGTGTGTGTGTATGTGTGTGTGCGTGCGCACTCAATTAAGAGGAGATGAGGATGAATAATTTTTAATTCTGAGCCTTTGACTAAGTGTTTACACAATCCCCAAGGAAAAAGGGCAAACATAGATAATAATTTAAAAAAATAGAAGGGGATGAGAAGGCCTGAGCGCTATATGTATTTGTTTGTAAATATTAGTTCAAACAGCATGGGGGATTTGTAGAATATTAAACTGTTTTCTTATCTGCAATTTTTTAAAACAAATATCTAATTAACATCCAGAAGTTTATAACAGAAGAAAAGTAATTCAAAGTGGAAGCTATGGTAAGAAGATCTCTACCATTTAAAAATGTACTTTGCAATTACATAATTAGTTACAGAAACACATTAAAATGATAATATATTTTAAATTTAAATAAGATTTCTGCCTGATCTATGACATGGTAGATGCAGTGCAAAAACATCTGGCTGGTTATCAATTTGTTTTCCTTCTTGATAGATGAAGTAGTTCTGAATATTTTCTTAATGGGTGAACATCCACTGCAAGCTTATTTCTTGCCAAAAATACTAATTTTATTAAGTATTCATTTTTTGGTGGTCAGAGATATGGAGCCACACCCTAGCTTGAAGAATACTGGTAGTGAACTGACTGGTTGGGCATCACTAAACTTCCACTGAACAACTCCTGTAACTTTCTAGTCAGTTTTAATCAGAGTTTGGTGACACCAGGTTCCTTTGCCAAAGACCCAGTGGTGACATGGACAGAATGTGTTCCAAAACCAAAGCAGCTGACATTAGTCAGAAACCATAGCCCCAAGTGGGTCCAGACTAGTGAAGAGGTGCACTCTCTTCCTATTTTATGGTGTTATAAAGACTATCAACCATGTCACAGAAAGATGAACATTGGTAAGTGCTGGTCATTAGCCGGGTCAGTGCTGTACTGTCAAAACCATGACAGGTGGTTAAGATCGTCTGCAGGGAGGACTCAGCTGTTGACATGCTATCTAGAATTCTCCTAGAAATATTGAGCTACAAGTTCCATGGCCCAAAATCAGTTATCTGGGTCTTTAAAGGTACAAGGTCTACTGCTCAAAACCCCAGGAAGGATGTTGGTGGTGCTATGGGGGGCTATGAGAGAACTGCAATAACTTAGTTACTCAGTCTTCTTTTTCTTTCTGGACAATAATCAAGGAAAATGGCCATCACCAAGCCAATTCTGAAATGCCTTCAGGAAATGGTGGAGAGCATATTTTACAGAGCACAAGTTCTATATAACATATAACCTGGGATAATCCCTTTCTGCCAGGATTGTAATGTGCAAAGTCATATCTTAACTCCTGTTCAACAGTGGAAATAAAAAAGGAAGAAACCAGGAAAATTGAAGTACCAACCAAAGCCAAACTTTCCAAACCAAGACCAGGTGATAAAAGAAGAGAACCAGAATCCAACTCATCTGATGGTACCTAGGTGGTCACCAGACAGGGAATACAGAGAAAGGTAAGAAAAAGGTGGCAAAAGGATGGCAGATTTCCAACCTCACCTCAGGAGTAGAGTCCAAAAAAGAAACAACTGCTACCAGAGCAAAGACAGACATAGGGCCTAAACTAGAAGTAGTAGGAAGCCCCTTGGGCAAGGTCCCAATGGTGGCTAAAGAAAGTCCCAATAAACCTGAAACTGAGTCCATCAAGAATGGTGAACTCTCAAAAATGTTTTCATTAACAGACATAGGAATGATGGAGATAGATACCTGGCTTACCCTGTTGTTGACTATAAGTAATATCCATGAAGTTTCGTTTTACAGAATTGCACAATGGATAAGACAAATTTAATTATATCTTCTTTAAATGCGCAGTGACCCTGTGTAAATCCAACTTTGATTCCTTCTTTGGAGATTAGGATAGAGAAGAATAGGTGCCCCCTCCTTGCAGGAGCTCTGCCTCAAAAACCAAACAAGAAATAGTGATTAAATTCACTGGTCATAAACATGGTGCAGGCACAGCCCAAATAACATGCTCCTGTAATGATAACAATGGACAAATAATCACAGCAACCCCAAGGCAAAAAGGCAAAACAGGTACTTATAGACTCCATGTATGCATCCAATCTTCAGAGAGAATGTATAGTTCTTTGATAATTTCAAAATTATCTTAGAACTAGAATTGTACCCTGAAGATATTGTCATGATAACAGAAGACTAAAGTGGTGTATCCCTGGTCATGAGCTTGATAAATGGGTCCTGACTGCACGTGTGTGTGGACAGGTGGCGCTGCTAAATCTGTGCACACTACTTGACCACATGGATACCTTTACAAGTAAATGCCATGAAATTAAATCAAACACCCATGATTTGAATAGGTGCAGTGAAACTTCTAGGACAGATATGGTGTACCTCAGCAGTAAGCTCACCTGACTCCTCCAGACTCCAGAACATAAACCATGAAATCATTCCCTGAAGTGATCAAGCCTAAATTAAAATGACCTTTTGGTTAATGCAAACACCAACAGCTGAAAATCAAATAATGCCATTCTGATAGAAGAAAAAATGTTAAAATAACCAATAACTTCTAGAATTATTGGTGAATGCAAAAGAACTAGATTTGCAGACACTACCCTATAGTGGAGCACAGATAAAAAGAACCTGAAGAAAGAAATTCAACATGAAATACTGTCAGTATGAAATGCGTTTAGGCAGATTAGAAGGCAGCCCCTTATCTCAAATTTAAATGCAGAGTTCCATAATATATCATTAGGTTCCCTTAATAGAGAGGATCAATGTCATTAAAACAGAGATAGGAGAGATAAACGTTAGAAAAGCAGAAAGAACTGGTGTTTGAGCCAAGATACAGGGCATAGCAGAGCCTTCTGTGGACTGGAGAAAAGTAGGGACAGCTCTAAAACGATGTATAGCCTAAAAATTAAGGATGATGACAACCTCTGATAGAGAATATGCTTAGAATGGAAGCTCAACATTATAAAGACTGCTAACTGGCAAAAAGATGTGTCCAATTGCTCAGGACCTTAGAGAGTAGACTAGATAGCTTAAAAGCTGAGCTCTGCGAAATAAATCTAAAGATCAAAGAAATAAAATGTTCCATAAGGGAACAAAATAATGATGAACCCAAGGAAGGGATGGCCTTATACCAGAATTTTATAAAAGATTTGGCTACTGGGTAGCAGAAGACCTGACAGGGTAGTTATTTATGAGCTCGAAAAAAAAAAAACAGAAGTCCTCTCTCTTACCTAGCACAGTGCCATGCCCTGCTTTGGTAGAGAATGTTTAGCCTGTTAAACTACGATTATCAAATAACAAGTAAAACACCATTGAATAAACTAATGAAAGTAATGGATAGGACAATAAATCAGGATCAAATCTGCTCAGTCTGAGTTAGATCCATGCAAAACAACTCCCTCTAAATGATCAAAGAAATCTTTCGCAGACTAGACACAGATAACTCCCCTGTGACCTTCCTGGCACTAAACCAGTCAAAGGAATTTTATAGGGTAGATTGGAGTTATTTTTTTAAGATATTTAAAACCTTCAGCTTTAGGAAGACTTTATTAAATAGATAAAGCTATGGTATACTAACATCCAGACAGATATTAGTCAAAACGACCATGCCCCTGCATACTTTAAACCCTCTGGAGAAATACAATAGAGATTCTTCCCTTTAGGTGCCAAACATTACATACTGGTAGTGGGGATGCTGTCATGTATGATTTGAAGAGAGAAAATACTAAAGATCAGAACAAATGATAAAATAGAAAAAGTAATTCAGTATGCTAACACCAGCACCATAATAGATATGGCTCTGGTAGAATTAATTTTTGTGTCTGTGTGGGTGTGCTCATAGGAAGCTGCAGCTAGATAGAGCCCATATTAACACTTTCAAGACTGAATGACAAGACACCAACACAACCCTGATAGTAACAGAATTAGATGAAATAAGGAAAAACTAAAAATTGTAGGTATTTATTTTCCCTTAGGTAAGCACATTAGCATAGATGAGGATTCTAAAGTACAGATGAGCCCACAAAGCTTAGTTTAGTAGGTAAGGAAACAGTAATAAACAGACCAGACACTCCCTGCCCACTGTGGTGAAGGAGTGAAATACAAGAGGCTGACTTTGTATGACAGGGTCAAAACACCTGGTAAATAAAAATAGTCCATCCACCCCACGTCCAAGGAGATAAAAATGGCACACAGAGGTATATTTTTTTTAAAAAAAGGAGGCAAATATGCAAATACTATATCTGGAACAGACAGAACATCCTTATAATACAGATAACAGAATAGGCTGCCAACCAAAAGTTTAATAAAAGCCTAAATAAAATTCATGAGGATAGCAAAGAAGCATGGAGAAAAGGTATGTTAATTTCTACTGGGAATCCACTTAAAGTTAAGGATCACGCTAAACAATTTAAAAGATTTAACAGGAAAATATTTATAATTTCATAACTGAGCAAAAAAAAAGGGTAAAACCTTGATATGAAATTGTTTGGAAAGAGTACCTAAACTTGAGGCCCCTGCCCTGGCGTAACTGATGATAAAACCAGCCAAAATTGTCTTAATGACAACCAGACCTCAGATATACACTGGAAGGTAAAGCACAGAGTCCTTAGAACCAGAAAAAAAACAAGTTTAACTGGAAACTAATAAATTCATTGAAATGCCTACAATGGAAGAACCTGTAGTCCCCCTAACACTTTTCTCTGACTGCAGGGGCAGAAAACTGGAGGCCTAGTCTAACACTAGGCTTAGTGCATTATAGCCAGACTTACTTCATCTGCTCAGATGCATCTTTAACTTTCTGGCATGAAACAACCAGGACTACCTCCTAAATTTCTTGATCTTTTAAGCCCAGCAAATAATTTTGGAGTAGCTACAAGGTTTGAGAGGATAGAACATTCATCCCAACCAAATTCATCTTGAAACAATACTCACATAAGAAAATGCGGAATTACTCTGCGCTTACCAAGGAATCTTTCCAGGCTGCTGGTTGATCAACAACATATTATGCCACATTGATTTCAACAATGAACTGGTTCTGCTTGGCCAAGTACTGACTTGCATGTCTCTAATTAACCCAAAAATGTCTGATGCTTGGCAACCAAGACAATCACTTCTTTCTTCTTTATATCATTTCAGAGCAATAGACACCAGACTAGACCAAAAGAAAAACACTGCATGAGGATAATAGTCTTTCCAATAACCCAAAAGCTAGATCTTTTATTTTATTCATCTGACAGGGTTACAAATGGGTAGCCATACTTGTTTGTCAAATTCTCTAAGGTGAAGAGCTATTGGTTGGATGGAAAAGACCAGAGAGTCATAGAGCCAGGTGGCAGAATGGCTAAAAGTGATAAGAATGTGGTTTCTCGGATAAGGAGACAATTTAAGATGCATAGAAATATTGTCTGAACACAAGTAAACAACAAGTCAAAACCTCAGCAGATAATCACTGTGTCCCCCTTTTGGCTCAGTGAAGCAGAAAAATGAACTCACTTGCTTCTGATCTCTCTGTAGTCACAAGATGGTTGGTATTAGCTTCAGCCATGTGCAGGAGGCTGCATGAAAGAGATCTCTATGTGAGATGATGCATGGAGTGCATCCCCTTGAACACAATTATAAATAAGAACAGTTGAACTGGTGCCATAACTCATTTAGACACCAAATGAGTGGAGCCATGTTCTGAAGATTTAGCCCTGAATGGACTCGTGGCATGTAGTCATCTAGAAAAAATTGGAAAATACAACCGGCCCACAAACATTATGGAAATGACCTACTGTTATAGGGAAGGTGTCTGGAAAGAAATTTCATTGGATGAGTGTGCAAACCTGCGCGCGTTTCAGGGACATACCCTGACTACATTGAGTTTTAGGGGACAAAAAAAAATCTGAACCATATGCAGGTGCAATTGTCAATAACTTCATATTAATGAAAAATAATGATTATCCAATATCCTCTAGTCCAGACCATTACCCGTGTGAAATGGGCAGCACATTTTCCTGAAATAAATCCTATTGATGTTTGGGATGCTCTATAAAGATGTATTGACTCCTTCCTCTCCACGATCACTCCAAGAACTGGAAACTTCTTTGATAAGACAAAAGATGTATTTGCCTTCTGCTATTTGCCTGCAAAGCCACTGTGAGTCGTGTATTGCCATCAGGGAGAACCATTCATCCCCTACTGATTTTCCCTGATTAATTTTCGTTAGAGTTCCTTCTTGTTTCCTGATGTTATGCTTGTTTTTCTCTACATTTTTAAAAGAACATTTGTAATTAACATATCTCTTTGATAAAGTTATGTTACACAAAAAAAAGTTTGTGTCGATCATTTGGAGAATAAAATTTTAACCATTTTAAAAATGTTTTTTTTTTTTTTTTTTGGTACTTGGTGCTTAATTCTGTAATCTGCTGCATGTTATCCTCATACAAACGGCTGCCATATTTTATATATTGGGAAGTGGCATTCCGATACTGTTGAATTTTGGGTAACTATTAACTTTTAAATTAAGATATACTGGCCCTTAAGTTCCCCATCCTGACAGATTTACTGTCCAATAATAAAGAAATGTATGTCTGAAATTAACTTGAAAGTGGTTCAGATCTATCAGGAGAAACAGAAACATGACTATTCGTAGTTCAAAACCAAGAGTTACCAACAAATATTTGAAAGGAAGACGTTGAACCAACAAGCTGAATATACTCAGAGACTCTAGGAATGATGCTAAAACAATATAGTATTCGTTTGACAGATACAAAAATGTCAGTCACTAAATATACTCTGTTGGACCATCTACAAACACCACTGTATGGGTGTTTCCAGGTTATGGTACAAACATCCTACTGTTGTCAAGAACAAAGGTTATGATTATATGAAACACACATGAACAGAGAGGGAGGGAGACTACTGCTAACAAGCCTGACATCTAATCGATATCGATATCCCACATGATTAAACTGTAAAGAACAAGGAAGTGCAGGAGTGCATGCATTGAGCAGCAGAATGGAGGATATGTAAGCAAGCACTGAACTAGTCTGTCATCAGCACCACAGAAGTAGTGTCAAAACCGAGGAAGAAATGTATTGGAGAAAATACCAGGATAACAGAAGATTCATCACATTCATGAAGCTGCAGTTCTCGGCACTGCGTGGATCCTGAGAAGAGTGACATCGACCGAGAGCTGAAAAGCAATGACAGCATTTGCAGTGTTACTGGTAAGGTTTTCAGCACCCATTGCTAATGTAGTACCACCCTCAGGGGAACAGAAATAACAAATCTTTACCCTAACACCTGGCAGATGATCACCAATCTTTCCCCGAACAAAGGGCAATTAAAACATAATTACAGCTAACTGAACAAAGTAGATAAAATTGACAGAGAATGAACAGCAAAAGATTATTTGGAAACTCAATGGTGTACAGCAAAGTTCATGTAATGATCAAGAGAAACCAAACCTACTTAAAAAAACAAACAAACTACTAAGTGCACAAGCAAACATTTTCTAGGTTTTACATATATATGTAAATTTTAAAAAAAGAAGTAAATTAAAAAGTCAATTATGTCCCCTAGATTGTGACATTTAAATCTTGGCAAATTTTATTTACAAAGTTCTCTAAACAAATTCATAAATGCATTATTAAAATTTTAAGAATACTGTTTACACTTGTAATTATAATTGATTTTATTACTAACTTCTATGAGAGTAAATTAGCTAATAGGCATTTCATACCAATCAGTTTTTTTTTTCTTTAAAAAATGCTTCAATAAATAAATGACAGGTAAGCTGAGGAATGAATCTATTAAATAATTTGAAAATAACAGAATTTAAAGTGCATAAGATATTTAATTTATCAAATAACTACTAAACAATAAAATAAAAATTAGTAGTCAACTCCATAAAACATTCATTTAGATTTCATTCACTGAAGGCTATTAACACAGGACGATTATTTCCCCTCGACCATAAAGGAGTAGATTAAGCAAATTTCCATCATACAGTTGCTAAAAGAACCATATAAGGTATGTAGCTATCCAAATAGCACAAGCTGGGAGATGTGTCTGGCTGCCAGTGAAGGTCCCCTGAGGTGATTCTATCTGTAGACAGGAAGTCATGTATGAGGTTCTGTCTTATCTCTTGTCAGTATATGAGTGACAGAGCATGAATGGTGTGGAAAGAGAATTTGATTTACAGTAGGTCAAAGTATATCCAGAAATGGGGAGAGGTTACATAAATAAATAAATAAATAATATCAAATAAATTTTATTCATAATGTAAATGGCTCCACCCTTTTTTCAAAGCAATAATTTGTTCTATCTGATTAAAGTCTAATTTTAAATTATTTCAACCTAACACTGTGCAAGCTGAAGATTTAAAGTTAAACTCTGTGGGAAGACATGTGACTGAGTGCCCAACATCACTAAAAATGTGTTACATATGTAGCCAAAACACAAAGCCTTCAATCTTCTTCACATGGACACTGTCTCATAAACAATACTCGCCATAAAAACCAAAGGATGGTATATACTCAAATAAAAAGCCACTTACTATGAACCACTGCAGTGTAAATTCTGGTAGATACACACAAATTATTTCACTATTAATGGCCCTTCACTTTTCTTACCCTATACCCGGTTAGTACTAATTAAGAAAAAAAAATCGTAAGATAATTAAACAAAATCCATCCAACAGGTAATTTCAATTTTATGGAATGCATATATGATGCAATATGAATTATCCTTTGTTTTAAAATGAAACGGCAGGAACCAAAACACACATACTTGACCCTTGAAAGTGCTGTAAGAGATTTTCATCTTACAAATTAAAACATTAGTTAAATAAACTTGTGCTTAATTTTTTGGTGAACCTTCAAACTATTATTGAATACAAGGGAGTTAATCTACTTTGTTACAATACCTTTTTTGTTATAATTATGCCAGAATGAGAGTATTTTTAACTAAAAACTTTCAATTTTGTTTGCATTATCAGAAGCAACTGACAAAGAAATATGAGCTAATCTTCATTGCATCAATGCAACACATTGGTTTCATACAACTTTTTCTGATTTTCTGATGTAATGATTGAAGTTGCTCAGAAACTCAGTTGGCTACAACATGGAATCAGACTGCTAAAGTTGAGTCCCGGTCAGAACCAGATCAGGCTGCCTGGCTAGGCCAGCCAGCTAGCCATGTGGGCTACCACCTGAGTTCTCCAAATTCTCCACCCCCCCAACATCTGAAAATGAAAAGTTCTAGTAGGGACTATATATAGGGCCATTCAACAATGACACTTTAGTTTTTCACACCTGAACTATGCTTTAATTATCAGAAAAATTCCACTGATTTCCGATGTATCAAAAGACGAGGAGAAGGATAAGATTTATCAATGTATTTTCCGACAAAACTACTTCTATAATCGAACCCTGACCACACTCTGGTGACTTTCCTGATTTGATAATGCTGAATTATTCCCGATCTAGTCAGCTGTGTTTAACAGTCTACTGGTTGCACAAACAGGTGGACTATTTTATTGGTTTTGCCCAAAGTAGAATTCATTTAAAAAAAAAAAACAACTGAGATCCCATTTAAAAAAAAAAAGTCATACTAACAACAATTTGATGAGAGAAAATCCTTTCACACTATTTGCCCAAACATCAAAGATTCTTTTCAAATGCCAGATATCCCCACACCTTCCCTGCCCCATTGTTGATAGGCACATGATGTTTGTCGGCGAAATGAAGATTTTTAAAAATCATCAGATACCTACGCAAAGTCACTCTCTCTTCTCAAGGCCAGAAAAACAAATCTATGTATATAACTCAACAACCATTTTCAGGTGAAATATGGTAAAATATATTATTATACAGCTTTTAAATCCTGAAAGTAATTGTGTTTTAGATTCTAAAGTCTTCAGCTTAGGGATTGCCAATTTAATTTGTAGCTGATGCAGAAAATAGAAACAAAATCAGAGAAGCAAAATATTGTTTTTCTTATATCAAGGGAACTGGACCCACTTCAAATAATCCACAGTAACATAAGACATCAACCACCTGTAATGAGATTTAAATGCACATCAGCTGTAGCACATCATTATTGCTATAAATAATAGCAATAAATAACCATCAGATAATAGTAAAATTTCAACCCCCCCACCATGTACTTATTATTTATTGATGAGCTTCAAAGTTTAAAAATAGATCAAAGATAAAAGAACAAGGCTCAATTCCGAGGACAGCCACCACCAGCCTTTGTTGTGTAATCACATGCCCCTGGCTTTGATGTGGGATGACAACAAGTTTATCTGATACTTGTAAAACAAGACAACAATAAGAGAAAAACATGGATAGTTTTCAAATTGGACTGCTAAGATAGCAACTGAGTAAACAATGCTCTACCAGTTCTATCTGTTAAACATATTACTTTCAAGGACAATTTGTATATCATTCTTGACATACCTTGAAACCATTTTGTTAGTGTCATCATCTGAAATCCTACGACAGCAGAGCCACTGCCAGTAACTATTCAGCCAGGTGTGCATATCCATGATGATAAACTTTGACAATATCCTAAGAAATCTCACAGAATCATCCTCTGAGCTCAAGTACAATAGCCAAATAGAACATCATCCCTGTTGGCTAGTGATCAGCCATCTCACCTGTCAAACTGTCATCTAAAAAAGACAGCTGTTCCATGACCTTAATCTGTTTTTTTCTTGACAACTCTATACCAAGTAATAAAATGCCAAGCTTCATTAAGCAGGCTACTTTAAGACTTAGTGGGCATCCAACCAAAAACTTGCTATTATGCTCCTCTGGCTGTCTGTAATCCCAATGAAAACAAAATTGTCAGACAGTTATAAAAACAAGTTTCTGGGCACAGGCAGCTGACAGAAAGCTACTCCTTTTACTTGGCCATGTGTTTTTTAATAGCAGTAAAAAATTATTTCAGAACACTGTCTCTGTATACAGCATGGAAACAAAAAGACAGCCAACCTCTCAACCAGACATGATATGAATACAGGTAAAAGAAACCAGTACTTACAGATTTATCTAGGTCTGTACAGACAAATTGGTAGGTTCTAGTTTGATTTTATAGTAGTTTCAATGCACCAAATAACCTATCCTTTATGGATGCATTTTAGGCAGATAATCAACAATTATGAAAGAAACATTTTCAAATACTGAAAAAAGAAGTATGAAAACTTCATTAATTTATGTAGTTGTAATGCACTCAGTTGTACAAATCTTTTTAAAAATTAAGCATATCCTTCTAAGTGTAATATGCAGCCACAAGACCAGTATCTTTGTGTTTCACGATCATCATTATCTGCAGAGCAGTATCAATTTACTAAAAGCAGAAGTGTGTTGAAACGAACAGATACAACTATACTTTTTTCACAACTTTCTTTTGGTTTCGCCTCTTTTAAGCACAAATTTAAGGAAAAATGGAGCACCACTACTGATTCACCCATCATGTTTGGCTCTAGGTAACCAGTTACATCAAAGCTGTTGTATAGATTTGATTTTTTGTTTTTTGTTTAGAGAGAGAGAGAAACTGTTTCGGCTCCATCGTGATATATTGTTGTTTCAATGCAGCAAGCACTTCCTAGGTTTCTTTCATTAAGAATTAAATTTCATTCTTGCAAGTAAAATATTTAAAACTTGTATAAATCTGGAATGTACTGCACATAATAAAGAAATAACAAGAGTGATGTTTCAAATGATGCTGAACAAACTTCACATGTTATTAATGTTTCACTCATAAAACTAAAAAATAACAATAAACAATCTTAATATGGATGTGGTTAAATAAAATACACATATAGATAATAAAAACTTGTATCTGTTAATGAGCTATATGCTTCAGTTACTCTTACATAAATAATAAATACATGGGTATCCTGTAATCTTTTAAAAGTAGTAACACCCAGCTTTCTGCATAAGGATATAAGAGATTAACCAAGTAATAGGCACTTTATTCCGTTTTTAAATCCTGGCCTGACTCATCCATGTTAACAAGTGTAGAAACTTTTGATTTGATAAGAGGACCCTGATGTCATTAATGAAAGCCTGGCTTGCTGCAGATGTTAGCTGAGAAATTACTGAATCCTTCATAGCTTAAAATTAAAACAAGAAACAATGCTATTTCTATGCAACCATAAAACTTGGTTAATTCCCTTGAAACCCTGAAACTTTAATGCTGCTATAAATAAGCTGTTATTGAGCATTTTAAACCCCCCACCACAACAAAAGAATGCTACCATAACATCTAGGGAAACTGTAATTAAGGTATTTCCTATCAATCTCCTTGGTCAGTTTTTTCCTAAAAGGTAGGCCCCATAAATAAAAAATAAAAAGTTGTTTGCCTCTTGTCAGCAGCAGTTCAGTTTTAAAAGTTATACTATTCCGAAATATTACAAAATTACATATAATTGATATATAATAGATAGGTCTTATCTAAAAGTAAATATTTATACATAAAAATATGAATTTATAAAATTACCAGGATGGCTTTTTAAATTGAGACTGCAGAGATTGTCATATCTAGCCAACTCTCTTTTTTTTTGGCTATCTAAAGTCATAATTTTAGGTAAGATTCAAGCACAATTATACATCAGAAAATACAAATTTAGTAATAAAATTGTTAATAAATGCAATAAATTACTGAAAATTGCAAGTGATTGTGTTAATTGGTTTAAGAATTGCATTGACGGAAATTTTTCTTCCCTGGGAATGCTCTTACATAAGCCCCAATGGCTAGTAACTAGTAAACTAAATTAAATGTACACGTAGTTTATAACAAACACCACAGATGGCTGTAACATTACTCAAATAACAAGGAACAACTAGAAATACCAGTAATCAAGAAAAGTGAGTGAGAATTTTAAATTTACTTTTTAAGTGACTTTTTTAGTTTCTGCCATCATAAAATATACCAAAGAAGCAAAATTATAACAATGAAATAAAAATAAACAAATAAGAGGTGAAAGAAAATACTTGCTGTATATACTATACCATATTTTAATCTTATACTAATGCATAAAATCTTTAGTTAGACCCCTTTTGAAATATGCAGCTCAGGCGTGAAGTCCACATTGTGCAATGATGAGAGATATCTTCAAAAATGTTCAAAGAAAGTTCAGCATGTTTTCAGTTAGTCATTAGGAGTGTCTCATATTTCTTTTATATACATAGGTTCTTTTACCATACTAAGCTGAGGAAGAAGGAAGTGTTCATACAGTATTTCCAAACATGCACACGATACACACTTGGTGAAAGGGATTTTTCATAAAAATTTTAAAAACTGCCTGCCCTTCTGACTTTTTATGTTGGTTTAAGTGAGGGCAGAGTTCAGCAGAACATGTGACTGAGAAACTAATAAATCTGGAAAAAAAAACAAATCAAATCAAATTGTGGAGTAAAATATTTGAAAGTGGAAAAAAAGTTTGTTTTCTTAACACAGCATAGCATAAATATCTATTGTCTGCATTTAAGCGAAAATTTGTCATCAGTTGGCATGTAGCCTTTCTTGTCAAATATGAACTTCCAAGTTAAGTAGCCATTATTTCTATTTATAACTTGGTTTACAGGTCATGTACACCACTTCAATTAACTTGTTACAAGTAACAACAAAGCACAAATGTAATTATACAAAATAGAGGCCATGATCCAACACAAATTAAGCATAGGTATTATTTTTGATAATTGCTATGCTCTGAAATTTTCAGAACTTTAATCTCAGCTGGTAAGAGTTCGTTCCCTTGCCGCTCAACAGCGTACCACATTCAGAAGATATTCATGAAAATCCATGTTTAAAATCAAACTCCATCTGCTGCAAACACAGACTAGTTGAAAACATAGTAAAACTGTAAATAATAGACTGAAGCATATCCCAGGGCCAAGTAAGACTTAAGGCTATATGATAATTTGAGCAACAGCTAGAGTTTGGGTAGAAGGGCAGCGTTAATTATCTTTCTTGTTTAGAAAATAAGATTAAAACAAAGCTGGATCTTCTGCAAAACTGTCAGAGACAGGCCACATGCAGACTCTGTGAGCATTGGAACTGTTGCATGCAGACTTGCACTGAACATAAGCATTGTCTTTATATATTATATTCATTTATTCAGTTTTGAATTAATTTCCCTAGTTACCATACAAGTGACAGTGAAAAATGAGTCAGATAAAAAAAAGAACAGGCACATTTATTTTTCTTTATTTAGTATAGAATATATTAAGATAATTAAAGCAAGCATATTTAACATGGCATAAATCTAAAATGAACTGTAAATAGCTTTAAATCATCAGATAAGTTAAGCCTTTGGTGTTCAACACTATAATAAAAAAGAAGTTTTCTAAAATACGTAGCTCCTAATTTTGACTTTTCCTTGCTACTACCCTTTTCACATTTGACAAAAACTTTAGTGTCTCCAATTACATAGCAAACTTTCTAAGAGAGAGAGAGAGGGAGAGGGAGAGAGATTCAATCCTCAATGCCAACATTTCCTACAGCTAAAGTTCTCAAAGGCCAGAATTTTCTCTAGTATCCCAAATCCAGCTCATCAGATGTGTCATCAAGAGTCCACACAACCAAAACACTCTCCTTGGCTAAATTCCTTTTCCCACTCTTCTTCACCAGCTGCCTCTGGGATCTCCCTCTTTCCTCCCACATCTAAAACTGAAAATTTCTAGTATAGATTTTTAGTAGGCTCATTAGGTTGACTGCACACTGAGTACTTAATACCAACTTTAGTTTCTGATGTCACACACCCGATAGGGAACAAAATAACAACAATGATTACTGGTTGTATTATTCTCAAGAAACAGATTGAAATACTCTCATTGTTGGTTTTGCTTATCAACACCAGTCATCTGTTAATATGATAAAAATAAGTCAATCCGCTCCTTTGCATATGGCAACTGTTATCTGATTGTTAAGTGTAAAGACATTAATTATTTTCATACGTAAACCTCAATTCAATCATGCAGACTGAACTTTTCACTTTAGTACCCAACTCCTGGCAACTATAAAGCAACCTTATAGGCTCAAGAAACACTATTAAAAAACTGACTTAATTTTTTGTATAACTAAATCATTTTCTTGCAATGATCAAATTACATCCAAGCCAAACAAATTTATTAGTGACAGCCCTGTGGTTTCCAGAACTGCTGAGATGATTTTAAAAACATTATATCAGCAATGTAGTTTCTAAGGTTGAAATTCTGTCTCTTGGTAAGACCATGAGAGTAATACCCTGAAATATCTAAAGGGGGGGGAGGTCCACTAAGTAAGCAAGCAGGAAAATAGCATTGATTTCAAGGGACTATCTGTTTATTCAAACTCTCAATATTTTTCAAATATCTACAGGTACCTTCAGGTAGTACAACTGGTTTCCAGACAAAGAACACAAATAAATTTATTGTGTGCATCATTGTACATGGTGCTGTATGGTGCTTAATTGTGTCATAGATGCATATGGTGTTCAGTTGTGTGTCATAGTAATATGTGGTGCTGTATGGTGTTTAGTTGTGCCATAGTTATACATGGTTCTGTATAGTGTTTAGTTGCATGGCATAGTTACATGTGGCACTGCATAGTGTTTATTCCTGTGTCATAATTGCACATAGTGGAATGAATTTTTCTACACTCACTTTTAAAAAGTTCTAAAAATGCAAAATGGCAGCTGTTCCAGAATCATTGTCATCATCATACATCTCCCCAGTTCACAGTTATGATGCTTGAAGACTCTTAACTTGGTTACAAGATTAAGGATCATATGTTTACGTACTGAGCGGGTTGCAGGGCCACTTCTAATCACAGCAAGGGAAGCCACAAGAAAAAATCCCTACTAGAACTCTTCAATTTCAAATGTAGAAAGAAACCAGTGTGTAAGTCATGTGATCAATTGGCAAAAAAGCATCTCCAAAGTATTAATACCGAAATATTTAATTAATTATTTAATATATGCATTTGATAGTTTGTAGTTAGCAGTTTTAACATTGGAACAAAACTATAAATAGCAGAAATGATATACAATGAAGCTATATGGACATTCATTATTCCTTTAAAAATTGTTTCCAAACTTCTTAAATTAAAGAACAAAAGCAAATACTCACTGTGAGCACTGAACTACAAACACACCGCTGAGCATCTTCAAAAAGAGGCAAGGAAAGATTTTCTTCAAAGGTCAAGTCAGCAAATAAAGTGTAAAGCTCATCAAAATGAAGAAACCCAACTAAAACCCAGGAATTTAAAACTATGTGGAAACATGGAGAACCGTGTCACATTGAACACAACCTGCATCTGGAATTACAAGACCCACTAAGACAGCTGTCAAGAGAGAGAGAGAGAGAGCTTGCTTAGTCAGCAATGACTTGTCAACGTAATTGTCTAAGCAGTAAATGGAAAGGAACAGGCCCAGCCAGCCACGGTGACAAAACTAGTTTCACACACACAAATATTGAAGAAAAAATATTCTTTTAAATTCTGCAGATCAACAGATAAAAAAGAAGAGAGAAACAAATACTGTGTATTAGGGATGTTCAAATAAAACCAGCTGTAATATCATCACTATAATTGTATCTGGCTGGATTTCGTTTGAATGACCCTAGCATATAGCTTGGTTTATGTTTTATTTTTTTAAAAAACCCACTAAATCTTTCCAAACAGCATTGATGTTGGGGGGGGGGCAGAACAAATTTCTATCGCTTGGGTGTGTTTCGTGTTAGCACACAAACAAAAAGAACAACAACACAAAACTGCTGTCAGATAGCCTTGGTGACTAATTAGATGGTAATGACTGTGCTATTAGTACATAAAATTCCTCAAGAAATCCCATGTGGATGCAGCAGGAGCAAACTTTCAACTTCCTGGTTCTTAAAAATTGCATCATCTGTTTATGTTATTGTCATTTAATGATGTTTCAGAGCTCACTTAAGATTGATTAATTTCATTACCGCTAAAGAGGAGAATGCTGGAAAGGTTTGAAAAATAATGCTGCATAAAAGAATAATCAAGTACTGTACTCCGTAGTAATTTTTATAGATTAAGCAATTTCATTTTTAAAAGTCTTCTGTTTTTTGTTTTTCCTACAACCCCAAGATTTAAAATAACACGTTTCTAATTACTGCCACTATGAATTAAACCAGATTATCTTAATTTCTGTCTTACTTAGTGAGCTGGTTGAGTTGCTGCTGAAAGGGTTCATTCACAATTCATTAACTTCATTGCTCCAGGTATGTATGTGATGAAGAAATGAACAGATAAGGTTAGGATAATCAGTGTAGGTAATCATCTGCGGTGACATGAACCATAAAGTGTATATGGAAATGTCCCGAGATAGCCTCTCCTAGTTTAATCTAATCCCACCATAAAATAATATCATCACCCAGACAGTAACTCAACCATTTCAGCTGATAACACTTGCATTTGCCTCCAGATGTAGACAATCAAGCCCATGTATCTATCCCCTTCTTTCTTTTTCTTTTTAGATAAACAACATAGTAAAAATTAGTAAGCTGCGTGTACATATACACGCTAATATGGGAACATTACTCAATACAGGTACGGCCGAGAGAGAAAAATCATTTCCACCTTCTATGCAGTATCTGATTTCTCCTTTCATAAAATGTCCTATCTCTGAATTATCCAGAGTTTGCTTTGTCTTTATATATCTTGAATCAAAACATTATATGATTTATTTTCATTAGTGAAATGTGTAACCATGGAGATAAGTTAGCAGAAGTGCATATTTCTAAATACTTTATCAATCTGAAATGAACTAATGACACCAAAAATTAGCTTCGGCTGGATTTCTGAAAACAGTTTCTTTTTTCTTTGCTATTACCTTTGGTATTTAGTCATAAAATGAGGGAAAAAAAATTTTTTTATTTTCTTTTACATAAGATAAAATAAGATTTTAGATTTTAAAAAAAAGGGTAATCAACAGGCCTGTGTGATCCCTCGACCATTAGAGAAAATTACCAGACACCATCACTCTTCTGATTGTTGAATCTAAGTAAAACAAATGAAAATGTTCAGCACTTTTAACAGTATGTAAATTAAAGGAAAGATTCTTCCTTGTAGTCTTATAAGGGTGTGTGAACTTTGAGAGGAAATGGTAGGGTGTATTGTGACTCAAGCCCGGAATGAGCATCACGCTCATGGGAAATTTGCATACAGGCCAGTTTATGCATGGTTCAGGTGTGTGCATTGTAATCACACACAAGGTGCACAGCAAGACATAAATACAAGAGACTCGGGCATGGCAGGTGTCCACAATGAGTCAATGAACAATGCAAATATACATCATTTGGCAATGAGGAAAATCAATAATGGAATAATGGCAATGTATGAAATGACACTACAGCAAGATGATTGGGACAACTATACAGAAAATATGGAATTTGATTGTATAGCTAATTCAATTACAGAAGAAATCAGTTTTGTTGAACTCATGCAGAGAGCCAACACACAAGTTATTTAAGGGACTGACAGATCCAACAAAGCTGGAAGAAACATCATATTCTGACTTGTGTTAGCTAATGACAAAGTATAAAAGCCAATGCCCAATTCAATAGCTGAACATTTTAAGTTCCACACATGCAATCAAATGCCCACTGAATTTATTGCTGTGTGTGGTAGAACTTATGCTTCAAGACAAGTTAGTTTGTGGAATCAATGATGAATGAATCCAAAGGAACCTTCTGTGAAGAAGTGGCATTAACATTGGCTGGCACCATTAGCATTGCTCAGGCAATGGAATCAGTGTCCAGATAAGTTGCTCTAATCCAGACCCCCATGTGAAAATCAACAGGTAATGACACTTCATCAATACATTAAGTCGATTCTAAATCATGCAGTACAAGTGCATGACTGTTGTAGATGCAGGAATGACACAAAGCTGATTATTAACAGCCCATTCATAAACAAAGAGTATTTCTTTTGTCAAAAAGAAAGAAAGAAGATGTGAGTGGAGGACAGTGGCATCCAGGTGAAAATAGAGTTGAATCATTTTGGAATGACATTCATTTGAAAAAGGAGTTAGACACTGGTGTCTCAGTGTCTGCTATCAGTGAGGCACTGTGGAAGCAGTTGAGGAAAAGGGCTGATATGCAAGTTAAATGATAACAAAGCAAGTCTGAGGGGAGGCATTTGTTCCACTAGGCACAATGTGATGTTTCATTAAATATAATGAACAGCTTGAATAACTCTTGGTCATGGTAATCCCAGGAGAGAGATGATCCAGCACTAACAGATTACAACTGGTTGATGAGATTAAGAAAGTATTTTCACGGCCAAGGGTGTAACCAAAGATATTCCAGTCCGGCAGCTGCTAGACAAATTGCTGCGTCAATGTTCATAAGTGTTAAGCTGAATTAGGGATGATTAAAGGTGTAGCAGTGCATATTGAACTGGACATCAGCATCAAACCAAAATTTTGTAAAGCAAAGCCAGTCCCATATACCTTACATTATCACATGAATGCTGAATTAGATTAGTTAATCCATGAAGCTATTTATGCATCAGCAAAGCATGCTAAACAGTTTGGCACCAGTAGTTCTAATAAAGTTAAATAGCAGCATCACAAGTTGTTTGTGAATGTATGTATCCACTTCCTAAAGCTGAGGACTTATTTGCAACCTTAATTAGGGGAAGAAAATTCATAAAATTATACCTTGCTTCTGCTTATCAGAAAATGATGCTAAACAAGAGCTCAGGTGAGCTGCTTACATTGAACACATACTAAAAGGTTATGTGAACCTACTTGATTACAATTTGGTATGCCATAAAAATGCACCAACTCTGGTAAACACAGCTCAGGTGAAATAATTTCTTGCTATGCTAAATTATTATCACTGACACGTGCCAAATCTTGCTAAGCTCTCGAACTATTACAAAGGCTTATTATCCACAAGGGTAAGAAATGTAAGTGGGGAAAACAGGAAACAATCTGCTTTTGAGACTGCGAAGAGTTTGTTATGATCAACACAACAATTAGTTTATTGTGACAAAAGAAAGCCATTACTGCTATCCTGTGATGCTTTCCCTCATGGAATAAAGGGGAGTTCTGGCCCACATTATGTAGGACGGTAGTGAGAAAAACTCATAATGTAAACATTTTAAACACTTTCGCCAACAGAACAAAACTACTCTCAAATTTAAGAGGATGAAATGGAAATAGTATACTATGTAACAGAGCTGCATCAATACCTGTACAGATGAAAGTTGACTACAATAATGATCACAAACTATTGCTAGGTTTATTTTCTGAAGGCAAACCAATCCCAGCTATGATCACAATCAAGATATGGTGTTGGCATTGCTTCAAAGCACATACAACTATATCTTGCTTTATTGCAGTGGGATGAGCAATGCTAATGCCAAATGGATGAGTTAGTTGCCAACTGAATCACCTAGATCATCTAGTCTAAGCAATCAGATTCTCACGATGAAGCTGTCCTATTCTCCCACCACAGCTAAAGAAGTGGGTGAGTTCACCAACTGTGATACATTTGTGAGCAAAGTCAGGGAGTCTGGTTGGTAGGGATGGCCAGATGGATGCGTATTCTAAATGGGTTGGTACAAGCGCTATGAATTCAGCCACCTTCGAGGCAACTGTTACTAGAATGAGGTCTACTTCTTAACACATGGATTACCTCAGGTGTGTGTTTCAGATAATGATGTCCAGTTTTATAAGCAAAAAGTTTAAAGATTTCATGAGTAAGAATGCCATCAGACACATTACCTCTGCCCCTATCATTCAGTGACCAATGAACCAGCAGAGAGAACAATGCAGATGGCTAAATTCATGCCAAAGAAAATGAATATGAACAAAAAGGGGACACTTGAGACATTGATCAGTAGATTTGTTCACTTATCGAATCACTCACCATACTGCTACTGGGTATTACCAGCAAAGCCATTAATGAACCATAAGCTAAACTCAGCCCCTAACTGGCTTAAACAAGGCATGAAGCTTTAAAAAAACCCAAGAAAAAATGATTTCAAAACAAGGATCAGTGAGTGAAAATGAGACAATTTGCAATAAATGACATGGTTTGATTCTGGAGCTATGCACCAGGGCAAAAATGGGTGATGAGGATTATTGTGGCTGGCACTAAGCCAGTATCTTATGTAGTTGAAGGATTAGGAGTTGAAATGAAAAAGGATATAGATCAATTTCACTGACAATTTGCTAAAATTGGCACATTAAGAGGTTTAGCTGCCATTGTCAGAGCTTGTGTAGCCCAGCTTGCCAAATATATGATCATTAGAAACCTAGCAAACAGTAAGTTCCACCATCAACAGTTAACCGCCACCCAAAAGGCATCAAAGCAGCATCCTCTCAACAAAATTAATATGGAAAGCTCTATGCTGATTCTTTACCAGAACCTTGGAAATCTGGTCAGTAGGTGCCGCTTTGGAATGTTCAAAGAAATTTAGCTAGGGGCTACAATCCAAGGAGTTTTTGAAGTTTTTTTTTTCGCAACCTCAGCATTGTTTCTAAATCATGGGGGGCATCTGTCACTGTCTTACAAATCAAGGTGGAGGGTTGCAGTAGCCTACTGGACTACTAAGGTCAAGGAGTCAAGTTTGATTCCTGCAGGGTGAACAGCTCAGTTTGGCATACCTCCTAGCATGGTTTCTTCTCATTCTCTTTTTGCCTGCCAGCCAGTCAGCCATGTGGATTTCCACTGGCCATTCTAATTTCCTCTTATAAAGAAGAGTTCTTACAGGGCCTTTCAATACACTGGTTAGGTCAGCACCAAGCACATTGATGTCATCCACCCCTTTCTCTCTTTCTGCCCATATATTCCAGGTCTTAGCCTCTGTTAAATTATAACAAGGTATAGTAAGTAGGCTTGTAGTCAGAATTTCCAGCTTTGAAAGCAGTAATAATGGGAAAAGTGCCATAAAACAATACATGCCCTGCTTTGTTTCCCTTTCTAGAAAAAGCAAAACAAATGGAGTTCTTTTCACTGAATGAACTGAAAATAAAGAAATTAGCATATCACTTCTAAGCTGATATCAGCAGAAGTAAAATGTCACAAAGATGACTAAATGAAACACAAGTCACCCGTATCACTTTACATTCACTACAGGCTACATAGACCTACTAGAGAGTTAAACCAAAACTGTCTCCATGACAACCATATGATTTGATCTGCCATCTGACTTTTGGCTAAGTTAGCTATTCATACTAAAGGAACATTGAAGTCCCATGTAATTTCAACATATTGTTGTATGATTTAGGCACAAATCACAAATACATATATGAATTAATTAATCAATATTATCCTACTGATATTTCAGAGATAGTCATCTTTTAATTTGTACAAATTCTTTTGAAGTGAGAGTAATAAAAATATCCAAAATTATCCTATACAGCTTTAATATACTTGTCTTCATGACAAGAGACTACAATACTGCCCACGAGTTTGAAAATGCTCAAAATTTTATATTTACTGAAATTTTCCATAAATTAACAACACAAATAAGTTAATTTTTTCTAGTAATAGAGTAGATTAAATCTTTTTACTAATAATATTCAAAGTTACTACAGCATCCAGAATTTTGCTGAGAAAATGTAACTTGCACTTTAATGATGCAAGCAGTTGGAGAAATGGTAAAATATACTCCAATCAGACAGACTTTCCCAATAAAGGTCACACTTTCTACTCATCAATTTACCAAAATTCATAAAATTCATCTTTATGTAGATGTGATTAAATGTGTTTTATCTTTGAATAGGCAATGTCACAAATAAGTCTTTTCTTGAGTGAACGTTTATTTGTAGTTTAAAAACTTCCACCGATGATGTGAGACCCTAACCAGGCAGGACCCCTTCAGCCTTGTTCCTTATCCCTGACAATCACAGCCTATAGTCCGTCTCTTACTGACATCAGACTTAGACGATCTGACTATACACTTACACAATGGCAACGTAAAAGCAAAAATATGTTTTAACGTTTACTGTTACTGAAAAAAGATCACAAATTATAATTTTCTTTTAAAATTTTTTTTAAAACTAAAAAAAAAAAAAAAAAATATCTAGGTAACATAATCTCTGCTTTACTTTGGTAAGTACAAACATATTAAAGCCACATCTGTACAATAACCGAGTGAAACATGGTTGACATGGAAAGCAAAAATCAGAAACAAACCATATAAGACACAGGTCTGGAAGGATGTAATGCTGCTGTATCATTAAGATAATGCATCTTTTGTGGCATGCATCAAACAAAAACAATGACATGGTTTATCCCCCCCCCCACTCCATGGGAAGCAGCCTTCCCAGACAGTGATCAAAGTATTCACCGTAAGTATCCACTGCAAATAAAAAGAAATTCTCAACAAAAAGATATCTGATTGTTGGTGTTTCCAAATCGCAAACCCTGTGCGTGTCCTCCTAAAGTGTTGACAGCTGTGACATTTAAGGAAATTATCAACAAACAAACAGACCATCAGCAGCCTGCCCTACTCACCCAACAAGGCACACGTACATCTATACACCTGACAGCTGGACACTGTGTGACAGACAGTGTGACAGTCCCTCAGCAACTCCTACTAACTTCCAATTGTCTTTGGATAATATCAGATGGAAAGAGCATCTTTCATCTACACCTAATTTTCCAAATCACCCTAGTCTGTTTTCAAGGGCCCCAGGAGGTAAAGCATGTTTGGGATAATAAATTAACCAAAGTTTGCTGCTGCTATATTTTCCAAGATGTTAATAAATAAAATTTCTAGGCATTCTTCTGATTATTTATCTTATCTGTGAAAATGTTTTTAAGTTATAAAATATTAATAACAAATTTTACCAATTTCTTTGTTTGCTATGCTGTACTCCCCCACTAGCAAAAATGAACTGTCTCATTGCTGTCACAGTGTTATATCAGCCCATGGATGAAAGGGGGAGGTGGTTGCCATGGAAGACAGTTCTAATCTTCAGAGACACATCTTCCTGATCCATTCATCTTACTGATCTAGCCAGGCTCATTAAATTACAAGAGAAGGAATAGTTTAATAATTGGGACTTGAAAATACATACAGAAGAGCACTGGAATGAAACACGGCTAAAGACTTCAATACACTATACTACATGTTGAGTATCTGGAAATTCACCAGAGTATACAGCTAGTTATAAACTTACCTCATCACTGTATGAACTGGACAGGGGATGCTACTTGACACCAGGGGGGAGGGGAACAAACAGTCTAGGCCAGAGTATACCTACATACACCAAATAGAGATAGTACCATAACAATCTGTTCATCAGCTGATAAAAGTCAGTCATGCAGATAGTTGTGTTTAGTCCACCTATCAGTCTGAGCAACAACCAGCTGGCCAGATAGAAAGATATACAGTAAGCTCATATGTGTATGTATATAATCATTAGATTGGCAACTTTCTTAGACACTGTATATCTTATGAGTCATCATCACCCCACCTACTCTCAGTAAACTTTCACTTTCACACAGATGCAGCTAAATTATTTTGGACTTTTATCCTAAAAATATATTTATTTGTCCAACTTTATTTTATTTTTTTAGTATCTAAATCTTTATTATTTATAAAATAGCTATATGTGTTGTTGTTTGTTTACTTTAGTTTTTAAAGAAACAGTAAACATAGGTGGACATTTTTAAGCATATACATAATTAACAAATGCACCTCGAAATCAATGCTCTAAAATAATAGCGTCCGTTAGTGTAACCTGGCTTTTATGACTAAGATTTAAATGTCTTAACAGTTCACTTGTCTATACAGTGATATCTGCTTAGTAAATGGGTAAAGAATGAAGTTCTTCTGATAATAGGAATAAGAAATGGTTTAGCGATGTGGCCAAGAAAAAGAAGATTCAGTAGAAAGTACAGTAAATAAAAGGTGGATGAGGGAGTCAAACATAGTAAATTACAGCGAGTAAGGATAGTCAGGTACCACTGTCAAACATTCAGCTACTAGAAAATCACAGATATCATAAAAAGACAGGCAAGACCTGAGTAATATTCTTCAGGTTTCCCAGTCAGAAACAAGAGCATTTTGAAAAAGAATAAAACAACATTTTAAATCATATAAGTCATGTTATAAATTCAGAGCACCATATTTAAGCTTATAAAGGAGTACAAAGCTACCACCACCCACCTGCCCAAGATTGGTGAGGTGTTTATGCTTGATTTTCTTCTCGTTGAAAGAAGCCCTGTTCTGACTTTTGGGGCCTAAAGATGGACACCTCACAGCAGTGAGAGGTGAGACATCAGCCCTGATGATCACGTTTAATTTCTAAACTTATTATTATTATTACCAATAGTACTAACATTAATTTTCTCTTAGAACACCACTCAGATATATAATAATGTTGCTTTTTATCTTTTATATAAAAATAAATAATCTTAAATAGTCAGTACCCTAATATTCTACAAATATTTAATTTAGATCTTATATAGTCAGTATGTCTATAATTACTGTAGTCTACTTTAACAGGAGAAGTCAGGAGTAAAACCTGCTAATTATTCCCTTAAGATGGAGATACTGTTAATATTTACTGAATATAACCTTGCTCGTTTTTGTAGAAAGTTATACGGAAATATGTTAAAGATTTATGAAATTAAAGTCTAAGCAAGTTAAAATAGCATTCAAAACAAAATTAAAACATTACAACTTTTTAATGCATAATGTTAGGGCAATTCTGATGATTTAGTTTTTAATAGTTTTATCATTTGCCTGTATTTCTTCTCCTAATTATCTTTAGCTTAATGAGGTAAGGAATCCATGACAACTTTAAGCTTATACTCTAGAACTAATGAAATGACTTCTGACTGATAACTATAAAACTAAATATATATTTATCTCTTAGCACAAAGCTTGCTGTGAGTGCTTCATTTTTTTTTTTAAGTATGTTTTCGTAAGATAAATTGATTGATATATATTTCTCATCTGTAAGACCACTGCTCCAACCATTCCACCACAACTCATTTCATAGAAACGTTTAAAATGAAGTGTTTTATTACACTGATAATCAAAGATTTCCTTTAGAGCTTAAGATTCTACTGTGTAATACTTTCCTGATAACCTTACATCTTAATTATGTTGTTTAGTACTTAAATATTTGCTCTGCTAGAAATAAATACACAAGAACAACAACAACAACAACAACAATGGCATATCAATTCATATTGATGGCAACATATTACTTAATTCTATTTTAAATATTTTTTAAACAGTGAAAGTTTGTTTAACAATAATGCCATATATCAATAAAGCATTGATTACAACTGATCTTTCATACTAATTTCAGAATTTTACAATATTAAAGTAGCTGTCTGTGCAATCTGAATTAGGTTTCCATCTGCTGATTTCCCACAATGCAGTGCTATGAAAAACTCACAATTGCATTCTTATTATGGCAAATGGATTCCAAATGTTCAGCCACAAAATCATTTGGCAAATGAAGTAAAATAATTGAAGAAAGGCAAATAGAAAACTTTACTGAAATAGAATCACACTAAAACCTCATCCAGAGAAAAATGAAAAGAATTAGCCTTGAATCTGTTTTTGAAGACTGGCAAACATTTTATCAACTTCTACTCATAAAAACAAACGAGACTTTTCATAGCTGCAATGTGGGAAGATTTTCCTAATTAATTTCCAATAGAAACCAGATTCAGACAGCATACAAAGCCACTTTAATTTTATTTCTATAATACACTCTTAGTTCAGTCCTCAATATATTCTACAGGAAGGGACTCTATATTTAAAAGGATATTAAAATATTATAAAAAGTTCATCATAGATTCACTAGAATGTTTTCAGCATCTAAAATGTGATGAATGAATAAAAATAATAGATTTGCCTACTCTGGGTATTAGATGTCAGAGAGGTAATCATATTTAGAAGCCTGAACAGCTACATATTCTTTCAGTACTTCCAAAGTTTAAAATAAATATGGGGCAGCTGTCTAAAGTATCAGCAAGGGTTGACATTAGAATTTCCTTATTTTAGAAATATAAATGTAAATGAATGGAATCAGTTAACAGCAATGGTTATTGACACTGTTAATTTAAATACATCTTTAAAAATTAGGTTTATAGGCACCTCCCTCCAGAAATCCTGTAGAAGCTATGAAAGACTTTTTTTTTTTTCCTTACTTCATCATCTGGTTAAATTTTCTATCTTTGATTACTGAACATGATGCATCGTAGTTTTAGAAGATGACCAAAAAATCTATACCTACTCATCGGTGGTGATTCAAAACTATGATATTTCACTATAAATTTTTAGTGTTTATGATTAACAAATCTTATCAAAGCAAGAGTGAATTGAAAGTGATTTTTTCCTTTACCTAAATTTTACCTTTCAATTTCCAAGAATTAAAAAACTGATATTTATTAACAAAAATCCTTCTTTATCAGAAATAATCTGTTTCAATTAGTAACTGAGTAAAAAATCATTTTTTTTAAATGCATATCAAATGTACCTCCATTGATATCGAAAAGTCGGCTCCATTTTACATGTATTTATTTGTATATCTTGTTAATCTTAAAACGAAAACAAAGATTTATCATGGGAATATCACAAAATGCTAATCGTAAGGTCCATCACAAACCATAATAACCTGAAGAAATGATTCCCTTTCTTTGCAAGAAAAGCATGTTTTGAGAAATCTAAGTTCAGATTTTTAAGAAATTTTCCTCATGTTACCAAAAAAAAACAACAAAAAGGTATTCCAGAACTGTCTTCTTCCTTACTAAATCTTAAATTCTTAAAAATTGCAATTTTTTTTTTTTTTTTTAAATTCTTACCTTTTATTGTTTTGATAGCATATTTTAAATACAAGCAGAATATCTGGTTATTGTTTCAATAATACCATTATTCTTCTCCACATTAAGTAATCTGGAAGTTGATCAAAAAGATTTTTTAAAAAAAATTCCTGTAATAATTAAAGTAATCTTCAAAATTAGTATACTTAATTCTTGTCTACTTTGAGAATTCATTCAAAGCAAAGACCTAAATTTGATAAAGATTATCAAAGTTAGTTAATGGTGGACTACTAACTCCGGATGTAATCTCCATAAAAGCAAACCTTCCAAATAATAATGAGAAATCGATATGGATCCGAAACATTAATGTTATGGCATGAGTGTGAAAAATATTTCACGAAACTAGCAAGGGAATCAAACCATCATCACCCCCGTGCAGATGTAGGGATGAAAACATCATCCCCAATGGTTCAGAATAAAAATTCCTGAGAACAACAATAGAACTAAATGCATTGGTGAAACTAATTCTCCAAAAGCAAATAGGCTTCCATCAATTCCATAAACTGAAGCAAAAAATATCAGGATCTATCATCAAAGACCAGCTAACTCTGCTCATAACATCACAAGAGGACTTGGACTGAGTAGTAAGCAATAAACATTGCAATGATGGAGTTAATGGCCCATCATTAATTAGATTACAATCCCTGTCAAACCAAACCTTCCATATAATTTATCAAACATTTTTAAAATAATCTTTATCTTTTTATCAGCTTATCTCTCTGTTTTCGTCTTACCTAGTGGTTTACTCTAACATTTTTTCTCTATTCATTTTCCCTGGGTACCATTCATTATTTTTTGCATAGACCACTGGGTTCCAAACTAGGGGTAGCTACAAGAAAGGATGAAGTTGACCAATATCATGCAACGTTTAATTTTTTAACTGCAAATGGCACCCACCCATCTACACACACACACAACCTATTTTCTTTAGCATAGTCTTCACCAGTGTATTGTCCTGCACAACATCAGTCTCACATCAGCATCTCAAGATGCAGTTATTCTATGGCTTAGAATGCAGAAATCACATTACTTCACTATGTTTGGGTTTTTTAATATTCCAGGACTACATCACCCCAAACCTAGCAGGGTGCATGCTCGCCTGAAGCTTAAACTGATGGTGCTGGAAGTTGGGATCACAAGAATTTGCCGCTATATTAGTGAGGACAAAATGAGGAAGAGACTGGGAACCACTGGCTTAGGCCCACAGACTAAAGAATGCCTAAAAAAAAATTATCAAATATTAGTTTACACTATTTGGATATTCATGAATATAGTCAGCCAAAAGTAATTTACTTTATATTTGAAAATGAAACATTTACTTCAATGATATAAATGCAAATAAGTTGTCAAAAATCAAAAGGGAAAACACCAAATATATTCCTTATTTTATATCAAACCTTTGACTCTCCTGCATAAGTTTCTTCCCATGTCTAAAAAATAGAGAGTTCTAGTAGGGACTTTCTGCTCCCTAACCCCTGCCAGTCATCTAGTCTATGCTCACTGCTGGAACATAGGGGAGCAGGCAAGAAAATGCAGATGGTGTGACATAAACTATCATCACTATAAACAATTCAAGCATAAGTTCTGAAAATCTGACATATCAAGAAACTGGAGCAGAGATATGATGCATAACTATTCAGGGATGGCTGGATGTCTTTAATGGATCTACATGTTAACCTAAAATATCTTCAGAAAAATTAAAAGAGTTCTGTAAGGAGACATAGAATAAATGGGGTGTGTGTGTGTGATATTGATGATAGCAAATCTTTCAGTTTTATCCACCATATTTTCCTGATTACTATATTTATGTGGGGTATGGTCCAAATATGAAGAAAAGAATTCCAAATAGGAAATCCTCATTATCAAAAAAGATATACAGTTGTCCCCCAGTATTCACAGGGGTTACATTCCTAGAGCACCCGCGAAGAGTGAAAAAACCGCGAATATTGGACGTGGTCCATAAAAATGCCTATAAATGCCTATAAACGTCAAAATATAACGTAAAATATAATAAAAAAAATATAAGTAAATATATAATAATAATTTAATAAAAAATACAACACTCAGCGAAACACTCGAGATAGCTACACACAGTAAACTTGGATGATGCGGGGCTGCTGGGCTGCATCTGCATGAGACAGCGCCTCATGGGCAGCAGCCAATCAGCAGCAAGGAGAAATGAATAACGCTCTCAGATTGGCTACTTTCAAACCTCCAGCCAATAGCGTTTATTTTATATTCATATTTTGCTGAATTTACGTTAGTATTTATATCACAAAATTAGTAAATTATATTGTTATTAATAATTTAGTGTTAAAAAGCGTGAAAAAATATATATTGCCACGAAAAAGCCATTAAAAAATCGCGGAAGATATTTGCGAATCCGCGAATATGCAGGGGTTTCCACAAACAATTATTAGTTAGGTTCTAAGGAAAATTCCGCGAATAACCGGGGCCACGAATGCTGAACCACGATTACGCAGGGGTCGAATGTATAGACATTTGTGAAAAAAATTTCGCAGAATGATTACTAAGGTGTGGTGGTTTTTGCATTAATCATAAAGACTACAGTAGCTAGCTTTCTAGACCATTCTTTTCTTCTTTTCTGTAGTACTTGATGCCCCCATTACGCGTACACACAAACATGTGCCATAACTCACTTAGCGAGGTGGATACAAATAGTGTCTTCAATGATTGGTCAAGCAAATGATTGTTGGCAGAGCTGGTAGCAAATGGCTGGAAAATCCATCAAATTTATTGAGTCAAATCCCTTCAAAACATTTTTTAAAGCGACTCTCAAGGCCCGTGAGATGATGAGCAACTTTCCCCATTTCAAGTTCACTCATTATCCTCCGTGTAATTTGTCAACATTGGAAAAATTTTCATAATGACCCATATCGGTGATCAAGTTTCTTTGAGAATCCATAAATTTTGTTCTTTAATATCAGAATGTTTGTGTTGAAGCCTTGGATCAAATATTTGATCCATTTAGCTTCTCTGGAATGTCTGCTAAATACACTAGGTTTGAAACCTTGGTTCAGATGTTATGCATAAGGTGGTCAGATGTCAAGAAGGAACAAGCCCAGTTTATCTTGCAACTCAAACAAACATATCAGAATCTTTCCTCAAGATAGCACAATAAATTTTGGTATACAAAAGCAGCAAGTCATTTTCTGATCCCAATCTCCTACATAAAATTTATAACAATCTTGAATTCATTGGATGAGACTCAACAAAGTTCACTATTTTTATTGCAGTTTGTAAGACATAAGTAAGTTTTAGTTCAAGTTTCATGGAAGCTTGAGCTTTTCTCTATATAACAGATTGTGCAGAAGCAGTTCGATTCCACTTCCAGAATTTTTGCTTTCAGTCCAGTGTTTATTCCCATCAGAGCACTTGCCCCATCTGTACATACACTGATGCAGCCCTTCTTCATGCTGAAATTGTCAAATGTAGAATATTTTGCTCCTTGTTGTCTTTGCTTGAAGTAAATTGCAAAATTATATACCATCATGCAACTTCCCATCATGGCAGTATCTCATATACAAGTACCTGAGCTAAACTGTGGACTTATCAAGGTGTAATTCATATTTGAAGTTCTGTTTATTTAACCCATTTGAACTGCTGAACCTTTTTGGCATTGGCAGTATCTTCAATGCTCCATGCAATAATTGTGTTATTTGGCAACAGCACAGCTTGACCTGGAGTAGAAAAATTGCCATACATAATGTGACACATTGCTACAATGCAAGAAGACTAAGCATTTGCACTATCATTTGTTTGTTCACAACATCCAACCAACCTTTCAATTCTCTTTCTGCTGAAATATTCCACTTGCTACAGACATCACAATGTGTCTGGCTGCATATACATTTTTCAGTTTTACATGTTGTATGTGCAAGCAGTTCTAAACATAAAATGCACTCTGGGTACTGCTCGTCCTCAATCATCAAGTATGTAAAGCCATATTATGTGCACTCTTGATATTTCCCCCACTTATCTTTATGGTAGCACAGCTTGCCACTAGAATCAGTTTCTGTCTGCCACCACTGATGAGGTTCCTCTTTTCTTAGTAAGAGGAAACCTAATGCTACAAATAATAATTTGCCAATAGTGACCAATACTTACCAATGCGCACACCAAATCATCAACTGATAAACATCTTACATTACCAGATGCCAGTTGACTTTGTCGAGTAATATGTGAGTTTAAAAAGCACAGCACCATCTCGAGACTTTGACGTGCCAGAAGACATCAGCAATAAAATTTGCATTAAGTTTATATATAAGAAAAGATATGAGCAGTAATATTTAAAATTTTCATCCTGAACTTTCTCCTGCCTCCACAAACAGAACATGTTCCTTGTGTCACTCACTGTCTGGTTTGAGAGCCACTGGCCTAATTTATCCAATAGATATTGCAATAGTTGTGTGATTAAGGTATTCAAGTTTTTATCTGGTAAAGACAATGCATATTTAACCAGATCGTGCATTACCAGTAGCTGTAAGTGTATATCAAATAATTAGTACTCACAACAACTATAAATTCAGAAATATGTTTTTAGTAACTGTATTGTAATGGCCTGGAACACTGGATAGTTAATGTAAGTGTAAATACTTTTAAAAATAGACTTTGTTTTCACTCTTAAGCAGAAGATGCTACACGGAAGTCTTCTTCCTGTTCTTAGCATCTATGTATAAGTAAAAGATATGTTAATTAAAACAAGGGAGAGCACCATTAATTTCAACACAAATAAACTCATATTATGTTATTTCAATGGATATGAACTAAAATAAAAAGTAAGAAAATGAGGTAATCAAAATTATAAAATAGTTGTAATAACATTAATGTTAACATGCATTGTGTTTGCTAAATTACAAAAAGAGTTGTCTCCTTGATTAGTCAAATGTTGCTAATGACTCACTCCATAGGCAGGTTAAAAGAACAACAAGGCATTATATTATGGTTTCTCTTCCTTCTGAATGACTGTAGTGAAGAAAATCACAGTCCTGGGATATTTTTAGGTAGATGCCCAGAAATGTTAGAATAGTTAAACCATTTTTTTTTTTTTTAAATCAATGTTTCCATTGTTATACCAAATCTGTGGAGTTATTTTACAGACAAAAGCATTCTCATAAATAATAGTGGGTATGGATGTCAGACTTTTCTAACATCCTGACTTGGTCCAGCTCTAGTGTCATCCTATAAACTCAATAAGGCAGTAACTGCTATATCCCGCTTTGGTAATAGACAGGTTCTTTAACCACCACCTCCCCCAAATATTAAATGTTAATTTCTTGCTCAGGTAAAAAGAACATCTGTACTTAATTATTGTTGACAGTGTGATAAGAACAACTATCATTGGTATTAGTAAAGTGTAAACATCTGTTAAATATGTTCTTAGACTCAGGTTCAAAGATATCAGTTAGGAAGAAGTGAAGCTGACAAGGTGATATGAACAGATGTCAAGTCTGCTCTGTATCTCAAACTGCTCAGCTACAAACCATGGCTTCAGCCATGTCTCTGTTATTTAGTTATTTTTCACTGGACTGAGAGTAATGTAAATCATCTTATGTTAGTTTTAAAAATCAACGCAATAATAAAGAGAAAATAAAATATCTGTTGCTTATTGTAAGTTGTTATTAAAAAGAAATTTGCAGTGTTCTTTTTTATATAACCCTAGAATACAGTAATTTGGCTACCTAATGCACAATAATTCAAGGATTTATAATGATAATAATTAAGATAAGAACTTGCAGCACCTACCAATGATAAATACATATTTACTTTTGACAATAAGGATTAATCTCTTTAAAAGGATTATATAAAGTACTTTATTTTAGGAAAAGGAAGAGAGAGAGAGGAGAGACCTGTTAGTGATTCATTATTATTGCATATTTTTTTAAAATATCATTGGCAATACATTAGTGGCCATTTTCCAATGTTCTGCATCTAAATGGCATTAACACTTTCTATCACAAAAATAAATAAAAACTGCTCACATTATGAATGTATGATGAATCATTCAAGGTAGAAATTTTTGAAGTCCATACCTAAGAAAAACTTTTGCATCAATAAAAGAAATATGTAACCATAAATACTACTGCTTTACATCAAATGTAATATGGACACAACTTGATCATACTAAATAAACTGTTTAAAAAAATTCTGAAAAAAGTAGATACATCATCATCAACTGACCTAATCATATTTTGCCTATCCTATATCTGCAACCCAAACATTATCCTTTTAAGGCAGATAATGCATGTATGACATATGCACAAGAGACTAGATGGATGCCAACTTTACACCATGAGCAGGGTATCTTTCATCTATCCAAAAGTTAAGCTTTAAAAAATGTAAAATTAGTGAGATGAGAATTCCTACTATAGAAAAGCTTATGCAAAAAATGTGCAAGACACAATTTTAAAATTCTAAATAGTTAAATTTCAATTATACTAAAATATTTTAACAAATATTTGTGAAAAATATAATTTATGAGCACAACATGGCTTTATGCTTCTTATCCAAGTTTAAAGGGTAATTTTTTTTTCCAATGAAAAGGTGATGGCTCTCTACTGTAACTATTTTCCACCCAAGGCATTTCCATCTCTCAAATTTCTTTATGCTTTGAAGCATAGTGCTTATTTATCTCTCTCTCTCTCTCTCATGTGAAGACCGTTTACCTGAACAGGTGTGCTTATGTAAAGAAGAAAAACAAGCTGCATGGAAAAGTTCATCAGTGAGTATCAAGAATGATAATACTGGACAACAATAATTTTGTCACCGGAACACTATCATGCTTATTTTATAGTATTTTGCACGTTGATTTCAAATCTGAAAACCATCTTGCTCTAGGGCATCATGTTTTTTAGTTATGGCATGTGATTGATGAATGGAAGTTATTCATAGACTGTGGCAAACTAAGCCTTAAAACTGTGTTGTTACATCATGGTAACAAAAAACCTTTGGTCCCTATAGCTCATGCAGTTGGCTTGAAAGAGATATACATGTCGATGGAACTTCTTTTGAAAGTGACGAGTTATTCGGATCATAAATGGAAAATTTGTGGTGATCTCAAAGTTATTTCTCTCCTCCTTGGATTGCAGCTAGAGTACACAAAACACGTGTTTCTTGTGTCTTTGGAATAGCCGTGATGATGCCAACCATATAACTCAAAAAGACTGGCCTCTGCAACAGGAACCTATAGTTGGCAGCTACAATGTGCAACATATGCCATTGGTAGTCCCTCAGAATGTCTACTTTCCACCACTTCATATCAAACTCGGCCTTATGAAAAACTTTGTCAAAGCCATGGATAAAGACAATGATGGCTTCAAGTACCTAATGAGAGAAGTTTGGTGCTGACAAAAGTGAAGCTAAACTCAGAGGAGGAATTTTTGTGGGGCCCGAAATTCAAGAACTCATGCGTGATGACAGGTTCAAAAATAAGCTGAACCTACTGGAGTCTGCAGCATGGGAAGCATTTATTTTAGTTGTACAGAACTTTCTTTGCAAATATAGAGCTGAGCACTATGCTGAGTATGTGGAAAACATGCTAATGGCATATCAGTGAATGAGGGCCAGGATGTCTCTAAAGATGCACTTTCTACATTCGCATAATGATTTTTTCCAAATTAATCTATGGGTTGTCAGTGATGAGCATGTGAAAGGTTTCACTAAGACATAAAGGTGATACAAAGTAGATATCAGGGCAAATTCAATCCCAACATGATGGGCGATTACTGTTGGTTCCTCCAAAGGGAGACTGATACCTCACATAAGTGCAAGAACAAGTGTCTGAAACATTTTTGAACATTTGGAATGTACCTACTATATAAGTTAAATGTGTTCCATATCTTCCATACTGCATTTATCAGTCTTTCTCATGCATCTGTTGTCTGATCATGGCAAATATGTTTCACATTAAACATTTGAATACCAAAAATTGTTCTTCAAGCTTTATACAGGGTGTCTCAAAAAATGTACTCACACTTTAACCGTTGCTAACATGCTGTCTTTTTTGTGTTGCAGGTGTGAGGTGTGAACCACAGCATGGCAGGAAATCAACTTAGCTTGGAAGAGAGGAAGTTTGTCCTGAAATGTTATTGGAAGACCGAAAACGCCATTGAAGTGCAAAGACGATTCAGAAGGGAATTCACAAGACCGCCACCAACGCGCCGGACCATTGCTCGCATCAAAGAGAAATTTGAAGCAGATGGAACCGTCCAGAACGTCAACAATAAACGTTCTGGACGACCTCGGACATCCACGAACCCTGGAAAAGAAGAGCAGGTGCAGGAAACACTCTTTCGATCACCACAGAAATCACTTCGACAAACTGCTCGGGAAACCCACATCTCAAAAGATAGCGTCCATCGCATCATGAAGCGTCTGCACTGGAAATGCTACATTCCAACACTAATTCATGCTCTCAACGAAGACGATCCTGACCGGAGAGTCGAATTCTGTGAATGGTACCTGGCAAAATGTGCAGAAGATGCAGGGTTTCCACACAAAATTGTGTGGAGCGATGAGGCAACCTTTAAATTAAATGGCACCATTAATCGCCATAATTGCACGTACTGGGGTCCTATAAATCCTCATGTAACACTTGAACACCATGTAAACTTGCCAGGAGTAACAGTGTGGTGTGGGATATCCGCACTGGGCATCATAGGGCCATTTTTTATTAACGGAACTGTCACTGGTGAGAGATACCTTAACTTGCTTCAGGAGTTTGTTGGTCCACAAATTTCTGAGATGTTTGGTGATGATGGCGAGATTTACTTTCAGCAAGATGGAGCACCTCCCCACTACCATCGCGATGTACGAGCTCACCTCGATGCAGCTTTTCCAGACACATGGATTGGACGAAGGGGTGCCATTGAATACCCTGCACGTTCCCCGGACCTCACGCCCATGGACTTCTTTTTGTGGGGATATCTCAAAGACAAAGTTTATCGCACCAAACCAAGAACAATTGATGCATTGAAAATGGAAATTGAAAGACAATGTCGCGATATTCCTAATGACCTGTTTCGTGACGTTTGCGAATCCCTTGGTGCACGTTATCAGCGTTGTCTGGACAATAATGGTCATCAATTCGAACATTTGCGAACATGATTCTTTAATCACATTTGTCTTCTGTATTCGAAGCTATTCCATTTCACTGTATGTTCATAAATAAAGGATTTCTCGTCATTCGAAGTGTGAGTACATTTTTTTGAGACACCCTGTATATTTCATATAACATAAGTCATAATATAACGTTAGTGGTGAAATTCCTCCTTATGCATGTTTCAAAAACCTGACATCCCAGTCAAATTCTGACTTCAGATTTGAAATCAGCACCCAAAATTTAGCTAAAAAAAAAGGATCACCCACATTTTGCTCGATGGCAACAGATGAACACACATGATCTCACCAATACAAAAATTAATTTGCATAGTTAAAATCAAAAGCATACTTGTGAAAACCAGTAAATCAATTACTTATTTATAATGCTTAACCAGTATTCTACTCAATCTTCAAATAGTCTGGGAGTTTGATAAGTAGTTAAAATGGCATCTGAATAAACTCAGTAAAAAAAGATAACAGCATTAACATTTTTATTTATTGAAATTGTCCAAATTAATACCATGCTTCAACACTGTACAGAACTCAATTTTATATCATGTTTAATGACTGCCTTAAAGATCATCTTTACTTAAAATCTACATGACATCAAATGTATAAGATAGTAAATGCCATGTAAGGATGGCCTTGTGATTGCTTGTATTGGTGATTAAAGATGGAACAGAGATCAGACTTTATCTGGTGATGCTTCAATAATTTATACATGTTTAACATCGGTTGTATAAATACAAACAAGTATAGCAGTGCAAAACTTGATAGACATAAAGTAAGAAAAATTATCATAAATTATTTTTAGATGATGCAAGAGTTTTTAGTTTGATTCTCTACCAATTTCATAATCAAAATTAATGGATTTTTATTTATAAAAATTTTCAGTCCTATCATTAATAATCAGAAGTACATTTAACTAATCTTGAAAAATTTATATAATTTTGCTTCTTTTCTGTATGTTTGACATTGTGATGTTCACCTCCTGCAATTTCTTTTGTGTCTTGGAACTTTGTATAATTTTCCTTCCTTTCTACACTAGACACTGTTATGTTCACCTCCTGTAATTCCATTTTTGTCTTGTATGTTTCATGGCTGAAGGCAAACAATTTCTTTGTTGTTGTTAAAAAAGGTTCCAGATAGTTTTTAAAATTTTTCTTTAATTTTCATGTAACCAATGCCAACTGCTAATTGTGTGTATTTTTGTGTGTGTGTTTGTTGATGTTTAAATTATCCTCTGCCCAATTTTCCATTAGTAACTATGTATTAATAGAAACAAACCACGGCTATTGATCTAATCAGGAACCATATTGGATTGTAAACAGACACATCTGATAACATTCTTGTAACTTGTATCATTTATAAAAACAATCAGCAATAATATTATTGTCATCCCATTAAGACTATTGTCCTTATTGAGAATCCACAAGATAAATTAATCAATCACAATAGATGCTGTGCTTGCAGTTATCATTTAAAAAAAACAACCTAATTTCATCTTGATCATCTTTTTTTTCCCATTAATCTAATATAAAATGAATCTTGTTATTCTGATTAAAGTGAGACGAGCAATTAAAACAAATACTTTGGTGTCCAAGAAAGTTCTGCTTACATTGCTGGAAGGATCAGATCTGATAAACGTTGGAAAGTTATCACTGTCTAATTGCACAACTTCTATTCCTGGTAGATTTACAGACTGGATATAATTTGTTTGTACAATGATGAGTAATGAGACTGAAGGGACTGGCCAGATTTACACCAAACAAAGCAACTGGGCAGATGGCCACATACCCGTTGAAGTAATCCCTACAGGATTCAAGACCACAAAACATGGATTCATCACAATGGAATGATTCTGAGGCTGGTTTCAGCAAGAATTTTAAAATCCAAGTTACCTTCTTTCTATCTCCTAAACCCATCAATAAAAATATTAATAAACAGATACAATGTTTTATGTATTTTGTAATTATCAGAGCCTGCACAACTCTAGCTCTTTTAATTAAATATATTATGTATTTAATTAGAATAACATGAAAATACACACACACACATTATAGCTTCTAAAATGTCTATTTAAACTTACATCCTTTTGCTTTAATGCAACTTTGATACAATTGTTTAAACAAAAACCAGGGAACACTTCTGCCAAACAGTCAGTGGAATATGAATAACCTAGTCTACTAAAACAAAGTAACTTGGAATATTTCAAATCATATTCATCATCAACCAAGTAAAACCTATAGAAAATCATGAGGATACTATATATTCTTATTCCTCATCATTTTTTTTCAAAAGTTCTTATAAATTATAATTTTGCTAACAGCTTTACTATCTAAAATGACATTTGATAAAATTATCCATAAATGCAATTTGATTTCTTCTCTAAGCAACATAAAATTTGATTAATGCAGATCTGGCCTTTCAAAAATACAGGTAATTTATTTAAATAATTGACTAATTAATGCAGAAATCATGTGCTAATTAAAGTAAGGAAACATGAAATTTGAAACAAGCTTCTGTTTCCCTATAAATAAAAAGGTTATTCCCGCATACAATGCTCTGCAAATGCAATCCTGGAAAGGCACCCCTGAAATATGGTCATAATCTCTGCCTGCCAGATTTTTAAAATGCTCGTATTACCAGAACTGTTAGGCCTCATCTACCCTAAGGTGTTATTCAGCAACATGCTCTGCTCTAGATCTAAGCAATATATCAGTTTTCATGGCAACAAATTGTGGGAATTCTTTTTTAAATTATTGGTAATGTTTCTGATTTCATGCAACCCCCCAAACTTTAAAGTGAAACAGATAAACAACAACAAAAAAAAAACTCCCTAAAAGTATACCTCATTGAAGTGTGGCACAGTCCCCAGCTGTTCGGGGTTTATTTATCTCCTAATTGCCAATGGATTAATATAGGAGTGTTATTGAGAAAAGCCAGACAAAACCTTGACTTGGATGGCAAACACCTTAAAGAGAATGTGTAAGTGTTGCTACAGAAAAACTGCAGTAGCTTTTAATATTGAAATAATTATAAACATTTACAAAATCTTATACTGTTTAAAGATCAATTCATAATCTAGGGTTGTTGCTTTTAGAATAAATAATGGTTTTAAATTTCATTTCTGAGAATTTTAAATGACACCGATTTCTTAATTAAAAGTGATAAAGTCATCATCATAGTTTAGAACTAAAATAGTTAAGCAAAAATGTACAGTAAATGCCTTCTGTACACAATGGATGACCACACACTGGTTTCTGTGCAATATCATGAATTTGTTTCCTAAAAAAAAAATTGTTCAGACATAGATATACAAAACATATTCTGATTAAGAGAATGCAGACTTTAAAAATGACAACTCTATAT
Organism: Nautilus pompilius; assembly: GCA_018389105.1. Lineage (NCBI taxonomy): Eukaryota > Metazoa > Mollusca > Cephalopoda > Nautilida > Nautilidae > Nautilus > Nautilus pompilius. The sequence goes on along the minus strand of JACATO010000632.1, from coordinate 425,797 downwards.
AAGCTAAATTGTCTTTGCTATCAATGAATGTACAGCCAATAATGAGAAACTCAACTTTGAAATCTGCATATCTTAAAAACACTAAATATTCAATATATAAAAATTAAATGATAAATTTTAGTTTCTTCAATGTTTTTCAGATTAGTCCAGTTTATTTGTGTATAGGAAAAGAATTTTTAATAATAAAATTGCAGGCTTTTTGTTATGTTATTATTTTACTCGTTTTATAGGGAAAAAGAGAGAGTAGGATATAAAGTGAATATCACATCCATAGTCTAACAGTATAGTTACCAATAATCAGAGATATTCAGATAGATAACCAGTCCCACTAAAGACCCTTAAATATAGATGGCATTTGAAGATGGACTGATCCCCTCTTTTCCTTGGTGATGCAAATCTTTTAGCGTGGTTGATGGTCTTGCTACCCCAGGATCAGCACTGCCATCAGTCTAGTCAAGCAAAGGAATGTTTCCATTACCATTTCTCTGTTCAAATAAATCTCAGGCATGCATATTAACAGAGACAATGCTAACTTGGTTGGCACAGACAACATTTTCATGAAGACTGGTTAGCATCATTTTCTTAGCACCTATCCATAGCCGAACAAAATATCTGTATGTTGCCAGGATCTTACGGTGCTGAGTAAAACAAAACTGGTAAAATTCAGGTAAAAGGAAATATTCATTAAGGATTATGAATTCTCAGCTATTCTCCACATCTTAATCCAACAGAATTTAAGCATCCTCTAACCTTATCTTCAAGTAATTCTATCTTTTTTGGATCACCTATAATTAGTAGCATTTATACAAACATAATGAAGTACTGTTTGAATGTAGGATCTAACTTTTTTTATAAAGTTCTAAGATTCCCTCAGTGCTATATCATGAAAGTTTGCATTTTAAAACAGAAATAAACTAAAATTTTGAAAAAAACTGAGCTTTCACTAAAACTTTATTTAGATAATTCTTTATCTTTATATCGACATTAAAATTTAACTACAAAGTTTTGGTATCTTTCCATACTAAAAAAATAACAAAATGTTTTAATATATCGTTAATATCCATTAATCTATGGCACTGTGTCCAAACTGGGCATTTACATAAAAACTGGGTAAGGAAGTTTTATATAATGGAAATATTAAAAAAAAAAAAACTAAATGTATTACAAATAAAAAAAAACATAATTTCACTCTTCCATAGTCTTAAAATAATAACAAAAATATTTTTATTTAATGCGAAAATTTACAACATTGTTTTCATTTACACAAATAGTACCAGCAACTATAACTGAATCAAGAATGTGAATCACATATATTCTTTACCTTATTAGTGTAGATCTAACTTGAACTTCCATACACAATGGCATTCAATGCTATGGGCCAAACATTTGGAAATGGATATCTGCTTTTTCAACACTTTGTAGTTAATAAAAATTGCATGATTCCAGAATGAAAAGAAACATATGACCTGTATATCAAGTGTTTATATAATTATATACCTAGCAAGATATTATATAAAAGTTTTAAATTGAGGTTTTGCCAAAAGCATGATGTTATTGTGGTCACCCAAAATAACTTCTTACTAATTTCAATAACTGTTAGCTCATACTATGCTTTTACATAAATGTTAGTGAACTTCATTACAGTAAAACCTCAATTTAACAAACTAATAGGGGGAAGGGGGTGTCTGTTAATGCTGGGAGTCCATTAAATCTGGACATTTACATATGCTGTTTACAGACACAAGTACAAATGGTGCCCAGGGAAAAAAATTTTTGTACAGCTCAACATGGACTTTTGTCAGGAGACCAGACAATGTCCATTGAATGGGGTCCATTAAATCAAAATTTAACTGTATTAATGACTACTGTTGCTGTTTGGCAGTTAAGCCTCTAAAATCCAAATTCAATACAAAACAAGGCTAGGGTACCCATTCATTATTGCCCTTCATAAAGCTGGTTACTTAACACACACACACACACGCGTGCAAGCACGAGATCATAATTACAAATTAGCTAAAGATTTCAGCATGTTTGGCTATTATGATTTTGTTCTGCCTGCTTGTAATAACTAAATTAAACACATCTACCCTGTCAGCCATTTTTCCTCTCTGGGTCCCTTCTAGCCATGATAGTTCCCTGCTCCCTTGTAATAACTAAACCAAACATGAACACACAGCATGCAGATTTTATAAAAAGTTAGCTAATTGGTGAGAAGCACATGGTTATGATTAATGCAAAAAAAAGGGGGTGGCTTCCAAAGGGTCTGGAATTATGCTACTAAGAAAATATTAATAACTGTTCAGCTGAAATTCCACCAGCAAAGGGTAACAAGAACTAAGATTACAGACAACTATAATGAAAGTGTTCCTATAAATATACTAGCATAAAACATAACTCGAAATAATGCTCTGGTAAGCCATTTTCCTGTAGTCACAGTATAGTAGATTTTTAGAGTATGATAACCCTATTAGACACTCCTTTTAAATCCATAGCTGATAACTTCTTAACTTCAATATACATTAGGCTGGATTAAACAATGGATCACCACAAAACAAAGAATATTGTTGAGGTGATGTATGGGTCAGCACTGAAGTCAACATTATTTTGGCATCTGTTAGATCTCATTCAGCGTTTTTTTCTTTCATATTTCCATTTACTTTTTGCTTTAGCCAGAACAACACAAGCTGAACTTTCAAATCTGCGTTGAAGATTACAATTAAAGCTATGCTCAGAAGTGGACATAGTTCCAGCCAATATCCAGAGTCTAGATACAGTCAGAGAAAAATAACTAAGCTATTCCACTTCACATTTGAGTACATAACAATATTTATCATAAATAAGACTGAATTTTCTATCTGCTTGTTTTTAGATTGCCTTTGTTAGTTTCTTAGCCATGAGAACAGGTAAAAGATTGATTGCATTGTTCTATTATAATTTTTCAAGTATAATGTTTCTTTAGTTGAAAATATTACAATTTCAGGGTGATACCAATGTCCCACATAAATGAATGCATCTATAAAAAATTTATATATTTCAGGTATGATTATGTATATAACAAATCTAGTTATGCAAATTACCAATGTACACTATCACTATTCCAAAGGCAGACAGATCCTGCAATATTTCTTTGCCTAACCTTTGCTATATTATAAACCACTCAGAATATGGCAAGAGCTATTGACCGATATATCATCACAGATTTCACTGGTGTGACAAACAACTGGAGAGTCTTTGACAGTGATACCATGTCAAGAACATTACTCACTACATCTACATTGTTCCAACAAAAATAAGCAAAAAAACAGTTGAACATCATTTTCACTAACGTGGCTAGTGCATAGTATGTAAGAAATCCTTTCTGTCCAATATAAATAAGATATTAATACTTTGAAGGATTTCGTCAAAGAATATGTTTGACAAGAACCTCAAGCACTGACAATGTGTACTTTTCTCTGATTAGTTCAGGTTTGTAAAAGTCCTTTAACCTCAATATTTTTAATTGGTGGTCAACCATGGAGGCATAAGCATCATGATGTGGGCTGTAATCTGGCAGTGTTCATCAAAGGACATCTTAATTCTTCCAGTACATTGCTATTTAAAGATAATCTCCTACTGCTGTTGTACCAATAAAGGAAATTGATATTTTGCCCATATTCTTCGGTAGAAGAGAATGGTACTACATGCTTCACCATTCATGTAATCAGTTTAGAAGTGGAATCAAGACATTAAACTATGTCAAAAACAAGGTTCTTTATTGATGCTGCTAAAGGTGAGTCAACCTAGTACTGACATAAAGAATTTCACTTATTGCTTGGTTTTATTTCCTGTTTTCCACATCAGACTAACATATTTAAATAATAACAGGTTATCAAATTATTATAGCAGACTAGTATGTTTTTATGATATAGCATATTACAGAAGTCAGAAGGTTGGTTTCAGCTTTTCCGTTCTTATTAGTAGTAATACAACCAAGACACTACCATCAAGATTAACTCTTGAGAAGCATTTTTGGTAATTAAAAGCACAAGATTGAGACTGGCCCAAGCTACAAACATTCAAAAAAGCAGAAACACTCACTGCAAAAGACCTAATAGAAAAAAACATCATTAGTGCACACCAAAACAGTCCCTTTCAGGAAAAAACCTTGATGACGGCAAGAGGGAAATTTGGCCAAAAACATTGTGCTTCATTAGGGGACGCAAGGAATAGTAATTACAGAGGCAAATTTTTTCAGCACCAGCATTTCTTAATTAAGTATACAGATGAGGTCAAAGCATATTGTGCTGATTATAGCTAATCTATGTTTAATTAAGAATTGCTGCTGCTGTAACAATTATCCCTGTAACAACCAGCCCTGTCTTCTCTAATTAGTTGCATTAATATTAATAAATGATAGAAAAAAACCCTAATTAACCCTATATCTTTTGTAAATAGCACATCACCAATATCTTCTCATTCTTATAGAGCACACCAATATCTCTTCATTCAGGTTCTGGTTTGCTTACAAACCATGGTTTTGTCCAAAAATATTAAGAAAAAATATTTTCTATTACACAATCCCACCAAACAACATCGTTCGTGTTTCTTTAAAATTCTTTCTTTAGCAATTAGAATAGCTTGAACAATACTTATTTTAAATTCACATGGCCTAACTTTTCTTGTTGGGAGTAATAGGTTAAAACATTCATTTCCATCATGCTGAAGGCCAGTAAAATGTCAAATTAAATGTTACAACTTTTAACTTATCCATAAAGCAAGTGCAGAAAAATAAATACATAACATTAAATAACCAAATACTACCTATTCAACTCACCAATGTGCTGCAATTAAATTCTATATTTAAAGGAAAAAATGCCATTCTCCATAAGACAGTTCCTGTCTGTATACTAGGGAACATAATTACAAATTAGCTAAGATTCTGGCATGGTTAAATATTAGAAAACATTATCTTAGTAAGAAAATTATTAATAAGTGGAATTAATTACCAGCAAGTGTAGTTAACATTATTAATCAGTTTAAGAATGGTAATAATGATGACCATTTCTCTTCCATGGGGGCTATATGATACTAAATGGCCTAAATCTAACATATATCCTCTCATACCACTTGATGACAGCAATAAAGTAAACTCAATTGATAACAGCAGATTATGAAGTCATCCTGAGCTTTCATCTGTAGCAAATCAGCAGAATAATTAAATGAACTTGTGGCTGAACAACACTACTGGGAAAACTCCCTCTCAGGTGGATATAAAGAATAAATTAGTAACAATATTGGCAGCTTGCTTGTAACAGCAGCAGAATGTTGAATATAACCCAGTCTTCAGTAAAACATAACCTAGAAACTGCACATACTATATATTTAGGAAATTAAAAACAACAACCCATAAGTAGCTTAAAGTCATATGGGCTTCAAGCAATAAGCAGCTAATATAAACAATTATGAATATATAATACTCAATGTTACTAATTTGCTAATATCATTAGTTTGTACAAAAATTAAAAACAAAACAGTATCTATTATTGCAAGATATGAAACATAGATGCCAATAAAATTTAATTTTAAATATACAGCAACTTTAAATAGTAAACAGACATCCAAGTTTGAAAGAACAGCGCTATTTATTATGGAACTATACTGCACTAGCAAGGTATACTTTCAATATAGTCATTTGATTTATATAAAGCAGCAATACATTGATACATTGTGTGGACAAGATCAGCAATCCTGGCCTGTGGGGTTGTAACTCATTACTTATTTATAATCTGCATTAAGAAGTCCTAGGAAGTAAGCTAGAGATACTTTTGCAGGGATCAGTCAAGGGCAGTCCACATATGCTCAATAGCATGCCCAGCGATTGACCAAGGCATGGCAGATTTGTCAAGGATGTGAGATGCAAAACTATCTTATGTAAAATTATTGCCCTTTTTGAACAAAATAATTATTTTCCTAGGCAGGCAGAAGTCCTCAGAGAATACTGATGACTTGAGAAGATACAGTTTCTTCACAGACCACCAGCTGTAACCATCCAATAATCAAAATCAAAGCAAGCCCACACCATAGACAACCATATTTTGTCATTGTTAACAATCAGCAACAGAATACCTAAAGCCTTGGAGATTTCCCTTTGACATTACCAATATCCTATTGCTCAAGTATGTGCCTCCTTTCAAAGTCCATCAGTTCCAATATACTTGTTCTTATAGCCTGCAATCATGTGACTGGGATTTCCTGTTTGACCTTAAGAGGGTGTCTGTTTACTTATGTCAAGTCTCTGTAAATAAAGTAACTGGTATTTATTACCACTACAATATTCTTTGAATAATGAAATACATGAAGGAAAGTACCTAGCATAACAGTGATAAGGAGGTTAAGATATAATTTTCATTTTATCACAGAGAATGAAACTACAAACAGACTTTTATCATAATTTCTATAGATATTTTTTTTTAAATAAGGAAAATAAAAGAATAATTAAGCAAAAGAATAATTTATTTTACCCTGGATTCAACCTATATAATTAATTATAATGGGCATCAAATAATATAATATCATGAATATTGCACTAGCTGGTATAGATGAACAATGAAAATATACAATCATATCCTGTGTTCTGTATATGGAAAATAATAGACAGGGAAAACCCACAATGTTAAATGGAGTCTTTTGTTAGAAATTAAGGATCTAAACATCTGTCAAAAGAATATTGATAAAGTCTGATTCATCATAAGATCAACTGCATAAATAAAATGTACAAGAAATTAATTTTCATCTTGTCACTTTTAATGAACTGTAACCAAAAAAAAGACAATCATAATTACTTCCATTTTTTTTTACAATAACAACATTATAGTTAGTTCTTCTTCCCTGAACATCAACTGCATTTGATGAGCTTGTGTAGTGCCAAAGTTACTGCTGGTATTTTTCCTATGCCTTGTGGTGGGTCATAGCTTATCATCAATAAGAACCCCTCTTTTTTTAGCTGTGGGAGGAAACCCGTGTCCAAATAAAAGCCATGTAAACAACTGTTACAGAAAAGTGAAAAGAAGTCATGTGCTATGGGAGATCTGAAAAACCAAAATGGAAATTGAACTTCAGTCACAGCAGACTGGTAGGCCATTCATGCCCAATATCAGTTTGCTATGAAACAAAAACTGTTTAATGAATATCAGTATGGTGACATCAGCAGCCGTCACCAACCATGGCAGCAATCTGTGAAACCATTTTTTGCTGTTTTAGTAGTAGAAAAGATCTATCATAGACCAGGTTTTATCTAAAGGATTATGGTTCAGTTGGCTGGGACATTCACTAGATGACCATACATCAGTCTTTGACTGTGTTGTTCTGCTCCACAGGACAGCAAGAGTCAAGGGGAAAAAATGTTGATAAATATCAGGCTAAGTTGAAGAGATAAAATTATATTGATGCTGTAAGCAATAGATTTTTAAAACACCATCATTTCCTAGATCTTGTCAAAATACTGCAAAAAAAAAAAAATATGATGTGGATTTTTTATGCTGTAGGGGTTTTGGGTTAGTTAGTTTGAGATTGCGGTTGATATCGGAGACTAAATATTCTGTTGCTGCTCTCTCTCTTTCAGATACATTTTGTGAAAACATTATGAATAAGGGAATAAAATCTTTCTGATGGCTTACAGCCATGAGAGGAGGAGATAAGGCAAGTCTAGAAAGTCTGTTAGTTTCTTGTTTGAAACTTCAATTCCTACTTCATGATAATTTTAGAGTCAAATAAGGGCACTAGTAACTTCACTCATCATGTTTTTGTTGATAAAAGATGAGCTGTCTGAAAGGAAAAGATCATTATTATTATTATTATTATTATTATATTATTATTATTATTATTATTATTATTATTATTGCATTTTTAAAAATTAATCCTGCAAACCAAGGTTCTATTACTGTGAATAAAACAAAACTGATAATAAGGTTAATAATTTCCTTGACTGATATTTTATTTAAAAAAACTATGGAAACTACTTTGGACAAGTAATACAAGTAAAATCTTTTGTGCAGTGACCAAGATAAACAGGTAAATATCTGAACTAATCTACATCCATTTTTATCTTTTTTTTGCAATCTTCTGGCTACTTCATTCTGTAATCTCAGCCAAATGATCAAACATGAACAGTATCTGGCTATTATTAGAACCAAAGCACCGACTATCTATTCTTTGTGATGTCAGGCAAAATGAAATGAACCTTTGTCATATTGTTTCACCTTAAATGGCAATGAAGGATATTAATCGACAGATAACTAAATATGATCTGCATTTCTTTTGTTTCATAGTGGCAACCAGAAGAAACATGAAGACCAAGCAAATTCATAGTAGTGCACTATTCATTTAAGTCATCCTTCAAAGTATTTTCTAACAAAATAATAATAATAATAATAATAATAATAATAATAATAAACACAGGTAGGGTTCTAGTTTAAATGTTTGCCATGAACTTTAAAAAAATTTTTTACACAATGACTGTATTGTGGTTCCTAATGTCTATAACTATAAAGATACAGTCCGTCCATTATACACACCATCCCACTGTTGTTATATGATATGTATATTTAACAACCCTTTTTCTCTCTCAAAATCTATTCCTTCCCCAACAGAATTAAGATTTAAACATTTTGAATTTTTATTTCACCAACAGCTTTAACTTCAAGAAAACTAGAGCAATCTGACCATCACATTATAAGAAAAGGTAAAGAATTCGTATTAAACATACGCCCAGCTAAAGCAAAATGTCTACTAAGAAAAGGTGTTGCTCCAATCGCCAGACAAGATTCAAAGAAAGAGGAGAAAAACAGCAAAGAGCGCTGTGCAGATACATGAATCACCAAGCCACATCCAAATTTGGACAGTGAATTTAACCCAAAGTAAACATTATTTGTGGATCATGCAGATAAGCCAAGTGTCTGTTCTTTTTTTTTTTCTTAGCCATTCAGTGTATGCTTACCACAGACATACATGGAAGCAAGTTCTTCAAGGGTACCTTCAGTTCATTGAGTCTAGCTGGCTCAGCTGGATATCTCTAAAATTTTTCTTCTTTTCTTTTACCCTAATTTTCATTAAAATAAATAAATAAACACTCTCTCTCTCTGCTCTTGTTTTAGAAATAAATTTCTGTAGATGTTACATTAAAGATGACAAAAAAATGTAATACAAATCCATGCAAAGTTTATCGTGAAAGTCTATACCTGAGATTAAATTCACCAACAAACTATAGAAAAAAGATGCTCATTCAGCCTTTTTCTTGTCCATCTGACCAGCCCTTTACAGTGACTCATCACCATCCAGGCTTCAAGGCCATGTGGTAAGCTTTAGCAATGTGTACAAATGGCTCTACCTGTGTGCTATGGGTAAATTATCAACTCTGATGCTGTGTGCGCACACGTCTACACATGCTGGTAAAAGTGAGGCAGTCTGTCAGCTAGAAAGACTGTAGTTTTTAGCTGAGGCAGGTCAGTGAACCAGTAAGGAACAGGTTAATAAAAGGGGTTGCTTTGTTAATCAGTTATCTCCATTTTATTCCAGGGAGAGGGGTTATGCATAAGTATGTTGTAAACTTCTTGCTCCTGACTTACTTGATAACCATGAATTTCATTAAGCAGAAAAATAAAATAAAATGTGAATACCTGACTTTGAACTTTTGTAAGTGCATGGGGTTATTGTGACAATGGTAACTGCCACCTGGTGGTCAAGGTCACCTATTCAAACCATGAAGAATCCACATAAATATACAAGTTCCACAGAAAATAAATAAATTTACATTTATGTACCATCCGAGTAAAATCTATAACTTTAAATTATAATAAATTTATTTTTTAAAAAAATAATTTGAACTTGTACTCAAATGTAAACCATAATAAGCCAATGTTTCTATTAATTCATTCTGTAAAGAAGCTTTATATCTTGGTGTCTGTCACTCTAGTGCAGGCCTCCGAACAAGCTATAAGTTATCTTTATCTGACCCCTTTCTCCATCAGAATCAAAGTAATCAGATATTCATGAAAGTTGAATTACATTGTTATTGGTTTACCTTGGGTATCAAATAAATGGCCTGATTATCATTTTCCCCATCATATCTGTAGTCTTTCAGCCAGTCACTTAATGCAGTAGAAATTATAGCTTAATGCTCTGACAAATTCTCTTTCTGCTGCCATATTCGGAGCAATCAGATATCATTGAAGGCTCATATTACCCAACAAGTCTTACAATTGAGCTATCTGCTTTCTTTTAGAACAACTGCCACGTTTACTGTTCTATGTGCTATCAGCTTTGCATAAATGTAATCACTTAGTGCAGGCTGCGTAAAATCATTCAGCTGCCTCAATCTTCTGGAGAACAGGTGCCCAAGTAAACATAGGGGTGGAATAGTGTTATCTACAGCAGCAGTTTAATGATGATGAGTCCTCCCATTGGTGTCCGCAAGAGGGGGAAACTATCTCTCCCACCTGGAAAGTTGAAGGTGATAGTGTAATGAGTCCATGGGTCCTTCCCACTGAATTGTTTTGTATTTAGCCAGGTGCATGGTAGCATAAACCAGCTCATTAACGAGAGTTTACTTTTCCTACTTAGTTTCCTCCCAACTCTAATCAGAACAATTCAGGTAGGTTCTTTTACTAGAACAGCATAAGTCTACATATTAACACCTTTCTTTTTTTTTGTGCTTTTAAAGCTATACAATCCATTTTCAGGTCCTTCTCTGCCATGAGATTCATTTAGACCACCAGATAACTAGGGAAAATACAAAAAAGGCTAAAATGATTAATAAATGGTATACTTTTAATCTTCACATAGACTCAATGATAAATACACTCCCTTTTTAAATAAATAAACATATACAATAAATTACCAATGGTAGTTGTTTATGGTGACAATGTAAATCAATTTAAAAACAAAAATGATAAGCCTCTCTTTTCCATGGCTTCCTGCCAGCTTGAAACAGCTAAACTACAAATCAAATCAAATTTTAAAATTTCTCCTGAAATCAAATTTTTAAAAACAGTTAGGTTAAAAAATACATCTTGAGGATGGAAAGGAGTAAGGTTATTCCTCATCACTATTATTACAGATGGAATTGAATTTACGGTAGTAGTATATGAGTTCATTAACTAACTTAGAAAAGTTCTACTTGATGTGTATAGAATGTTCCTAATTATCTGAAAATACATTTTTTGATGATACAAGTAATAATGAAGTGAAGTTTGTATACCAGGTGACCATAACTTCCTGGAGTTAGTTGCTGATATATGTTAATAGGAAGTTTGAGAAATGCATTCTGCCAATTGGGAATGTGGTAATACTTATGATGTCACCTTTAATATGTTTGGAACTGTAAGATGTATCAGTTTTCCAGCAAAGATGCCTGCAAACAAAGTTTCTCTCCGAGATTACAAAGCACCTGCAAAGCTTTTCCTATAGCAATGAATTTAATGTAGGGCTAGCTTTATGTGCCTTTCATTCAGAGGTGTTCACAGAAGCCCTTGTAATTCAAGAATCTTGCTTAATCTTATTTGTAAATTTAAGACATGATCCATAGCTAATGCATCACAATCAGGAGAACCACCTATATCTGTGGAAATGTCATCAACAATCAGAGAAGGCGATTCGATCCCAACTGGGAACGTATCACCCATCAAGATCCAGATCTTCTAGCCTACACCTACCAGCAATCTGTGTAGAAAGTGATGCACAAGACACTAAAGCTGTTTCATTTCAAGATGTAGACTGCAGGAAGTAACTTTATGATCATATGGTATGTATTATTTTTCAACAAGCTCCAAAGACATCAAAGAATTATGGACAAATTTTACACAGGAAAAAAACTATAATTTGTAAAAGATAAAAAAAACGTACCAGTTAAAATTTTGTAAGTACAAGTTTCTGTCAGCAGTTTTCTTTACAACAAAGATGAATGTTTATTTTGTATATATAAATTTATGATAAATCTACACCGACTACATATTTATTTTTTGGTAACTTCTGCATTTTCTTTATCTTCCAAACTTTCTTTCCTCAGATTACTGAATATCTTGCCTAATTATTTGTGAACTGCCTTCCACCAGACTGAGAGAATTGTGAAATACCTGTCTTTTATTTCCATTTCCTCCATTCCAAGCCTTATAACTGTTTATTCTGTGAAAAGTCCTGTTTAAAAATGTACTATGCTTGAGAATTTTTCTTTCTTAGTACTGAATACTTTGGCATGGCTTAATATTTGAAAGGTTTCTTTTGGGTGGTATGACACAGCAAATGTAGTTAGCTGTAATAGTGTAAAGCCATTAATAATGATTTTGAGTGCATGTGTGTGTGTGTGTGTGAGAGAGAGAGAGAGAGAGAGAGAGAGACAGAGGTGTATTTCACACATCCTGCCATTTACTTATTTACACAAATGGCATCCAAATTGCCAAATGCATGAATTGACAGAAACAAGTGCCAATTGTTGAAATTTACTAGCTTATGGCATGCAATGAATAGACTAATTGCTACCGGTTCCATTCACCAATTTCTATTCAGGCTACTACTTAATGCAGGGTCACTGGAAGAGAGAACCCTGGCCCTAACCCTGGCCCTGGAATCAGAAACGAGTACTTTTGCATTGTGCTTTACTTTCATAAATTAAACAAAACTGAATGAAACCCTTCAAGTTCTTTTTTGCACTTACCAAACATTAAATTAGCTTTAAAAAACTAGCTAAAAGTTCTGTCAACTTCTTAGCATTGCACTGTGGGAATTTCTCACTTATCAGTAGACCAAAGGATTGCTTCATAATCCATCCACTATCTTGCTTTTAAATTTAACTAAGCAATCACATAAGATCAGCAGACGTTTCTATCCTTCATAAGAACAAACTTAGACACAGCCAGAAGTTACGTAGTTAAAATGCAAACTTACTTGAACATAGTCATAAGAGGGCAAAAAAGGCGGATTAAAATTTGTTCATTTTTTACCCTGACATTTAAAACACTTCATTTATCTGCTCTTCTTTTCAAAAGAAAAAAATGTTTTAATCTGTTGAACAGAAGGACCTGAATGGACAAACTGACAAATTAAGAATGTACTTTCATAATGCAGCACCAATATAAGCTGAATGTTTGCCAAGCAGAATACATTATTCTTCATTTTCTCTCAGCAGAAATCCACAGTTGTAGTAGCACTTTTCTTTCTGAATGGGATCTCACTTCTTCTGCCATAATTTGCATGTTATTTTTAAAGGCAAATGACAACAAATGTTTGTGCAGTTAACCCTTGCACCCGGGTGAAGTGAAACAAATGGGAAATGTATCTTTCATACTTAAACAAGACCAAGACACAAAATACACCTACTTACCACTCACTGCTGCATTGATTTTCTGTCTCACAGTTGCGTGGGCTAAAAAAAAAGAGAACATCATCATTAGATATAATAACAACTGTCTTTCATTTTCCTTACATGGATTTCTCCTTATGAAAGATTGTAAGATGAGTATTATATCTATAAACTTTGTACGCTATAACTGCAGAGCTTCACATGAGAATTTAAATCCTTTACCTACAAATTTAAAAAGACAACAAGTCTGTTCATAATGAAGTTTCTACTTCAAATGCTTATAAATATATATATTTTTTAAAGTAAAATCACTGTGGGGAAAAGAAAACCTGACTAAAGAGAGAGAAAATGAAAGTAGAGGATTAACTTGCATAAGCCAAAATTTAATTGACAAAGTTTGCAAGTGTTGGAGTAATAAAATTAATTTTGATATTAACTCTGTGCCAACTAAAAGAGAAGGCAATCAACAAATTTTTTTTAAAAAGTTAAATATTGAATATTTTTAATGTTCTCAGTCACTGAATAAATAATTTTCTCTTCAGATGTGTCTTTAATTAAAAAGGTTTTGATAGATGGTCAACCAAAATAATGCATAGATTTTCATGTTTGTTTGGGAAGGGGAGACTTAAGCCACCATTGAGTGAAACAAAAACCTACCATTTACCAATAATAAAAAAAAAAGATACTATCTGTTATTTGTTTTCTTAAGAGAAGTCAAATTTTAGTTTTGTATTGTGGGCAAACAGGTTTTTTCTTTTGCCCTTTTTTTTAAAAAAAAATCTAGTTGCACCTGTACTTTTCTTGCTCTTCACCTTGGCTAAAGCTACAGTTAGGGGGACCTGAGGGGGCCTGGGCTATGGTTGGTATCTGACCAGTGATGAGATTTTTCTCACTTAGAGTCGATTCTGCCACCCTGTCTCCTACCAGAAGTTCTAGCAGACTTCTCTCTAATAGGGAAGTGCCACAATCAGACTATTCCTGAATTTTTCTTTTTTTTTTTTTTCCAATTTTCCATTGCTTTTGATTCAGTTAAAGGAAAGCCAAGTTCTTCTTTCCCCCTTATAGACACTGTTGCATGCTTCAGTAAATAAAATTGGCTTCAGTGCACCAATTTGCATTTTTCAGCACCCAGCATAAAAACTTTGAAACAAAATGAATCATCCCACCAAGCAGGTGACAACAACAAGTGACTGGTAACGGCATGTGAACATCATTCACGCTTAAGCATCTGTATCAGATTCTTAATAAAGGAAAGTAGCTAAGCTAATTGGCCACAACCATTGTACTTTTAGGCAGCTGTCATCCACAGCTGTAATTTGCAGACATGATGCAAAATACTAAGGGAAATAACTCGTGAAGTCTTAAAATAAATAAATATTTTTCATCAAAAGCAAGAATATGTTTTTGGAAATCTATTAATTTATTGACGATTTTTTTTAAAATGTTGATAAATACAAAAATTGATCATCCAAGTGGTTCAAGGCTGAATGTCTTTCACATCTTATTATATGGAAGAATCCAAAGCTGATGCTATAACTTTAATTAAATAGAATTTATCAGTACAAAACAGATGGATAAAAACAGACATACAATCAGTCTTTGTGTCTCAGATAGAGAGACTAGTCTGTGTTTACATGAACCTTAAATATAAACAGGTGCATCACATTCACGTTCCAAACAAAGAAGTCAACAGAAACTGTTTCCAAAATTAACAAATTGATCTTTTTCCAAATCCTGAAAAATACGGTACACTGATAAAATAGTGTTTTACCAAAATAAAACAAAAACAAACTCATTCTGATATCTGACCTCTGCTGACATAGTTTTAAAAAGTGACATGTAACGGGGAGTTATGTGAACAGCTCCTCGAACTTTTGCCAATTAAGCACAGCATTAGCATTTCTAAAAGTTTTCTTTAAATAACCTCAATTAATGTTGGTTTTTTTTTTTTAAAAATGAGATTGATTTTTAAGTAAAAAAAAAAAGAAAGAAGAATTTTGTGCTAAACCTGATACAAATTTTTATTGTTAAATAAGCTGACAAACTAACTATCCACAACTCAATAAAGATGCAATAGAACATCTCAACAAATCTACTAAATGGCACTAAAGACCCCTCCATCTTCTTAAAATCTATTAAAATTTCGTGTTGACAGATTGAAAGAAAAAAGGCAATAACATCAGACAACTATTAGGAGAAATTAGTTATATAATGCATCAAATTTCAATTAATTTAAAACTTTGAAAAAAAAAAAGAAGAAACAACATAAAGGATATTTTGCCCCTTCCAAAACACTCAAAGTCTACAGATCTCAGCTCCTGTTATCTCATTCTGCACACATGACACCACCATTCCTAGCCCAATTAAAGTATTAATTAGACATTAATCTTATTCCATAAAAACTCTTATAGACAGATTATAAAAAGGTTAAC
Organism: Nautilus pompilius; assembly: GCA_018389105.1. Classification (NCBI taxonomy): domain Eukaryota; kingdom Metazoa; phylum Mollusca; class Cephalopoda; order Nautilida; family Nautilidae; genus Nautilus; species Nautilus pompilius. Next base: position 410,035 of record JACATO010000632.1, on the reverse strand, counting down.
ATTAATGTTCCACTCAATTTAATCATGAAAAATTAAATTTTAGAAATTAGTTTACATTTTTAAGAACCCCCTAAACATTACCTCACCATTTGGAATACAAGCCCTAAGCTGTTTTCTTATACACCAAAACATGCTCACCACTATTCTGAAATATAAGACCAGGAAGCTGGCAGATATGTGATCACGGTTAACAACTTATCTTATACATAAGAAATCCTTACCTTTTAGACTCTTACACCGCCACCAAATGAATTGAAAGGAGGGAACTAATAATTAGTCAAAATTAACAGGGAATTTTTAGGAAAAGCATTACCTTATTTCTTTTCACTATCTAGATTGGAACTTATAGTTGTGTTTATTTTTTTTAAAAAAGATGAATTATAACCATATATCATAAGGTAGATAATGCAGAAAAAATATAACCTTTTGATTTATTTGAGTACAGTAAAGAAAACAAAGAGGAATGTAAATGAAAATGATCTTATACATTCCAGCCTACATAAAATTTAAAAAAAAAAAAAAAACCAGCATTTCTCAAACTGCTTATATTGTACTTTATTTTTCTATGAAAGAGATGCAGAAACATATACAGGGATTATGGCAGAAGGGAGACAATTTGAAAATGTTAATTTTTTTAAAACTTTCTTCGCAGTAAATACACTACAAATGAATGCAAACTTGGTCAGAGCTGGGTCATTAATAATGTGATTATTTCTGGAAATGTAACTAGTTTGGATTTCTTTGCCATTGCTGGTTTGTATTTTTTATTAATTTAAACACCCATTGCTATTTAAATGCCACCTACAATGCATTCTAGCTATCTACTTTACGCTGATGAACCTAGAGAACTGTAAACTTACAAACATCAATTTTACCTTTCAGCTTCTTACTGAAGGAACAGGGGCAGCAATCTGGACCAAACTTTCCACATGAATAGAAAGTCCCTCTAGTCTAGCCATGTACACCTTTTATTGGACTATCCTCAGTACCCCATACAAAACACAGCTGTCTCTTACAGGTATACATCCTTCCCTCCCTGTTGGACCTTTATTTGTTGAGTAATTCCTCCTAGGATGTGTAATTCTTAATGACAAATGAACAAGTCAGATAACAAATATCCTGTCTGCTGGGTAATTCTTTAGATCTTAAAACTCACTGCCTATAGTTACCTGATTGCTATTAGAATTAGACAAACAACTTGTATCTAAAACAGCATTAAAATGATGGTGTATAGGTGCTATGGCAGTAGTTACACATTCGAAATAAAAGAAAAGGAAATGATAGCCTTAGCCATTTCCTGCTAAAAATTCTCTTTCCCTGAGATGGCTAATTGATTTCTTGATGCTTAGTAATGTCTCAGCATTGACAACTTTTTCCTTAAAGTGAAAATGAAATATTTAATATTTCATCATTTCAAAGAGAGCAGAAACTGATTTTGTTGTTGCTGTATTTCAGCTGGTCAACAACCTATTTATTATCAAAGTCTACAAAATCCAGTTACATTTTATCTTAAGAGAAAATTTTAACAGGTTGTACAAGTATGAATACCTAGACAAAGCCCCAACACTCTAACCAACTTAGTGAATATGATTTAATAATGAAAACATATGGCCCCTAGAGAGTAGTACTAGCAGTTATAGAATTTATTGTGCATGTGAAAAGGTGAAAACACATCCAAAGACCAGATGCTAAATAAATTTTAGATATGAATAGTTCAATGTAAATTAATGTCTACCTATTGTATCATGGTCTATAAAGCTGCTACACTGCATACAATCAACACAGAAATCTCTAGGAAATATTATTGAATTCTTCTTTAAATTGTGATGCAGTTTAAAATCAATATGCTGATTTTCAAAAACAATGGTAAAATATCTTTAAGCTAAGGCCAGTTTTTGCCTTATAATTTTCAAACGGATATTTTATTAGGCTTTGTTTCATTGGCGTATCAAAATTACAATTAACAGTTTTCCTACTGCAGGGCCACAGTGAAACTTGTTGTTGTAATATGGTCACTCTGATCCATTAATAGAAATTTTTTTATTACATAACTTGGCTCATACCAAAACTTGTAAGAGTGTTTTTGATTGGTTTACGGCTAAAATAAGGTCACACTGGAAAAACTTGGCAGTGAAACAGCTAATATCAGAGTTTCATAGAATCCATTGTTTCTGAGGTTGTCTTTTTAAATTTCAATAACCCACCTTTTTCTAATTAGTTTCACTATGTTAAATTATTTTATTTTATTTTAGTTAAATAATACAATCTGATTTTAAGATACAAAAATCTCTCTAAAACACAAAACAAATATATATATATTTGTGTGTGTGTGTGTATTTATTTCCTTTCCAAAATATTTATGCCAAAATTTGGATATTTGAAACAAAAATGTGCTGAAATTTAAAATAAACATGCAGCTGATCATTACAGACTTAGCATTACTACTTATTTCTGATTACTTCAGATAGGTTAGGATGACATTTTACTAGACTCCTCAAAATCACCTCTCTGATTTCCATAATGTTTTGGTTTTTCTAAAGCAAAAAACAACTGGAGCCTAAATGTCTCACAGAGTTCGAAAATCTAATCGTTCCCCTTTTTAAAGCAAATGGGCAAATGTTACAAGTTGTAAAATTGCTTGCCCTCTCTCCATTTAAAGGGAAAACTAAACATGTGCACTCCACACTGTATTATGGATGAATGAATGAATTCAGGACCTATATTAATGAATATTTCTGCATTTAATTTGCAGAAATTTTTCACAAATGTTTGGCTTTCTCAAAGAACTACATTCAAATCCACAAATGTCATTACTAACTTTATACCTATATCCGTCAATAAGATTGAAAAGTGCAACTGCGTACTTCACAGAAATATAGCAGATGTGATTAGATATATGACCTACTGATATTTAGGTGATCACAAATGTTCTCTCCTCACTTGAAGGTTTCTATGTTTACAAACCACTTTTCCCTTTACTTTTGTTTGAACAGAATGAAAAATGTTATATCATGTCAAATAAAAAACAACCGTCTAATAGCAATTTGTATTCTTCTTACATAGGGAAATTTCTTTCCTTAAAATTCCAATGGCTACAAATCTTGTTTGAGATAATAGGAGATTTAAAATAGGGTGTTTCTTTTGGTTCTTTTTGCAAAATAATATAAATAAAATTACCTAAATTTAAAAGAATTAATTATGATCTTGATATATTTGAGATTAACATAAACAAAAAAGTCACCTGAATAAGATCAGAATCATAGTGCAGAAAGTGCACAAGAAACGATAACGGAAGCTCCTCTCCGCGAAGGATGATTTCTTGCAGCTATTAACATTCATTCATTTAGTTTGGAGCAACCATTACAAGTGTGAAAACCTGTCAGTCATTGGTGGCCATGATTAGTTATCCTGAAGAGTGGTCATTCACACTACTAACAGATGGCCACTGCCACACAAACTGATTTAGTACTCCAACAAGGCAAAGAAAAGAAAAATCAGTTGTTTTTTTTTTGGTAAACCAAATTTTTTAAGATTACAAAGTGTGAGATTTCTCCCCTCCAGATCCAGAACAAAGAGGTGGCACCAATCTTATGGTGTAACAACAGTATCATTTTTCCATCAGACAGAAATACATTCATAAAAATTTTCTCTATCTGGTGCGATGATAAATCTTTTCCTCTCCCTCCTCTTTCCAAACAGTGGAAATTCTCACAACTAGTAGAGAAAGAAATTTAATTCCAATCAGCTCCAGAAAAGCATTAACTTTAACCCATTTCTCTGTTATTCCAGCAATACTGCAATTATTTCTTTTTGTCACTGTGATGCTTCATTTGTCCAGTTTCAATCTTATTTAACGCAGTCTTATTTTTAAAATCTGAATTTTAAAGGAAATATGACAGAAAATTTGGAAAAATTTAATCATACAAAACAAAAAATAATAAACACGGCATAATTATAAATTGTGAATTATAATCATACATTTGAGGTTTCGGCATGGTTGATACTTTAACAGAAAGGTATGATGGAATCAATTATTATTGATGAAAGGAGTTTTGAGAATTGTATTATTGATCATTTTCCTTTGTTGCGATAAAGAGACAAGCAACAAATGATTAAACCTAAAATGAAAAACCTCCATGGAAAGAGTCCCCATGTTAGTTAGAAATGAATGGTAGTAAGTAAATCCTTTTAAAAAGAGGGAGCTTGTTATGTTTAAAATGAAAGTACCAACTTATTGCTGAGAATCTTACAACCATCCAGAAAAAAATCCCTTATTTCATGTTTATGCAAACAAGGTATGCAAAGTGTTAATGAATCAGTCCCTGTTACAATTCTGAACATTCAATTATTTATTTTTTTAAATGTAGAAAAGCAAATGCATAACTTTTTTTTTTAAATTTCAAGATTATTAGGCCCTATCATCATTGTAATCGGTCTTGTGGCAATGAGGATGTTGTAAACAAAATATGTGGGACTCTGACTATCAAAACCAAAGGTGAGCATCACTGCACAGAAATTAAAACCATTAGCAGCCCCATTTCTTTCAGCATCTCTAAGATACACATAAAGAAAGAAAAACAAGGAAACAAACAGATAGGCTTAGCCTACCATTTCCAGTACTAAACTGCAGTCTGAGTCTTGTACAAGTAATGTCATTGGTTGCTATGCCATATTTTGAGAGGTCTGAGCAGGCCATCTGTCAGCACTGATTTCTGATGTAATGGCAGCAGGATTGGCCCCAGGGTTAAAAAGTCTCTTTTGCTCTTCTTGACTCAACAAAAGAAAAGAAAAAAAAAAACATTCCTCTCCCTTTATAATTCAGAGATGGGTTGATCTTGTTTTTATTCTGCACAATTAAATTCACCCAAAACTTTACTTTAGCACAGTTATTTCTAACCCCCACCCTTTGTTTTGACTATTAATAACCAAGCAATTGAGTATGATTTGCCAAAAGGTTAAGCAGCAACAAATGAAATTTTAAAAAAAATTTTTATATTTATACAAGATTAGACACCCCCATCCATATATTTTTTAAATACCTGTAATCAAGTTGACAAGACACTAGTATGATACCACCATGAACCTACTGAACAGACAAAACGACTCATTCAAGAATCAACAAAATTGATTTAATTAGTACTGTAAACAACATGTATGGCTGCAATGAAAACCCCTCCTTTTAAGGGTAGACAACTGAAACCATGTTGCAAACTGTCCATTATTATCTGAACCACATGTAGGGGAGAATGGGACTAATTGCTACAGTAAAGATGAGCTATAATTGACGTCATATGCTTTGATCTTTGAAGATACTGACTATACCCTCATCTATGTTTAATTAGGAATTGCTGGTCCTGAAACTTACCTCAGTAGCAAGTAGCCCGGGTGATCTCCCTTATTACAGTCAATATCAAGTTGACGCCCCCTTGCTCATGAACCATAATGGCTTAATATTCTAAATATATAAATTAGCATGTAAGTCTAAGAGCACAGATTTCCAGATCTTTCTAGATTAACTGCTGATGCCTACACTTATGTTTATATATTAATCCGCTCTCTTTGTCTGCTCTATTAACTCATCAATAGGCAGAGAAACTAATTTTTTCTGGTTGTCTCCCTTGTAACAATCTCTCCAGTTAAAAGCACATCAAGCACCAGCACTGTAAAATTTCTAATAATCTACTTCACGGTTTATGCAAATTTTATTTACATTTTTAGTTGGTAAGGGAACAGTAAAGTCCACACAATTTCAACATATATCAATACAACTAAGGGTTCAGTTTCAATATTAAAACTGCTAGCCAAATCAAAAGAATATAATAGTTAATTAACCATTCTCTGTTGCACTCTTTTAAAGTGAGAGCAGAAAAAGTAATGATGTCAGAGCCATATGAATGACTTGCAGCATTGTGTAGAACTATGATGCTGTGGATCCACTGCTTTAGGTGCCCCAACGACCTATGGATTTTGGGGAAAGTGAAGTGATATGTCTATCAACTGTTGGAAGTTTAAATATATAAATATTTCCTTGAAAATAGTGATACAGATTAGTTATTGTAAATCAGCTAATTAAGTCTTAATCAGAAAACTTTCTAAAGCATTCTTTTTTTAAAAATCAAAATGATTCTAGTGTCATGTCTGAAGTTAATAACTCGGCGAAGGAATGGTTATTACTTATCAATCATTACTTTACTATGATTTTCAACACATTCCTATAGATCTATAGAATCTATCACTTTTGTAGCACAGCAATAATCAATATTACAAGTTTTAGATGTTAGCTATAGAATATGATCCATATAAAACAATATAACATGGAACATGAAAAATTTAATATTTTATCATTTTATTCAAAATAAACAAAAGATTTTATTATTATACTAAGAAAAGTTGACAATGTAAAACATTTTGTAGTCTAACAATTTTGAAGAATGACTGCTATCCTTAAAGAGTTTTCATGTACTGCACAGATCAGGCTGCTGCTGGTGATCTCCCTCAACTGATTACATAATTAGTTGCCTTTTCTATTCAAGTTTGGAAAATACAAACAATTTCAAGATTCCTGCTTGGTATGGGGGGGGGAGTGAGGGAGAGAGAGAGAATATTGCCCCTTTTAAATGTGCAGTAAAAAAAAAAACTTGGCCTGTGATAAAGTTCATTTGTATTTCTAGATTCCAGTTTCTAATATGTCATATGGTGAACTGATGGGCAGATATCTCTAAAAGGGAACTATCAGATTTTGCACTTCCAGCAACATTTTAACAATGAACAATGAAAGAAACAAAAAAAAAAATCACTGACAAGATAAAAGGAAAATGCAGAATGGTCAGTTCTGGAGAAAGGTAGCAACCTAAACACCACCCATATAGTGTTGCTTTTTAAATAAATACATTCAATTCTGCACAGCCATTAAGCACATATGTGCCAGATGAGACTGGATATATACACAATAGCAACTTAAAACATCAGATTTCTAAACTTAAAAGGAGACAATTACTATTAACTAAATACAGCACTGGAAAACATTTGGAATCTGGAATAAAATGAACAAATCCAAAAAAAGAAATGCCTATAACTTTAAAAATTCCTTTTTTCTTTTGATTATTCTCCCCCTTCATTAATTTGTAACATTCATTCAAGGTCAGTTTCTTTCTCTACCTTCTGCCTCGCTTGAAGTGTTATGAAAACTAAAACAACAACAGAAAATACAATAATGAGAGTTTATAAAACAACACAAAAAACTGTGGAAAGCAGTGATTTATCATGAAAAAAAAAAGATAAATGATAAAATTACTATTTTATTCTAAATATTAGGTTGTTACAAAATTTTGTCAGTTTTTATATTATGTTAATTTTGGGTTTTTTTTTTTTTTTGCAAGCTTGTGAAGGGGTATGTAGATAAGTTATATACCGTTTTGTAGCGTGTGCTTTGGCAGACAGTATGAGATGGATATTTGTTTCAGGGTTCTGAGTGATGCATGGATAGAAAAGTTTTTTGTGCCATTTTGCTCCACGAGTTCAAACCAGGCCACAAAGTGAGCGAGCCAACTCATAACATTAAGCGAGCATGGGGCAAGGGTACAGGAAGTGAGCGCACAGCACAACAATGGCTTGCAAAGTATTGATTAGATGTGATCCTTGATGATAAGGAATGTGGCGGAAGTCCTTCCAGCTGTGATGGCGACTATATGAAAGCCTCAGTTGAAACCGATCCAAGAAAATCAGTGAGAGAAATTGCTGGAGAGCTTGACGTAAGCACTGCAACTGTTTCCTGGCATCTTGATGTAATCAGCTAGATGAAAATGGTTGACAAGTGGGTACCTCACAAGTTGAATGAACAACAACAAAATCATCGAAAGGCAATCTGCTCTTCTCTTGTCATAAGAAACAAAAATGATTCATTTCTTGACCGAATCATTGTGTGTGATGAAAATTGGGTCCTTTATGACAATCACAAACAATCAGCACAGTGGCTCGACAGAAAAAAGGTGGCTAACCAAATTCCAAAACCCAGCCTCCACCCAAAGAAGGTCATGGGCATTGTCTGGTGGACTGCAACTGGTGTCATCCACTATAATGTCTTGAAACCTGGCAAAACCATCACAGCTAAAAGGTACTGTCATGGATTAAAATATTGTTCATTAGAATCTCTCCCAACAACAGCCAGCATTAGTGAATCAAGAGGCCCAATAATGGTCGTTCTCATGTTTAAAAAGGGACTCTTCAGAAACTGAACACATTGGGGTACGAAGTTCTTCCTCACCCAGCCTATTCACCAGACCTTTCTCCCACAGACTACCACCGTTTCAAACACCTCGATAGCTTCCTCCTTATGAAATCCTTCTCCAACCAAGCAGCAAATGAAACTGCCTTCCAGCAGTTTATTTACTCCATAAATCCAGATCTTTTTCAAAATGGTATGAATGCACTTGTAACTCATTGGCAGAAGTGTACTGATTGTAATGAAATTGACTCTGATTAATAAACTTCATGTTTAGCAATGATATGAAGTCTCATTGTTGTAGTAAATAACTGACAAAACATTTGTAACAACCTAATAAAACAACAGTAATCCACTTATCTGATAAAATAGTTAAAACACAAGCAATGGAATATAAACACGGAAACAGATTAAATAGTAGTATTTAAGCAGGTGAGAGAAAGGGAGAGTACTGTGCCGTGGTACTGGTGAGATGTCTTGTCTTTACTCTTGACCAAAATTGAACTTAGCTGGAAAGCAGGTCCGATGACAATGGGTTATTTAAGTTTCAAATCTATCAAATGTCCCTACTAGAACCCTTTGTTTTCAGATGTAGGAGTAAACCAGAGCGCCAAGAAGGGAAACCTGTGGTCAGCTTGTACTTAGCAACAAATGAATGCATCACAAAAAATTCCTCAATAAAAATAATGATGATGCAATCAATGTCACATCTAATGTGATGCATTTCTGAAACTAGGGATTTGCATAAATTTGGTTTTTGTCTCCTTGTCCCCACTGCCTTCTAACTACCAAAATATTGTACTGTACGTGTAAATTTTCACAATACTTAGGTCACCTCTGCAAATATTATACAAAACGCCATGACAAAACACAGTGTATTAAAAAATATTTAACTTCATACAATAGTAATGTGTTGAAAACATAACTGAAGATTTTATTTATTGTTCTATTTCATTTATTCCTCTCATCACTGCTATTACACAAAAGAAACATGTTTCACATGGCAATTTAAAAAGTGGGTGGGCCTAGCAGAGCTCAGATCATCTTGTTTTATTTTCATTAAAACATTTCCAGTTTTGCCGATATATAGTCTGTAAATTGCTCACCAGCGGATGCACCTCTGACAACTATGATGAGCGATGGTAAAAGCCAAATGTTCAAATACCAAACAAGATACTATTTAATACTGGCCTTGCCCTGATACAGTATTATTTTCCAAGTAGACATGTTTACATAATAAAGTTCAGAAATAATTGTTATTTTGTAAATTACTTGTAAATGAATTTTACATCTAAAATAATTTTTTTACTGTATTTTTGATTCATCAAGAAATATTAGAAATTAGAAAAAAAAAACAGATTTAATTGTCTAAAGTAAAATGCTAAAGAATTTTAAAAAATTGTAAACCATTTGTCTTTGAAGAATTTCCCAACCCATAAAAATTACTTTAAAAGAAAATTCATCTGGCCAAATAAATCGAGCAGGTATCAATAAGAAGGAGAGTTAACCATTCACATTTTGAAAGAAGCAACTAGAAGGGGACTCATCTTAAATGGCAACTATGTTTTTTTTTTTCTTTTTTCTTTTTGAAGATCTTAGAAGCACAGGACCCTAATACCGGTTTCTTCTGTTGCTGAATTAGATAGAACAAAAATTTCATTTAGAAAAAAAATTTTGTAACTAGTTTTTTGTCGGTTAATGAGAGGTGTCATTTATAAACTGAAAATTAGTCAACCACAAAATCTTTTTTTTCCTTTTAAGTATTAAACTTTATTTTGTAATAACCAATGAAATTTATTACCACTTTGTTGTTCCTAACAGAAGCCAACCTTGATATTAATTTTTAAATTCTTCTATTTGAAAAAAACAAACATTCGTTTTATTTCCTTTAAATATTACAATTTGATTCTAAAATACAAAATATCTCTCTAAAAACAAACAAACAATAGAAGTAGTTGCAACACAAATCATTTTTTCCAAATATTACCTTTCATTAACAACCATTTTGTCTTATCAAAGAAGGTACTACAAAGCATTTATGACAAATTTTGGTGATATTTGAAACAAAAATGTACTGAAATTTAAAATAAACTGGCACCTGATATAGATCAAACTGCTATAGAAATTAGCATTACTGCTTATTTATGATTACTTCGGGTAGGTTAGCATGGCATTTTACTGAAGACTCCTCATCACACCGATTTTCCTTAAGATATCTAGCAAAATGCTCTTTTCTGCTGAATAGTTGACCTGCTCTATGGACTTATGAATTAGGAGATTACTTTCAACTCTGACTAATTTTGTTTTATGCCACCAAATTCCATTGTGCATAAGAAAATAATGCAAATTTCTGAGAAAAAAAATTACAAAACAAAAGGCAATTCTGTTATTAAATAGTTAAATAAATTAAGGAGCATGCATTACTCATAATGAACAAAACAATGTAAGGATATTTTGAATGAGAACTCTTGTATGGCTATTACAGTTGCCTTGGCCATTGTATGTTCCTTCAACCTTTTATCAACCCAAACTTGAGTCATGACAATTCTATTGTTTCAAGTGCTGCAAGTGGCTCTTTGTCTTTGTGTGGAGTATACCTGAAAAATCACACCATTATCAGGGAATTCAAAATTTGCTTAACAATGGTCAAATTTTGTATAAAACAGCAGAAATGTTTATATAATGAAGTCAAAAAAACATTGAGAGACAACATGGAGTGGTGACAATGACTTACTGATGAGTAGTGATACCTAGCCATAACTCCGAGACAAAGATCAGGAGCAGGCAGGCGGACACAGCTGTTTAACTTGGTAAAAAAAGGTGTTATTAGCCAACTTTTGCAGAGGTACAGAGAAACTGATTCATTAATGATTTAGAAGATGGCACCCCATTGGAACTAATTTTCTCAACAACTGTTGCATTATCTATTTGGTTTAACGTAACCCCACTATCTCACATTCCATCCAGATCAAATGGTAGCAGGTTTGTGAAATCTGTACCTCCAATACTCTGCTTTAACACCAAAAATCACTATTTCATACTCTTAACACCAGCACACGAGGTTAGACTGAAGCTGTCTATGATTCATTTGCATTGGACAATGGCAAAATGGGGACATGTTCTCTTCTCTGGGAGTAAATTCAATCTTTTCAAATGGTTTCTTACTTGTATGGCATGCTTGTAACTAAAAAAACATAACGCTGACTGATGTGTGAGAGATTCTCTTTGATGGAATTGTTACAGGTCATTGATATCTAGATGAGATCATTTGACCTGTAGTTACAGTACTTCTATGCAGTCATGGTAATTGATTCAACTTCACGGATGATAATGCAAAAATAGCAGTAAAACCACATTCAAGAGAAAAATATTGAATTTTTTACATATCCTGCTCATGAACTCTCAAGACACACTGGATAGTGATCACTTGCTCTTGGAACCATTTTGGAAATGAATCAAGTTTTGACAGAAGAGTGGAACACATTTCCACAAAACTATCAGACATCTGGTGAATGCTGTGATGGACACTAAAGGTAGTCAGCATGCTACTAAAGGTCATGATTTTAGAATATGTATGTCACGAAATGCATAAAAAAAACATCCAAATAGTGCTCAAAACGAACTCTATTTGTCAAACTTTATGGCCATTTTTTTAATGTATGCAAATATTTAATCTCCAATAAATACATATATTACATCATAGCATCCCTACATTGTTCTGATCAGTAGGAGGTACCATGGCTAACTGTTACAGCACCAGTAATTTTTAATTAACTGTGAATTATGGTTCATCTATACATTTAATTAAAAATTACTGTGTTAATGTGCTGTTTGGATTGGATGAAGTGCTATACTGTGTTAGGTTGTATATCAAGAAAGCGCATTGTTCTGTACAGTGTTTGGCTATGTATCTCATGCTTGGGCTAAATAGTGAGCTATAAAGCATTAATGTATCTTTGTTATACTGAATGGTGTTATGTTTAGTAGCATTGTATTATTAAAGTGTGGTAAATGCTGCTTCATTGTGTATTGAGGCTATGCTAGATTTTGTGCTTTATGTTGCTTGGTTATGTATCTTGACTATATGTTAGGTTGTGCATCAAAGACACATCATCCTGTATAGCGTTTGACTGTAATAAATAGTGTGCAGCATTGATGTTTGTTTCAATCATTACTATACTAGATACTGTAATTTTTGGTGTTTGGTAATGTATGATTGTTGTGCCAGATATGGTGGTATAACTGTATGGCATTTGTTTTTTTAGGTAGAGTACTGTGTGGTGTGTGTATCATGACTATTCTGTAAGGCAGGGCTGTCTAACTGGCAACCCTCAATCAAGTTCCCAAAATCTTATGATAATGGAGCATGTACCTACATCTATCCATCTGTCTCTCTGCTTCTGTGTATGTGTCGCTCTTGCTATCTATCTATCTTTCTTACATTTTTTCAACATGGTTTTACACTGTGCTTCACTTGTCAAACCTTCACATCACTCATGCACTAGTAGCGGCAGCTATGTATCATGATGCCATCAAAATGGCACTAGTTGTTATGTTTCCAAATAGATCTCCACAGAGTTCGCATTCAGTGAGTGCAGTCTCTAGTTGTCTTTCATCAATATCAGTCTATATCGATTTATAAATTGTCAGTTTAACTTTCTTAGTTATCCTATCAAACAATGGCAAGACAAAGAGCACAAATGGATGAATATGTATCTAAAAACTGTTGAAAGGTGTTGCTACTTTTCTTCTTTGTAGATGGAAATCTCTTTCCACTTCTTGTTCCTGCCCAAGATTTCATTTTATTTATTTTCAAAAACCCTGTTAACTCTGTTACCATAGTTCTTCAAAGAAACAGAAATTGGAAAATTAAAATAGAGCATTTCAAGAAAAGTGAAAAAATGAATATTTTGTCAGCAATACCAATGGAAAAATCCTGTGTATTCTATGTATGCAAGTGTTATCTGTTCCAAAAGAATATAACTTAAAACATTACTATAAATGGTTCCATGAACAAAAATTTGATAAATATCAAGGAGATTCAAGAACAGCTGTAGTTGAGCAATACAAGAGCCAATTGAAGCAGCAGACAGGAATGTTTACTAAATTGATGAAAGTTCAAACCTCAAGTTTAGCTGCTGCTTATGTGGTAGCTTTGGAACTAGCCAAATCAAAGAACCCATTTAGTGAAGGAAGTCTAATTTAAAAATGTGTGATTAATATGGCAAAAGCCTTCAATGAAAACCACATTGCTACAAAATGTGAAACTGTGTCATTATCCCATCAAACAATGGCATGACTAATAGCTTAGCTCAAATAGATGTGTGTGTATCTTAAAAACTCTGTAATATTGTTGAGGGAGGTTACTTTTCTATTTGTTTGGATGAAAGCATTGATCAAATGGATGTAAGTCAACACTAGTTTTTGTTCATACTATTCAGCATGGCTTTTTATTCATTACTTGGTACTATCAAAAGAAATGTTATTCATGAAGTGTTTCAGAAGTGTGTGACTAAGTTGGGGGGGTGGGTGGTTGAAAAATGCTTATGCATAGTGACTGATGGGCAAAGGCTATGGTTTGATGAATAATGAGTTTTGTGGGCACTAAAACAAACAGGAGTTAATTTCCCTACAATTCACTGAATTATTCACTAGCAGTGATTGTGTGGTGAACCAATGAAACAACTTAATGCCATGAAAGTAGTTGCTAAGATAACAAATCTCATTCAAGGAGGCAAAGAGTTTCTTATATATCACAAGTTTTCACGTATTTTTAGAGGAATGGAAGCCAAGTATGAAGACCTGAATTCTGAAATATGTTGGTTGAGTGCTTTTTTTAGATGAGGAAAAAGATTCCATTATTTCTGAGAAATGAAAGTAAATCCTGGCTTTCAAAGTGAATTAACCTTCTTAATGGATATCACAAATCATCTGAGTTAAATTAAGATTTGCAAGAGAAGTATCAAAATTCCTCTGATTTGTTTGGCCATGTGCAGGAATTCCAAAACAAAATACAATTATTTAAACTTTGCCATGGGAAAAAATGACCTTACTCACTTTCTTTCATGTGCGGAAATAACCAAAGGACTGTGTGAAGGTGCAGATTTTATAGTTTTTTCTACCAATATAGCAGACATTTTGGTGGAATTTAATAAGCATTTCTTAGACTTTGAAAATATGACAGATGGCATAGCCTTGTTTAACAATCCACTCAGTGGAGTGATTTCAAACCAATTCCATCAGTTTCAACTGGAACTGCATGATTTACAGGCAGATCCTTTTTTCAGTGGAAGGGCAGAAAAAAGGGTAGAGATTTCTTCAGACTTTTGACACAAGAATGATATCCAAACATGAGACACTTTGGATTAAAGATGTGCTCTATGTTTTGAAGTAATTACTTGTGCGAAAGCACCCTTTCCAACATGAAATGTATAAAATCTTGTTACCGTTCTTCCCTAACAGATAAATCACTGAAACACTTGCTGAGACTCACTATAACCAACATAAATGTGGATATACCCAACTTTGTTTAAGAGAACGATTATCCTCAGTGTTCTCACTAATTTTGTTTCAACAAATCTGGTGGAGAAAGAGAGATGTGTAGCTAATAAAGATGTAAGGTATTGAAAAATGTGTTTTATTTAAAGATCCCTTGCAATCTTCATTTTAAATTAATTTTTAGAGTGCAGCCCCCCCCCCCTCCTGGTGGATATTTCCAGAGAAATATGGCCCTTGTGATGTTACAAGTTGGACAGCCCTACTGTAAAGTATCTGGTTGGGTGTCATGGCTGTTCTACATGTTATGTAGTTTGCTATTTGGTTTTGGAACCACTACTTTCCTAGAGGCATGTTGAATGGTTTTTGGATGTGTATTGTGTTATGATAAACAGTGTGCTGCATGGTTTATTCATGTATCATGAATCTGATAAATGATGTGCTGTGTGTTGTTTCTGTTTGTATCATGACTGTGCTAAATGGTGTGCTGTACATTGCTTGGTAGTGTATTATGTCTGTGCTCTATATGGCATTTAGTTGTGTTTTGAAATCACTACTTCCTTTAGCCTTTCTTTAAAAGATTTTGAAAATTAGAAATAGCAGTCTTCAAAACATTTATTAATGACTTTATTATATGAACATTTTAGCATGAAATTCAAATCAGAAATATTTGTTATACATATGTCAACATGTTGACATTTGTGTTTCATCAAGTACATAAGTATCATTTTAAAATTACAGTAATGGCGGCATTCCACAAACCACCACCTGATGGCAACTAATGGAACTAATGTGTGTCAAATGTTACAGGTCAGCTTAATGGAAAATTGCATTACATTTTGACCAGCTGTGTCATGATACTTACAATTAACTATTGTATGATATAATTTATTCATATATTAACATAAAAGGCTCTAGTGATACCTCCATTAAAGGCATTTAAACAAATAAAAAGAATGTACAGGAAGCTCTGAGGAGCACAATGATGGTTTAAGTATTGCCATTAATAGTACAAATCTCAACCAACTTCAAAGAGTATTCTAGTAGTTAGAGAACATCAAACAGTTCTACATCTTCATTACAACAGGTTACAGCAATTAAATGTTAAAATAATAAGCTGAGAGACTACTGTATATAAAAGACCATTTTTGTAAGATTGGTGTTTTATAACAGGTTCTAATGATCTTCTCTGTTTTTTTAAGTGGACTCTCTAACATTCTCATCTTTTGCTTTAAACTGGCATATCTAATTTCATCTCAAGTAAAATTAACTCAGTTCTCTATATACTATCTTTGTGCAAAATCTCATGATACCAGCAACCTTCCTGAGATAACTAAGGCTATCAAATCTGCAAAACTCCATAATGATGAATAACTAGCGAGAAAGCCATTGAAGTGCCAGAATATTTTGGAAAGTTACTCCAGGTTGGAACTTCTGTTAAGTATGTAAAAATAATTGGAATTTTGAAGATGTAGGTACAGAAGCTTTAATACCAAAGAATAAGAGTCTACAAAGAATTACATGATCTAATCAAAGAATTAATGCAGTAGCAAGAAATAAAATAAAATAAAATAAAAATTATTATTATTCACCAAGTGTTGTTACAAAATTTTAGTTAGTCTAAGAACTTGTTTTATTTAGAACTATCAAAGTGTTTCCTTTTTTTTTTACATACACCAGAATTCTGAGATACCTTAAGAACTGCATTGCTAAAGATTTTTTTAAAGATATACTTGTATCCTTTGAGTTACATTTTGTATGATATAATCCATTGTCATTTCTATACAAAATCCAAATTTAAAGACTTTTTCAATCAGATTTGTGTACAGACCTCTTCCGTAATAAGTTAAATATCACAAGTTCTGCACATCCACATTTACTTTATAATGCATGCTTGAAAATCATTTTCAGTAACTGGCAGAAGTATCTCTTGCATCAAGAAGAGCATTAATGTTGGTCTAGAGCAAATATTCTCATTTAAGTCAAATAGCTAGATGTCCAATATGAGAACATTGAGGGGAATTGTATCATGTGACTGCCACTATTCTCTCATAAGAGATATGATAGCGATCTGTTATGCTATGGGTTGGCATCACCATAATTGCTAGACTGATCTACACATATGCACATGCAACAGGTACCTACACCGGTACGACAGTGTCAGAACTTACATTGTGACGTTTGGAAGATGTCATGCACATGCTTTATATTTTAGCAAACCTGCCATACAAGAATTATTGTCCACAATGACAGAGATGTAAGCCATATATCCAAACTTTTTGTCAATAAGACACATGGAACATCTTGAGCAGACATATTTGGAATGCACACACCTTCCACATGATGTCCAAAAAAGAGTGACATTGCTCCAAGAGTTGCATACCAGAATCTTTAGATTCTGCTGGGTTGACTTATTAGGAGATGCTGCTACAGCCTGCTTAGATGCTAATGATTGCAAAAGTATTGACAGATGTGAGCACCACTGATCAGTGCACCTCTGTCTGCCATTTTTTAGAGAAACATGACATTATCGACACCCTTTGTACATGTGTAAAATATACCAAATTCTTTTTTATAAATCAATTTAGTAGCAAGAAACTGACAGGAATAGAGCAGGTATGCCTTATTTAACACAAGTTATAAAATATATCAATCAGGTTTAATAGCATAAACACAAATAGTTCAAAGTATTCTCTATCATTAAGATTCATGCAAGATTAAGAGCATTGATGATGCACGTGTGTTGATGTTACTATATCTGCTGCTTCACAAAGGACCACTAATGCTTGATTAGAAACACAACATGCATCACTAAACACAGAATACATCAAAGATTTAAGTGTTCACAGGAGCCGCTAACCATTAACAACACACACAAGATATCACAATAGTGGAAACTAATTTGCCTACTCCTGCAAAACAGAATACTGTTATTTTTTTTTTATCTGATATTTTATTTTTAAGGAAAATAAAAATACTATATCACTCTTGTGGAGAAAGCATCTGTTAGATCATTACTGGTTTTAATGGACTGAAGTTATCATGGTGGCATTTTTAACTGTTTCAGTGCTAAGTTTTCTCAATGTATAGCATATAAAAGTAGTAACTTTGGTAGGGATCAATTTATGCAATAAAAATTGCTATTAAAGAATCAAAGTGGCTGTTTTATAACAAGTTCAGCAGGCCACTGCTGGGTCTACAGTAGTTTTCAATGATGTTATCCAAGCTACAATGCATGGCCTGCCACACCTTACAGTTGGGCCAAAATGCTGAGCCTGCAGCAGCTAAACAGTTAAGTTCTTAGGTTCTAAAATCAAAAGAAATGTCAGTCACCAAGATTTCCCAAGCCATTACTATACAAACCAGAAATGACTCAATCATTTGTTGCTATTGTGTGTATAAATATCAATAATAGTAAAAACTGCAGCATTTGTGTCAATTGATGGCTATAATTTTCTGCGGATGTCAAAATATGGGGAAAGATATGCTACGATTCTGACAGAAAAAAATATGAAAACTCATTCAAAACCACTCAGGATAGATAGCTACAATTAACATACATATGCTTACATTAGATAAATGTTATCCAAATTTGCTTAAAAATAAGTTATTAGTTTAATTTTTTTCAAATTAAAAAAATTGTTAATATATTCCAGCTAGGTCTTTTCAGCAAAATGCTTGAACATATATTCTAGACTGATCACAATACATCAGAAAATAGAGATCACATTTAATTATATGAGTGAGGGAGAGAATAACAGTCACTGAATAAAAAAAAAAAAAATCTCGCATACCTTTAATCAAAATTTCTAAATGCACATGCTATGAATCAATCAGAATGGGAATGCCCATTTTTTCTGGCTTATTTTTAAAAAAATAAGGGAAACAGCCAAAACTTGGCTTTGATGATATTTTTAATACTATACTAAATTAATTTCATATTTGTTAAATCACTTGAGCAAATGTTCATAATTTTAGACATTATAAATAGAATTATCTAAAGAAAATTACATAAAATGCTGCAGACCAAATACTTTTTTACTTTATTTCATATAGTACAATGCAAAATGTTTTTATCATAAATAAAAAAGTGCATATCATTTAAACACTAGCATATTCATATATTTATAGACACATTGCAACATGGGAATATTATAGATCTGTATATAGATAAGGTTGTTTATCTGTGTCAGAAGTGTGCTTGCTTTTAATGTGGAAATCTAAATTTTGCATTTTATGTTCTGATACTTATGAAGATGCTGTTCATAAAAAGCGGTATGTGATTTCGGGTATTTTTTGTTTGCCAGTTATTTTGCTTATAATAGCATTCTGCATTTTTCTGTTATGACATTATTACATATCGTCTGTATGCAGTGAAGAAAGCCAAGATATTTGCTATAACAAACAGAGTGAGTAGTTGTTACTAAAAACATTGTATATCTTCAACAGGTGCTAGTTACTAAGGCAGTGTTTACATATCACATTTATCAAAGGACATGGTCTAAATGGAAGTGTTGCTGTAATGAACCCATTTCTGTTGGGCTGCTAATAAGATGAAAAACTTAAAATTTGATGACATAATACTGGAGCCAGGTGTTTGGGCTAACAACTCAAAACTAGGCTTATTCGGTGAAAGAAGGCAAATTTTACCAAAGAAGGAAAACAGAAAAAAACTATTAGAGATTAGACAACAAATTGTGAGTCAGAGATTTCAGGAAACTAAATAATATAATGGAAAAATGAGTACACCACATCATGCTGGTCTCACATGACCAACCCTCCTGGCATATAAGCTGAGTTTCAAGAAAATGACCTTAAACACAGGAGAAACTATTTGGTCCTGAAATGAATAGTAATCCCAGAAGTGAGCCAAATCTGTGATTTGCTTGACAGTAAGGAAGGTAGTATCCCTGAAACTTTTCTATATACCATCAAAAGTATGGTGAGATTTCTCCTATCATTTTCTGTGAATGTGTACTTATCCACAAGTCATGCATGACCAGTGTGAGTATGTGTGTATAATAAAGGAAGATGGATAATAATATAATATACAGCCTATTTGCAAATTTATGGCACAAATTTTCCACAATGTGGTTAAAAACTTTGTTTACTTTGACACTGATCAACATCAGTAATATAACATTATTTACTGAACCATTGTGTAGCATTATTAGTCTAATTTCACTTTTTTTTTTTACACAACAAAATTACATCACAGTAAAAAAATTAATGTAAACAGTAAACATTTACTAAAAAAAAACTAAAATCTGCACAGTTGCAACTCTCACCACTTTTTATGATTTTATTTCAATGTTACTTTATTTTTAAACATACTCGAGATCCTTCTGATAGACTTCTCAGTCATGCTCTATCTCTTAACAGGTTGTCCTATAATTATTTACAAGACTCAAGAGAGTGGGCATAGCAGTGCCCCCTTCCAGTGTCCGTCAGTTCAGTTAAGTGCTCTCCACTCTACCTTCAAAAACTTCTGACCCCTAGCTACCTTAAAATACCCTTTTAGCACTCTCTCTCAGGAATTTCTATGCTACTTTGCAGTATCCAGATGAGAAACCAATGGTTTCCAGTGTTTCCCCCACTGTTGGCACCTATGTCTACTGGGGTTCATCGTTTCACTTTGAATTCTTGGCGCATCTTCATACTTTAATTTACTTATATTCTATATTATCATGTGAATGTTAATTCAAATGATCAAATCTACCTTTTCTTTACTAATCACAATTTTTTTTCCAATGTCAAAGAAGTCAGGATCTGATTTTTCAACAAGTTGCCATATTTACAGGCCAGGAAATCAGCCTGGTGCTCAAACCTTCCAATAGTTGCCAGGTGGCTACTATGTGGACACATAGCAGTTAGCTAAGCAAAAATTCCCTATTAGAGATTTTCAAATTTTACATGTGGGAGAAAAGCAGAATACCCAGAAAAACCCACTCAGCCAGCTAGTGAAGTGCAAGAATAGCCTATGCCAAAAAGACAGGTATTCCAAACTGAGCCAATCCAAATGGGATCCAAATTCACTGTAACAGTTCAACTATCTAACCAAACAGACTACCACATTGTCCAATCATAATTATCAACTGAATATAACAAATAAGTAATAAAATAATCCCAACTTCAGAGTTTTCCATTTTGTGTCTTTTATGTTTGTTTTGTGAGTATAAAAATTTGTGATATCAAAATCCATACAGCAAACAATCATACATAACTGAATACCATAGAGTACCATGCACAAATATGGTGCAGACAAAGCTGTCTGTGGTATTGTTGATGATCTGTAACATGAGGTATACATATTTGAAAAATACCAAAAACTAAGATTACTGAAATTTCCCTAAAGCTAATGATGTAAGTTATTAATTTTAAAAAATGAAGTAAATTAATAAATTAATTGATTATTAATGTACCACAGGTTTCCTTTCAGTTAATGTATTATCAAAGTGTATTTTCACCTGATTTTAGAATTATTATTTTATCTTTGGTTTCATTTTTAAAATTTGTTATTTTTGAGTGTTCATTACTGGAGCCATTTTTGATTTTCATTTAAACAAGAAATTTCACTTGTCCCATGCACATCACTAATATGCACATTTAGCATAACTACAGTTTATTATTAATGTTCTGATGTATATCAAGTATTAGTAGCTACTTCCTTAATCCACATACACTAATTACTACTATCTCTTTTTTTTAAAGTCTTCCAGGCAGGAGAGTGTACAAAAAGCAATACACTAGTTCCCTCCCTTACTTTAAAAATTTGCTCACTTCTGTGGATATGCAACATTTCATTCAGATGAAGAAAAGCAACCTCATCAAATTGCATGATTCCTGAAATGAATTTTTTTCACCAGCATACAACTAAAAGCTCAAAATAGTGTTTCCATGACAACTGTTTCTCAAGTGGATTCCAGTTGCTTGTGAGGTTCATGTTCTGGAAAATCTCTAGTGACAGCCACAAAAGGCTATTACAAAAAAAAAAAAAAAGTTTAAAAATTAACAAACAAAAGCAAAAAAAAACATTATGTTCCAAACTCATTTTCCATTGAAAAATTTTCTAAAAAGTTAAGTCTATTTTCAAATATTTGAAATCCCAATCCATGTGCTTAGCCCTGACAACAGATGCAGAATACAATGCTCATGACTTCTGTTACTACCAAGATTCATAGCCCAAAACTAAAGAACATCAATTAAAATATGTAGTTAACCATGAATACTTGGCATTGACCTGCTGTCAAATTTTAAAAAAAAGAAAATGCTAAAATCTATTAAAGAAATCTTGCCAATAAATGCAAAAAAAAAAAAAAACTCTCTCTCTCTCTCTCTTGTAAATACAGTATAAACAGAAATCGATCCTCTATGTAAATAGTCATCAAAATATATATAATTCATCTGTATAATAGCTAGTTTCTGCCAGGCAGTCTGATTTCCTCCCATATCTAAAAATTAAGGGTTTTAGTAGGGATGGTTCAAGTGTTCTGTCTCTTCCAAACACCATACATTCATTTCCCCAGTAACGTCAGAAGTGCTGGGCCCCACATGCCAAAGGTGGATAATGGATAGCTGTGGCACTATACTTCTTCACCAGAATTGTCTCTCCACTCTAGAGAAGTTATTTCAGTTGTTGAGACCAGAACAGCAAAGCTACATAGAACCAGTTAGATTTCCAACAAGATACTCCATAAAACAGACCTTTTCAAGCAATTCTAAAATTGCAGTGCATTTAAGTTTAAGACTAGTTAAATGCATATTTTCCACATTAAAATTTAATCTCTGCAAGTTCTTCGCTCAGTAAACAACCATGTATGCAACCTGAACCTGGCTTTTATCTGCTAATAATTTATAAAAAATTCCCACAATGCAACACCATGAAAACTCACAATTAGACACCAATTTCATCCAGATGTTTAGCCACAGAATTGGTAAGACAGGTGAAGTAAAACACTCAAACAAAAGAAAATGAAAAATTTTCCAGAAAGAAGTCCTGCTAAAAGAATTAGGTAAAAGAAGGTAATAACTAAAAAAAAAAAAAAAACAAAAAACAATTTGCCTTGGATATTCTTTTAAAGAGTTACAGAAATTCTACTGACTTCTACTTAGACATTTTTTGCAGCATGTATTGTGAGAATTTTATACATTATCTGCCGACAACACCAGATCTGGATTGCATATCAGCCAAGTAAATGAAAGAGAAATATAAAACGTTAATCATTAAGGTGGCATCAAACCTCTCCAACACAGCTACAATCAGTGCAATGGAAGTATTACTGCATGAAATAAAAAAAAAGAAGAAGCCTATTTCTACAGAGACTATACAAGGAAGAAATCATCCAGAACAGCCCCAGTGTTTCTTTTCAATTCAATTCTACTTCAAGCAGGAAGAATGGGGGAAATTTTGAGACAAAGTCAGCTCCTGGCATTGATCTTGTTGCTGCATTTTAACTGTTTCATATTCCTCTGTCATTTGATCCTGGTTTAAAATAAAGTATGCATGCCAGTTCATATTTAATTAACTTCTTGGTGGTTATTATTAACTACTACTCCAACATACTAAACAGATTTTGCAGAGTGGTCATTTATCTACTTATTTATTCCCTCCCCATTGATAATTAAAACTGAGAATTAGCTTTGTGAACAGAAGAATCATCCAAAACATTAACCCCACCCAATTAAGAGCGAAAATCCTGTTCGTTGGAGAGGGTGAGATAATTATCAGTTTTGAAGTTTTTCTACATTAGCTAACAATATAAAAAACAAAAGTCATTATTTTTAAAATGTAGGCAAGTCTACTGGGGGTAATTGTTTCAGCAACAGTAATTCCTAATTAAATGTACAGATGGACAAACCATACAACATCTATTAGAGTTTCATCTATATGCTTAATTATGAATCACTGGAGCTGTAACAACTACCCTGATGGTCTTCCCCTAAATAATAAAACAATATTTATAAATCCTTTATTTTAGCTTGTTAATATTTCTTATCTTGTAACGTCTACTCAAACACCCTCTCCAAACTCTGAAGATATGTTAAGTATGGTTAGTGTGCTAAGAATTCCACTGATCCTGCTGTTTCATCCAGTGCCTTGAAAGTCTTATATGCACATAATTGTGTACTTCTCCTGAGACAATAGCACTTATAATGTCTACAGATCTGGCAGAATGACCTGGAAAATGAATCGCATGCACAGTCTATGTGATCCTGAAGCCAATCAACTCAATGTGTTAATGATACAATTTTCTTTTTTTTTCCATCACCTGGTGGTACATCACCTCCTTTGAGATGTCTTCATTTTATTTTTTTCCTTTCAGAGCATAAACAAATATAAAAAATGATTGCCTTTTTTTTTTCTCATTCTCCTCTAAATTATCAATCTTATGAATGAAAAAATATTTGGTAACAATGATGCTGGTGAAAAAAGACTTCTGAAACATGGGTTCATTAATTAAGGTGACAAAAAATGCCTAAACTAACCTTCTACTCTTATCTATTTTTCTCTGTTGCACTCTAGAAACACTTGCAGAAATCTGAATCTTCATCTTTTTAAATACACAGAAACTCACTTATGCACTTGAATGGGGCCAACTCCATGTTGAATAAGTGGAATGTTAATTTGGATGGTGGCTAATTATAACTGCACCCACAAAAAAATCCAATTATGAGCCGGAAACATGCTGTCTGTGCAGTAAGTTCAAAATTAAGTTAGAGGAAAGTAAAATTAAAAAAAAAAAAACATAATTATAAAAAAGTAAAATTATCCAATCTCTATAACTCTCAATCCTTTTCCTTTTTTTGCCTGTTTATGGACTCCAAGTTGAATAAGCTCTGTCAAATGTTTAAATATGGTCTGTATACACCCTCTCTCTCTGCAGGTGGAATGGAAATAAAATGAGGTTTTCAATGGGTTAGATATATGTTGCAAAGTTCTTGTGTATGTATGCATGATGGAGGCCAGTTGGACAACCAACAATAAATGAGTTTCTATTGTACCAAGTTTAGTGATCCATTTTGAAAATTGGAGTTTTTCTGAATACTTCATAGAAACAAGCAATCCCTTTTCTGTTTACAACAAAATATATGTATAATACAAGCAGGATAATTTTTTCACACTTTGACAAGAAAATCTGCATGAGTTTACTGTGCTAATGGAGATGTTAACATTGTATTTGTCAAAGCCTTTACCTGTAAATGATACTGTTCTTATTTATGGTAGGTTCAGGGTAATGTTTCCCTTAGCAATCTAAAATTTCTCTCAGAGGATCTCCTGCTTTCACTCCTTTACAGTCTTTAGATCATCTCAGCAAATAAATCTTATTGCTTTCCTAATCTCTCACAGGACAAAGAGTATCATGAAGTGATAGCCTTTTGCACTAACAAAAAATCAATATACATTATCACATCCCACACATTCAAATGTATCCACCTCCATTTAGAAATCTGTTGAACTTTAACTTTGCTTCTAATATAAAAGAAGTTTGTTTTCTTTTAATACACTTGAGAAATATGTATACATACTTTAAAATTTCTCATACATTTAAAGAAATATAATTACATTATTAATATAGCAAAGTAAATACATCAGTTTTTTAAAAACCATCTAGAGTGTAACAGCACCCTAACTCTGATGTCCATCACTAACAAGGTCTATGCTTCCCACCCAAACCTTCATTTAGGCCATATTCTTGTCTTAATTATTTTTTTCTTTGTTCTCAGAGAAATTTCTTTTATTCTTTAGTCTTCTGCATTCTTCATTTGCCTTACCCCTTGTTCTATCTTGACTTTCTCCATTTGTGCTCTATAAATAGCCAGTGATGTCAAAATATCCATGTACAAATTCCTTATTATTTCAACTAGATTGTCCACTAAACCAGTTTCCTTTAGGGATTTTACAATCTCATTGCACATCACCCTGTCAAAAGCATTTTCTTAATAGACTTGTTAGAGATAATCATAGGATATATAATAACATAGACTTTTTAAAAGATATTTTAAAACACACACACATACACTGTTATTTTTTATGTTTAGAGTAAAAAAAGTCTTAATACAAGTATTTTCAATTCCTCCTTTAATGTGATTCATCATATATTAGTTGTTCTTAACAATTAGCAAAAATTAGAGTTCCTAATCTTAAACATCAAGGATCACAAAGGAGTACAATTGAGATATAAAAATTCTAAAAGGTGACAAATCTTTTTTTTTTTTTGTTATTGATCTCTCAGGTCAAAGACAACAAGCTGAACCTTCAGTAACAACATGGTAAATCAATCAAACAAATGGCTCAGAAGAATTATTTTAGTGTTAATATTCAGTACATTCAAATATGCATTTGTTTACAGAACCTAGAAGACCTTCTGCCCTTTACAAACAATTATACCACATATTTATGTACTACACAGACAGACATTCTGGCTTTGTATATATTCCCTTCCTTTTCTCCTTTTACTATTAGGTATTGTTTAACAACAAAATGATAGCAAATTACTACAGGATGCTAAAGCAGAACACCGTTTTTTTTGAAGATTAAATGACAGTGGTTCAATAAAACAATCATCCACCTGCTCTAAGATCCGCAGCAGGAAAAACTGCATTTTAAGGTTGTTTTACATTCAAAGAAGATGGAGAGAGCAGCAACAACAAAAAAACAAGCAAAATCTAGAAGGTTAACAGTGAAATTACATCCAAGTAGATAAAAAAAAAACAAAACAAAACAATTAGAGGCAACATGGCACTAATAGGGGGCCTGCGGGGATACGCATGGCTGCATTTTTAAAATAAATACTGCTGCTTATTTCATAATAAATGGTGGCAGCACATCCCCTACTTTAAAAAAGCACCCGTTTGCTTCTTCAGACAATAAGTTAGAAATATGCTCTTCCTTCCCGCATCTCTTCATCCACCTTAGAAAAGAAGCTATCATCAGTTGATGCTCTCAAGAACATGTACAATCACAGGGTACACTATAATCCTAAGAAATAAACAATGAGTCTTGAAGCATCTTCTTATTCCTTCCACAACAATAGTTAGAGGTTCATTTTCATTCTTTGTATTTTTACTTTAACATTCCACATCTAATAAACCTGGGAAAAGGGGGGGGTGCCACAGCACCAGTGATTTCTAATTAAACATACAGGTGAAGATGTAAGCAACACCATTCATCTATATTGGAAACTACTGGTGCTGTAACAAGTTAACCCTGTGACAGCTAGTTCATCTGTAAGTTCTCAGTAGGTGTCATGTGACTTCCTGTTTCTCGCTACGTTTTAAAAAAAGAGGGGAATTAGTTACTATGGAATTCTACTCACACTTGAGGCGTGGCAGTAGGACTGTGAATGAGTACACAGTACTAGTATCGGTAATAATAATAATAATAATAATAATAATAATAATAATAATAATAATAAATACATAAATGAAATTAAGTAGAGCAGAGTTTCCAGGCCCCACTGAGGAATAGTCTAACTAACCCCTGGAGTAGCTGTAGCATAACCAAACACGTAAATATCCGGATTTTCTAAATCCTTAGCAAAATACATCTTCCAAATAATAAAAGAAACAAGGATATTGGTTGTTATTATTATTATTATTATTATTATTATTATTATTATTATTATTATTATTCAGCCACGCCATTCTTTACAGACACAATGGCGGGGGGAGGATGACCGATGAAGCCGATGCAGCAGCAGCAGCAGCTTGGCTGGACGGTGAATAAAGTAAAAGTAGTAGCCTGGGTGTAGGGGAGGGGACGGCCGCTAGTCCCCACTACTTTCAATCGTCGTCTATCACAGTCCGCGCAAGCAGACGACACATCTCGTACAGCGGATGATGGGAGCCCGGGCCCTCCCCGGACACACCGCCCGCAGACAGACCCCTTTCTTTCTTTTAGAAATTATTGTCATTTGCAGTTAATGAAGGAAGAAGAGTGGTTACCTTTGCCGTCCTTCCGACCGCCGCCGCCTCGAATTCTGCAGCAGGGCCACCCTGGCCAGCAGCTCGTCCTTTTCCCGGCCGACCTTGGCCAGCTGAGCCCTCAGACCCTCGATTGTTGCCGCCTGGCGGTCAATCGTTTCTACTTTCTCCTCCAGCAGTTTTTCGTACTCCCGCACGGTGGTGGGGCGGACCCCAGTCATTGTTCCCCCACCAGTGAGCCGGCGTTCACGACGACCACAGCGCCCGGGTAGCGCGGCCCGCCGCCATGTTTGTACCGTCTGCTCCGCTGCGCGCCGCGCGATAACAATATGCGTGGAGAGAGGGGAGGGGGGGGTAATATTCCCCCAAATAACCGGGCCGCCTACGTGATTCACTCGGTGGTGGTAGTCTGGCAGGACAGGGAGAGGAGGAGGAAGGAAGGAAGGAAGGAGAAATCCGTTAAATATAACCTGGCCCCCCCCCCACCTCGGGGCGCCATCACCGAGCCAAGCAATCAGCGACAGGTAACCGAAGTGATATATTAGTCACTCGACCGTCCTTCGGGCCGGCTCATTAAACACCGAAAAAGGGGCTCCGAAGACTATCGATCGCTCAACCCCCCCCCCTTTTTATACTTCTCCCTCCTCGTTCGCTTATTTCCAGTTAGAAGCGACGACCATAGATTAGGTGGGGGGCGGAGTACCCAGCCTGGTTACTTTGTGGCTGAGTTTCTCAGGGACACTGCCACCGACCGACCCCTCCCCCACCCCCCGGACAGCACAGAGCGCCTATACGCCGCAATAGGGCACAATTATCCTTCCAGAGGAGGCCGGGGACACCCAGACACACAGCATTGCTTCTGCGTCAATGGCTCTCGTGTAGGACAAAATGGTTTCAAACGGTAATTATTCCGCGCGACTGTCACGTGGTATGAGTTGTCTCCCCGTGGCTATGAATCGCATATTCATTACTACAGGTGACCGTCTGTCGTCACCTTATAAAGTCGCTGAGCCGACCAGTTTTAAGTCTTCCCATATTTAATAATAAAGTCGGAAAGTTGCAGTGTATCACAACACAAAGCAACAAAAATAGCGTTACAACTGTTCTGCAACAAGGCGTTTTCAAGGTGGAAATGAGCATAAAGTTGATTTTTAGAGAGTATTTCTTAAGATAAATTTGAATTGAGCATTATTATTATTATTATTATTATTATTATTTTTCACTTTTAGGGAAACCTTAAAAAAGCACCTGGCGTCTATATATTCACTTCACACTAACCGTGTCACCATATGGTGCCAGATTTCCACAACTGTGCATGTGCAGAGCGGTTACTATTTTACCAAAACAAATTATATTATAAAACCAGGTATAAAAGGGGTTGTTGTTTTTTTTCCTCCTATACTTTTCTATTTATCTGATTATGCTCGAAGGATTGTATGTCGTAATCATCCCTAGATGTAATGGAAAATCGTACAAAAATAGCCAATAAATATATTCTCCCCTCCTCATTCCGCGCACTCGTAATAAGATCGCTATCACAAAAGATGCTGGGAGTTGCTGTCGTCTTGGCGACGCAGGTATGGCTTTGCTACAAAGTGGAAGCAGAGAACAGGCCGCCAATATTGCAAAAGCTTTG
This sequence comes from Nautilus pompilius, assembly GCA_018389105.1. Classification (NCBI taxonomy): domain Eukaryota; kingdom Metazoa; phylum Mollusca; class Cephalopoda; order Nautilida; family Nautilidae; genus Nautilus; species Nautilus pompilius. The sequence continues at coordinate 380,759 of JACATO010000632.1, read as the reverse complement.
AGTTCGACATGAAGTTTAAACGATCTCGCGCTGATGAAGTCTTTGGGAAATGCGGCGAGGTTAATCGATTTATCATTTTGCCTCGCAAACAAAGCAGCCATCATCATCAGAGCCATCTGACAGGAAATGCTTAGTGAAAAAGTCAAAATGATAAAGGCTTTCAAAAACCAGTAATACATTCTCGTAAACATCTTGCAGTGAACCCCCTCCCCCCAACTTCCTGTGATGCAGCGGGTACTTGTGAGAGTTATAGCTACTCGTCCAAACTGAAAAAATAAGTTCTCATTTTTAAAAATGCTTCTCCGATTAAACCTCCATGTTAAATAGGATTAGACGTTATACATAATATTTCAGTATGTACATGTGTAATTGCTTGTATAAGGTACAAACTTGTCGGCTTATTCAAAGCCGTACATTTCCTTTAATCTAAAGATTAAGCTCAGCGCCACGCAGTAGAAGCGGCCGACGGCCGCGATGGCTGAGAACCCTCTCCTTCCTACTCTTTTTATTTTCACCAGTAAATGAAAGAAAATGAAATTTTGTATATACAGGAAGTCCCCGAGTTACGTAATACGCGACTTACGTAAACAATTCCCGCAAGCCCAACATTTTTACGTTAGGAGACCGCTGCTGCTGCCGCTATGCGGTCGTTTCCGCAACTTACGCAGAGTTTCTGTGATGCTATTACGTGATCTCTCTCTCTCTCTCTCTCTCTCTCTCTCTCTCTCAATACTGACGTCATCTCTCTCTCTATGTTAACTTAATCTCTCTCTATGCTGACGTCATCTCTCTCTCTCTCTCTCTCTCTCTCTCTCTCTCTCTCTCTCTCACACTGCGCGCACACATTCTCTCGTCGTTAGTCACTACGCACAAAGCATCTCGTGCATCACTCGTAGTTTTTCTTCGAGAATTTTCGTTTTCTAGTGATTTATTCGCCCTAATCATGACTGGGAAAGGGTGAAGTGGCGGTAAAGTGCTGAGCCCGCGTGTAAACGCACTAAAATAGACTTAGAAATGAAGATAAAGATGATAAAGAAATATGAAGGTGGACCATCTTTATCAGCCATTGCACGTGAACTAGGTTTTTCGGTGTCGACAGCGAATACTATAGTTAAAGATGCTGTCCGCATTAAAGAACACGTGAAAGGATCTGCACCCATAAAGTCTACAATAATAACGAGGTGGTATCTATAAAATGGGAAAATTGCTTACCATGCCGATGGAAGACCAGATACAATGGCGTGTTCCATTAAGCCGTTATACGATTCAGGGAAAAGCACGGAGCCTTTACTCAGACATTAGAGAAAAGCACGTGACTACTCCGGAAAGTTGTGTGGCTGGCAGTGGTTGGTTTTATAGATTTAAAAATCGTGCTGGTTTTCATGATGCTAAAGTGAGTGGTGAGGCTGCTAGTGGCGATGTTAATGCAGCTGAAAAGTATCCCAATGTGTTGAAAGAAACAATTGAGAAAGGTGGTTATGCGGCGAAACAAGTATTCAATGTTGATGAAACGGGGTTATTTTGAAGAAAAAAGGGGCCTAACCGCACGTACATTTCAGGGGAAGAGAAAACAATGCAGCGAAGGATAGACTGATGCTTTTATTTGTGGGCAAATGCGGCTGATGACTTTAGGCTTAAACCGTTCTTTGTTTACCATTCCGAGAACCAAGGTGCGTTCAAATGGATCGGTAAGGCAATGCTTCCCGTTCACTATCGTTCAAATCCAAAAGCATGGATTTTTTGTCATACGTATACTGTATATTTACACATGTATGCTAGGCGATTCCGACTTACGTAAAATTTGCCTCATGTAAGTCGGGGTGTTCCTGTATAGAAGTCGTGTGATCACACGGGTTGGTTTGTGGTGGTGACTTGAGCACTCACTACGTTTTTGGAGATTGTCCAAGAGATTACAGATCCTGCTTTGTTCATTCGCTAGATAATTGCAAAAATTCATATGATTACGAGTTCTACATAAAAAAAAAATGATTTCCAACTTAAAAAGGGATTTGGTCTTGGCCTCAATCACTCGTGGAATCTCGTTTCTTGTTTATTTTTCATCTTTTTTTAAAAAAAAAATCGAATACAAGAAATGATTTATAATTATGCCCGATAGAATTTAAACCAAATCAGAAGTTTGAGTCGGTGTTCAGCACAAACTGCGGTCCCTTCACCGCGGCCATGGAAAATAACAATCGGCGATGTCGGTGCATCAGAGCCTCCATCACACAACGAAACGGTTCATGACGGAGAAAAAAAAGGTCTGATAAAAAAATCAATCAGAAGTCAGAAAAAAAAAATTTCCCTAAAGGAATTATTGATGACGTTGAATCCCTGGAAAGGTTTTGCTTGTCTTGTTCGCTGGTTGAGAGATCGAAAACCCATAGAAAACAGGTTTTTTTTTTTAAAAAATGGTCAAGAAAGTAAACCACATATCTTGATTTTGCCTCCCCACCCCCACAATATCATGCAAATTTTGAAACTGGCTCAGATCTGCCCGGACTTCTATAATTCAGTGACCAAAAGAATCAGCAAGTTTTCTTTTTTTTAAAAAAATACAAAAGTCTGATATTCGAAGACAAAAATACACTGGTAATTATTGAAAATAGATAGAATAGCCTAAGAGAAAATTCTGACAGGACAGGATTTAAATAGAAAAGTATCTGCGGTCTCAAGCGGTAGAGAATCGAAATCGACGTCGAGCACACCACGAATATGTCCCAAAAACTTGATCATGGCGCCATATCTGTGCGATGAAGCCCCATCCTTCCGATTCTCCTTAATTGGAGACCGCAAGATGCCGAAGATCCTACCTTAAAGTTACATTTTTCACACAGATGTAAATCTGAAAAGATAGCCGTTATTTTAATTTTAAGTTTGAGATCTTTGTTAGTGAAAATTAGCTTCAATATTTTTGAATTCCATTGGTGGGTGTTTGGGAATGCTGAGTGAAAGGGCTATTAAAAGCAATTTGCCTGGTAACTAATCTTGATTCCGACAGCCATGGTGTTTTTCTCCATGTATATTCTTGGCGTTTTGGCGGTGCATAGAAGGAAACGCTCGGTTTTATATGTATATTCTGACAGTAAACAGCAAACCGAAACTAACGTCTCTCGAAACGGCAGGAGCCGAGGGCGCCCTAGATCCCTCATTAGCGATGCTCGTGTGCATGGATGATGAAGTTAAATGAAGCCGTGTGGAAAAAAACAACAAACGATTGGAAAGTTCGTACGGAAATCAGATCGAATCAAATTGTCACAAAACCCACCAACAGATGGGGGGGAGAAGAAGAAGAATCGGAATGTCGTCGGTTTAGAGCTTCAGGCGGCAATATAACAATGTTAAAGTTGCTGGTCACAGGTTTCTACTTGTTTGTGGGGAAGAAGGTCAACAATAAAGAAAATGCTTCTTTCTAGATGGATGGCTAAATGTTTCTAAATAGTATTTTTCTCGTGTTTCGCCCTGCGCTGCGTGAAAGAAAGAAAAAATTGCAAAGGTTTCTCGTCTTAATGGTTATTATCTCCATAAATTCCTAGTTATATTTCGAAATTCGTAAGTAGTGAGAATCTGACCTTAGGGCCCTCATTTGGCGGTGTGTTTTGTGAGCGTTCAAAAACATGTTGGAATTTTTTTCTCGCTTTGGTAGAAGTTGGTTCTTCCCTCCGTGTTGTTGAATCTCTGTTTTTAATGTAATGTTGTTGTTGTTTTGTTTTTTTTGTTTTTGTATTATATATAAACTGATGTAGTCGCTTAGAAACGCAAAATATGAGCGTAAACTCGCAGTCGTAGTGATTTATAGCAATCGTTTAATAAGAGTTCTATCGAGACCTTTCGTCGTAGGGCGCGTAACGCATCGGTTAAGAGATCGTTGTTTATCCTGCTCAAAAGACATTAGTGGGGGTTGGTATTGCCGACTTCAGTAGTGAAGCCCCATCCAGACCCCTTCCTATTTGGATGTCAGGAAGAAACAATTTTAGGGAAATACGCCAAACTGGGTATCGAACTCGGGACCTCAACCTTAATAGTCTATCGGCGAGGGAGAGACCATTGTACCTTTTGTAACCCTTAAGAATTTCTGGTATAATATAATAAACAGTTGGAGCCCATATTTACTGATTCCGTGGCAGGACATATAATATATTTATTATCCTTAAGGCAATCCGTCCCTATTATAACAATATTAAAAATGGCATTTTTAGTTTTCCCATTTTTTGGGGTAGGGATCCCCCCAAAAAAACGTTTTGTTGGATGAACAAATCGAGAAGAGCGGCGAAGGTGTCTGCCCATCGACGGATTAAGTTTTACTCGATTCCAATGTGTGTTTTCTTCCTTCAACATCTGTTCTGATAGTTCGGACTTGTGATCATCTGTAACATATTGGATTTTCTCTTTAATCATCATCATTAGCAGATTCATAAAACAGGTGTTCTTATTTAATAACGGGTGGTTTGTGTGAAGTTCTGCTTTACAAGTAGGACAGTTGTTAGTCTGGAAATTAATATCTCAGACAGAGAAAAGCGACCAGATCCGCTTGGGGTGGGGTTAGTGGTTCTACTTCATCTCGTAGCCATAGCCAACGGGCAGTCAAAATCGATTACATACTCGACCGTTGTTGTACATACAATTCTTTTGTTTCCTTGTAGAATAGAATCTAACGAAATAGATGCATTGTACTGTTTAACAACCTGTGACCACACCAAACACTGTTGGGAAAGTGTTCTGTGTGTGCGTGAGAGAGAGGGAGATGGTGAGAGAGAAGTGGAGAGAGAGAGAGATGGTGAGAGAGAGAGAGAGGGAGAGAGAGAGAGAGAGAGAGAGAAGAGAGAGAGAAGAGAGAGAGAGAGAGAGAGAGAGATGGTGAGAGAGAGAGAGAGATGGTGAGAGAGAGAGAGAGATGGTGAGAGAGAGAGAGAGGGAGATGGTGGAGAGAGAGAGAGAGGAGAGGGAGAGAGAGAGAGAGAGCGAGAGAGAGAGAGAGCGAGAGAGAGGAGAGAGAGAGACCCACAAAAGGTCTTATTTTATCACAGGTTCCTTCTTTTACACATTATTCAGCATATTCAGAATGTCCCTTTATTTTAACCGTAGAAGGACAATTTAGTAAAAGAATGTTGATGAAAACCGTGGATAAAATTCAGAGGAGGTTTTCTAACAAAGAATACTGTAAAGTTACAATATTGGTAGACTGCAACAATAAAACCAAATTAATTTATAAGTAACGGTAATTAATTAATTAATTGTTTGATGTAGAACCGTAAAAAAAGCAACAAGCAGATAGGTGTGGCTGCGGTGCTGATGTATGAGGAACAGCTCAGCGGACACCTTTTAGGGTTTTTCTAGACCGAGGAGACAAGATTGAAATATAAGATGTCTGAGCAGACATTTAATAGGGGTTCACGAGACAAGAGATAAATCCAACGTCTACTGAGTTGGTAAAAGCAAGCAATAGGCCTTTAACAATTATTTTATATAATATGTAAATGAGGTTTACTGATAATCGTGGGATTTAATACATTTTAAATATTTACCAGGCGGTGAAGATCTACACCTGGTCACAATAGCAGGGTGATTTACTTCGGTCTAAAAGACTTTAACAGCAGAACACCAATGTAATCAACTAGACAAGGGAACCATTCCCTTTACAGCTAAAGTTGAATAAATTCGGGCAGCGAAGTTGTCGGTAAATGTTAAGTTTGCTGGTGGATAAAATAGAAACTTGTAATTCTTAGTTCAGTTCGTGAGCTCAAGAAGGCAACCGATCGATTCTTGAGTTTTCAGAAAATTTACCAGTATTTTCGTTTGTTTTTTTTTTTATTATTACTGTAGTATTCTTTAAAATACACGAGAGATTAAGGAATATCTGCAGCTGAATGCTTATCTTTCTCTGATGTAGCTCTTTTTTCGTCTTTAACAGCAGCTCTTAAAATTGAAATTCGTCATTCAGAAATTATGCATTAGACATCCTGTAGAGAATTTTGAAACACTCAAGGTGAATATTTTGGAATATGCTTAATTACTCTTAATTACAATAAAAAAAAATAAATGATGGACCTTTAAAACCTTACATAATTACTAATGTTAATTTGTATAAAACAGATTTTACGACTCCTCTCATGAACTCTCTAAATGAGTGGAACAGGGTTAGGGTATATATATACCTCTGTCTCCGCCTTGCGGTATACTTCAGAAACTTTTTTTTTAATTAAAAGCGCTACATTTATTTAAATAATTGACGTTGTCGGGCTATTATATAAAATCGCCGAAGAGCGCAGATTGTCTTTTAGATGGGTTTTCTCAATAAAATATATTGGACCAAAACTACTTTATAATGTTAGCGGATGCAGTTGCTCAGACTGACGCCACTTTCCTCCAGGTCAAAAAGTGTCAGCCAGCAGCCCACGTGACGGTGCTTTTGTATAAAAGGTGTTTTGTGTATAAAGTTTCAGCTGATGACTCACTGGCGTTGTCGTAAAACTCGCCCTCTCCGCCGCCGCTGAGACGCACCAAGGAATTTATGATGCTCATATAATACATTTAGAAACGTTTTCTTTTTATTTACGAGACTTATACGATTAGAAATTACCAGGGCGAAGAGTTCCAGGTGAGAAAAAAACAAGTGAAGTTACCGTGAAAGCCTGCTTTATAAAACAACAAGAAAAACCATTGTTTGCAATATCAAACAGGGAAATATTCATAACGGAATATATGGAAGACGTTTTGCTAGGTCTTTTTTGTTTTGTTTTGTTCTCTATTTGTCTTAGCTCTGGATTAAAGCACTTATTGAATATTTTACACTACAACGCTACATTTACAGTATTTGGCTGTTTTTTGTTTTTTTTTTTATTATTACTGTAGTATTCTTTAAAATACACGAGAGATTAAGGAATATCTGCAGCTGAATGCTTATCTTTCTCTGATGTAGCTCTTTTTTCGTCTTTAACAGCAGCTCTTAAAATTGAAATTCGTCATTCAGAAATTATGCATTAGACATCCTGTAGAGAATTTTGAAACACTCAAGGTGAATATTTTGGAATATGCTTAATTACTCTTAATTACAATAAAAAAAAATAAATGATGGACCTTTAAAACCTTACATAATTACTAATGTTAATTTGTATAAAACAGATTTTACGACTCCTCTCATGAACTCTCTAAATGAGTGGAACGGGGTTAGGGTATATATATATATATATATATATATATATATACCTCTGTCTCCGCCTTGCGGTATACTTCAGAAACTTTTTTTTTAATTAAAAGCGCTACATTTATTTAAATAATTGACGTTGTCGGGCTATTATATAAAATCGCCGAAGAGCGCAGATTGTCTTTTAGATGGGTTTTCTCAATAAAATATATTGGACCAAAACTACTTTATAATGTTAGCGGATGCAGTTGCTCAGACTGACGCCACTTTCCTCCAGGTCAAAAAGTGTCAGCCAGCAGCCCACGTGACGGTGCTTTTGTATAAAAGGTGTTTTGTGTATAAAGTTTCAGCTGATGACTCACTGGCGTTGTCGTAAAACTCGCCCTCTCCGCCGCCGCTGAGACGCACCAAGGAATTTATGATGCTCATATAATACATTTAGAAACGTTTTCTTTTTATTTACGAGACTTATACGATTAGAAATTACCAGGGCGAAGAGTTCCAGGTGAGAAAAAAACAAGTGAAGTTACCGTGAAAGCCTGCTTTATAAAACAACAAGAAAAACCATTGTTTGCAATATCAAACAGGGAAATATTCATAACGGAATATATGGAAGACGTTTTGCTAGGTCTTTTTTGTTTTGTTTTGTTCTCTATTTGTCTTAGCTCTGGATTAAAGCACTTATTGAATATTTTACACTACAACGCTACATTTACAGTATTTGGCTGTTTTTTGTTTTTTTTTAAATTTGTAAATTCAATTTGATTGATTGGCCTCGAAACACGAATCACGAGGCATGGATTTCTCCATTTTAATTCATAGACTAATTGGAACCCCAAACGAGTGATTACGTACTATTTATCTAGCAAATGTTGCAAAAGGACCTTATCACCTTTTTCAGGACTTCCGAAACTGTTGCCAAGATAATGAGCTTTTAATAACAACAGAGAAAAACACTTGAGCCATCTGATCGCATTTTAGATAAAGAACTAGGTGACAGCTGGCCTTGTACCACGTGTGTTGCTGTATATTCTTTAGATCGATTCTTACCACACATCAGAGCTTAATGTTAAAAGAATTAATTGTCATCAAATAATTTTGAGTCATTATACGTATTTTTGTCCCCTATACTATCGAGTCGACAGACGCACAATCAAAGGAAAGCAAAAGTAAGGAGACAAAAGAAAGCAAGGGGAGATTACCATGACAAAACTTAAATAAGAATATTGATTTTCCTAATAAGAATTAAATAAGTTTAAAGCATTTGAATGACAACATTATAAAATCTGTTCAATTATAAGTTCTGAATTTTCATTAAATCAACTGTGTCTATAAAATATTAAATTTGTTCTTATTTGTCACATGTATTTCATATTATACCTCGTGCTAACTTCTCATCGCAAATACTTAAAATTAAAAGAAAACAATCATATAAATCAAAGTACTGTATTTTGGAAATTGAATAAATATAATGTATTAACAGATATTCGAGTAATATGTTAAAATTACACATTACATTTTTTTCTCTGTTTTATTTGTTATCAAGATGTAACAGTTCTACTACTTACAATACTATTTCTGTAGTTTTTCTTATCGCCAGAAGTAGATAACACAGGCGGGTCTGCTGCTATTGATTACACAAGGTATGAAATATCTGTATTCGAGAGGGGAATGTTTAATTCTGGATTTTTCCATAATCCGCTTTCAGTTTGTATACCTATGACTAATCGCCCAGGGGCAGGAATGTATTTGGAAGCCATCTTTCGGAAAACAAAGGAATGGGGAGATAATCCACAAACTCACGCAAAGTTATACCGCTTGCAGCATTTCTCTGTCGTCTGCTTGTAGGAAGAAAAAAAACAAAATGAAGTTCCAACTCTATCTTAAAACAGAAAATGGCCGGAAATTACTTTAAAGTGAAGTGGTTGGAATTCTAGATTTTTTTTTCCTTCGTTTCTTCTTCTTTTACTCTGGAATCCCTGAGCAATTTTCCAAGCGACCTCATTTGTTTTGACGCGCACAACTGTCTGTAGCAACCGTCGCCAGGGTAACAGAGAACCAGTTTATTTGGGGGGGATTAAAAAAATAAATCATAATAGAAGGCTAAGCTCGATAGGACGGGTTCAGGATCACGGAAACAAGATAAAAAGGAGGAGGAAGAAGAAAGAAAAACTACATTTGCCAGCCAATCGATATTCTGTTGTTCTCGCGTGTGATTCCCGGCAAAGGTTGAGGAATAAAGTAATCAGGACGTACTTACAATTCCTACAACAAGCACGTCTTAAAATATTATCTTATCCTTACCAGAAGTCTCCCGCTTGGAGATAATGCCCGAAGGCCGGGCACCCACCCACCCCACTGGATATGGCCGCCAGTGCTCTACCTTTTGGGGGCGGAGACTGACTATCGTACAGAATCCTTCTTTTGTTGTTTGTTTGTTTATTAGCTTTTTGTGGTGTATTAAATTAAAGACTCATAAAGAAGTATGTGCAAGACAAAAACACCAATGAGAGACATAACTGCAACTACCAAATATTGCCCTAGTTTCGGAAGAACATCTGCCACTAGCCACATTATCCCGCCTGACGAACACAAATGCTTTGAGCAAGGGTTGTAAAAAGAGAGAGAGAAGCAAGTCTCACCCGGTCCATAAAAGCCTGTCAGTTGAGCGTTAAACCTGGTTTCACGTTAACATTATCAACACCTGCCATTGGTGGTGGATCCATTTATTGCGGATCCTGTCGCACCTGGATAATTAGCTAATTCTATGCCCACAACTCCAAGCGTTTCTGACGAGACAGCCGTGATTGTGTATAGCCTAAGGTGGTGTTTTGAAGCAATTACTAAAGCCTCCTCGTGTAATAAGTAAATCTAATATTTGCAGTGGCTAACATTACGTATTTAAACCTTTCAAGAGAATGTGCGCTTAACTCTTTAGCGTCCTGATATCCTTTCTTAAATACCGACTTCACGCCTTTACAACACGTTCAAGTTGTTAACAACTCTATTAGTAGCTGAAAAACATTGCTCTTCACGGTTGAAATTTCCTTCATTAATAACGCAGGATACAAAAACCTGCAATACTTTTTAAATATTAATAATAACCAACTCTTTTCGTATATAGTTTTTGCATTAAAAATTCTATTAGCTAAAATTACCGCAGCATCTTTTTCAGATAACCAGCCACTGTTTTGATAGTTAGACTTCTTTTAAAAGCTGTTTGTTTTTCATTGAGAAGGTTAATAATTTTTCCAGCTATTTACTTTAATTAATTTTTTTAACCTTTCCTGAAACATCTCTATGAAGATAATTTGTAAAACCCACCAGTTCGCATTGACTGTAATGTTTGCTATTGATCATTAACGTTATTCTAGATGTAGTGTAAATCCTTCCAATATTAATTATTAATTATTTATTTAAAAACAAAAAACAAAACAGCAACAATTATTCAAACTGGCATAACCACTTCTGTTTCTTCACATGTAGTTCGACCAACATCAAATTTCCTTCCAGGGTTAAAGGAATGTAAACATAACCGAACAGCCACCATCAACCCTCTCTTTGCAACCTTTCCCGTATATCTATCAGCGTCAAGACGGATACATTAGTCCGCGGTTCAGAGATAAGCAGGGACCTGATTCCATGACGGCGGTAATTCTATTCTCAGCCGGGCTTTATTGCTTAGTGTGTCAGACCTGCCGCACAATAAACCTTCTGCAGTGGAGCGACAAAAGGAGATTTTGATCTTCCCTTTCTCTGAAAAGCACCTTTTTTACACTTACACCAAGCTTAGAAATTTCATCATCACCATCATCATCTATCTTTCTCCTTGTAGTATAATTACAAGGTAAGTAACTCTTGTTAAATCTTTCACCGGGCAGATTTTATCCACCATAGAAATATCTACTGAAGGATGAAATTGGTTCTCATTCTAAGTCATAATTAAAGAAACCGAAGGGTATTCAGCTGTCATTTTATATATTTATATAAATTGGTGAATGGGGGTTTTGTTGGTATTTTAGGCGATGAGTGAATGATTCCTGTAGAAAAATCCTCCTCGTGCTTTATTGTTCGTGTGTCCTGTTAAAAGTAGAACTTAGGAAACTATTTATATAACTTATATATAGTTTTAATAAATAAATACATACATACACACACATATCTATATTTTTTACAGAGGCAGCGGAAAGAAAACAAATAATTAAAAAAAAAAAAATAAAGAGTCCGGCGGAAGATTTTTTCCGGGCATGTGTCTGTTGGGTATACACCGTAACGGGAGCAGGGGAGGGGGGAAAATGGCTCTGCTGGAAGAAGAATGTCAGATTTTCACCAACAGCCACGCCAAATCTATTCTCACCACCATGAACAACCTGCGGAAGACGAACACTCTCTGCGATGTCACTCTGCGTGTAGAGGGGGAAGATTTCCCCGCTCACCGAATCGTTCTGGCCGCGTGTAGCGACTACTTCTGTGCAATGTTTACCAATGAGGTAGGATGTGTGTATATATATGTATGTATATGTGTGTATATATATGTATGTATGTATGTGTGTGTGTGTATATGTATGTGTGTGTGTATATGTATGTATATGTGTGTATATATATGTATGTATATGTGTGTATATATGTATGTATGTATGTATATATGTATGTATGTATATGTGTGTATATGTGTGTATATGTGTATATGTGTATATATGTATGTATGTATGTATGTGTGTGTATATGTGTATATGTGTGTGTATGTATGTATATATGTGTGTATCTATATGTATGTATATGTGTATATGTGTATATGTATGTATGTATGTTATGTGTGTATATGTGTATGTATGTATGTGTGTGTGTGTATATGTATGTATATGTGTGTGTATATATGTATGTATATGTGTGTATATATGTATGTATGTATGTATATGTGTGTCTATATGTATGTATATGTGTTGTATATATGTGTGTGTGTATGTGTGTGTGTGTGTATGTATGTATGTATATATGTGTGTATATTATGTATGTATGTATGTGTATATGTGTATGTATGTATGTATATGTGTATATATGTATGTATGTATGTATATATGTGTGTATATTATGTATGTATATGTGTGTATATATGTATGTATGTATGTATATGTGTGTATATGTATGTATGTATATTGTGTGTATATATATGTATGTTATGTGTGTATTGTGTATGTATGTATGTGTGTGTGTGTATTGTATGTATGTGTGTGTGTGTATGTATGTATATGTGTGTATATATATGTATGTTATATGTGTGTATATGTATGTATGTATATGTGTGTGTATGTATATGTGTATAAATGTAGGGTAGGGGTGGTTACTTTCTAATTTAACGAAATGTAGACGAAGACAGTGCACCAAAGTGCTGTGTGCTGCCCTGTACCTTTATTTCCCGGACAGCGGTGTCAAGTCATCGCAATCTATTTAGAGTCAAAATGGCAGTGAAGAGACCGATCGTTTCGATTACATCAGGGCGCTAAACAACACTTGCCTTCGAGATCTTGATTTGAATGTATCCTTTTTTTTTGTTACCCTTAGCAGCTTGAAGAATAATTTTGTCTGAAAGAATCGCCAGGATCCTAAAAGTCTTTGTCATCGTGCAAAGCTCATCTTTCATGAGTTTTAACTTTTATTCGATTCCCTCTCGTTTGACCAGATATTTTCCACTCTTTCTGCTGACTGGGATGCACAAGGCCTGCTTCACTAACATGAGCAAATTTGGGTTATCACTGTTTTTAAAGAATTCCACCCACTTCATGTTCATCCTATCAATGCCTATCTGTCTGGGCATCACCTCTTTCTTAGTAATCAAATCCTATTACACAGTTCATCTTCACTGACTGATATACCAGAAGCTTTGACAGCAGCTACAATATCATTGAAACCAAAGTCATTTTTTAAATACTGAGACAGAAAAGTGCTTCAGATGTGCAGTATCAAGTAGAAATCATTTGTAAAGGTATTCAAGACTTTTTTCATAAACCTCAACTGCTTCATTTGTGAAAAAATTCTGATCAGCAAATGAGTTTCTTTATCCACTGATCAACTTTGTATACATAGAAAGTCTTTGCTATAGGTTGCTTCTTAGTTTATCCATTACTCCATAAACCTCTGATTTTAGTTACTTTGCTCTCCAGCACATTAATTTCTTTGCCACTAAATTCGTGTAACTTTGCATGAAAAAAGAAATCATATATTCAGATAATGGCAAATCATCTGTTTAAGTTTTATAATCTTGATTCCTGTTACAAAACTCCAAATTAGTGGATGGATTTTCTCGTCTTTTTTTTGTATAGTCTGAGCAGATTGGAAAGAAAGTAATCAAATATGAATATGCCATAGAAGACTGCAATACTCTTGTTCTACAAAATCAAAATAGTCTTTGAGTGATTCTACTCACTTTGTTGAAGATGAAAACTAGTTGAATATTTTGATAATTAAATCTTCAATATCATACTTGAGCAGTTTACATGTGTATTTTACCATGTCATGAAGCACCTGACAGATGCGATTGGCTTTCAGAGGTGTTGGCTGCATGTTTTTCAAATTACAAAAGATAGATTTTTGTTTCAATAATTTACTTCTGTATTTTCTGGTGTTTAAGATACTTTTTTATATTAAAGTTGCTTCCTTCCAGAATGGAGCAATTTTTTTTATGAAACTCTATCAGCTGTTTTCTTTGCTCTTCATAAAAGTCCAACAAGCTTTCTTTAATTCCACTATGCCTATCAATTTATTTCATCATCAATAGGTAGCATTTGATGTTCCATTTTGTGATGAAGAATGACTTGCTATATTTCAGATATCGAACAATGCTTCATCTGAATGTGGAGCAAATACATTCTCCACCAAACCTTTTGCCTTTGTTCTTCCACAGCTTTTTTATGGCTTACCTTGGAGTCAGAAAACAATTTGGATGTAATTTTGTTGCCACGGTCAATTGAAGGATAGCTATGATGATAAATGCATTGTGATATGTAAGTGCCAGTTCTGTACCAGTGACAAGTTTCTTGCATCTATCTTTTGTTGTCATAAACTCGTCAGTAGTTTCATCCTTGATCTTCACAGCAAATACTGACATGTTTTTCACTATTCATGCTTCCTGGCATTTCCAACTCTTCCCATCTTTACAGTGAAGACTGCAGAGCAAACTGTATGCCTTGCCAATCCAGAATCATCAGCTTTAGAAATCTATTCTTTAAATTGGAGGTCAGAAAGCTTTTCATCTTTAAAAGATCAGGACTGCCTTGTTTTAGCTTTCTTCTTTGCTGGCATTGCAGAACTGCTTAGATTCTTGGTGTCACAACATAAATCACTAGTAATCATGTCCACTTTTTCAATTTTTGGAATATAAAACTAATACAGTCACATTAATTATTACAAAAACACTAAATCATTTTCACCAAAAATGATAACTTGGTGATTTTTGTAGACATTTCAGAGTCCACTGTAATCCAGATTAAGTGGATGATTGGCTTGCATGTTTCCACTATTGTACCAAACTAGGCACTATTGTTCCCAAGCTGCACCAATTGCTTAGTAGGTAATAATTAATGATCATTTTTGTCTTTTATTAGCAATACATACAAAATTTTAGAATTTTAAAACTAAATTAGGAGAAAGGTTAATGTCATTTTCCTTTTTTTTTTTCTAGATGTCAGAAAAAGGAAAGTCTGTTATTAACCTTCATGGTATTTCAGCCAATGTGATGACAGTCCTGCTGGATTTTGTGTACACTGAGACAGTCAATGTATGTGTGGAAAATGTCCAAGAACTTCTCCCTGCTGCATGTCTTCTTCAGCTAACAGGTTAAGTGCCCTTTTCTGTAATTTGTAAAAAAAAAAATAATTTAAACAGCATTTCTCTCTTTCTGTTTATTTGTGCAACATTTTATATAAGTTGGCAGTATCCACAAACATCATTTTATTTTAAACATTGTTTAAAATATATCACAATATTCATTTAACTGCATGCTTTCCTTTTTCTAAAAACAGCTTTTTTTGGAAAAGGAATTAAATGAAGAACCACTGTAAAACTGCACATTTTTTAATTTTAAAATAATTATTTGTTTAATTTATTTAATTGCCACAGTTAATAATTTAGAAAATGCTGACAGTTTTTTTTTTTAAAAATTATTCCAGTACAACTTTGTTTTCCTAATGACTATGAAAGCTTCTTTGTACTTAATGCAGAACGAGGGGTCAGTATGATGTGGTACAGGATCTTCTGAGTTAGCACAAATGTTTTTCAAACTGACACTATCAAACACCATGTGTGACAGCACCAGTGCATCTGTTAGAAATTCTTAGTATGAAATCACTTAGACAAATTCACATAAATTTAAAAAATAAAATGTGTAATATTAATAATATATTTTTAATCAATTTAAAGAATGAATTAGCTGGTTTAAAAAATGAGAGATTTGTTTTATGTATCTTTATCTAAGTATAATTTCCGAAATTTCACGATAGGTTTACAAGAATTATTTTTTCTTTTTTGTAATATCAAGCACTTTTGAGAGTTTTACTAATTTATGATTATGTTCCATATTATTTTTATTTATTTTGATGTTATTATTATTATTAATTTATTTTTTAAAAAGTATACTCAAACATGGAAAACTAGCTGTTAAAATCTTTTATCAATTTGATCAGCTGAAGAATTTATGAATAAAATTGCGTGAAGAGTTATCTGACACATTATCCTTCAAAATTTCTTAAAATCTCCCAAGAAACCCATATCTTTTAGGGTAAAGAAGATAAAAAGTGGACATTCAAGACAATTCTATATTACATTTGAATTACTGTTTTCTCCCTAAATTGTACATTTTTGAACAAATATGTTGTACACATAGATAAAGCAACTTACAGTTGTCAATGCATTGCAACATGAAAATAAGTTACAGAATTAAATAGGAGGTTTTGTGGCTGTCTTTGTCTTAAAAATATTTTCAATTTTCTTCTGCTTTCCTTCTCTATATGAAAGTTTTGGTTATGTTTTGATAACTTTGTCGTTTTTCTGTTTTTGAAGCAGCAAAAAGAAATGTGTAGCTGCCTAGTGATGAGGGGGTATTTGGAAAGTAAGGTACATTCGACATCAGTGGAAGCCAGTACTAGTTTGATTTCCTTTATGTGTTCTGGAAATTGGTTATTTCAGGAAATTTGAAACAAAGGGACAAACAATTATGAAACAAACTTTAAAATAACAAATTAAAATATTTAAAAGAAATAAGAAAAAAGAATACCAGTAGAAGAGCTAAGTTTTTGCTGAAATGTTCAAGCTGAATTAATTACCTTATTGGTTCTTCCCCCCAAAAAAATGATGATTTAAAATCTACTGGAGCTGATTATATTATTAAAACAAAATGACTATTACACTGGCCAGCATTTTTTCACTTTTTTTCTGCTGACTGAGATCTGACACTTGTTTTTAACTAAGGCGCTGATTTAAAAAAATAAAATCGGTTTTTGCCCATCACATCAAGTTTTTGTTCTACAGGATCTTAAAATGGTTAACTTTTTACTTGGTCAACAAGGAGGATACACGAAATATCCATGTTTCTTGTGCCTGTGGGATAGTAGAGCTAAGGACAAGATTGGACTCAGAACAGAAGAACTGGCCGGTGAGAACACGCTTAAATGTTGGAGAACCAAATATCAAAAACCAACCACTAGTAAATTGGGTAAAAATCATCTTTCCTCTCCTCCACATCAAGCTGGGTCTAATGAAGCAGTATGTTAAAGCTCCGAGCATAGAAGGTGACTGTTTTAAGTACATATGCACAACATTTCCTAGCCTCAGTTATGAAAAAATAAAAGCTGGTGTTTGATGGGCCACAAATCAGAAAACTGATGAGAGATCAACATTTCACAAGCTCCATGAATGATATGGAGAAAAGAGCACGGAATTCTTTTTTATGTCTGTTGTGAAAAATTTCCTGGGAAATAAAAAAGCTGAAAATTAAAAAGATCTTATTCAAACATTGCTTAAGAATTTTCGTCGTCTGGGTTGCAACACGAGCATAAAGGTTCATTTCCTCAACAGTCATCTTGATAAATTTCCTGAAAATCTAGGTGACGTAAGTGATGAGCAAGGTGAAAGGTTCCATCAAGATATACAAGCTATGGAGGAGCAATACCAAGGAAGGTTGGATACTCACATGATGGCCGACTACTGTTGGAGTATTAAAAGAGAGACTCTGGAAATGAAGCACTCCAGAAAAGCCTACAAACTCAAATTTAATCCATGAAGGAAGAATGTGTCATTTACTGATATCAGTTAATGTAAATAAACTCATGTCTGTCATTGTTTTGTTTGTATGGTATTCTAAATAAAATGATAAGAATAGGATTGAGGTGATTGTGGAAATCATTGTAATAGGGTGCTTTTTTAATGGCGATTGATCGAAAATGGGGGTATGCTGTAGAGCAAAAACTTGACGTGATAGGCAGAAACCAATGTGATATTTGAGTTCAGCACCTCCAAATTAGTCAGAAACAAGTCCCAGATATAAGTCAGCAAAAACTGTGTTGACCAGTGTTATCTGCCCACTGATCAATTTTTTTCTCAAGAAATCTATAAATTATAAGTAAATTACGTTGCTTTTAGTTTCTATGAAAAACATCCATTATTTTGTCTTTTAAAATTATTACAACCTTTTATTTGAATTCTTTCATTGTTAAATGCAAAATCAGTGTTTTGCTTTTGTACTCAGGTTCACTCAAGCCTCCCCTTTGACCAGATACAAACCAGCAGGCTAACTGCTTCCTGTTTTTTTTCTTTGTTGTTATCCAGGTGTGAAACGAGCCTGCAGTGCCTTCTTGATGAAGCAGTTGGATCCCACTAACTGTCTGGGAATCAAGATCTTTGCTGAGAGCCATGGTTGTAAAACGCTGGCGATGGCCACAGAGGTGTACAGTTACCGACACTTTGAAGAGGTGGTGCAGCAAGACGAATTCAAAATGCTGCCAGTTGATGAAGTTGAGAGGCTAATCAAAAGTGATGAACTTAGGGTACAGTGAATAGTTTGTTTCTGAGTGATTCACCACACGATCTGCATTGTGCGAGGGGGTTGTGATCACTGGTAGCTTGCGAGGGTGACTGGACTGTCAAAGCTGGAGTCCGAGTTTGGTTTCCAGTTGCAGTTGGCTTGGTTTGGCACATCTTCCTGTGATGGTTTCTTCCCACTCTTCGTCCCAAACCAGCCCTTTGGCTTTCTCCAACTTCTAAAATGAAGAATTCCAGTAGGGATTTCTCTCTATGAAGTCAGAAGTGCCAGGCCTTGTGGCACAGATGGGCAGTGCTCTCTAGAGGATAATCACAACACTATGCTCCTTTGCCAGTTTTGTTTCTAATGTAGACAGGTTATCTCCCTTGTTGAGACTGGTGTATGACAGCAACAGCACTGGCAATTTGTGAGATCATATTAACTCAGATAACTGCTCACCTTACTCTTTCTTTTTTTTAGCCAACCCCAATATATAAATGCTTGTTTGTACCCTACCTGGGGTAACCTCAAATTTCTCCACAATTTTCTTTTGGGAGCAGCCAGCTTTATGAAGGGAAATAATGGATGGATAGCTTTGTTCCATACAGAATTTTGTTTTCAGGTGTCATTTTTATCTGCCAAACAAAGGCAATCACAGTTGAGGTCCATCAGAATTTATGCAAAATCATAGTATGAGTTAGCAGTTATTTAAATTATGGTAAGAAATGATATCACATGAACATAATAACTTTGTGTTTTTGGTTTGAACTAAATCTAACATTCATAGAAATAACTTGTTGGATACAGAATTATACAAAAAGCTTGAAGGAGTAGCAGCATCACAGTTAATGGTTTATATATTCTGAAACATGTTATTATCAGATTATTTAATAGTTCATTTTTGGTGGGATATTGCATTTTCATTTCCAATAAAGTGTTGAAAAACAGCAGCTAACTTTTTGTACAGGGGGGGATTCATAATTTTAATGTTGGTGTATTTATAATGTATTTGTTTGAAATTTAAAAGCTTTTGTTTGTTTTTGTATACGCAAAGCATTTAAACATTTTTAAAAGTCACTGAGTCATGACAGATTCTTATTCACCTGTTTATTAGTCATTAATTGCAGGTGAAGTCTGAGGAGCCAGTGTTTGAGTGTGTGTTAAGGTGGGTGAAGTACAATGTGGAAAAACGAGAGAACTGGTTTCCCCAGCTGTTGCAGTACGTGCGTCTCCCTTTGCTCTGTGCTCGCTACATTACTGACAACATTGACTCTGAGGTAAGTCCTGCTGCTAGCTCATCTCTTATAGGTCCTTGAAATGTATCTTATGAGGTCATTTAGAAAGTAATTCTAATGCCTACCAAAAACACAACTCCCCAAACCAGACTTGTGCAGTCAGTATGAAATAGTTGATGAAGGTTGGCTGGCTATTCCATGTGCTGCAGTGGAGCTCAATTTAAGATATGCCAATTGCTCTCTCTCATGATCTTGAGATGTAGATATTAAACTGTTCAACATTAAATGGCCAAATACGACTTCAAACAACTGGGTATGGAGAAAGACAAAACAGAAACTAATAGAACAGGAAATCACAGAATGAAAACGATAATGGTTAGGTTGCACGTGGAGAAAAGGGCCAAAATAATATGTGGCAGGCATTGAACTGGAGTCTCCAAGGAAATTACAAAGACCAGAAGAGATGCATGATAGATAAAAACTATTGGGATATCATTATTCTTAGAGATCTAAGTCATATTTGTAGTGTTTTCAACTGATCGATCATTTATCAGGTTGTTCTTATGAGTATTTTGTCAAATGCATTGATTTGATTAAGCACAAATGGTCATCTCTTGTAGGTTTAGGTATGTACATTGTAACCTTCTGGAGCTTTCGTGTACTTTTCCACAAACCATCAACTTAGGATGATTGTGAACTTAACAAAGAGTATAAATATTTACTTATTTTTGTTTTCAGCCTTTGGTGAAAAGAAGTCATAAGTGCCGAGATCTTTTGGATGAAGCAAAGAAGTTTCACTTGAGGCCAGATCTTCGTTATCAAATGAATGGTCCCAGACTAAAGCCAAGAACAGGTGAGAGACGCAGGTGTGACAGAAATATTCTTCAGCCACTTAATTCCAAAGTGATCTTTTCCCTGGTTTTGAAATTCTTTACGGCGATATCCTCTACCAGCTATTTTTGTAATGTAAGAGACTTTTAAATATTAGAACAAGCTTGAAACAGCTGAGTAATTTAGAATCTGAGCTGGCTAATTATTAATTCTTTAGTTTTGGTTATAATAGAGGGCCCTGGGGACAGATGATGAGAAAAGTACACAGAAGACTTCTGTTAAATTTTAGAAGTATGATTGCTTACTAACTAAATAATTATTCTCAGACTTCCCATAGAGGCAGATCTGTTTCGAACACTTGCTGTCATTGTTTCCAAGTAGTTGTCATATGGAAGTCATTCTGCTTTTAGTTACTGTAGTCTTTCTTGATGCAGTGCACAGCTTTCTACAGGGAGGGAGGGAGAGAGAGAAACCACTCACTCAGAATAATAGTTTTCCTATCTGTAGCATTCTTTTGTTTTTCTGTTTTAAATTTGGTAAGAGAGGAAACCAAATTCAATACAATAATTATTAATATTACAGTAACAGCGCTTTAGTGCTACATGGTAAGTGATTAGCAGTCTGCTTCCTGTTTTTCTTCTGCAGCCTATAAAATGTAAATAACTACAAACACAGACCAGTAAACATAACAAAATCCAAATTTTAGCAAACCACATCCCAAAAAATACAAAAATCTTAGCAATTGGCCAGTTCACCTCGTTCTTCTTTAACTCAAAATTAATTCCTTTTAAACAAATTTTAATATCAGGTTTACTTTGAAAAAGCATGTGAATTACTTTGGTATAATTTTACATAATTTACATTTTATTAATTTTTTTTTACTCATAATTAATTTGAAAAAAAGTTAATTCTATAGCATTTTACTGTTTAAGCCTTTTGGTGTTTAATTAAATTTCAGGCTGGAAAGTTTCCATTATCAATCAAAAAATGAAATTAGGAATTTGATCAGAGAAATTACAGGGCTTTCAGACTTGTGAGGTATTCCCGTTTATCACAATAAAGGGAAAAGGTTTTTTTGAAGACGTCGGGTAAATCTGCTTTTGGCATCAAATGGCTATGTAAGAGTGGACATATCCGCTTTCAGCATCGTAAGAATTAAAGAGTTAATTCACCACTTGTGGTCTCTGACTTATCAGAAAACATTCTGTAATTATTGGTGCATAAGATGCAGGCTTTGTCCCAGGAAACAATGCCAGAAATTGCACTGTGTCTTATTCACAGTCACAAGTCCAATTTCATTCCTGTTTTAATCTACACAGGGAGAGCCTTGCTTCTGGTTTGTTAAGACAGCCGCCAGGTGTGCCTCTTTACCCAATTTTAAATTAAAATTAATTGATTTCTTAGAACAACGTAGAAGTAGAGTTGCAGAATGGAGCTTTTGGTTACCAGTAACAACAACAATGGTATGAACATGGTGGGAAGAAGTCTAGAAAATGAAAAGTATTGAGCGGCATAATGGCGAGATGGGTAGATTTTGAATTGCTGTTAACTCAGCGGGTTTCCAAGCAGGAGCTTCAGCTGATGCTATTAGTTTGGAAGCAAGGAGAATTGCAGAAAATATGGAACTAGAGAGAATTTCTCTGCACAGTTTGGTGGTGTCAGTGATTTTAAAGAATACTCATTGCTAAAAATGAACTGGACATGTGCATTGTTACGATTTTTGAGTTTCATGGACATTGTCATCAGCCAAAGGAAACAGATCAGTTTGTGTATTTTAACAGCAACAACAGATGGAAATAAACTTTGCCAGATGTCTTCAAGTGTAAAACAACGTAGAAAGAAAAACTGTCATGAGAGATTCAGCTTGAGCATGGAATGAAAATTTGGATTGAGGACATTTGGGATGGTTGTTCTGGGGCCTTACTTGATAATTCAGCATTGTTAATACTGGATGCATACCAGTGCCATTTGCTAAAGTAACTTAAGCAAAAGTTGAAGTTTGGTAATACAAACCACCTCATTGTCCCTAGCAGGTTTGCATCCATTTTGCAGCCCTTAGATATATCTCTGAACAAACCATTCAGAGACTAAATGTGCAAACAATTGACTTAGTAGACAATGAGTGGAAAAAGGGACTTACATATTTGGGAAAAACCAAGTGCATGCTAATTGCTCAAGTACTTGAATGGACTATTGGGAAAAACCAAGTGCATGCTAATTGCTCAAGTACTTGAATGGACTATAAATGTGTGGGAGAAACATTAAAAATTGTTATAAAATCATTCAAAAGGGTGCCATGTATGGCAAAGAGGATGATGCATATTGGGGTGGAAGAACATTAGGTGATGAAGGAAAAATGGGTATTGATTCTGATGCAGGCTCTTGCTCTGATTCTGTTTCTAAATAAGAGTACTGTATGGCATTTAGGGCATATTGATATATTCACTCTCTGCTTTCTATATGAAACCAGGATATCATGGCCAGAATTTAAAAGTTCTGGAAAAATAGCTTAAAAAACAGGCTTTGTCTTTTAAATGCTGGTGTCTAATACACCAATAATTGTGATAATTCTCTAAAATACAGTCATGCATGCTTGATTACTTTCATTTTCCCCTCCTGCAAAATTTTTCATTCAGGGTAGCAGAAGAACAGAATAAACATTCAGCCTCTTATTGCATTAAGAAGCAAACAGAAAAACAACAACAACAACAAAAAAGGTTTTTCTGGGTTAGTAAGTGGCATAATATAAACTATAATGTAAAAGATTAACTGTAAAATGGATGTCTTGTATTTTATAAGCTTTTTGGTTTGATATGATAAATGTTTATTGTTTGCTTGTAGGGAATGATGAAGTTCTAGTAATTCTTGGAGGATTCGGATCTCAGCAGAATCTGGTGGATGTTGTTGAAAAGTACGACCCAAAGACAAAGGAATGGAAAAGGCTGTGTGTTAGTAAGAAATGTTTGGGTAAAAAAACCAACCAGTCAACGATGAATTTGTATAACGAGATTTAATTTCTTTTGTTGCATTTATAAGTCTGTTTCCAAAAAAGAAAATGAAACAAAAGCAGATTTGATACGTTCTTGAAAGTCACAATAAGTTTTGCAAAATGCTATGAACAAGAATAAAAAACAACAGTACTGTCATTTAATGATTAAAAGTATTAGATCTACCAAGTTTGAATTCCAG
This sequence comes from Nautilus pompilius, assembly GCA_018389105.1. Classification (NCBI taxonomy): domain Eukaryota; kingdom Metazoa; phylum Mollusca; class Cephalopoda; order Nautilida; family Nautilidae; genus Nautilus; species Nautilus pompilius. The sequence goes on along the minus strand of JACATO010000632.1, from coordinate 357,349 downwards.
GAGTTTAAGAGGAAACCTGATAGTGGTTTTATAAATAATTAGGGGTCTTGATCATGTTAATAAGGGCAAATTTTTAGCTATCTGCCATTACTGTTTGTCATGATTAGAAATGAGCTGAGATTCCATCAAGGTTTTATGTCAGAAAATATGCTTTTTTTATTAATAATACAATTGTTAAAGAGGGGAATAAATTGTTGGCAAGTGGAGTCAATAATAGAATACTGCTGGCCAGCTCCCTTCAATCTACTGGATTCTAAAACAAGCAGAAGATAGTCTTAAAAGTTTGAGTCAAAGTAAGGATCACACAAACAAAAACAAAAAACATACGAAGGTAAGATTAAAAGGTTAATCTTTTAGTATGTAGATGTCCTTGTATAATTTTTTCTTTGTGTTGTGATGATTTGCTATTGTTATGGCTGTATGTGTGTACGTCACACATCATATATATGATGTTTTTTTATTAGTTGCCTTTTAAACTTTGTGAGTGTTTTATATATATAATCCAAAAATCTGATAATTTAGTTTTAACAAAAAATCTTAAAGAACCAGGTTTGGATGAAATTTGGAAAGAAAAAAATTGCAAAGAATATTAATATCTTTTCTTTCCAGAATTTGACAAAAAATCGTCGCTATGTATCCGCTGCAGCTATTAATAGCAAACTGTATGTGATTGGTGGATATGATGGCCAGGCTAGGTTGACTTCTGTAGAGTGTTTGGACTTAACCTTGGAGAATCCACAGTGGAAAAGCATTAGTTCCATGAATCACCGTCGTGGACTCTCTGGTGTTTGTGTTTATAAAGGTAAAGCTGATGGTTCTGTTTTTTTTAGAAAACCTTAGATGAGTTACTTTTAGACAGCAAGTTCAGTGCCAACTTCCCTACCATTAAAGCTTCAGTTATTTAAATCTAACTATTGTTATTAATTCTTCACTTTATAAAATTATACAGTTGTGGCTAAAATTATGGCAGTGCCGTATGTTTGTAAACAAAATATTGATTGTTCATTGTGGGTGTTATGATGTGAAAATGCATTGTTGATATACCAAAGCCAATTAAGCCTTGTGCTGATATTCCTAGGATCCAGGGGCAGATTAAGACCCATAGAGGCCCTAAGCACTTAAAAGATTTTGGTGCCCCCACGTATATGTAATTCAAAATATAAACAATAATAACCCATAAAATAAATTTTTATTTTTCAAAATGAATCAAAACTTAGTGAGATAGAAAATAACGTTTATTTTTGTATACTTCCACTTTATTTATATTTGAAAAGTTTTCTCCTACCTTTTTTAATTGCGAAGTCTTCGATCAGATCCTCAAAATTAATCTTACGCAACTACATCCGCTTCTATACTTAGTAGAGATAAGGCATCCAACCGGCCTTGTTGCATAGTTCTGATGGGATTTTTAATATACTTAAACTGAGAAAATGAGCGCTCAGCTGAGCAATTTGTTAAAAATATACGAAAGGCAATGCCTACATTTGGAAAGGCACACTCAATACTGTCTTCTACAGTCATTTTATAAAGTTCAGCATGACTGAATCTTGTTTTTACATTTTTTGTTGCACTAAACTTATGGCGCACATACGAGTGAAATTGCTGAAGTTCCGCCCAGAAATTAGTGTTCAAGTCCTCTGGGTGAGCATCAATCAGCTTTTGACAAAAATGAGAATACATTTCCATTTCAGTAGATGATGAAGTCATTGAAGTGGAATTATTTGGCACATCACTTAGAAAAGAAAATCTCTCTGATACTTTTTTGTATATTTCTGCTCTTCTTCTCATCTCAGTTTCAAGTTTGTCAACAATTGTGTAAAAGGTGGAGATACGAAATTTATCTCTGGCATTCAGATATATTTCTGGTGCATCTCCGCCATTGGGAAGCTTCTTTCTGATACATTTGTGAGTTTGAGCTGACTTGTAATCAACATCTGTTAGCATTTCCTTTGTAGCTGCTTCATATCTTTCAAATTCATCTCGTGAAGTGCACAGTTGGTCAGCTAATGATCCATACAGATCTACACATGTTTTTTAAGTTTACATCCTCATTCTGTAGAACTTGGCTTACTCTATGAAAATTTTGCAAAATCTCATTCCAAAAATTCAACATGAAAATGAATTCTAGCTCTTGCATCTTATTTGCAATGTTATCTGCTTCTCTTCTAGTGTCTCCCTTTTGTGACTGATCTTCAGCTATGCAGTCTAATGCTTCTAAAATTTTAAGGAAAGATTTCAAAATTGCTGCTGTTGCCATAGCATGTGCCTCCCATCTGGTATCAGAAAGGGATTTTAAGACACTTTCATTTCCAATACAACCTTTAAGAATTTTCCACCAGCTGGTTGAGGCTGAAAAAAAGGTATAAAGCAACTGCACTGTAGAGAAGAAATTAACCGCCTCTTGACAGCAGTCAAAAGAACTTCGGCCTACCAAATTTAGTGAATGAGCTGCACAGGGGCACATAAACAGCAAACTTGTTTGTTTCTAAAATTTTTTGCTGCATCCCTTTATAATGGCCAGACATGTTAGCAGTGTTGTCATAAGACTGGCCCCTAGATTTTGAAAAGTTTAGCTGGCAAATTTAACCTAGGTACTGCAACACCTGATTTGCCATTTCCTCACTGGTATGGCTTTTCATTTCCAGAAAGGTTAAAAAGTGTTCAGTAGGCTGTCCATCTTTTAAGTACCTAAGCACAACACTTAACTGATCGATATGGGACAAATCTGGTGTTGAATCAACTGACAAACTAAATTAACCAGAAGATTTTACTTCATCAACAATAAGAGTGTGGACCTTTTGAGCCATCAGTTGAATGATTTCCTCACAGGTAGTTTTTGACAGGTAAGAAGGATTTCCTTTGCCACAATTTCCATATTTCGCAATGTAAATGGATCAAACTGACTTATGAGCTCAAGCAGCCCTAAAAGAATTCCCATTTTGCAATGATCCGAATCTTCTTTTCCTCAAAAAGCTAAGCCACGTTCAGCTAATGTACGAATGACAGCTACGGTACGCCTCAAAACATGTTCCCAGTAATCACACTCTTCCTGAATTTGTTTTTCCAACTGTTGCCCCAACCCTACACCTTGTCTGCGAGTTAAGTATGCTAGGGTGAGTAGTGCTTTTTTTCATGATGATCAATTATAAATAGTATTTCGCCAGTCACTGAACCCTTCCCTCGTAACAAAATGAGAGAAATTTTTAGGAGCAAACAGTTTACAAACAAAACAATAAACTGATCCTGTTGATGGTGAATACAATAACCACACTCTCTTGTATTCCTCTCCATTGGCTTTTGTCCCAACAAAAAGTTTCTGCGAACAGCATCTTACTGGTTTGCCACTACTGAAATGCCGGTAAGACTTGTCAAATGGCCCATTGTGGTGTTGACAGTTACTGGGACCACAAGCAGTACAATAAGCCACAACCCTGGATCTTTTGCAAACTGAATCATTTCAACACTATCACCATAGCCCACTAAACTTTTATTTTCAGCAATTTATTTCAACCTCAGAATGTTTTGTAAAGCAACTTGCATCAACATTTGCAGTAGAAGTATCAAGAGAATTCGCAGGCGAGGTGAGGTCAGTAGTGAGAGACGTGCTAGTTGAACCTGCATGTGACACCTCAATGATTCCAAAGTCGTCATATTTTGATTTTGAAGTGATCAAAGTGGCATTTGTGTCCACTTCTGATGACGGAGATTGGTTTTGATCAGGAATTGGTATATCGTGTTGTGGAACGTCGGCTTCGCAGTCTTGGTCTCTAATTCCAAAGTCTTCTCTTGCTTCTTTTTTGATAGTTTTCGCTTTTGTGCACCACTTAACTGAACACGTTTCATCTCGGCTCTTGGGATCTGTAAAATACAGGATTAAAAAGAATATTTTATCCGGATATTAAGTGGCAATCAGCACAGTTACACATACCACAGGTTGAATCATACGAACAATTTAATTCCCGGCTTACAACAGAATCTTGTGCTTCGTGGTTTAATTAACTCTTATTTTACCTGAGTCGCACTTCTGTGACAGCTGGGCCTTTTACCAGATGCGCATTTCTGCCGCAACCACGTGATTTATTTTATTTTTGCTTCAGGTGCCTTTTATAAGGCTTAATTTATTAAAACAAAACCTAAAACAGACAGGAAAATAAAAAAATAAAATGTTTACATTTATTATAAAAAAACTAAGCCATCTGACGCAGCGGTAGAGCCAGAAAGTGTCATGAGCAATAATACAGTGTAAACAAACCGTTAAGCACGTGTTTAGAGTTTTTCTGAAGCCTTCTACACATCATTATTAATTGAAACAAAGCAGGTAACAGTAAGAAAAGACAAAACAATTAAAAACTAATTAGAAGTTCATAATTAATTAATTTAAATTAAATATTTTGAATTTGTCATCTGATAAAGCAGAAATTCTGTGGTGCCCCCCTTCCCATGATGCCCTAAGCACGTGCTTATTTTGCTTAATGGTTAATCCAGCCCTGCTAGATAGACATCTTTCTTAATTGGTAATTTCTTGTGAGTCGTAACTATAGGATAACTTCATTAAATTTGCACTTTGCAGTATTCTAAAGAAATCACACAACAAATGCTTAAACATTGCATTAGTTATGGTATAATTACATGTTAACAAAACTAAAACAAACCAGCTCATCAACGAATGATGTTTGATATTTTAGAAAAGATCTACGTGTGTGGCGGCTTTGATGGGTGCTCTAGACACACAAGCATGGAGTGTTACAACCCGGTCTTGGACCAATGGACGTTACTAACGGGGATGTCAGATGGACGTGAGGGAGCCGGGCTTGTGGTGGCTGGGGACTTGATTTACTGTGTGGGCGGCTATGATGGGATAAGTCTGTTGGATTCTGCTGAATGCTTTGATCCTGTCACTGAGCAGTGGTCCAGAATTGCTCCAATGTCAACAAAGAGGTCGGGTAGGTGAAAGTCCAGCATTTAGCATTGTGTAGAACTGACATCAGCAGCTTTTCCTTTCTTTTTTTTTTTTAAATGTTAGTCAAAAACATATAGCACTGAAACACCAGTTTGGTCAATAGTATGCCTCTCTTTATCTCGTGCACTAACTGAAAGCTTCTTGGAATTAATCTTGTAGTTTATATAAATACAGACCACACTCTTTGGTGGTCACAATAAGACCTCGTTTCATCCTGCGCTACTAAGCATTTTTTGTTTTACTAAAAATAATGCAGCTAGTTGATTTAAAAGTTTGTTGAAGTTACCATGGTGATCATCTCAACTTGATATTTGGATAGAGAAAATGAAAGGTTAATGTTGATCATACGATGTTTTTTGGCTGATCACAAGTTCGTTTACTTTGCACCCTGATTCCTAGAGGTCAGGGCTGTTTTGCAGCACTCGTGCATTGCTCACTAAATTTTGTGTTATATTGCCGAGACCTGCAGACGGATAACACGTGTGGCCTGTAAGGCGGCAGTACACAGGAAAAATACCTAGGTGTGCCTTTCTTATAATTGCAGGAGCAGGGGTAGCTGTGATAAATGATGTAATCTACGTGTGTGGTGGGTATGATGGCATGAATCACCTGTCCAGTGTGGAGTGCTATGACACGCAGAGAGGACACTGGACAAGCATACAGCACATGATCGTTCCTCGCTGTTATGTTGGGGCATGTGTGCTTCGGGGAAATCTACTAGTTGTGGCTGGGTAGTGTATATTTATTTTGAAATTCTTTAAAAAAAAAGGAGAAGTTAGAAACTATTGATTTGATACATGACTTGCTTTGGTCTTTAGATTTCCATGCTGATGCCTCAGTTGTTATTTTGACCTTTTAAAAACAAATGTCATCAGTTTATTTTCAAAATGTAAGTGAGGAATCCTAGTTCCTCAAGAATTACTCCATCCAGAGAATTCTATAGCTCTTCTTTGATTTTAAAATATAATTCTTGAGAGTGACATTTACAGATCGGCATAGTGTTTTCTTTTTGTTTTTTTCCAATGTTGGTGTTATGGCACAAAACTCTATATTATACAACATAACATTATTTTATCTTTTTAATATAGAAACTTTTGGAATGAAAGAAAGAAAAATGTAGAGTGTTGTTTGTAGAATGTCATTTTATTTAGATGTCTTCAAAGATTTAAAGATTCCAATATAAGTTACAGAAGTTTTCTAGATTTATATAATACAAGTTTCAGCACAGTTATTCTGATATTGCTGTTGATGGCAGCCTTTTTTTGATTGAGGTGCTCTCTTTGATGTGCTTGTCTGTCTGTGCTTTGATTGCAGGTATGATGGAAACTCGCTGCTGGACACAGTGGAATGTTACAATCCTTTGCTAGGCCAGTGGACTTTGTTGGCCAACAACATGACGACACAGCGATGTGATGCAGGTGTGGCTGTGGTCTGTCAGTAAAGATTTCTGAAAGCAGTTTCATTTAAGAATGTTGTGGCCTCATCTGCTGTATGCAGATCATCATCTCCTTTCACAGAAAAAATATAAAAAAAAGGAAGACATTTTAGCCTGTGGACATATTTGAGGGGTTTTAGACTCACTCTTCCTCTGTTTTGATAAATGCTGCACCCCCCCAAAAAATAGAGGGATGACAACTTTTGTAAATGCATTCCAAAGTTCCTCCTTTTTGTCACAAAGTCTAGTAAATTTCTTGAGATTTAAAATTATTTTGCACATTTCTTCTTGTGTTCTAGAAAATGTGAAATGGTTAGCATATTTATACTTGAAAAAAATTTCTTTTTTTCCTTCTTTTTTTGACTAAAGATGTTTTTAAAAAAATTCCCTTCTTATTTGCTTTGATGCTTGTGCACACAAACAGATAGATGCATGAACTTTGTTATATTGGGTAAATATAGATGTTTGTTGTCTAATATCTCTGTAAACACCCTTGCTGTCACAAAAAGGTTGGATCTCATTTATTTTTTTAAAAACTGAATGTTGTAAAATGTGAAAAAAGAGAACTTTCTCACATTTTATCAGATATTCTGGAGTCTTCTAAGGTGGAAGCTGTCTGCAGAATAATGGAGGGGGATGGGAAGAGGCTAGAAGAAGTTGTTACTGCTATTCACTTTCTTTGTTTTAAATATATTATTTAACTCGTTGCTAATTGTTAGAAATCAAATGGAGATCAGAAATAGCGTTTTATCTGTTTTAATTTTTCCTAAGTCCCTTCTCACTGGCCATCAAGGTGGATGTTTATAAATACTCTTTAAATATCTCTGCTGTCTCTGTTTAATTTCATTGTTATTTATAATTTTGTGTTGACTTTTTAATTAATTAAAACAACAATAATTTGGTCTACCAAAGATTAGGTAAATTAGTTAATATCTTTATTTTGTTAAACCGAAGACATTCTGGCCAGCTTGTGCACCAGCAAATGCTAAATTTTACCAGAACCTGATGGTAGTAATGCACACACTCAGAATTGTGTCCCTTGGTATAGTGTATTCTTCAAAGAAAAGTTTAAAATCTCAGAGTCGTAGCCACCTCATTTACTTCCTCCAAAAATTTTAACAATGAGAACCAAGAAATACTATAAATACTTGAGATGGGTGATTTTTAAGTGATTACCAGAATGACTATGGTGCATTTGCTTTGAAATAATTTTTCATAAGATTATCATTTGAATAACATCTATCAACTTGCTATTTTTTGCCAGTTTTGTCCACAAGGAACTGTGCTTGGCAGGGTTAGGGTCGGTTAGAAGGGGGAGTCAGCCCTGCCTGGCTACGCAGTTTACTGGGGTTCACAGGTGATATTCAGCTCAAGAACATCCATGGAAATTCTCTCAAAGAGAATCCACTTTGTTCAACTTATCTGTGGAAGGAACCCATGTCAACAGACTTGTACAGAAAGGGTAAAAAAAAAACAAAAACAGGAAACCATGCTACAGGAGGTTTAAAACTGTCAGCATCTACAGGTTATAGGCAAACATTTAATCCATTATGCAGTGCATTTTTTACTGAAATTTTAGCTTTTGATCTAGTAAATTTAATTTCACAAGTATTCTGAATATTATTTGTATGACAGTGCAGTATGCTCCTATGTCTTTACTGGAACTGTTGCTACTGTTTATGTGAGCAAATTCAGCATAACAGGCACTGTGTCCGTTTTGATCTGCATCTTAAAAGCTCAGCCCTTTTGAATTGTTTTCCTCAAAAAAGGTCTGGTGATTTAATTTTTCATGTTTTTCTGCTTGCTTGATGTTGCAGGTGGACTGTAAACCGTCCCATTTTGTTCACTTTAGTCATCTCACAGCATCTGCAGCTTAACAGTCATATCAGGTAGGATGGTATCTTGGACGATAAAGTCATTGATTGCGATCTTGTGTTAGTACTAATGACTCAAACTACTGAAAAAGGAGTCTTTATTTTTTCCTAGTGAATTTTTCTAGATGTAACTACTGATGTGATACTTGATAGATACAATTAATCCTTGTTGCCACTTAAAAAAAAAAACGGGTAATTGTTTAATTGTGTATTGCTACATTTATTGTGTGGAAACACTTCATAAAAGTGTATCCTCCTCAGTTCTTTTGATAATTAATTTTGAAAAAATAAAAAAGAAGATTAAGATTTAAAATCACTGCATGCATCAGCAAAGGATGTAGTTAATAGAAAGAAATTTATTTTTGAAACATTTGACCTTTTTTTTTTGCAAATTTTCCTGAGGTATAGAAAACGAAAATCGTTTTAAAGACTTTAAAAAGAAGAAAAGAATTGTTTGCAATAGTAGACTTCCAAATTAAAAAAAAAATTCTGCTGTAGTCTATTATTCCAAGTATAAAATACAACAAAGATCAGTATTATGTAAATTAAAAAAAAAAAAAAATATATATATATATATAAACAAGTTATTTCAACTTACCTACCTGTAATACATTTGTTGATAATAGAATATATATTATTGTTCAATATCCAGGATGGTTATTTGGGTGGTTATGATTTTACAATAATGAGATAACAGGATCTAAATCGTGTTGTTTATTGTGCAGAACTAAATTACATTGCAAGCAGATAAATCTTTATCCCAATAAATTTCCAATGAAAGTTGTTTCCCTTATACAACATCTTTCCCTTGAAAAACTTGGAAAATGTTACAGTAATATACATAAAATGGCCTTACATTACTTTGAATAAGTTATTTAATACTGAACTTTTGTGAGGTAAACATGGAGGATTCTTCATGTGTTTTTAAAAATATTTGCCAAAAGTGCTGTTTATGTGTTCACTTATTGAATTTGGTCTTAGACTTATAATGTTATCTTGTCACTGTTAAAACTGTTCACCTTATTCTTGAAGAATCTGTTGTATTTGGAGAATTGTTTTTCATAAAAATGTTTATGATGCCTAAATCGAGTTGTTTATATCAGGAGTTCTTCTAGTTGGGTATCTGCAGTAATTAGGCAGAAAACACCTGCAGATATTAATAGTTATGCCTATCTCTGTCGTGTAAATTGTTTATAAAGTATTCTGATCTTGTAATGTACTTTTGTATGTACACTAAATATGCTCCTTATATCTGCAGTACCAAGGGACTATAAATTGCTTTGTTTTGTCCAAAACCTGATATGCTTCTTTTGCACAGAGCAAGAATTATTACCACCTGTTATTAAACTGAAATAACTTGCTGTCAAGAGGTACCAACTAACAATTACTTTGGGTTAACATCTTGACAGATCCTCTTTGATCTTCTCCTTATGCATTCAAACATGTTTTTCCTGTTTGCCTTCTTTACTCATATATATAGTCTTTTATGCTCTTAGAAAAAGGCTTGTGCTTCTTGTAGTTCTATTTTCTGTAAATATCATTGTCTTAATAAATTGTTAATAAAAAGGAACTTTTAAAATTTAATAAGGAGCACGAAAACTTCTGTCTGTTTTCTCCACCAGTTTTAAGAAAAGTCACAGAGTTCCCAGTTTAATGTAAGACCTGAATCTTGAATAGTACCTGTCATCTATTTATGACTGCATAATAAAAAAAAATACATTTTAGCTTATTTTAATGGAATAGTACTTCAGAATTATGACTCCTTTTATAACTAATAATTAATTCACAGATTTACCTTAACTTTGTACCATAGTTTATTCAAAAAGCTACTGTTAAGTTCGAGAAGTCAGATTTTTTAACATAAACTGAAAGAATCCGTTCTAAATAAAGGCTAAGATTCTCTTACTCATTTACCATCATTTTCATTCCTTTTCAAGCAAACGTTTTTTTTGTCACGAATTTGTGATGGAAAAATATAAATATCGCCTAGATCTGTAATGAATATTTCCTACTTGTAGTAAGTTATATCTTATAACTCTAAAGCAAAGACCCACTGGTATTTACAGAGCATATAATTATAACAGTAATCTGTAGGTGTACCAGGAATCAAAAGTTATTTACTCACCTCAGAGTAATCAGTCCTTTGACAGAGCCCTCTACCTGTGAAGTGTCGTGATTATCTCCACTTTCATATGCATTTTTTTATTGGAAATGAAAATTGCTGCCAAATAAATATTCTGCTTACATTTGTAGAATGCTGATATGTATGCTTGTGATAACACTTTCATACACTTGATATTTCATACCATTGACTGAAGGAAACTAAACTGCTACAATATTCGGTAGAGGTTGCTTTCTCTCCTGACGAATACCAACACCAAATATTTGGATTTAATATGGTAGAAGCTACGTGATGTAATGTGGCCACAGCCTTGCCCGATCACTGAAGCACGTCATTCTGTTAATTTACTATGAGTTGCAGAGTATTGACCATCATGCTGTTTGTTGGGTATAAACTTTGCTAGTCAGACTTGCTTAGGTTTGAGGAAGGTGAGAGGGAGAGTCATTCCACTCTGAAGCAGCATCTCTTAGTAATTAATACAATAAAAGAAAAAGAAACGTGTAAGTGTAAATGTGTAGGCTGTGTGGGTAATATATTTATTGGTGGCATTTGATGGAGACAGGAAACGCCTTGGCTCGTTGAGTGTGCTCGCTACACCTACATGGCATTAATCTATTTTTGGTCTGACATCATTCATGTTTGAAGAGAGGTGGAGGCACCTTTATGTCCACCCTCTGCTCATGCAGGTATACAAGCGGAATCTGATGTCTAGGATGTAAAGAGAACTACACAGTAGGAGCTAAAACTTGCTAGAGAACTCTCGGGCTAAACTTAAAAATTTCTTACGATTTTAAGTTGGTTTTTTTCTTTAGAAGCTGATTTTCAAACAGTGAAGTTGTAGTTTTTAATGTTTGCATCAAGAAAGTAACAACAAAAGTAACCCAATATTAATCAAAAGGGGAAAAATATAACGGTAGCATGATCTAGAAAAAATGGAATTTAAAGGTCAGGTAAAAAACTCCAGGAGGTTAAAGAAAAACAACAGATTGAAGTTAGTTGGGTGGGTGCTGCATTTCTTTTATGAAAAAATTAGCATCATTATCATTTCTTTGTTACTTTAGTAGATGAAGGGTTAATTTATATTCAGATTGCAGCTCAAGTTGGTTTTATTTGCACAATCTGCATAGAGGATAATTAGCAGAGTGTGAGCAGGATTTAGAGTGGACCACGTGAAGTAGAATCTGCTCTGGAGAGAAAAAAAGAAGGGTTTGCGGAGCTCTGCTGGTAGTCAGGGGCCTGTTGGGGGTCTAAGAATGTTTCACGGCATTGGTGTTGAGGTGGGAGGCTTTGGCCTGGTCAAGGATTACCCATGGCACCCTCCCTCCCTCCAATGCACGTACCCTGGAAAATCCTATTAGAACTTTTCATTTTCAGATTTTGGAGAAAACTGAGACTCAGGTGGTGAACTGGGCTGATTCAGGCTGGGATTCCGCCTCAGTTGTGACCGGTCTGTTGTAATGTTGTAATAATAATAATAATAATACCTGACCCGCTCAAGTTGGCATCATCCCATTTGGTTATTATGCTAGCGATCATCGGAACCAGCTCTCTGACTCTGATAAGAAACAATAGGTAGGTAGGTCGGCAGGAAAGGTATACGCACAATAGCTTAAGCTCCATGAAAGTAGAAAGTAAGATTGTCTGTTCATTGTCTTCTCTCTTTAAATATGTTTTCTTCTTTATTGAAAGAGGGGGTGAATGATTTTAAGATGACTAGGTGGATGCAAGTACATTACATTTCTATTGTTTTTCGTCTTCGCATCTTGAATTATTCCACTTCATTTGCAGAACTAGATTCACTGACTGCAGTTTTATCAGTAGGCATGATTGGTCTTCCAGACCGTCACCAGCAGCAGCAGCAGCAGCACACCTGAGAGCTGGACTCAGCCCATGAGCCGTGCGCCATAGTAAAACAGCTATATGCACAAGAAACATAATTTATGAATATATTATTTTTTATTAAATAAACTTTTTTTTTAAAAAAAGAGAAGCTGTTAATAAGAAAAATATACAAAAAAACCTGTTTTGGCAAATATTTATATTTAATTAAATGATAACATTTTTGAAAAAAAGAGCATTTAAAAAAAAAAAACGAACTTGTTACACTTCATTGACATTGTTGTAAATAACTAATTTAGGGGGATTCTCCAGCCATTACCATAGATCTATAGACCTTTGTTCTCATTTCTGTGATATGTAAGATGGATTAAATAAACTAAAAATTTAAATATGGAACAAGCGTTTGACAACTAAACAAACTTTCGCAAGTGTTTTCCCAAAATCTCAATTGTGTGATGGCTTTTCCTTGCACAGTTATTCTCTGTGTTTGTCCTGTTCTTCTTTGCCATACATCAGCATCACTTGCACGGTTGGTCCTGTGAGTGGCTGTGCCTGAGTATTTTTGCAGGCAGGACATTTATGGAAAAGGCTAGCATAGTGGAATATTACAGGCTGTGGATGCTAATATTTACAAACTTCTCTTTCTTGTTTTCATCCCTCTCAATATTTCTGTTTTCCGTATCCACCGGAATGCATCATAACTTGCATTGTTTTTTCATAAGCACCTGTCGAAAGAGAAGAAAAGATGGATCACCGCTGTTTAGTCACAAGGAGGCAGGAGGCTGCCATGGATGGCTTTTTTTTTACAAAGTGGGAGAGATCTAATTAAACTGTTTCATCCTTGTTACTATGAACCACACTGGCTGGTATTTTAATCCATTTATTAACAATTCCTATATGTAAAAAAGAAAAATTTTTTCTAATACTGAGCTATGCCAAAATCTTAGCCAGTTTGTAATTATGCCCCCAGGTGCTAATAACTCAAACTAAAGTAGGTAACTCTGTTCAACATATTCAAAACAGAAATTCTCAAATCCTCCTCGTTCTGATGTTAATACAACTTAAAGGAATAAAAAGCGCAAGATGACAAAGTACTGAAATGGGAATATAATTTCTTTATATAGATTTGGTGAAAAGTCTATCAGCAAGCTCTCAGTAGTGAGCTAGAAGGGAAAAGTGTGGATCATCAGCCTCAGTAGCCAAGCAAGTATGGTTGTGGGGCTCTTGAGTGGGGAAATTCCTCAACTGCTACCTGGAAAATCCTACCAGAAACTCTTCATTTTTTAGATGTGAATGGAAACCTATAGCTGGCTAAGAAAAACTAAGAAGAAACCATGCTAGAGAGGTATAGCCAAACTGGAAGAAATCCTGACCAGGGTTCAAACTTGAGTTCTTGGGCATAGCAGTTTGATTGTCTACTATTGGATGGCTGGATGCCATGGATCTGATAAACTGTGGTTAGTGACTTTGTCATCGAGAATGAATTATAACCAGTAGTGTGCTGCATAGAATTCAGTGTCATAACTTTAACAAAGAAATCGCTATTCTGAAATGTTGCTAGATTCTTAATCAGTTTAGCAGTGTGGTGTATGTTAAGTATTATGTAGGCTCACTAGTTATTGCAAACCAAATAAGAGATTAGACTCACTTCACTAGGTAAACTACACCTTATGCAAATGACAATGGGTTATCTATGTTGTATTGTTTTTGGTGTATCATTTAAAATAAACATTGGCTTAAAATAATTTTTAGTGGCATTATTAAAATTATACCATTCATTATAATTTTTGTATTAAAAATACATCGGAGTTTTATTTACAGGCTTTTTATAACAACTTTTAATTAATATTAAAAAAAATATTAAACAACATAAAAAAATATAGTAAATTGCTGACTTTGCATTTTTTTTGGTGAAGTTTGTGTGGCACCTGGATAAAAATCACTAGAAATACCTGGAGCAGGTAGAGTTAATAACTATATGACGAGTGATGAGAATGAACAGAAGAAATTTGGGGTTTTTGGCAGGTATTGTAGTCCCACTGTTAGCAAACAAATTATTTACTTCATCTAAATATCCCCGGAAATGCCTCTCTCTCTCCAAGGGATCTCCACCAAGGGTCAAGGGGCACTGGGTGGTGGTTACCACACCTGAAAAGGTAAAAAAGAAAAGTTTCAGTAACTGCAGTACATATGCAATCTTTCTGTGCAGTATTTGAAACAAGACAACAACAAAGGTCCTTTATGCTTTAACTGAGAAACCTGGATATAGAAGGATCCTTTGTTCCCTTCTGCTCTCTCTCTCCATCTCTGTGTGGATTCAGCTTGTGGGCTGTTGATTTAAGACCAGGACATTTAACACGGTTCTTCTAGGTTATTACTGGCTGTTAATACAATTTTCAACTTCATTACCAGCAACCATTGTTCCACTCATTTTATCATAAATTTTCTAACATCTAGCCACAATGAATTTTTTTACTAATTTATGGTTGTGACCCCCTAATATCAGTATTAAGTGTAGAAACCCTCTAACTTTGCTACTATCCACACACTCAAAGCTGTTAATTATTTTTTTTTAAAAATCTAAGTCTCCTCGTAAACATCTATAAATCCAATCTCTTTAAATCATAAAATGTCAAATCTGTGCTCAATTCTCTCTAATTCCATGTCTTCTCTTAAATAAAGATTCCTGCCTGTATAGCATATTCATGATGTGAATGAAGTAAGGACAGCAAAGCTAAACTTTATCTTTGATATTTCTGTTAATTAATTCTCCCAACATCCAATTAGCTTTTCTGCAGCTGAAATGCTTTGTAATTTTCTTAAATGTTAACTTCCAATTCCTTTTTTTGCAACTACATTTTCAATTTACTCTTTCCCAAATAATAATAATAATAATTTCAGTTAATTTTATTTCCTGTTTGTATATTTACATTTGTTAGCATTAAACTCCATTTTCTTTTTAAAGCACAATCTAATAAATTATTCAAATCCACCTGAAAATTATTTTCACCTTTTGTGTCGACTCTAGAATAGAGTTTTAGTATCATCTACCAATCTTTTAACATCTGTCTGCTTACATGAATATCATTATTGTTAATTAAAATTAACAGAGGAAACAAGAGAATGCTGTGGCACACCACTCAAGCTGCACTGACCTGAAGATAATGTAACCAGTGATTTGGCTTAGTATCGCTTCTTGCCTGCTTCCTCTCTATACCAGGGTCTGGCTTGGGTATTTTTCTCTCTTTCAGACTATCTGCCTGCCCCCCCCATTTTATCTATATTCCAAAGTCTTATTGTAGCTTTCTCTTGATGTAGTCCAGATTAAGTTCAGTGTCATGGTTACTTTCTCTCTTTCCTGAACCAGCCTCATTGGCATAAGTTTTCTCCAGATAGTCCAGCTTCTTCCCATTTCAAAGCAAGAGTTCTGTTTGATTGGAGTTTTCCCTTTTCTCTCACAGCTTTCTCTGTCTGAACTCTTGTTTTGTTACTCCCCTGCCCACTTCCACGGTTCTGAGCTAGGACCAAAATTGTTACATTCAGCAGCATCAGTTATATTTCTCTCTGATTAGGCATTGGCAAAAGTAACCTATAATTTGGTCTAGAACTTTCCGGACACCAGCATGTTTGGGTTTTCAGGACATCTTGAGTTGTCAAACAACCATCCACATATGTTTACTAAAATGGGGGCACTGGCTGATTCCTTACCTCCAAGATGAGTTTTGAAAAGACAGACTTGATTATCCACCAACATCCTAAAGCTTCCCAACTGGTAATTAATCAACACAGTGTGCCAGCCATAGGGATTCTGCTGCAAATGAAAGAGCAAAGTAAAATGTACAGATGGCGGCTTTATTTCTCTTGCACAATAACTCGTATACTTTGAAGGATTGCAGTGAGAGAAAATTTAGTGTCATAATTCTTTTTAGTTTTGTAATTATTACTTTTTTTAGGAATGCTGTAGGATATTTAACAAGTAAAGCTACTTTTAAAAGTTCTCAAGGTAACATACTTCAGGCATCATATTAAAAATACACAAAATTCTTGGTTGAAAACTCTGTTTGTATTTTACTCAAGAATTTTCAGAAATGTACTGATTGAACTCTTATTACATGTAGCTGTAATTTTACACCTGCTTATTTTGAAAACTGCTCTGGAAATGTGCCAAGTGTTCACAGGATACAAAGCTTACCAACTGAAATATTTTTTTTCTTGACAGGAATTAAAAGAACTTTCATTTATTTTTATAGTTAGACTGTCACCATCTTGTTTGTCAGCCATATTTGAACTGATTTTTTTTTCGTTTGGAAGTAGTCACTGATGAACAATGCAGTGTATGTGAAATTGTTCTCAGCAGATGGTACATCAGACAATTATTAATTCTCCATATGGTGGGTTCCACCTTCAGAATGATTTACAAAGTGTATGCTCTGCAAAGAAATGATACAATGGTTTTCATGACATCAGTTGATGGTTCTAAAGGAAATGTCCTAGAAAGCATGAGAGAAGTTGATTATTTTAAGTATAAGAGTGAGTTCCGTTAACCAATACCAAATGTTAAGAATGGAAAGCTATTAGAGTTGTGTGATTTCCCCATCATCTTAATTAATGAACCCAATGCTTTTGTATTTTCCATGTTACCACTATCAGAGTTTAGCCATTATTTTCAAGTTAAATAATGTTGAGGTATTTTGCAGCAGGCATGCTAAATTTTGATATATTTGCAGAACACTTTAGACCATTGCTCCACCAGGGAGCTTTTCTCAAGAGTGAACCCATGCTGAAGGGAGGGAAAGGATCAACAAAATGTAGGTTTATTAGTTAGTTTAATTACTGCTGTGGTGGGAAATGTCCAAAGTAAACCCCTCTATTCTCAGTACTTACAAGGTGAATGACCAGCAAGCCATACTTACCATGTTTTGTCTTCTGCAAACCCATGTGTTTTTTGTGTCAGATGTGGTGAATCGAACTCGGAATGTGTGATTTAGGGCACAAAAGCTGATACTCAGAGAAGGTGCAACAGCATTGGTCCATGTAAAATCGCAGCCATTGGAGATGAGAGTTTGGAAAATGTTGTTATTGAACTGGTCATTGTTAGGTCTGAATCTGAATTGCAGAGAAACAATATTAGTGAGGCCATTACCAGACAGGGACCACACCTTTAAGGGGGCATCAACAAAGTAACCAGCCCCGCCCCCAATGACACCTGAATTATTCCGAATGAAAACTGGTCCAGATTTCTCTATCCATGAACGTCTTGGTGAGTCGTCTGTGACCTTGGAATTGAATGTGATGTTCAGGATGACTTTGCACAGGTTTATCGCTAAAGTAGAATTCAAATAAGAAAAAAAGCAAAGAATTAAGGGACTAAAAAGGGATAAATAAAAGTTCAGATAAATCGAAACATTTCTAAGAACTTTGACTAGTTTTAAATTTTAAAGGCTTTTAGCAGTTTGCCTTTTTGTGTTTAATTTGGCAACATTGAAGCTTTAAGGATTTTTAAAGTCTTTTATACAAAATTAATGGATTAATTCAATCTAAATAACATTCTATCACGATATAAGTAACGTGAGGATATGAAAAATATTCACCGCCAACCATGGTGATGTACAGGACAGTCAAAACAACAAGAAATTTTAAAATGATTTTAGCTGGTGTCATTTGTGCAGTAAAATTTTAAAAAATGGTAGTTTACACTGTCCTTGTGTTATTGCTTCATATTAGTTTGATATGGAAAATGGCAAATAAAGACAGTAGAGTGAACATCCTTATGTTTTTACCTGGTCTAGCCACCCTCTATCTACCCACCCTGCTTGTCATTGAAGCAGTGAGATTTCGTATCATGGTCTGGTCCAGGTGCTTCCCCCCAAAAACTGTGAAAGAGCAGTGCTGGGATGGGGACAGATTGCTCTCAGCTAACAATCCAGATCCTCCTGCAGGTGCTTGATCAGATTTATGTCAGGGTTTTACAGTTCCTAGGGAAGAAGTTAAACCCCACCATTCCATTACACAAGAGTGCTGAAGTATGGGCTTTGTTGTCGGTACAATGGTAAGAAGGCAGGGTATCCTGCAGAATTAAGTTCTTACTTTCACAAAAGCTGATTTTGTTTTTTTACCCTGCCAGATTGTAGCCCACATCACGATGCTCCCGTTTCCATATCCGAAATCCTTGTGGTTAGGGTCTATGTTAGGTTTTCTGTAAATCCTGAAAGTTGGACTTGTGGGAGAAGAGTACGTGCTGCCAGTACTCAAGGGTCTTGCCAGACATATACCTTCTAGCAACTTTTTGAAGCATTTTTATTGGACAGAATGGGGGGGGGTTTCATGTGTGCAATGTATCTTTCAACTTTCAAGCTGATGGAGGAGCAAAGCATTCTGTTGCATGGATGACATCAGCACAAACATCTTGATTGTCAGTATGGACCTGGCAAATGGAGCATTCTTATTTTGGCATCGCTTTTGAAGGCCTAGCTGCTGATCTTAGCAGAAGTGAAATTCACCTCGGTGAACTTAGTGATGGTATTGGCCTCAAATCCACAACTCC
Source organism: Nautilus pompilius (assembly GCA_018389105.1). Lineage (NCBI taxonomy): Eukaryota > Metazoa > Mollusca > Cephalopoda > Nautilida > Nautilidae > Nautilus > Nautilus pompilius. The sequence goes on along the minus strand of JACATO010000632.1, from coordinate 338,575 downwards.
ACATGACCTATAATATGACCTTGGGTAAGCAGACAAATATCTTGAGATCTGACAGCTGGTAGTGTATGTAGTTCACCGTGGCTATCTGCTAATGTCCAATATATACATAATAACATGTGAAATATGCATGCTTTGGTTCAGTGCATTAATTTACAAGAATGGCCAAATTAATGTCAGGTCACTGTAAGCCATCAAATTCTGATAATTCCCATTTTTCTTGTTTAACAAGGTTAAAGTTTTATGATCCAATATCATTTCAAATTGGTTGATTGTCCTTTACAGCAGACCCTTAAACTTACTAAAACTTCCCTGAGTTAGTTAATTAAGAGACTACGGAACTCTGCAATCTTTTGTTCTGAATAAAAGACCATGTCTTCAATGGTAACAACTTCTTTATGACTCTGTATGATTTATGTTTGGGCTTCATTTGTTGATTTTATTTTTGCTGCTCTTGGTTTAGTAAAGTTGCACAACTCCATTTGAAATAACACTTGAGTTAACGGAAACCTGAAGTTCATATCTACAGTGATGACTAAAATTATTCCAACATCTTGTGTTTTTAAACAAATGCTAATTGTTCATTGTGTGTATTGCAACTTAGAAGTCCATTTTTAGGATAATAATGTCAATTAACTATTGTTTTTGAGATACATTGGGCCTCTGTTAAATACTGTAGTAATACCTTGTGGAGATGAAACTACATAGTAATAAAGTATAAACTTCAGTAAATAGATACAGTGAATTATTGTGTTAACGAAACAATGTATGATAAATAATAAACCAAATAAAATGCTTCCACACTGTATTAGTTCCATAATTAAAAAAAGAAAAAAACAGATTAACTTGAGCCTACAGATTACTAAATACATATTTGTGATAAATAATGAAATAATCTGATATTTTTTCAGATTAGCATTTTGTGAACTCTCTTAAAGTGAAGGTAGAAAAATTAATAATGCCAGAACCCATATAAACACTGTGCAGCACTATACTCGACTGTGATGCACACAAAACTTGCCTTTTGACAGGAGAGCTGTATTATCACCAATACACTTTTGAAAAGTTTTGCATTTTAAATTAACTTGCATTATTCTCAAATTAATGATGTAATTAAGTTATTACAGAAGAATATCAAAGTTAGGGAATAAATTAAATCTATTTATGAAGGGAGCAGGGTTCCTTCAAGTTGACTTTTGTTAAAAATGGTTCTACCATAGTAACATAACTAGGGGACAGACTGGTTCTTTTAATGATTAAACGTTTCTCATCCTACAGAGAACAAACACCAAACATGGACAACAAACAACTCGGTATTCTGGTTAGATATCTCTATTTGTTTATATTCAAACAGTGGGTAAATACCCTTTTTTTTAGAAATTTTACCCTATGTATAAATACTGTATTTCCAAATAATATTTCACTTAGGATGTGAACCCACATTTTTGTAGCATTAGTTTGTGCAGTTGTGCTTTTGTCGGTAAAGAGAGGAATTTAATGAAAAGTCATTCAAGCAGGCATAAATCAAGACTGGGTAAGCATCCAGTTCACCTGACCAGCGGCTGCCGCATATTTTATGCTAATGACAAGCTGAGGACGTGAATGTCATGCAATGTCTTTTTGGAGACACTTTGTTTCTGTCTTCTTGTGACATTTTTTGTTCAGATGTAATTAATATTCAAGCAATGGCAGGAACATGGGGGACATATCAGCACGAATGAGAAACAAGATGCTGGACTTTTTCCTTTTTTTCGTTGTTGTAGTCAGGTAACACGAGCAGTTTCTTTCTTGGAAACTGGGGAAGTTTCTCTATTTATAGTTTGCAGAACAAGAATTCATTTTTAATTTTGAAAACTGAATAATTTCGTTAATGCAACAAATATTATCTTTTAGCAACAATGGGAAAAGGTGGAACATTATTATGATATTTCTCAAGTTTTAATGCACATTCTGACAGAACTTAGTCCTGTTGTGACTGTTTCCTTACTCATTACCCAAATTCGTGGCTGGAATGGTGGCTCACCAGACTGCAGCTGAGGCTTTACAACCATAATTGCTATTAAACTGTTGAGATTTTCTTTCTCTGATGCAGCAGCTGATAAATGGATCAATTATTGTTAGTATTGTTGCATCATACACTCTTCTCAACAAGGGAGATAACCTTTGCCATTATCTGCTAGAGAATGTCACCAATCCTGCACCACACGTGTGCTGCACTCTTGAATTTGTCAGGGGAAATTCTGACTGGAACTCTTCATGACCAGGAGAGAAGAAGCCTTACTGGGCCATGGTATGCCAAACTGAGCTGAATGGGATTTGAACTTAGGCCTTAACTAATTTTTATTAATTTTTTTTTTTTTTTATCTCTATCTAACTCAAATTTATTGTGGAGAGCTATTTTGGTTTTATCAGTTCCATGGCTTGTTGTCATCTTGTTATAAGTTAAATAATTGTTTTGTCAAGCCTATTAATCAGTACTGTCATGCAGCAGATACTCACGGAGCCGACGGGAGACATCTGGTACCTTGTGGACAGGTGTGGACACACAGGAACAGGATGTCTGGTTCCACACCATGGCTGTGTTTTCATTGTGTGCCAGGTTTTGGCAGGACTGCAGATTCCAGGTCCCATGCACTAGGCGGTAGTAGAACGCGGGCTCCTTCTCATGAGCCTTGTGTCCCATACAGTTTGTGTCAGTTGTTTGCAGGTAGTCACAGCGGCAGATGTCCTGCTTCCAGATCAAACTGGACGTAGGGCAGTTGTACTCCACCCACTGGCCATTCGAGTACTTCTCAAACTTGTTCGGGTCCATACTGGCCCTGTGACTTGCACTACAATCTAGGAATAGAAATAGTGGATTAAAGAAAACAACTCATTTCAAAGATATATATATATTTAATGTATTATATGAACCCACTGAGCGGCTCATTAACAAATAATGTCGAAGCATCGTCTCACAAGACACCATTCAGGAGCATTTTTTGTCATGTCTGAAGGAAGTGAAATCTAAAGGAAAGGGGCAATTATTTGTCAAATCTTCATCAAGATTCACCCTTCAATGATAGACTACCTGTCTTGGGTAATCACTTTTAGGCTTGGTTAAGAAAGGGTGTATGTTTTGTGTCTCCCTCTGGCCATCTTTTATACCAAAGATGGCGATAACAAATGCAGTAGCAGACTTCCGAGGCTGGTATAATGTAAACATTTGAAGTCATTTTCCAAGTTACTCCATTTGTTTTGATGTTTTTGTGACATTTGCCAGGGTAAAAACCCTGACAGCTTTCATTTGACCATCTTAATTTTATTATAAACAAATAAAAGGGAAAATGAAACTATTTGTAAATACTAGGATTGTTCATTTGAAGTTCAGCTGAAATAGCATGACTGTAATGGTATCCTGCCAGATTTTATTTGAAAACCCCTAATACAAGTGTCTATAGTGTGCTCATCCATAGCTAATCACATGATCACTTTTTTGCATGAGTGCCACATTTTATGGCTTTTAGATGTCATAAAAAATTACTTTTTTCCTACCCTGTATTATATAAGGATAAACACTGTGAAAAGTAACCACAAACATGCGTCTACCATTTAAACATAGCCTGCCTAACTGGAAGGTTAAGCATTACACGAGATGTGGGTAATGGAACTGATTACTTTTGTATAACTGTAGCAGTGATTCTCAGCCAGAGAGAAATCTATAAGGATGCCATGTGTCAATTACCGTTGTTTGCCCAACCCACTAAAGAGGGAATGAAAAATAACACTGAGATTGGGAACTGATTTTTCTTCTCCTCTGTCACCCTCTACATGACAATTATTCAAATATAAAACATTATGCAGTGCTGAGTGCTGCAACTTCTGAACTCAGGCATTTTGTTATTTAAAGTTCTGGCATCCTTAATTTAACCTTTTCTCATATCAATTCTAGCTGAGGGAATTTCTGAGATGAGGTATTAGCTGAAAGCATTTCTAAAGCCGTGATAATGGACTTGTTTCAACAATTAATTCTAGTGTTTAATTTAAATGCTAAATAAAAATATAAACATGACCTGGTGCGCAGGGTTTAGGTGAAAGAGAGCTTTAAGACTTATCAGGTAATTTAGAATAAATCTTACAGTGAAAATAGAAAGAGACAAATATAGCAGTCATTGAAAATTGAAGTCAACAAAATATTCTCATCCTTGAAGATATAACTTTAAATTTTCCACACTGAGAGTGCTCAAAAAATCAATAATACACTGGGGCATAAATGTTTATGAACAATAGCCTTTAGCAATAGATTTTCAACTACACTCAAGGTGCTTTTGATGGAGTTCTCAACTGTGCTATTATTTAAGAGGTTTTGGCCCATTATTTGCAAGGCCCTTTGGATAGTGGCCCTAGCAGGGAATGTACAAACTTTTAAGCCTTGCAGTAAACTCTGTGGATCACTTTAAATAAATTCCCTAACCATGGTAACATTGTATCTATAAGATGCTTCTGCTTTCTTGCAATTCTTAAATTAAAAGTTAATTCTACACCAAGACTAATTAGCTCAATGAGAAAAAAAGCAAAGGTAGAATATCAGTAGCCCACATGAAACCATTAATTTTCTTTATTAATGACAAACTTAACATTATTTTTCCTTGAATACCATATTTCTTAAATGTAATGTCAGCCAAAATGACCATTTGCTAGATACAGGAACTGGAAGTTCTATAGCAACATTTATTTATTTCTTGGACAGGTGTTCTATTCTTTCTATTTTCGGGTTAAACAAGAAAGTCTCAGTGTTGAAGAGTTTGATATATTGGATGCCAAAAAGGAAACCAAGAGGTATAAAATAGGGTTTTATTCAAATAAACATTAACATAAAACAAGAAAGTTTTGTTTAATTTAAAAGAAGGCATCATAATAGACCCCAATCAGTTTTATTTTACACTATCAGTATCAACAACTATTTAATTGTCAAATTATTCCATTTTATTGCTATAAGATCCATTCTAAAGTCAATGAGAATAAATGCATGTATTTAAAAAGCGAACACTACATCATGAGGCTATTTAGTAATCTACACCGTTTATTTGTTGCTTTTGAATATTAGTAAAACCACAAAAAATGGCTACAAAACATCTTTCTAACTGCATTTGTCGCTAAGTCCTTAAATAAGTAAAAAGTCAAAACTTATTTAGTACGCATCTAATTAAATATGGTTAGGTAATTTTTGAAAGAAAGCAAATTTAGTTTAGAAAACCAGAGAACATATAATATGGGGTGTTCATAGTTAATTAACAATGCTGAAGAACTGAAATAACTTGGTGTTTACAAGATCATTCTGTTACAGCATCATGGGATCACAAAGATGTCCATAGGCAGTTACTTCTGGATTTGTCTTCTCGCTTATGGATATCCATAGGATTCTATTAGTTCTCCTGTTTTTTTTCTGAATATCCATCTAAAGAGCACTGTAATATTTTCAAAATGCAAAGCTCACTCTCTCTTTAATGGGCACACTAGAGATTCTTTGTGAGACTGGTAAACCATCACTGAAGGAAACAAAGTATCTTGAATAATTAATTATAACAGTTCCCCATATCTCCAGCTCAGTTGTACATTTTAATCTTAAGACAAAAACAAACTATCTATCAAAAAAGGGAGAAATTCATTACGATTTGTACAATTTGTTGGCTTTTTTGTTGTTGTTGAAAATCCATATTTATCAGCAGTTTTATTTTCAAAGATGTGCCTAAGATCATCTTTGGTAGTTTTTAGCAAGACTTATTTCTAAAACTGCAGAGTTATATCCATTCCCAGTGCTTGTCTGCAAAAATACACCTGGCTGGGAAAGTGGCGCCGGCGATGATCGACCATTGCTTGACAGTCGGCTCGATTCAAGTTGTTTCTCAGGAATAAGAGAACTGGAAACTTGGTATATGGACCGAACGGTTTGGCACATACTGACTGCAAACCGATTTTATAAATCATTTGCTCCTTCCAAAGAAAAGAGAGGGTATTTATTTGCATCCTTTGCTATACTGAATGCTTTTTTTTTAACCAACTTGTTACAGTTTAATATTTGGTCAGCATGGAATCAATCCAAATAAAGGAAAGTGTAGACAGGTCTTCCGGTGTTTTGTAAAGCTGGAATATCAATTCTTGCGGCAGTGAAACTTCTACCTAAATCCTAAGACCGTATAATACAGTTAATCATACTTTCTGTATAGTTTCTTCCGGGGTTTAAGAGGGTAATCTATTCATGTTTTCCTGAGTTTGGGTTATATATTTCAGTGAATATTCAAAAAAAAAACAACAAACAAACAAACCCAGAAGCAGAGGAAGGGAGATAACTTTTTAATTTATGTCAGATCTTGCATTAAAAATAATTAATTATCACTCATCTTGATTTTAAACAGATTCAAAATCATATTTGGGATAAACGTTTCTGTTTTTTCTTATTTTCGGGAAAAAAATCATCTCAACAACAATGAAGAAGAACCATACAACCATCTTTATATGGGATTTACTACCTTTTATATTTAATGCCATGTAAATATGGCCTTTATGAAGGATGGAGTAAAAATGACATTCCATCTAACTTATGTTTATAAAGTAATAATATTTTACCTCTCCCAACCAACATCGCTATAGAATTGCGGGCTTTGAATCTTTACCATAAGGTAAGCTTTTATTCAGTTAGAAAGCTATACTTCTTGTAAGTAAAGTTTTGTTTTACTTACTGAAAGCAATCTGTGTGTTGATGGAAATGTTCAGCAGATCAGAAAGCAGGAAGTTCAATGGCTTCTCCTGCTTTGTGTCCTTCAGTTGGATGCTGTTGATGTTGTTAGTGCTCTGCAAGACATCGGCTTGGATAAGTATAAGGACAGCCAAGATTGTTGTTAGTCTGGCTGCCATTGTCTGAAACAAAACAATGAACTAAATACTGAAATGATTAAATTCCTCTTCGATGAACATCTCAGCTTTCTTGAGGGCCACCACTTAAAATTCTGATGCATTATGATTGCTTCAGTCTTTTAAATTTATTTTTTAATTTTTTTTTGCATAAAATCTTATCCCTTCTCTTGGGGTTGTCTTTGAGCAGATCCCACGTGGAGCATACATTACTGGTAAATATTTTAAAGCCGTCTTTCAGTGAAGTTTATGACAACCTTAAAGCAATAGTGTATAGAATCTGAAAATCCACACCAATTTTTTAAATACCCACAATGCAATAACATGAGAGCTGGTCTCTATGCCAAATCACCATTGGCTGAATCTTTTTTTATAATTGTAGCGTCAAGGGTGTCCCTCCCAGCAGTTTGTTGGCCTTTCGCAGCATTAATTGGATCTGTTAAATAGCATTCACATTGAAGAAACTGAACAACAATTGATATTTTTTGGCAGTTTTCATTTATTTACTCGGTATCTTTGAAAAAAATGAAAGTTTTATATAACCAAAAGGTTTTCTACCTTCTCTTCAAAGTTATAACTTTAGGGGATGGATTCATTTCAAAACATTATTTAAAAAAGAAAAAGTTTTTCTGTACGAAGCAATTTTTCGGTTATAAACTAAATTTCTTTCCGATTAAGCTGCAATCTGTATTACCCAACGTTTGATCTTTGTTTGCATTTAAGTGATAATTATAAACACATTACTGAACATAAAATCTTACCTGCCCTATCTTAATTAAAAGGCCTCTCAGAGCTTCCTCTGGTAATTTTGACCCGTTTTTTAAAGAAAATACCTTCAATGATGTAAATTGGTTGTGTGTATCCCCACTGTAGGATCTCGACTAAACCGAGTTTGTTTTGTAAAGTGAAAGTAAAGCAAGGTTTATTGAGAGGAGAGGTTTTGGATGGCCAGCACGTTTACCCTTCTGACAGATGAGTATGGTGTTATCTGACAAATGAAGTCATTCATCAACACACAGCTTGCCACCAAAGATGACTAACCCTGACACACTGCTTTATTTCCACCTGTCAGAGCACCATTAGTGGCACGCCCTAATTGCGTGTTTCTCATATCTATAATTAGTCTCAGTGAAGCTTTAACATTATTTTGGTTTATTAAAAAAAAAAAGGGCACTTAAGTAAATATTTGTGTTTATAAACTGTGTTAAGTAATTAATGTTGTTTTTCAGGTCAATTTCCTTTTTCTTTTATCCCCTCATTTTTGTCGTTTTAGTTATTTTAAAATTATGCTACCAAGACATGGGCTTAACAAAAAAGAAGCGCAATCTTTAGTGCAATCTATCAAGGTTATTTTCAGCGCGGTGACCTACCATGGGCTGTACAATCTAGTCTCAAATCGAGAAAATGATCAACAGATACTGCGTGACTATTCAGCCATTTTGCTTTCAAATGAAGCAGCAATAATAAGTTTTCTGGGTATGAAACCCTAACACCCGGTCTTCAAAGGTTACCTTTCTCAATTTGTTTTACCCCAAATCAGGTTTTTTTTTTGTAATGCTCAGTCATTTAAAATAAAATCCTTGCATAAAGATGTAAAGCCATGGACTCAGCTGGGCTGTAGTCTGTGAAGCCAGACCCACATCATTTCTTTTTGTGACCTTGATGACCCCCAGATATAGATCACAACAGCTTTTTGTAACAAGTGGTTTCTTCTGGTCTTGAGCATTTACAGAATAAGGTTTTGGTGCTGTAGAAATCCCTTCTTTCACCTAGGATTTATTGAAAACAGTTTTAAACGAATTGGCTGTGAAATTTTTACCAAAGTTAAACTGCAAGTTGTGAGCCATCTCAGAAATAATGAGTGTTGTGCATTCCATTATATATCCTTTCATACCAAGCTAATTTTGTTTTCTTAATTAAAACAATTTTATTTTCACAGTTTAATTAGCCACAAATAGTTAAAATGATTTGTTTATGTCTAATTTTTTGTTTTTGATTAGCTAGACCTATGAACGATGTTTCTTCTATTACTGGTCAGCTTCAGTAAGACCTGATATTTCTACAAAGCCTTTTCTGCTCTTCTCCACACAGTCGACTTTCTTTTAAAGAGACGCCCATTAACCATGGACAAATTGTAAGATCATCAGAGGGTTACAGAAGTAAAAGGCAAAGCACCAACAACCACCATCTGCAGCAATTATATTACAGCGATAACAGGAATACGAGAAAACTGGATAGTTTGTTCTTTTTGAAAATGCAGTCAAGGACATTTCTTGGCTGGGTGACAATAAATTCTGCGTGTTGTTTGTAGAGCCTAAATCAGTGAGTCATAGACAGTACATTGGTAAAGTAAGAGACAGTCATGAGATCTTTGTTCATCATCGCTACACATTCATCAGACAGAAATAAAGTTAGAAGAATTAAATGTTCATAAATTTGGTAAAGTTACACGTAGCCAGGACTGCTCATTATTTTGCATAATTAAAAAGGTGTTTTTTTTTACAGATAAAATATGCCTCTATGTATGCTCAGCATACTTTGCAAGAGTGAAAAATTCTGTAAGTTGGGTGAAGCTTTAGTAAGTGCATAAAATGTCAGGGTTAGTGGAGGAAGCTAATTATATCAAAGGAAACTGGTGATGTGTGTATAATTAGGTGAATGATGTTTTCAGTTGCTTATTCTGACAGTGTTTGAGAATAATTTTGAAATAAAACCTCAAAGTGTCTTTAAAATGTCTCATACAATTTTTTTATAATCTCTAAAAAAGGAGGTTGAAAAGTGATAAAATGAGCAGACATCTGAAAGAAACTTATTGTGAAGAGAAACATAAGTAAAACCCATAATTCTTTGTAATGCTATTAAAAGATAAAATTACCAACAATCATCCTAATTTTCAAAATCAGCGTTGAATAGTTTTGTTATTAAATAGGAAATTATAAATGAACATTCTATTTAAAAGCCTTATAATTACCAGATGTTAATGTGCATCTGCAACAAAAAAGAAGTATAAAATTTTAAAAATCTTAGTTTTACAAATATTGTCAAAAAATTCTGTATTTACATGGATTTCTTTATAGCAAAAAAGCACCGGAAACGAGTTATAAGTCTTTTGATGTTGCATTATTGGTGCATATTTAATTCACTGACATTTTAATAAAAGTTATGAAGAAAGAAATCGCTTGCTTAACTTCTCGTGTTGAGGTTTTATTGCAAATTCGGTGCTAAGCTGGTGTGGGCTGGAGTCTCTAGCAATCAAATAAAAAATAGTTGAGTAGTACAACCCAACTTATTTTCAGCTAATCAGACCGGCCAGTTTTGTGTATCCAGTCAGGGAAATTGTACTTACTGTTTTCAAACCAGTAGAACTTGTAAATTATGCAGACATTTTTTTTCTCCAAGGTGTAGAAATCTTGAATTCATTTGTAGCATTATTGTTGTGAAATCACCAGGAACACCGAGAACTGAATCCAGGTAAGTTAACTCATTTAATCAGGAACTTTTAGTTATCCACACAAATAGCAGATACTGGCACTATGGGTTCTGCCATGCCCTTTGTTGTCTTGCAAGTTGTAAATGGGTTCACACCCTACACAAGAAAACAAACAAAAAACAAATGGCCTTCAACATCAAACAACAAACAGTCAACAAATGACCTTGAGATACCAGCAGTTTAAGATTTTACTTCTTTGGCTCATTGTTGAGAGAGAAACAGTAGAATCCCCTTTGGACTGGTCTGGTTGTTTGTTTGAGTATTTACTCAACAACCATTTGCTTTGCATGTTCTGAATGGGCCAGGGTTGATACACAAAGCAACTAACCTCTTCCTTAAAAGTTTGCACTTCTGGCAAATACTGGATTAACTTCTGGTATTCAAACTGATTATCTAAGCAAATGAACAAACAAGAATGTTGTTCAAAGGGGAATTCTACTGAGATGCAGCCTCCTCAAAAATCCAAGAAGCTTTAAGATAAGCACTGGGCGTTTGAAGTACTGGAGCCATGGTATTTGTCTCAACATGCCCTTCCCGCATAACCTGTTTCTTTTTTAAATCTGTAAGTTTGAAATAAAGAAAAGAAAGAAAAGATTTCCACGTATTGTGTTTCCAAGAATCCTCTTGGCGAATGATTTTACATTAATGTTCGTTCACATCTAATGGAAGGTGACTGGTGATAATATTGTAGTCAAGTCTACTCTCTCACACCTTCGGCCTAAGCAACTGACTACCTATTTACCTGTAATCAGAAGTCTTTGAGGTAAGACCGATGCATACCTAATATAACAAGTAACTGTAATTTGAGCTTAATTCATGACCAGAAAGTGAAGTTTACATGTTGTATTGTATAAAATCAATCCACTTCTATTTTGTTGGTCACATTCATGAATCTTAGGATTCTATTATGTAAATTTGAAAACATAAACTCGCCTACAGGTTATAATGTCTTGGGCGTACAGGTATAAATAAATTACAGTTTTTGAACAAGTAGTATGTAAATCAGAATATTAATAGTTATAGTATACAGCTGAATGGGATTTTTAAATATAAATTTGATGCTCTGTAACATACCTACTGTTTATTCTTTTTCTATAAAGGCCGATGAGCTGATGTCTACAATAACAATTATTGTTAAAATCTTAAATTGTGTAAACTCATGTCTAAAGAAAAAAGTTTACAATAAAGAATTAGACAAGAATGTATATAATCCACTTTTAAACAGTCCAAAAATTGACTTTGTATCCCCTGCTAATTCTGCTTATGCAAACAGGAGAGAAACGCATTCTGAGGCCATATATTTCGCAGGTTTATATTAGCATACTTCCATCTCTTTATGAATTGTCCAAAACTAACCAGAAAAGTACCGCCACCCACCCATCCCCCTTTACAGGTATTGGTATGCATTAACAAGAGAAGTTTAGGGACAAATATGAATATCTGAAATATAACTGTAGCTAGGAATTACTGAATTTTAATTCCAAGTTTTAGATACATGAATTAGGACTAGAATTTGCAGAGATGATACATGAATTTGAAAGTATATCGTAAACATGCAGCCAAAAACGTATGTATGTACAGTAGATTAGTGAATATAATATTGATTTTTAAAAGTGAGAAAGAAAACAGCATTGGCAGAGAACAAAAGCTACAGTAAAAACCAAGAAATACCTGGATATTTTGAACAGAGTTTATCAACAGAATAAACTTGTGCAGTTGTGACGAGAACAGGCACATAAATATGAGCTTAAAATTGAAAATTATAATCACAAAAAATTAAAATTACAAAAAAAAATATAATGGAACAGTTGTTTTGTTTATTTAAAGGTAATTTTAATTCATAGACAAATAAAGATTTAGTAATTTGAAGAATGTAGTTCATAGAAGAAAACCTGGATAGAGTTTTCATGTCCTCTAGACAAAGCGTATGCGCAGAATTCGAACAACAGGGCGTAGAATGGCACAGTATTCCCAATCTCACAAATGTGCCTTACAGTGTTTTCTCAAACACTGAATAGTCTTAATGTTGTAAGCAGTCAAACGGACCTACCCTTAGTTAAATAAGCAAAGTGTGATCTGTCGAAGACAAACCTAAAATTCTTACATTTTAAAAATATATAAATTAAAAGCACTTTTAAACAAGAAAAACAATCCTGCTCAATTAATTCTTTAAAAAGTTTTCTGCTTTTGTAATCTTCATTTTCCACATCTTTATAATACCTGTTGTTCTTGTCACAACTGTTGAGCTTTAGTTTTATCTTAGATGGAGGTACATTTTGTTTGGAATATCCAGGTATTTAAAAATATTTTTCACTGTTACCTCTATTCTCCTTTTTTGTTGTATTTTTGTTCACTTAAAAGTCTAAATTCTGTGCTGCCAACCTTTCAGTTAAGGTGGTTCTAATTAATTAATTTCTAAAGAAGCATTGTTAACACCAGTAGAGATTCTGGATAAGTCAGTCTTGCTTTATCAAGGAATTTATAGTGTTGTTACACCAGAGCTTTTCTGTCAAGGAAACCACAAAACAGCTCTGTGCTTGTCACGTTAGACATAGCACTCTCAGTTTTGCATCATAGTTGTGCAAGATGAAGGGCTGCAACATCTTCCACTCTAACTCCAAGAGAGCACTGCAGATTCTAAAAACTATATTTGTTTATTCAAAAGACTGAAATGTTGCCGAAAGTTATGATAGCCATAAAATAACCACAAGAGTCTTCCACATTACAAAAAAATTAACTTGTTCTGGAAAACAACACAAGACATATTTTGTAGTTTAATTTATCTGAACATTAATCATGAAAGTCAGGTGTCCATCTGTAACTGACCAAGTCACGTGTCTTGCTTAGTGATGTTGATATTTATCAGGGTGATTACTTTTGGCAGAGCCTTGCATATGTTCCACAGGTGTGATCTGACATAACACAAAGTTAATAAACTGCCGGCTTTATTACTGTGAGTACAGTTACAGACATGCCATTTTTATATGACTCACTTATGTCTGAATATTTTGCTGTAATGCATTTATTTATTTTATTCAAATATTGCTGCTTTTTCCCCGTTTTTTTAATAAAGATAATTATATTTTAAACAAAAATTAATCATGGCCATAGCATATTTTTAGACTAAATGAGACCTTCCTCCCATTTTTAACCAAAATCTCATTTTCAGGTAAGTCATACTGAAAACATAATAACGTACATAATGGTGGGTAATATTTTAATGTTTTTATTGTACTTATCAAATTTATTTACTATTCTTATTTAAAAGTCCAGTACATCATCTGCAGGGGTAAACATTTATGATTCCAGTATTGTTTTATTTCCAGATGCTTATCTATGTACAGGTAAGTATATAGGTAATTAGGCAGGCATCCACATATGAAATAAGACCCACGGAACTGCACATAGCCCTGGCAGAATATAAGGGAGATTAATACCTTGTGGTGCTGAACTTTGCCTTATGCCAGGAGGAAACATGTGGGTGATTTCAGCAATCCCAGCCTACCCATTTCTGGCATAGAATTTGTATTAGGGAGTCCTAGAAAGTGAGTACATGGGGACACTTTTGAAGGTATAAGTTAAGAATAGCCAACACATACTCCATAGGGTTAATGGCAACCACCTATTTAATATAATCATGTGCTTATCATGTGACTTGAATGACCCCCATTTTTCTTGTTTTTTCAAAGACATTTGGCTCCATTATTTCTCAATGAGTTGCAATTTCTCTATTTTTTTATGTCATCTCAAAAAGGAAAAGCCATGGTGCACAGTTGTGGTGTTGTATTTCTCGTGCTGTCCGGTTACCTAATCTTTGCCTGTTGTGCTGAGCCATTAAATTCTACTTCAGCAGACAGTCTCGTCAGTAAGTTCTTGGGTTTCTTTCATGCACGCAAAGAACATAAAACATCCTTGAGCAGGGAGCTAACTCCAGCACAAGCCTGTAATGTGACGATCAGCATATCTAAGCTAAGAAGATGTCAGAAGCAATTAACAGAAACGTCGAGTATATAAAAATGTTAAAAAATAGAAATTTCTGTCCCATCATACAAGTCATTAGTTAGTCTCCATCTAGAGTATGCCGTACAGACATGGAATTATTTTTAAATGTCCATTAATTAACAAATTAGTGATTCTTATTGTGTGGACAGAAGCAAAGCATTTAGGTTTCCTACAGTTAATTGGTAATGTTAAGAGTTAATTATAAGTTAGTAAAGAACAGCAATATAATAGAAAAAAAACGTTTAAAAGTAAATATGGAATGGTTACTGGCATTCATTGTTGGCAGTGATAATCTAAATCAATTAAAAAATTATACTGAAAAATATTTCTCTTTCCAGGAGACATGACACAAACCAGGGTAGCTTCCTGTCTCTTGTAAGAATTAAATCTGAACTCAAAGTTAAATAGTATCTAAAAACATTTACTAATTAAAGATTACCAGAAGAAAGCGAAATAAAGCTGATAGTTAATTTGAATATAAAAGTTAAATTAATCGTCATAAGTTTTAACTATGCCACAGTATAATGTGCAAAAATCATAGGCTACCTTAGAACATCTATGCTGTATATAATTTTTTTATCACATAATACTGTTATTCTTAAAGATTCTAGATAAATAATGATAAATAAAAGATAATTAATGAAACTATTATTACAAACAAATACAGCAAAATTGCAATAAGAACAAAAAGATTTTTAATAAAATCTATATATATATATATATATTTTTTCAAAGTATCCTCTGACTTTTTTGAATATATTGCTTACTGATAAAATCCTGGGAGTTTGTTGTATTAGCGAAAATCTTGAACTATCTCGGGTTACCAAAGACTTGAGCACTGCTTTACTGACTATAAATGCTCCAATATCACTGAAACAATATTTATGAAAGTTTTGAATTGAATCAACTTGTATATATATTTACTTAGCAAAAAAATTTAAAGTGAAGAAGTCAATAAGCTTAAAACTAAATACAGTGATGCAAAAACCACAAATGCTATCATGCATTTTTTTTTTTTTGGTGAGCATGTATTTATGATCAACATTATTATATATAATAAAGTCAAATTTCAAATACAAAGGAAAATAAAAGAAAGTTCATGGATGTCGGCATCTCAAAATGGTGTCCTCCTGCACTCATGGAGTGTTGTAATTGTTTCTGAACAGAATGGAAATTGTGTTGCATAGGGATTCATCAGTTTGAGAAACTCATCTAAGACCTGAAGTCCTCCACTGTTCTGTACTCTTAGACTAAAAAAAAACTTCTCTAGTAAGTGGACTGGGCATTTGGCTAGTCATTCAGTGGGCCCCATGTCTACCAGTCTGGCACTTTGGAAATGTTTCATCTGAGAGATGTCATGGACAACTCCAATATTAAGTGGTAATGAAACATTATACTAAATAACAAAGGGATAGAGATTATGTGAAATACCTTGTATTTTCATTTATCTAACTGTTTCATTCTTGTATTTCAGACTGTTCAGGTAGCAGCCGACCTCATCCCCACAATATTAGTTTATATGAAGTGGTGTCTGTTAATGGAGACTGGCAGGAGCAAACATGTCCTCCAGGCACTGTCTGGGTTCAAGGTCAGTGCAGCTGTATGACTCAAGCCACATGTACTCACTATAGGCCAGCACAGAATAACTCAGCCAAATTTGAGCAGTTGGTCAGTGGACAGTGGATAACTCGGGTCTGTAACTCAGGTGTGGAAAAGCTGGTGTGGAACCAGACCAGCTGTCGGTGTGACTGGGACCCCAATAAACCATCGCCTCAGCTCAGTAAGTATTGAATATAGGGTGTTTTAATTAACAAGAAGGGATCTTGTATATTTCTAAAAGGGTAAAACCCCTGATATTTATCTTTTAAAACTATCCGCTATATACAGAAAGTCCTCTCTTTATGCATGGGTGAATATTACTTTAAGTTTAGGGTTAGGGATACATACTGTACTCCCCCTGATTCCATGTCTACTCAAACAATAACAAAATAATGCAGTATAATACAAGTGTATGATAATAATGAAAATATGTAAACTACTTTAGTTTTATTTTTGTACCAACAAAAGCAGAAACATAGGCTCATGGGGACAATGTAGTGTTGTGATGGTCATTGTTTACATGTGGTGTGGAGAGAACGTGACATTGCTGACTGTTGGTAGTATGACATCAAGAGGTTTTGGTAGAGAGCTGATGGATGAGTGGCTTGGTTGTGGAAGTGGTGCAGGTGTCTGGGATGATTTTGATGGGCACAAAGATGCAGGAGGTTTTGGGGTAGTTGGTGGACTAGGAAGATGCTTGAAGAACTGCAAGATGCTAGATTGCTTTGCCAATTGCTGCTTTTGATTGTAGATTTACTTGCAGGGAGAAAGAGCACTGTTCAAGTTGCATTTAAGCTGCAGGATCCTTTCAGGCTAGGGCCCATGTCTAGTGAGGCATGCACATCTGCTGAAAACATGTTTTGATGTTAAGTCCTCTACCTCCAGGACTACCCTTTCATCTTCTTTTTCGCTGATCCTCATCATTTTCTTTTTGTTATTTCCTTGAGGTCATCAATGTGAATCAAGGAGTTCCAACATGCCTGTTTCCTCGAGGTCTGCAAACCATCCGCACCAGCCTCACGTCCCAGTCACACAACATCTCCCACTGTGTTTGAAAGTCTTCAAAAGCCATTAGAATCATTAATACATCCTTTCCACAGTGGATGGCTTCACTTCACCTTCTACAACCTTAATGTTCTTAATAACATTTTAATATTGTGAGCCATCTACCAACCATGTATGTCTGGCCTGTTTGGTCGATTTGTGCCAACTAGCAGTTGGAATGTCATTCTTCTGAGGTAATAAGCCTTGAGCGTGGCTATCACCCCCTGGTCTTAAGGCTGTAGCAATGAAATGGTGTTAGGGGGCAAGAAGCAAGCACTGACATTGGGGTGATGTGCATCAGGCATATTTTGGGTATTCTGGGTGTAATCTAGAACAAGCAATACCTGGAATGCAAGATTAGACTTCCAACCAATCACCTGAGCCTTCTTATTAGAAGCCCACGGGTAGCATGTTCTTATTGGGTTTACTGAGTGCATGTGAGTTCATGGAGTGTACACTCAGAATAACTTCATCTTTTAATCTCTTGCAGCATTGCCACATAGCAGTAGCCTCATCCTGTTCTTGGCTGCTTTGAATCCAAATGTCAGTTTTTCCTCCTTGCTGATGTAGGTTCTTTTGGGTATTTGTTTCCAAAACAGCCCAGTCTCATCTGTGTTAGAAAACTTATCTTGGGTCAAAATCTCCTTCTTTGATCACAGTTCATAACTTGTCTGGAAACTTGGTAGTGGCCTTGTGGTCGACACTAGCAGACTCTCCATAGATCTTCATGTCATAGAGCTTTTGGCGCCATAGAAATTTGTTGAATTAACTCTTAGTTGCATTAACTCCTTCTCCTGTAAGCTGGTTGTAAATCTGCTGAAGCTTACTCTGGACCAATGAGCTGCTGAAACTCATCTTCCACTGATTCTGATCTATCCAGAATTTAAGCATCTTCTCCAGTGCTTGGCTCCTAACTCTGGTAGGCTGAGGTTAAAGGCTCAACTGACTGCTGAAGGCCCTTCATCCCTATCCAAACATTTTCAAATGTCCAGTTTTACCTCTAAAGCTAGTGTAGTCCTCTTTCTTTTTATATCAGGTGGGGTAAAATTCTTGGAAAATGCTTCCATGTGCTATGACAGACATTGTGAGACTGAGCCAGCATGGAGGCTGGTTTCCATTACATGTAGTTTGTCATCTATTGTTTTGCCATCTAAATGCTTGCACAATGAGGGGGCTCTCTGACTGGATTCTCCAGTTTTTGGAGAATTTTGTCTTCTGAGTGTTTCCATTATCAACCTGAAGAATGACTGTAAAGTCTTACACATGACGTCACTCTTCACCTGGCTGCATAATAGCAAATTTTTTCGCACATTATGAGCTTCTGGTAAATCTTCTGGTATAATAGCAGAATCACATATGATGAAGTTGGCTAAAGAGGATTTAATGTAGACATAAAAGACTAAAAAGTTGCATCTAGTAATCATAGAAATTACCTGCTGATAATTTAAGAAACCTTTTCCCATTTCAATGCTACAAGAATTTATATGACTTCTTTTTGATAGAGTTTCAATTTTTTTCCTATCAACCATTTTACTTGCTCTGCCATGCCTTTGTAGTGCTGCTTAAAGATTTAATTTTATCTGGACAGTATGAATAAGTAAAATCCACATAAAAATCTAGCATTTGGAATTTCAGATTTTTTATAACGTTTTTCTATAAAATGTTGATTTGTCAACATGGAATGGATGAAGGATTTGCCATTATTTTAAAGCTTGAGTATAGGAGCTATCTGCTTGTAAAGAAACCATTCCCATAATGCAGTGCAGCAACAGCCAATGCACATACAAGATATACATGCAATCCACATCTAGCCATTTTGGCTGCAAATAGCCATGATCTGTAGTGGCTTATTGGCCATCATTTAACCCGATTCTGTTGGACTTGAGCAGTTGGTTAACAAGTGTAACATGGAAAATTACAAAGTAACATTGCATTGTGGGAAAACTTTCTGGATATCAACTTCTTTTAGAGACAATTTTGCATTACATGGATCTTTCTACCTCAAAATTTATGAATCCGACATTGAAAGTGCGCAGTTCTCCTTTATTTCCTTATAAAATGTTGAATTAAAACAAAAATCATTAGCTGCTTTTTTCAACTTAATCCAATCCACTTCAAGTTGGCTTCATGAGCAGTGATCAATCCTCATCAACTCGTAAACTAAACCTCAGACACAAATTTTGAAAGATTTTCTATGGAAAAAAAAAATTATGGCAATAGAAATATTGCTTATCAGGGAAGTTATTTTTACTTACTAAGAATGATATTGATAAACGTCTTCCTGAAGAAATGCAGTCTTAATAAAAGTACTGGTCTTTTTTTAATATATAAAATTATATCAGTCATAAATACAATAACATTTTATTATCACAAGTATGCTTATTCAATTAAAAAGAAAATTTGTCCGTTGGTATTACCTTAGTACAGACATGATAAACACCACTTATGTAACAAATTTACTGGTATAGATAACGAGAAGAAAATGCTCTATAAACACAACAAAGAACGTAAACGCTCAGACAGTAGATCCCTTAATTACTTCACAATTTAATAAGAGAAATAACTGATTCAGCACAGTAATTCTTCATCTATTTTGCTATAAATCTAAATAAAAACAAAAAAAAAATATTAAGTGTTAAATTATTCTAATAGTCAGCATACAGTATAATTATATTTACTGTATTAAAAAAAAATGCATTTCATTAATTGTGATAATTTCTAAACTGCTAATCATCTTTAGTTAACTGAGTGGTTACAGCGAAGATGCAGTCCTGGTAGTGTTGGTATTTGTGATAAAGAAGTAGCAGCGTTTTTAAGAAGAAGACAGCTATCCCAGGAGTCGAAACGTTATTTCATATGGAACAATGAACAATGATCCAGTTATCAAAGTTCTCTACTTTCTGTTTAAAGCTATGATGCTCACTCACAAAAAAAGATGGGCATAAATAGCTACTTTTAACTCACTTAATATGGCTAAAAACGGTAAATATTCAACCTTTAAAATTTGTGGATAAAAGAAATATAACAAACTGCTCATCATAGGGAGGATGGATAGTCCTTGGCAGCTTCAAACATGAGCCAGGAATTCTATTATAAAGAGTCAATCTAAAATGGCAGAGACAGGTGTGGTTTCTACTTCCATAATGTAGAAAGTCAGTTGTTTTGATATTTTTTTCTTTTTCTCCCTTCTCAGATACTGCAGTGTGTGAGACATCGCTGAATATCACATTTGACTCTGGAAAGGCTGTTGACCATGCAAAAGAATCTTTCATTGAGCTGGCTCCATCTGAGAGAAGCGTCCACGTGTCTTTCCTGGTGCCAAATGTCATCCCAAACAGAGTGGCATACCTTCGTAATGCTTCGATCATTGTCTGGTTCTTTGCTGGCAATACCTTTGGCAAATCACTGAAGATAGGGTTTTGGTTTAAGGCCGACAATGGTTCACTTGCTCTCTCCACCTTTATGACATTACTGTCTAATGGCTGCAACGTGACAGGACTGGACTTCATCCACCCCACTGTCTACCTGGGATATCGGCCACAAAATAGCACCTTCAAAGTTGTTCTTCATGCAGGATACGGGAAAGTGGCATACTGTCAGATAAGCTCAGTAGGTTACTTGAACTTTAATATCAAAACAGATATTACTTTGATATCTCAATTAGATTTTGAAACAGCTCTTTGTATCTGGAAATATTCTCTGGTCTCTAAGCTAGCATATAAACCAGTAATGTTATCACTTCAGCCATTTTTTATCAAAACACCACTCTGTGTAACTCCAACTTCCGCACAATCTTCTGAATGGCAACAATGGATGGATAGATAGCCCTGTGTCATGTGAAACTGAATTTTATGTGCCATTTCCATCTGTCATGTAAATCACAGTCATCAGTATTAAGGTCCACTAACATTTGTACAAAAACAGTATAAGATAACCACTTATCATCCATAGAAATAATTATGCACAAAGCTAAAAGTGACAACAGTGTCACAGTTAATGGTTTATATGTTCTGATGCATGATTCATCAGATTACAATTTTTTGTTGTTGATGGAAGAATGCATCTTCATTATTGATAATGTTAACATTACCGATGACAGTGTGTCAACATTGGCTTATATAATTATATATATAATATCAAGTCATTTTAAAATTAATTCAATTTTTCGTTTTGTCTTACACTTGTGAAAGTACAGATAACTCTTGTCCTTTTACTTGCCTATAGATAGCAGCAATTGATAATTGCTGGCCAACCTTGTGATCTAAAATAACTTATACTACGGCTGTTCTATTGTAATGTGGCGGAAATGGCATCGCCCTAATGGTGGCATCTGCCTCTGTTTCACTTGAATACCTTCTCAGTATAATAATACAAAAACATCTAACCATTTAGAATTAATCTTCTTTTAGAGGCAGGCTTTTGTGACTACAGGGAACTCTTATCTTCGTATATGGCTACAGGTGGCATAAACTGAGAATTAATATGCGTGTATGTATGTCATCAAAGAACTAATTTCTCAGTAGTAGATAAACCATACGTGACTACATTCAGTGAGTCAGATTCCTATCACTTTATAATGCTAATTATTTCACGATTTTACAATGTTGGTCAAATTTTCCTAGCATAATTTCTTTCTGGAAAAGCTTTGCCATTTTCTCTTTAAGGATTTTTACCTAGTTTACCATAATACTGTTTCCATCAGCAGAACTTAATTGTCAGTTTTCACAGTGCTGCATTGTGGGAAGGTTTTCGAAAACCAGCCTCAGACCGCACACAGATGACTTAAATTAAAAAGGGATGAGTTTAAATCTCAGCTACTGGAGTCACACCTGAAACTGATTTATTTGAAAGTCAGTCAGTGTCCCGGATATGTGTTGGGTTCATTTCTTGACATTCAGAAAGAACGAATATTTATTCCATAATAGCCTCTGGGGGTTTTTCCCTCTGCTGACAACTGCGGAGTGATAATTTGTCTGACTGCATTCTAAATTTGTTCAGCTGCAGAGCCAGATGGCGACTAGACGGTGTAAAGCTCCATATCCTCGTCACCGATGTCACCTTGCAGGTGAATTATGTATGAAGTAGTTTTGATCAAAAGAGTTAATGGGATGCAGCCTATTTTCTAGATAAAATCTAAAAAAAATATATACAAAGTGGAAGGAAATCAGCTAAAACTGAACACAGGGTACACTTTTGTTTGCAATGTTTCTTTCTCCTAAGATATTTCAATAGATTAGGTTCCATTACAACCTCTTTAAAAACGTCTAGAAGTGAAAAATGGCCGTTTTGAACCCAGTAACGGGAAACAAACCAAAACAGGGAAGGGGGAGAGAAGCAAACTTGAAAACTGTGCCCGATTACCTTTTGTGACAGTAAATCAAAAGGAAAATAATTAAAAAAAAGAGAATAACTGAAGAAGTAACAAAATCATTTAAGCTGACAAAAGCTAAATCCTCTAAATTGAATTTTATTGTATGCAGAAAATTCATTAACACAGCTAATATCTTCAGGCTTAACAAAACACTTTAACTGGGTTATCCTCTGGACATCTTCAGTAGCTTAAGGGTTAACAGACCAGTAAAGCCAAGCCACTATAGTATTTTCACTGTTTCTTTCTAAATGCTTGTTTCATTTCATCTTAAAATTTCCTGTTGCCTTTGCTCCGTTGTCTTTGTTTGGAAAGATTTTTCACCCAGCTTGTATGTTGGTTGGTTGGTTGGTGGTTGGTTGGTTGGTTGGTTGGTTGGTTGGTTGTAGATAATGAACTGGAAAATGAAGCAGGAGTTCTCTATTTTTAGAATGCCCTCGACTGGCACCGTGCCACATTAATATTTCAAAAAGGGAAAGTAATATTTGATGTGGATGGCAAGAAGTGCCTTCAGGAGACATATGTTTCAGGTAATTAAATCTCATTATCAAGGTTTGTATAATGAACAGCTTATTGTATAGCAGAACTTTTGTAGCAGAAGTTGTGAGTTCACTAACAACTGGAGACAATCAGTTTGGCAGACTTCCCATAATGCAATTTATTCCCACCAGTCTGTTTGCATGGGTTTCCTTCAGTTGTGCTGTTTCACTTCCATAGATGAGTTTTGGTAGGGAGACTGTATATATGGGGACTTCTCTGGATGCTCTTAAACTGAATATCACCTGGATTCAGCTTCAGTTTTATGGTTTCCAAATGTGTATCTATGAAACCTATCTAAATGGTGAGGTTGATGCACATCTAGCCATTCTGACTGACTCACACATGAAGGACAGGGGCTTGAGAAGTGGGCAGGTTACAACAGTTAGACAGACCAGCTAAGGAATTGCAAATAAAGAGGAAAAATTATTTTCTCAAAACAGTAGCTGATACTGTTAACATCTTTGAGTTTGTATTAGAAATGGATTAAGGAAATAATAGAATAACATTCAACACATAAAATTAGAAACAGAGAATGTAGTTACAATTGAAGAATATGTATAAACTGACACTAATTTTCCCTATAAAGGTCTAAAACAGTTTGAGACTAACAACTGTATTAAGTAGCTCTACTTGTTGTCTGGAATGGCATCACAGATCACGATACTCATCCAGTGTATGCTGATGATGTTCAATAAAACCATCAACGTAGAATACACGATAGAACCATTCTCTGAAAGTGTCTGTCTACCAAAAGCTTTTAATCATAGAAGAAAACACACAATATAAAATCATTTTATAAAAAATGGAAAATTAGGCAATATAACAGAATGTATTGAAAATATATTTATTACAGAAATTCATTGGAAATGTCTGCAATGGGCATTAAAATATTATTGGTGCTTGGTTTGGTAAAATTATTCTGTGATTTAGTTTAGAAATTGCACACCTGAAACTTAACTTCTCCGTTTGACTTTTTATAGTCGGATATATTTATTAATTTGTACTAAATATCTGTGCCGTGGTGATCTACCAAGTCAGAATTAATTTGTATATTTATCAGTCATGAGTAATTTGTCTTTTCATTTTGACATTAATAATGGATCCTGCCAAATTGTTTCACTCTCAATTACACTGGTCAACACAATATTTTTGGCAGGAAAAGTGAGACTGGTTTCTGGGGTTTTCAAGGGCGCTGAATCCGAATCTGACATTTGTTTTTTCAAGTTGGCTCTAGTTTTGGAGATATCACAGGGGGGTCGTTCGTCTGAAATCACCCATTCGCGACCATAACTAAACGTACAAAAAACGGCTAAATAGTGCAAAAATGTCAGATATTGATTTTTATGATAATCCAAAACCACAAAGACAGTGTAAAATCTCAATCTAACAAGTTAAGTTAGATATAACATCATTTCATTTATTAATAAATGAACACTTTTCATATATTTCGAGAATATACAAAAAATTTGCTAAAAATTTGCTGAATTTTAATTCTCCAAGGGAAAAAAACATTTACATAATCAGTTATATATCATAAATTAATGCAAAGCATTATTATACACTAGATTCTTAGTTACAATGAACACACAAAACAATATTTTATTCACAAAAGTGAAATTGACGTTTATACGATTTTCGCTTGTGAGCAACTTTCGGGCAGTCTCTCAAAAGGTTCCAGCAGTAGTCTGCCATCATGTGCTCATCCCATTTGCCTTGATACCTCTCTTCCATTGTTTTGATGTCTTGATGGAATCTCTCTCCTTGCTCCTCACTGTAATCACCAAGATTACCAGGAAATCTGTCGAGGTGGCTAAACAAGAAATGAACTTTGATGCTCACATTTGCCCCTAGTTTTTCGTATGCAGTAAGCATCTTACGGACCAATTGCTTGTAATTGTCAGCTTTGTGATTTCCCAAAAAGTTTGTCACTACATCTGTGAAGGACACCCAAGCATTTAACTCAACCATGTTCATATGATTAGTGAAGTCAGAATCCCTCATGAGCGTTCGAATCTGAGGTCCATCGAAGATGCCACCTTTAGCTTTTTCGATGGAAAGACCTGGAAATTGCCTGCATATGTACTTGAAGCAATCCCCATCTTTGTTCAACGCCTTAACAAACTGCTTCATGAGCCCTAGTTTTTGTGCAATGGAGGGAAGATGATTCTATCCCTGGGTACCAAAGGCTCATTGATGACGTTGGCTGTGCCGACTTCGAGACTTTCTCGTTCTGGCCAGTTCTCCCTTCTCCAGTGCTGGATTCTTGCTCTGCTATCCCACAAACAAAGAAAGCAGGGATACTTTGTGTACCCACTTTGCTGACCAAGCAGAAAATTCACCATTTTCAAGTCCACACAAATCAGCCATTTATGAGTGTTGTAATTTAGCTTTTCAAGAACAAATTGGATACCATCATACTCTTCTTTCATCTTGGTAGAATGGCCAAGTGGTACAGGAGCAAACTTATTGCCATTATGCAAAAGTACAACTTTCAGAAAATTATTATTTACTGCTTCTATATTGAAGTATTTCAGGGAGAATTTTAGCAGTTTAGGCTTATTTGAGGCTATCAATATCTTCTAAACTAGAGCCAATCAGACAAAACCAATGTTATATTCGTAATCAGCGACCTTCAAAACCCCAGAAAACACTCCTAGATGGTCTGCCAAAGAAAAAAAATAAAAATTTGTTGACCAGTGTTATGGTTAGACGCCATCCCTAAAAACCAGAGTAATTTATATTACTCAGGTTTACTCGTTAACATAACTTTGAGTTAACATCGCAAAGTTTCCCTTTTATTTTTTAGAATACTGACAACCATTTTTCTTGGTAAAGAACTCATCGGCATTGTTAGGCTTCTAAAGTCAGCAGTCATTATTGGTTACTTTAGAAAAGTGTTGAGAAAAGAGACCAACATCTAAGATCCATCACTGCACCACAGTTTCTGAGAGATGCACACAGTTAATTTGTGTATATTTTATCACTATATTTACTTAGTATAATGATGCTAATTTATTTTTCAGATATCAAGACATCTAAGTGTCCTTTGGCATTTGGTGGCCATTCGACAGGTGAGACCTCTCCATACCTGGGATATATGGACCAGGTAGGGTACATTAGTTTCAAGTTATGTTAATGCTTAATACATAAGTCATAACTCTGTTGTCCTTAAGAATAAAATGTTGCTTGCTTTTTGTATTTTTGTACTAAAACCTCTTCTCAAATGTACATTTGCTAAAAAAGATCACTAACTTATTTTTGTAAAGTTCATTTTTATTAAAATTAAAGCCTTGTAGTATTGCACTGTAGGGATATTTCCTTAATTAACACCTGAAAGCTTAATGATGCCACAGAGGTGAATGAATATTGTGCCATCTTGCTGTGTTTCAGATCGAGGTGTGGAGAAACTGCAACTTCTCTGAGTAGATGAAGCAGAGCAAAAACAGCAGCCGGTGACTTTGCCCCAAAAGGATCAGCCAATTCTACTATTTGCTCTTCTCTTTCTATTTTAACAAATAGGTTACACAAACAAGAAAATTAAAGTCAAAGTGATGTTGTTTTTCTGATAATAAGATTTAGCTTCCATTTTAGTGTTTTAACAAAGTTGTGTTATTTTTTTTTGAATTTATCGTTTTACTTTGAAATGTTGTAATCTGGGAAAAAAATCCAAATTTAAAATTGTACTTTCTTTATTTCATAAGAAAAATAAAGTTTGGCTTCAGGTTATTGGTGTATACTACTAAATCTTGTGTTTTTCAGGATCTCGTTTCCCCTATTTTATTATTAATTTTTGGGGGCTATTCCCTGATCCTTCAGCTGGTGAAGAGATGTCCGTCATCAGAAGGAACCAGCCCAGCCCAGCCGGCTGAACCAGTCACTATTCTGCACACCTGGGAAGCCTTGAAGCCTAAGCAGGTGATATTCAGCACAGAAGTCCTGCTGCATCAGTCACTAGCATATCTAAATCTAAAACATTAATTTTATCAATGTATTCCTTTAAAATTTGTTAAAATCCAGGTTTCCTTTACACTTCTGAATTAAGGTTTACATGATTTCTTAGAAAGCTGTGGTCACCATCAGGCAGCAGTTCCAAAATATCCACTTCAGGATTCTGTCTTTTCTCTAATTCTTTCTTGCAGAACCTCGATGAAAATTTTCTTATGTTGATTCTGTTCTTTAAATAAAGTTAAATGCATGTCTTCTGCAATATTGCCGATGAGATGGACACCATATCTAATGATCAGCTGTGTCAACATAAGCACAAAAGAACATGTAAATGTTTTGAGTAATGCGATGATGTGGTACAGCAGAAAATTAGAAAGTCAAGCAGTTAATAATCTAACGTGAAAAACAACTTTGTTTATTCATCCTCTGATCAGACTTCAGATTAATTTAGACTGTCTTTAAAGGGACCAAAGTCAGCGGATGAAATTGGATATGTCCCTGTGAACTGGTGCATCTTCCAGAAAGTTAAATTCTCTGGTGGCAATGGATTAAAGTCCACATAAATATATAGCATCAAACAGGTTACGGGTTCAGCACCAGCCCAGATTATTTGTACAATCAAAAACTAAAGACAAATACCGCAAATCAACATTGGTTCAAATCAGTTCTCAAACTAAGCCTGATGATGGTGACAGAGAGAAAGAGTATCAAAACGTAGGTTAGTTAGTTCAGTTTCTGCCTCTAAAATGATGGGAAATGTAAGTAACATCACCAGTAACTTTCATCATGGTCTTCCATACTCAAAGACCTCTGTTTGTCAGCCTAGGTTCTGTCACCTGACTTGGGATAATGCAATCTTTGAATTTTGGTTTCTCTGGGAAAGATGTTTGTATTATTTTTTAACGCAACTTTTTTTCTTTGATCATGAGCCAGTATCGGTTGGCAAACAGGTCTATTTCAACATCTCCACTTCCCTAATCAGCTAAACAAATTCCCCGCTAGCACTGAGCTCCATCCTTAAACAAGCACAGGTGCACAGTTGATAATGGTGGAAATACATATGAGGAACCAACCAAAACCTTTTCAGTGTTGTCTTTTATTAAATATTTATAATTCTAAAAGCAGTAGGTTAATATAGTAAAAGATACTGTATGAGAAGTTTAAAATGGGTTTCTGGACATTTGAAGGAAAATTAAAACAATACTTCATAATTAATTTATAATATACTTTATCTCAGGCCCTTTGACAAATGTAAAAATTACAAAACGCCTGTTAAAACTACCAACCAACATCTTTACTAAAAACAATTATATGAAGACTAGAGTAACACAAATACGTTGTAAATAATAAAATAGAAGTTAATATATAAATAAAACTACAAAACAAAGTCTCTAGATGGTGTTTGTAGCTTTACTTTGGACATTTATTTTCAGGTTTTCTTTTCTAACCCATTTTTCTGTGGTTATTTGGATTAAGTTGAGAATGAGAGAGAGAGAAGAGAGAGAGAGATGGAGAGAGAGAGAGAGAGAGAGAGAGAGAGAGAGAGATGGAGATGGAGAGAGAGAGAGAGAGAGAGAGGAGAGAGAGAGAGAGAGAATGGAGATGGTGGAGAGATGGAGAGAGAGAGAGAGAGATGGAGAGATGGAGAGAGAGATGGAGAGAGAGAGAGAGAGAGAGAGAGATGGAGAGAGAGAGAGAGAGTGAGATGGAGATGGAGAGAGAGCGAGAGAGAGAGAGCGAGAGAGAGAGAGAGAGAGAGAGAGAGAGCTAGAGAGAGAGAGAGATTGTGTTTATTGTATTCACCAGAAAATTTCTCAGATTTATTTTGTAATTTATATTTTAAAAAAAATTTTAACATCAGGTGGTTTTCAATTAAGTAGAGATGTATTTAGCATTTACTAATCTCTATCTTTCTATGAGTGGGCTAACCTGGATATTTTCCAGGATGATTAATCCTTCTCTTTCTCCACACATAGAGTTTATTTGTTATCACACCTGGACATTTATCTAGAAAGAAGAATTGCCAATATCAGTTCCAATCTTAAAAAAAATTTTTTTGGTAAATATAATTTGTTTATAAAGAAATAAAGACAAAACAAGATAGTACAGTTCTGTTTTTATTTTACTGTAATTCTTTGTTATCTTTTGTTTTTCTAGTGATATTAAAACATTTTATATAAAAAAAGATATAAAACACATCTGAAATACTGAGGTTTGTTGCCACGTGCTGTGAAGGAAGGCATCTTACTCACTCTAGGCATCCTTTTGTGATGACAACCTGGAGAAAAGAATTGAAAATGAAGTCAATAAAAGCTTTCCAATTCTTCCCTCTTCTGATTATTGAAAATGAAACTTCAGCAAAAGAAACAGAAAAAAGAATTCAGCCCATAAACTGAAGCTGAAGCAAATTTTATAGGTTCACTTGTTCTCTTTACAGCCATCATCAATGTATATGGAAAGTGTTACATTGAAATCTTTAGAAATTTTACCAAGTTTAGTTGTTTCCTCATTGATCATTTGGCACCCTTTAGGTTTGTTGACTGCAATAATCTGATGAAGGAATTATTACATCACAGACTAACAAAGATGAAGGCCACTTTCAAACTTATAAAGACTTTCACCCAATTTCTGTGCCTCATGCCACACTGACCTTTGAAAATCAGATGACTAGCTCACCTATTTGAAGATGACTAAGAGATGTGAACAGAATTTCTTTGACTGGTCCCCATAACTTCCAAAAACACTCAAAGTGCTCTGGCTATACTCAACCATCTGGTTTGAGTAATGTTTTCTCTGGTTTGTGAAGCTTCATATTTCCTGCCTTAACACTCATCTGGTCTTCCCAGATTTCCCCCTTTTTGTGGGATTCGTTGAAGAAGGCAAAAAAGCTTACTAAGAAGGCCAAAGAAATTTACTTCTGGAACATAAACACTGCTTGCATCACCAATTACTAAATTGACAACATGGGCATACGCCAAGCAGTAATGTAAATCGGGTGGCCTCTTTCATCAGAGACCACCTATATTAGCTGCTCCAGCGAAAGTGTCCCCCTTGCAATGCTGCGGTTTCAACCCCACATGTGACAGAGATTCACTCACCAACACATACAAGCTCCTACCAATCCTCAATGTTCACAAGATGCATTAATCTCTCACCGGCTTCATCACCAATAATACATCTAACGACAATTGCATGCTGAGACATCTTGAGTTGAATCCATTTGTAATGAAAGCAGATCAGCAATCTCAACCTCCTGGACAATTTCCTCTCTGATCATGTTTCTAATAATAATACCGAATATCTTTATCGCAGTTGTTTTACTTAGGAAAGCTATGAATTTTCCCTGTCTTTTTCCCCCAGCATATCACAGTCCCTTTCTTTCTTGATCACCTTCTTCAAATAGAGTTTCACAGTTTCCAGTTTTTTAGCTATCGCCACAATCTCTGTATGTTTGCTTCAGTATGGCAGTGCTTATAATGCAATATAAAACACAGTATCAGTTATACAGTTTAAAAAAGCCTGATTGTGAAGTACTTTCGTATTTCTGAGACAAAGCCAATCACGTAAGTGTTTGACAGATTTGCAATTTATGTTTATGATGGATGCCTCTCTGGAAAAGTGATAGTATTGTGAATTCTCATGCTCAAGGAGCCTTTTCATGACGTATTTCTACTCATAACAGCTCGATCATCTGAGACTGGTGATATTTCTCAGAAGCACACATCAGACAGAAAGAACAGTATAAAGTCATCTTCTCATCATTATATGTAACCCATTTTCTCGTAATACCTGCCCCTTGTATCTCTTTCTAGTAGTACACTAGTTTCCTGTTAAAAGAGACATTGTTTGTAGGCCTATATAGAAGGAATACCAGGAACATTTTCATAGAAATTCCAGCATCATTTGATGCATGTGACTGAAAAAAATGTTACTTCTTTGGAGTGGTTTGTATGGTAGGCGTGACTTAGTCTCTTCTTCCCTTTGAATCTTGATAGTTCATCTACATCAATTATTTGTCTGGGTTCTGGTTTCCACCTGAATTTCTGACTTTGTTCCAGGAGGAGAAACTATCTCTGTTTCATTATCTTTGATTTGAAGTTTTTGCTTTAACAATGAAGATTTCTTGCCAAAGAATGTCTCAATTTTATTTGTAGATTCTTATATTTTTTGTTGTTGTTCCTTTTCCCCTTTCTTTGTTGTGCACCACTTTTGTAGTTATATTTTCCCATGGTTGCAGACATGTAACTTTAAGGGTCCTTTTGTTTGCAGAACTTTACTCCAATGCAGCATAGTGTAAACAGAGGTAAAAGTAGATCAATACAGTTTAAACCCTAATTATTATCTATCACAATTGTTTTGTAGCTAATTAGATGACAAGATTCACAAAAAATGACTGATATAGGAAAAATTATTCATGATTACTTGAATTTTTGTATTTGAACATGAGTACAATTAAACCGTACAAATAATCAATAATGCAGCTTTGATTTTTGCTGCAAAATGACATAATATTCTTTATATGGTAAAGTGTATCCTTATAAGGTATTGAACCTCAAATATTTGACCAATGTTCTGCTTAGAGGTGGATCACGTGATAGACTATTTTTCCATGCATGTGTGCAATCCATCCAAAATGGCTGCCCATAGCAACAGAATAGAGCACTTGATAGTGCTACAAATAAATATGGCAGTCAAGTTAATTACTGACTTTTTGGAAGTATAAACCTTAGCCTAAGCATAGTAGTATTGTAGAATGGTATGCGACAAGATATCATAAGTTTTATTTACAGATATGATCAGGAGACCACAAAGTCCCTCAAATTTTAATTTATGGGAAATATATGTACATAATGTACAAAAATTCTAAAAGTCCTGCTGTAGTGCTTTATCACAAGTCCTCAATTTTATTATTTGAAACAAATATTTTATAAATACCTGCTCGGTATTTACTTCAGTTGTGATAAACACTATGTTATTTTACTGTCGCTTTTATATTTGCTAATTAGACTGAAATTTGTTCTGTTTTGGCTGAGAACCTAATGACTCGGGTCACCCCTGTTATGGATGGTAGACTGCTGTTGGCTGGTTGTTCGATGATTCTTTCAATAAGTTTTACCAAAAAAAAGAAAAAGAAAAGAAGGCCTGCTAAACAGAAATGTTCACTTCATGATCTCTGATAAAAGTTCTAAATGTTTAATTAAAGTAACCTCATAGTGCCATAACTTCAAACTTTTAACTTTTTATTGATGAGAAAAGATGGCGCAGGCAGTGTGTTGTCAAGGTGACAGCTAGGGTTTGAATCCTGAGCTACTGATTTAGTAACCAGCCTCTTCCATGAGTTTAATTCAGGTTAGCAGTTAGGCAGGAAGCTTTGATTCAGTTCATTCAAGAATCCTTGGAACCATTATAAGCTTATACAAGGTAAGCACTATCAATCAAGACTGCGACACATTCTATCTAGGAGAACTGCATTTTTTGAGATTTTGTCATTACTGCTTGTGTCGTGTTCAAAAGAAAAATAGCTATACTTTGTCTTACACCTGCATACATTGGTACCAACCAGGTACTTAAAATTTTCAACATTTTTTTTTTCACTTTTTAAACCAAATTTGTTTCTCAATACACTGAATGTGCATAAATATGTAAAAGTTCTAAGCTAGATTCTCATTACCTCATCTAAACAACCGCAGTAATCTTCTCCAGGAACAGTTAGGGGACAGTTGAATTGCTTGACACTTCCTGTGAAAAATACAGATAATTATTATACAACACAAAGATCAAATTAATGGAAAAATGTTGCCGTTAAACAGAGCTACATAAAAGTTCTTAATATAAGCTAAGTTTGCTTGTGAGTGAAGTAAATAGACAGGTAAGGTAATTAAGATTACTGACTCATTTAACACATCACCACACAAAGAAAACCAGAGGTAGGTATCTTAATAATCAGAATCGATACTGATATAATAACAAAGGCAGCTTTTTGTTGTGGTTTTCATATTAGCAAAGCTTACAGAGACAAACAACCCTGGTCAGAGAGAGGAGGGCAGTGTCAATGTTATCCACTAGGAAATGTTTCATATCTTGCATCATAAGATGAGACAGACTGATCAGCATCAGTGAATATGTGCAACAATTGAAAACTAAACAGAATACGGGCACAAGAGTTGAAATACTGCACTAAGCAAAGGTAAAAGAGGTTATTTACAGTAAATAGGATAATTGGTTAATGCTGAGGACAGTAGGATTGGGTCCAGTGGTGATTAATTCTTGCTGAAAGACCTGACCCTGTCGTCTGATTCCCTCCCTTTATGAAACCTTGTTCCAAATTTTCCATCTTTTTCCAGAAGAATATTTCAAGACTGACAAAAACAAAATTGCTAACAATGTTTTAAACCTGTCAGAACTGTCTCCCAGTTAAAATTTCTTAACATTTTCTTTTAATGAAAACTGGACTAAAATATTGGTTAATTTAAAGCACCTCACCTGTAAATAACTGAGAACTAATACATTCATATCCATTTGTCGACAGAGTCAGTCTACCATCCTGGTAATGGATATGCACATGGTTCCATTTGCCTGGATTCTAGAAAAATATAATTTTGTACTTAAATCATTTTTTAAAAAGAATAACAACAATTGTAAGTATATATATATATAAA
Source organism: Nautilus pompilius (assembly GCA_018389105.1). NCBI lineage: Eukaryota > Metazoa > Mollusca > Cephalopoda > Nautilida > Nautilidae > Nautilus > Nautilus pompilius. The sequence goes on along the minus strand of JACATO010000632.1, from coordinate 305,040 downwards.
CCCTTTATCTTTCTAACGGCTACCTAACCATAGAGAAATATTCAGCAATTTTAAAATTTCATTTTCATTGTTGCACGTATATTTTTCTAAATCTATCTGTTAATGGGGATCGTCCTTAAAAATAAAGGAGCAAATAAATTAGGATAAGTGAAAAGAGTTTCGGAGAGCACAATGGCATGTGGTCTGATTACCAACTTAGGTAAAGAATCAAAAGAATGACAACTCAGACTTAAGCTTTCATCTTTGCCAAAAACCCATACAAAATGGTGAAGTGTAATAATTTTACAGATTTTATATGTTCAATTTTGGTATAGTACTACTGTTAGAACTTTCCTAAAGTAAGAAAAGAGAGAATCTTTATTGCCATAGCCATTAATTAAATCAGATTATCATAAATGATTAATTTTAAATAGCCATTGTTTTAAAAAATTATCAAGCTGTAGTACAATCTCTTGTCCCTTGTTTATGCAAAGATGAGGCATTTCAATAACTTAAAAAAATTAATTTGAATTTCAGGAAAAAACACTGGATTTTGGATTTTTAAAAATGAAAGAAATGTAAATTTCCAAGTTAAAGAACAGTTCTTCTTGCAGTAACGTTTAGAATAGCTGTGCTCACAATATTTGCTTTACAGAAGTCAGTCTGAGGTCCATGACTGTATTCAGTGTCCATCAACAGGTGAAATGTTTGTGTCTGCGATAGGAAGCTAACTTCTATGGTAGGTAAAAAAATTCCCTCCCCTTGTATGAAGCAAGAATTGTGAAGGATTGTCTGGGAGCGATCATCAGCGATGAATTCTTCGCAAATTTTGAAGTAGAATGATACCATGAAGGTGTGTGACAAAGATTTTCCACTGAAGTATGGCACCAACATTGGTGCTTCCTGGAAGCAGGCTGCAGATCCACCAATCACATCTTTCTCTTTAGTTACATAACTTGCTTTTTGATTTCTCCTGTCCATCCATGAGCCATTTGCATCATCCATGAAAGTTGTTTGAAAAGTTAGGTTTAGCATTAGCTGACATTTTACTGGGACTGGATAAAAAGAAAACAGTACAGTTAGAGATTTCATTCATAATTAGTGATAAATAATGAGAATTTTTCATTCTTTTAATTTAAATTGCTATACTAGAAAAACTGGCAACTTACTCTTTCTAATCAGTCTTTTAGCAGCTTCCTCACACCAGTAGACATTTTGTAGGAATCTGAATTTCACTGTACAACATTTCATGTTCGCTTCATCTTTAATGACCGACCACAAGACCATCTTTAAATGACACTATCTTTCATATTTAATACCATGTAAACAAAGTAATTTGGTTCTTCATGGTTTTCAGTCATTAAAGATGAAGTAAACATGCAGTTTTTTTCCATATGTGTTCATTGCCATGATCTAGTTAATGTGGACAAAATTTAGCCTACAAGGTGGAGCTGTTGAATAAATTGTATTGGTTTAGTTTAATAGCTAACCACTAATAAACTAAGGTACTTGATATTTTATCACCTACCTTCCTTAGCAGGTAGCTTGGCCACCAGAGATTCTTCAGAATCCCAGTCACAAATACACTTTTCTTGATTCCAGACTAAAGCCTCCTTACTCATAAGAGAATTGCAGTCTAATTCCATCCAAACCATTCCATTCCACATTTTGTACATTCCTCTTTTTTTGCCAGGTATGTAGTTCTTGCAGTCTTTCTCATCAGGATGTTGTGGGTAGGTGCACTGGCAGATCACCTGGCTCCACACCAGCTCTCCACAATCCACTTCAATCCAGTAGTTTCCATCCAACATCTGGAACTTGTGCCGAGTGTATGGATGAGTTCTGTGGGTAGCCTGGCACTCTTGGAAACAACAAACAGACAAGTAAAGAGTCTATTGTATTTTTAAAATTTCTAGGATAAAAAAAATAATTTTTAACCTTTAGGCTGGAATCTTAGCTAATATGTAATTATGATTACTAATATTAGTGGCTGTAGATAGCGACAAACTTTTTCTACAAGCCCATACCTCTTAACTATTCTGAAAGCTTCTATGAACGCTTCTCTAAAATTCAAACTTGGCTGGTCTAATATTTTAAATTGTACTTCAAACTCTTAAGACCCTGGAAACATTCCAGTAAATAATGGTAGTAGTTATTTGAGAGTCAATAGATGGTATGTGCAGAAAGTGCCCTTTACTCAACAATTAGTTTTTGACTGCCTTTTATTAATATGAAGTCCCAGAGGCATATGAAAGAGTGTGAAATAACTGACACTAATCACTTCTTGCTAGCTAACGGCTGCTCAAGAATTTAATTAACAATACCATGGTTTTGTGTGGTGCTTGGTGTAGCCTGTCATTACTAAATAATCTAAATTTAATTAACAACAATAATAATAATGAGACAAAAAGTGCTTCAATGAAGACTGAAACAGGGAAATGTCAGCAACGTAGTTCCATTTTTGGTTGGATGCCAAAATGCAGAGATTGTAAACTTCAAAATTGCCGTTGCACTTGGTGGCTGGGAAGAAACAAAAGAATGGCATACATGAGATTTTTCCAATTAGCCATCTGGATATCAATGAAATGTTTCATCCTTCTCTACAGTATTCAGTGGTTTCTGTTTGGACTTTTCAGCTGCGATCGACAACTTTCTAAAATAGTGGGCTCTAACTTGGGAGATGCTGATGAAGAATGCAATCAATACAGGAACTATCAGCTATCCTAATGAATATTACAAACATGTGGGCACCTTAAGACTTAGCCCTCTGTAATGAACACAATCATCATTGGCAATATAACTTGACAGCGATAAATACTAAGCAAACAAGGCAACAACCTTCCTATCAGTGACAAATGTTCTATATACTGTAATGAAGTATACAATGTGCTGCTGACAAAGTAACAGGAAGTCAGGAATAATTAGCTGACCAAAGAAATTTCCATATCATTATATGTTTAATTAGTTTACTTTTGAATCTGCTGGGTATGGGGTGTGTTTAAGAAAAGGATATTAAAATATTAGAGGTCAGCTAGCAGCATGTGTAACAAACTGAATGATTAAAAATATTAGTTTAGCTAGTTTGGGTTTTGTTAAAAGGGCGATCTGATAGAGGCTTCTGACTTAATTAAGGGTTTTGGAGATGTGGGCAGATTCTTTTGGCTAGCAACAGTTAGAAATGTAAGCATACTTATAAATGGCGAAAGTACGAGTATAGCTTGATTATCAGAAATAAAAGCGATGAATGTGTAAATAAATAGAATCAATTGTCAGTAATATTTAAAGTGAAATCCAGTCTAAAAAATTCAAATTAATAATGTTTTCCTTTTTTTGGTCAGGTGGTCTAGCGTAAGAAGCTATGGTGGCTCCCTGCTTTTATTGGCAGCCAGATCAGTCATGGCTGAGTGCTTACCTTTCAGAGTCTGTTTAGGTAAGCCATGGCATAGCGAGAGAAGTACCAACCAGACTGGCACTGTCTCCATGTCTCTGTAATTCCCAGTCTGAAACAACTGAAAATACTCTTCCTTTTTTATTACTTTTTTTTTAAAAAAAATAGAAGTAATGGCGATTTAGATATGTGTACTTTTCCAAAGAAATATTAGCAAAGCTACGGCCGATTTCACAGACGTCAAAATCCATAAATGGTTCAAAGCATAATTAAAACTACATACTTATCCACACTACCAAACCAGCCATCTTCATCACTGCGAACTGACATCAGCATCATAAAACAACAGCTTAGCATGGTCGCTCTAAACAAGCACTCTCTATAATTCATGATGACCCATCACTTCACTTTTAATAAATAAATAAATAAATAAGCTTACATTACTTTCTATAACCTTAAAAACAATATAAATTCTCGGAAGCTGCTGACAAAAAAGAATGCAATTTAGAGGAGTAATAATTACCACTTTGTAGCTAGATGAAATATTAATTAGTGGTAGAAAGTTTGTTCGGTATTTCTTTCTCCCGAGATGCTAAGTGGGAAAACTTGTATACTTGCTGAGTGATGGTATATTATGCTAGGCCCAACATAATTAGTACCTTCATAATCACTATGAACAACTTTCTAAGAGATCTACCAAGGCATTTTGTTTATAGAAACAACACTTTTAAACCAAGCCATTACTAAATCTTGCATGTTTGCTTCTTTTACTTATATTTTCAAAATTTTAAATTTCTACTATATTTAGAAGAATGATATACACATCATAATATCTTCATTATCGTTATCTGTAGTCCTTGACTTGTAGTTATACATGAATAGTCAAGGTATTTTTCCATATATATTATCAATAGTCAATAATTACTAAGAAATCTATTACTGTATAGTTATTAAATCCAGTCTAGGTTGTTCACTATACTTTTTAGATGATATCACTTGTGTATTCTTCCATATGGTGAGGATACAGTAGGCAATCTGTATACAATACAGTATTATGATGTGATGGCAACATAGTCCAGTGGTAGAATACCTAATCAAGTGGTGCGATAAGGGTGGGTCCATGTGTTGCTTCTTCTGGAATAGTACTACTTCTTCAGGAGGGAGTTACCACCTGGCCCCTGGTAAACGGTCTGACCAACCAAGCTAGATCCTAACTATAATGTGATTAGAATCCAAAACACACATCTGCTATGGTAAAACAGTATTTCAAAGTAATGAAAAGAATGGTACTCTGAATGTGATGGACAGGCTGGAACAAAGTCAAGGTGGTTTTTAGACTAATGGACCAACATTTGTGCAAGACAAAAACTATTCTATTCAACTGCATTACAAACGACCAGAGTTTGGGACCTGTACCGGAATTATGCACAATACAGATTATTAATAACATCAAATTAATCTAATTATTATTCATGAAGAAAAATCTTTTATAATCACATTTCTGTCCTTACACATGTTTTATTCACCATCTGTAGAGGTGTTTATATGGATTCGGCAATAAATATGAAACAGTAAACTCTCAGAATAATTTCATAATTCATTCACTGAGAGCCATGAATGCAGAATTTCCAAATCAGTTTATTAGCAGATATAATTACATGTATATTATCATTTGACTGTCAGAAAATCCTTAGAGAGAGAGAGAGAGAGAGGAAACGACGTCATTACAAAGAGATGACGTCGGTACAGATAGAGAGAGAGAGAGAGAGAGAGATAGAGAGGAAACATGACGTCATTACAGAGAGATGACGTCGGTACGGTACAGATATATAGAGAGAGAGATGGAGAGAGAGAGAGAGAGAGAGAAGAGAGAGAGAGAGAGAGAGAGAGAGAGATGGAGAGAGAGAGAGAGAGAGAGATGGAGAGAGAGAGAGGAGAGAGAGAGGAGAGAGATATCGCTCTCTAGAGAGAGAGAGAGAGAGAGGAGAGAGAGAGAGGAGAGAGAGAGAGAGAGAGAGGAAACGACGTCATTACAAAGAGATGACGTCGGTAACGGTACAGATAGAGAGAGATGGAAGAGAGAGAGAGAGAGAGAGAGCGAGAGAGAGAGAGAGGAAACGACGTCATTACAAAGAGATGACGTCGGTACTGTACAGATAGAGAGAGAGATGGAGAGAGAGAGGAAACATGACGTCATTACAGAGAGATGACATCGGTACGGTACAGATAGAGAGAGATGGAGAGAGAGAGAGAGAGAGAGGAAACATGACGTCATTACAGAGAGATGACATCGGTACGGTACAGATAGAGAGAGATGGAGAGAGAGAGAGAGAGAGAGGAAACATGACGTCATTACAGAGAGATGACGTCGGTACGGTACAGATAGAGAGAGATGGAGAGAGAGAGAGAGAGAGAGGAAACATGATGTCATTACAGAGAGATGACGTCGGTACGGTACAGATAGAGAGAGATGGAGAGAGAGAGGGAGAGAGAGAGAGAGAGAGAGAGATGGTGAGAGAGATGGTGAGAGAGAGAGAGCTTAGTATAGTAGCTGCCTTATTTATGTATACAGTAAAAAACAATTTTCAAAACTAATTCCACTAATATTGCAATAAAGATATACAAAAATACCTTTCCAGGCTTTGTTGTTGAAATTATTATCTTTCTCCCCTCTCTGGATGTCTGGGACTAGTGATGGAAGGATCAGTTTTGGTGTGCAGATGCGGTACCTGTTTAAAATCCAGCAGGTCAGTGACGCTCGCCAAAATCTTGAGCCTATGACCAACACACGCACACCTGCCAGCCAGGGGCTAAAAGAAAAAAAACGAACGGATTTAACATGAACGCACACATGAAAGGAATTCTGTGGCTGTTTGCTCACTTGATGGTCACACTCTCTCCAGCAGCGAAATACCACAATATACATACATACATACACATATATAAACAGAGTAAGCAGTCAACTCGTGCTTATATCATATAAAACTTAAATCAGGCAAATAATAATTTAAGTGAAAATAAGTATATGAAAGCAAAAAAGGATCAAACATAATGAAAAGAAAAAGAAGTGGGGGCCCTTACCAGTTAAAGAGCATATTTCAAGAGAAATCCCATAGTTGGTCTCAAACAACAAGAATTTTTGAAGATGCCATGCGAAACATCAGCCCAAAAGAAAATCTTGAAGAATACATGTTGGTAAAAAGGACATCATTCAATATGCAAAATACAATGAGAAAAGATCTAATAGCACAGCAGTTTCATGTTAATTGACAGTAGGACCAGTATCCTGGCACCATTCAAACCAAATGTAAACTCATTCGGAATTGTTTATCACTAAAATAAACTTGTACCTGTTCAGTTTTTTTCTTTTAAAAAAAAGGTTATTTAACTTTTCTTGTTCTTTCGTGCATTTGAAGACATCTTTACTTCAACTTGTCCAATCCGTGAATCCTTCATAGAACTCTACATTACCTTACTACCAAAAACAGAATTGGTCAGATCCCTATTCTAGCCAGCTTGTATGTTGCTTATTTTCTAAAATGTCGGCCTTGTCAAGAAAACCCATTCCACAGGTGCGCACAACATTTAGTACTTACCTGTCTGGTTGGCAAACTTTCGCCCTGCTTAATTACACGACTCTTTGCTGGCCATGAATTTATTTTGAGTAATATCAGGATATGGCCAGATTTAAAACAGAAAATTAGATCATTTCCATTTAAAAAGCATTCATAGTTTATTTAATCTGAGTGAGCACAAAGATCTGTACCATTGCATAATTTCTCATAAATTTGGAATATTAGCTGATGTTCCTTTTTTTTACCTTTGTCTCGCACTTCCTTTGAGGTATGTATATACAAAACTTGAAAAGTGAGCTAACATTTATTTTCATTTTTACATTGAGAATTAAACAGTATTCAAAATAATATTGTAGTGATTTTAAAACTTCTTCGCTTTTATTTAAATATTTAGTCTATTAATATTTTAAAATCTGTTCAATGTAGTGCAGTAAGAAAGAAGCTAAAATGTTTAGGGAACTGCCTGAATCCTATTATTCTTTGATGGTAACCAACCAAGAAATGAAAAACACTTTTGGGCAGTATTTACCAGATTGTCAGATACAGTGCCCTATACTCTGTACATCTGACATTAATTGTGACCACTGCTGGATAATCTTACCATTAGCCAAAAGACTCCAGACAAACCTGACTGAAATGCATGCATTTACGGATTAGTCCAGTTTTGCTGGCATTGTTACTTAAGATCGAAAACTCCAAAATCATCCATTTTTGATAACATCTTCTGACATTAACAAACAGGAGCTAGTTATCATACTGAATTCAGAAGTTGAACTTCATCAAATATGCTTGATTGATCTAGATTGCGCTTAAGCTTGTTGATAGTGGCATTATGCAGTATGAGACTCCGACAGTAGCACATACTTGTTGTATGTCATGCCTGGTAACTTTCTGGAAAAGATTTCTTTGATTCAGGAAATCAGCTCTCAACCCATAAATACATGTATCGGAAATGTTTAAATTATTTAAGAAAGTAGATGTTAAAGAAACAATATCACGAGTCACCCATAATCACATAAAAAGACACGTAGTTATGATACAGTGTACATATACACTATACAGCATCTGAAGACTCCTGTAAGCTTAGCCTTTGATATTCAGGTTATGTTTTTTTTTTTAAATAAAATAAAACTTATCACTTTTAATTTAAAGAGATTAAATCATTAATAGTCGTATGGAATACAAGAAATAAATAAATAGAAATTCAGTAACATGACAATAAAAATTTCTTACATTTAGAAAATTGTGAAAAGGAAAAATTAATATTGAAATTAGCAGGTAGGAAAATTCGATTGAAAGTATTTTATTTCAAGATGGCGAGGTTTTATCCTCATGTTTACTTGTTACACTCAAAAGTGAACAAAATGCAAACTAAAAAAATCTTGCTCAACAAAGTTCAGTGCCTATAAATCTCACTTAAGCCCTCATTATCTACCAATACAATATTTTTTTTAAAAAAATGCCCTAAGGGCTCTTTTTTCACTGGTTTTTAAAAGCATTATACAAGCAACTTTATCCTTTCAACATAGATGCTTGGATCTTCCCACCAAAGTGAAGTTTATATGTCCCATTAGACAACTCTCAAGTCAAAATATTTCCCTCTGCCAATACCTTGATATATGTCATAACTACTCCATCCTTTCCTTTTTCTTAAAATTAGAGAAATAATTGTTACTTTGATAAAAACTTGTGGTTGAATATTACCACCTTTTCAAAACCAATTTCTACTTATTTGTACTGTAATTGTTAAAGTTTTAGCAAAGTCCCATCATACAGAAAAATGTAAAAGAATAATCTAGTATAATTTTACACTGACTTGTTTATCTTATTTACCATCTACTTAAAAATGGCTCATTGTAACAGTCTATTTTTTAAAAACCTTTTTGGCAGGTAGATAACCTTTGTTCTCCAGGTAATTTGCCCCAGGGACAGATGTCACAGTACTGTCAGTCAGCTTTCTTATACTAGGGATGAAATTTTAAAGATGCTTGCTTAACATTTTATAATTTTTTTACAGGTAATAAATTATGATCTTCAAGACCCTAATCACATGATTTTATCTGCTATTTAGATTTCTTCAAATGCTTTCATTTTGTGGAAAATCTGAACAGATTAAACTGCTGCTACAAGTAGTATCTCCCACATACCCTGACCCTCTTTTAGAAGATTGCCTCCTGAAATGGTAATACACATCAGGAATGGATCTGAAAATGACTTCCTTATCCGAGGTAGAATCAGTGAATAAAGGCACCTCATTAATTTTGAAATCTATTTTTTTAAAAACATGGCTCAAAGGGTCTACTAAAGTTACTTTCATCTCAGGTTAGCCAGGCAATGCGGCTCGGTGGTGAGTGTGTTGGGTTCAGGACCCTAAAGGTCCTGGGTTCAATTCCCGCTGCTGGCACATTGTTGTTACCCTTGAGCGAGGTACTTTACTGGCATCGCTCCAGTTGCTGCTGGGGGAGTGGCCTGTGTAGGCACCCAGACAGAGGAACCGAGAGCGGGGGATGCTCTATAGCCACGACAGAGGCGAGTCTCCTATGACAAGGAAAAGTCAGAAGAATAAACCACTGCTGAAGACGGATGCGCTGGGGCCAGAGCATCCCACTCTTATGAAACGAGTGATCGAAGAAGAAGATACCAAGCTATACCAAACTCGATCATGTTTTCTCATCTTGGCAACACCTGATATACAGGTGGCACAGCCTACACACCAGAGAAGAAGAGAGGAAACAAAAACAGCACGAGGAAGTGATAAACAGTTTCTCATGATTAAACTGATCAATTTAAACAAAATGAAAACTTTTATAGTCCTACAGAAATTTTATTATTTACATAAATTCTGGTACAACACAATATGCACACAATATACAGTTTCATGGAAAGACCATCTTTTAAAAAGAATAAATGTTGTAAACTCCTAAAAAGAGGTCCTAAATATACAGTTTAATGCATACTGAATGTAAAAGGAGAGCTACAGGAGCAGTAATTCACAAATAATCAAATAAAGATGCCAATACATATGCAAATTAAGTAGCAGATGTCGCTCGTATAAGTTTCAAACTTTATCAAAAAGATCAGAATATTATGAGCATTTTTAGTAAGAAATAAGCCAGTCACCTTGACCACCAATATAATATATGGGACTTTTAGATAAACCACAGATGGAATAAAATCAATGTATTCAAGTCTGGCCAGGTTTCCTATCTCTAACAGTTCGTCTACGTGAAGTGATTGGTCGGTAATCTGTACTTGCCCATCGCTGACAGGTATAACTTTCATGTACCCAGTTCATTACGCTTCTGTGGAGTGCAGGCGGGGAAAAAAGTAGAATCTGAACGGTAAACAACGATGTGGAATAACTGCAAAGGTCCAAATTGGCATAACCTGGCTATATGTACTGTGTTCCTCTTGCTGCAAGTTTCCCAGTCCATTCGGATTGGATCCTTCAACATACAAACTTTTGGCCATAAGAAGGCATCTGATAATGCAATCATGTCTATTATATCAAAAGTAAGTAGCCAAACTACTATGGTCTGAAAATCTAAACAGACACAACTCTGGCCTCGCTTAAATCCTCTTTTTTTTTACTTAAACGTAAGAATCACGTTTCTCACTGCTGAAGATTAGCTTATCACCCGTCAACCTTGCTGGCACATCTTTTACTAAGTAACACACAGACCTCTGGGCTAAGAAACATTTCTTAATGCACGTCAGAGATCACAGAAATTTTACGCTGTTTTAGCTTACATCACTACTAACCATGATTTGGCTTCAGTGTTAAGATTACTAATCACAAAATACAAAATAATTAGATATTATAATATTAATACTTTGGAGGCCACCATCTTTGTTTTGAGCTCTTCCGAGATTAAAGTAGAAAAAGTAACAACAGCATAACTTAAGCTAGATATGCTCAATGAAGCCCAGCAGGGTATGATTACGGTGATTCTATTTCAGCCCTGCACAACTGTGATGCCCATTATCATTTGTGGTCTTTTTTGTAGGAGAGCTACAATATTTTCTATACATGTTTAAAAAGGTACTGAAAGCTTAAATATATTGCTAGTTTTAATTAAACAGTAACCTGGACTCACCCATTCTTTAACACAACATTCTTAATGTTAATCATGACTTTTAATAGCAGATGTTAAGATAATTTGATTTTGAAAAGAATCTCTTCTGATAACACTATTGTAACCATGGTCACAAATCTTTTATATCATCTAGGTTTCTAATATGTGTTTGTATATCTTTTATTGAACTTGTTTTATTATCCCTTGTTAAATTTGATTATTACATTGTTCAAAACTTCAGGTGGTTAATTCTAAATTATTTTCTCTTCTTTCTGTTTTGCCTTTAGTTTTGTGTGATTTCTGTTGTATTTTAGTTGGTTTCCTTAGTGTACTACAACATATTGACAGACAGACAAACTTCATTGAGCAGTTACATAGCAGAAGAAGTCCCTGAAATACGGGGAAATTGAAGTGGCTAAATCTTTACCTCGCCATGAATCAGTGGGAACACCAGAAATTAAGGTGGCAATGCAACGTATGCAGTCTGAATCTTGTTCTCGTCTGCTGGTGGTAATTTAGAAAACCTTCCCACAATGCAATGTTACGAAAACTTGCATTTTCTTTTCTTTGAATATTTTATTTCACCTGTCTCAGAGAAAGTCTGTAGGTTTGTTCTTGCTAACTCTTGTTTTCAGATTGTCCAGCGGTACGATATCATTTTCATCCAAGAGATCCGAGACAAACTGGGTCGTGTGATTCCTCACCTGGTAAACAGAGTGAACAGGTAAGTACTGGCCATAGAGAGTTACTTCGTATTTCTATGCACATAATAACTAACAGAGCTGCTGCTGGATCTAAGTTATCCGTTATTGGCTTGGTGTTGTGGGCACTGAGGTGTGGGCGCTAAACATGGCGCTAACTTTACTGAAACATCCAAAATGGCAGCAAGAGTGAGTGGGTGATTAAAAAATCCATTATCAATAGAGATGACCATTTACCAACCTGGGACAAACTTTTTTAACATGAATAATAAATACCGCTGTGGCAACAAAATTCCAAAAAAAAAGAAGAAGACAAAAGCAGTTTAAATAAAAACAAAAAGAAAGTCTGTAGAAGTGGCAATCACTGAAATGTCATTAGAGGTGTGAATTTAATTGTTAAAATTGTTTTCTACATGTAAAAGGTACAACGTTATTTTATGTTTCAAAAAAGGGATAATTAGTTCTAATATCTTTTACAGGGCAACAAACTCCACATATGACTTTGTAATCAGTAACCACCTTGGTCACAGCAGTTACAAAGAACAATATGCCTACCTGTACAGGTGAGAAAATGAGGATGAATTTTTTATTTTTATTTTAGAAAGTAACCTTCATTTGGAAAAAAAATAAAGCAAAATGTGGCTTCAGTAAAACAAGACTGTTTTACAAAGATAGAATTTCATCAATAAACCTTATAAGAAAATTAGAATGATGTAGTGAGCAGCCAGTTGTCCTCAGGACTTATTCACATACATACAGTGCTGAGTACATCTGGAAAAGCTGAACATATTTTCGTACAATACATGTGCACAAAAATGAAATAAAATTTCATTTAAAATTAAAAGTAAAGTGGACTAATAGAACCATGAAGACTGTTCGTTTATGCTGTAACTAAAAACATTTCTGATAATATATTGTCGTAGTGGTGACGTCTGGGTGTCTGTCATAGTTTGGCAAGATGGTGTGTTGTATGGCATTTTGTTATGTCATAGCTTTGCATAGCAATGCATAGTGCATGAATTTTATAAAACTAAGGAAATTATCTTTTAACCCTGTCATTGCCAGTAGTATAGTTTTAACTTGTGAGGAGGCTTCAGTCTTTGACATTCTGATTCAAAGCAGACCAATGAGGTTGTCAATTGAAAACGTAGTATAATAATTTTCCCAATAGTTGTTGTTGGCTATCAATATCAAAAGAATGTTCCACAAAAAATATTATCATCTGTCTGACAAAAAAACCCCAAGATGCTGCTAAATGTTATTTCCAAGGTGATCTGCAGATGACAGATCATTCTGTACATCATTTACTAAAAGACTCTGCAAAGTCTTATGTCTGGAATATCAAAACGATGGAGAGGTTTTGAAGCAGCTGAAGGGTAAACCAAAAGTAGTAAACACCATATTACTATTACTGTTATTTTTATCTTTAAAAAGTTCTAACCAAACTTAGAGGGATAAATAAGAGAGGGAAAACAACTTGATGAATAACTGCAAAGGTCCAAATGAAGAGATGGTGAACAAGATGAAAAAGGATGGAGTGCGAAAGTCTCTTAACCTCCTGTTAGGGAGGATATTGATCCTTAAAAAGCTTATCTGTCACCTTTGAAAACCATGTTCAGAGTGGAATTTTTGCATCTTTTTTTCCAAATATTAAATTTGTTTTCATCTTTGCCAGTGTCATTTGCTAAAATTCCTGCTACATCAAACCAATAATTTAGAGAACTGCTGTAGGGTCCAGTCTTGGATTTTTTTAGAAAATGATTTGTAATGTAGAAGCCATTTTTTAACATGGCCACTGATTACTTCAATAAACCTACATTCGTGCAAATTTCTTTTTAAAAAATGACTTGATAATAAATTAAAATTATATACAAGTTAGAATTAAATATTAAAGCTATTAATTAAATGCTATTTAACTTTAATGTAACATGCCTACTTTTTCTATTTATTGTTGATTAAAAGAGTTATTTCCCTTACTGCAATATACATAGCATTAGTAAGATTAGAAATACGAAAGAACCTGAACAAGGCCATAAATTATTCTAAAAATTAAAATAAAAAAAATTCTTGTGTCATAGTTGTGCAAGATGGTGTGGAATCTGATGCCATTTTTTTCCCTATTCTTCATGGGTGAGATGGAGTCTAACATTTTGATAAGAAAATATATAATTATTTCTTAAGTACAGTGATAATTTGTTTTTAGTAATTTTTGCTCTTGAAACTGATTATCAGCTAGTAGTCATGTGTTGAAACCATGTAGAGTTAATGTTTTTAATCATTAATGGAAAAGTACCTAATTAGATTTAAAGCTGAAACACTCAGTTATCACTTTAAATTTTGATAGTTCTTGAACTTTTTCGTGTAAGTCCAAAATGCACAGCGTTGCAATGATGTCATGTCTCCACGAGAAGTCAAATTATTTCACGAGCAGATCTTTTTTCCTGTCATTCCAAACTTTGTGTTTTATAGAACTGATCGACAAATCCGGGTCCTGTCATCTTATAACTTTAATGACGGTGACGAGAAAAGTGGGAATGATACCTTTCTTAGAGAACCATTTATTGCCAGATTCTTTGTTCCATGCTCAGGTAAAGATGCATCTTTTGTTTTCCTTTCTTTTCTGATTTTTCATAACCTGAGCTTTGTTATAGAAACCTGTATAAAAACAGGGGAAATGGCATCTACTGTAAATCCAATCTGCTACTGACATATGGCTAAGTTAATACATTTTCAAAATGGTTTTTATATTTATGTATTCATACTAAAACATTTGATTTAAATCATGATTTCATTTTTCGCTTCTTTTAGTGAGAGGCTAACATGTTTTTATCTTTAGCTGCCAAACTTGTTTATTAGTTTATCTAAAATGCTTATCCAATTACTATTATCATCGTCTATAAAGTTTTCAAGGCTTTGCTAAGTCTCAACTACAACTCCTTTACCGTCATGATAAGCATGATAAAGTTCCATTCCTTGATGGACAGAGGGAGGTCAGAACTTTCTTTTATTAGGAGGTTCTTTAAAAGTTTTATTAACAAATTCACTGCCTGTATCAATCTAAGACTTACTTGTCTTTCTACTAGATGGTTTAAATAAAGATTTAAGTGCTTCTATTAAAGATTTTTTAAGTTCTATCTTTTAAAACAAAATTCCATGCATCTTTAGAATCTGTTACGTTCAACATATATATATTTATAAACTTCAATCCATCCAAAGAAACCTTATATTGCCAGGCAAGAGGTCGAAAAGATGTTTTGTTTTATTTTCTAATATTTAAAACAAACCCATAACACCGTTAGTGTAAACCACAGCAGATATTTTCCTTTTCACATCAGTTTTAGATAAACCGGTGTCAGCTTTTCACTGGGAAACTGGGATTTTGAATATTGTTAGAGTCACGACCCAACTTTTTGTCCAGCTCTGATATCTGCATCTTTATACCTTAAACCAGCGTGTTCAGTCAACTTTATCGATAAATTCTTGACCTGGTTTTGGTAAATTATCCGGATTTACCTGGACCACAGTAATTATGTTTTGGTAACTGTTTTCATCAGGGTACTTAGCTCATAGTAAACCTGAAAATTTTTCTAAAAATGTTATATATATCCCCTCTGGAAATGAATTCTATTCCTGAGGTGTTTATTTTTTGGCTCATTAAAAGATTTTATTGAACACAGTTCGTGTAGTAATCTTTTCCTGAGTTTTGAATTTACAGAACAAGGTGGAAAAGATTTTTCATATCCTAGCAGCGTGTTTGCCGACATCAGCTGGAAAGTCGCATCTCCAAAACTGATGTGGCTGTAGAGAAGGAAAGGATGTGACCACCTTAACTCGCTACATTTTAAATAGAAACCAATGCGAGTTAACGAATAGTCAGCTTCTGAAAACAATTGTTCTAGAGAAGCCTGCAACTTTCTCCTTTTCTTCATCATCCTTTTAATGCTGTATTTACAGAAGATCATTCCAAAACTAACCATTTAAAATTTTTTAAAAATAAATTAATAAATTTAAAACTTATTGGGGAAAATAACCATTATTTAGAAGTATACATGGATTGGTTATAGGAGGGAGTAGACGTGGTAAAACTTGTGTACTACTTACACATGTGCTGTCTGAATCAGGGGTATTAGATGTTCCAGTTTGTATGTTTAGGGGAAAATCTTTACATCAACCTAAATATTAGATAATAGAAAGTGGGTTTGCTAACAACCTTAATAAACATCACACAGTAGATATTCTGAGAATGAAAATGCATTAAAGAGTAAAAGTCTAGGTCCACATGTGAATTAATAAGGGCAGAATTGATACATTAATGTAGAATATTCCGAAGACCCAAATGATATTCTCTATTTAAAAGATACCGATTGAAATCATGGAACTTTATTTATTTTGGTTGAGTTTTATGCGAGACTGAACAAACCCAGAACACTTTTACAGTAGAGGCAAAGATGAGACATTGATAGATTTCAGATTCTTCGGGAATATTGTAAGTATCCCAGAATTAAAGAAATAACCCGAAATTTACTATCTTCCATCCATCGTGTAAAAAAAAAACGAAGACAAACTGTAACATATGACATGGTTAGTAAATATATTGGTTTTGATGAATTTAAATATTTTACAAACGATTTTTGGGAATCCGGCCATGCAGTAGCCAGGCAATGCGGCTCGGTGGTGAGTGTGTTGGCTTCAGGACCCTAAGGGACCTGGGTTCGATTCCTGCTGCTGGCACATTGGTGTGACCCTTGAGCGAGGTACTTTACTGGCATCGCTCCAGTTGCTGCTGGGGGAGTGGCCTGTGTAGGCACTCGGACAGAGGAACCGAGAGCAGGGGACGCTCTATAGCTATGACAAGGAAAAGTCAGAAGAATAAACCACTGCTGAAGACGGATGCGCTGGGCCAGAGTGGGCAAAATGACGGTGCAATGCATCCCACTCTTATGAAACGAGTGATCGAAGAAGAAGAAGAAGGCCATGCAGTTACAGACAAATGATCCAATAACAATACAACAGGAGATATCGATTGAAGTCAAGAGAGTGAAAAGGAAGATTTTATTCCATGTAAAGAGAGATTAAAGAAATTGTTTCTGATGAAAAAAAATACAAACAAATAGCTGCTATCAGGGGTTCTGCAGAATTTCGTAGTAACTTTAACAGATCAAAAATCTATTGGCCAAGATGGTGATGTGGCAGCAGAGATGAAATCTAGAGGATTCTAACAGTTGTGGTTCATCATTGAAAACTACATCATTTTAAAAAGATTTTTAGTCATAATTAAATTTAGATTCTACAAAATATGGACTTGCTCTGATTATTTGAAACATTATTCTTTTTCAAATATTAATAATAATAGAATATTTTAAATATAGTCTTGATAATGGAGCTACTTGGGCCGCACTAACTTTGGATGCAAGTTCTTATAAACTCACAAATTAATGATGAAATTCAAGGATGGTAAAGAATAACATTCATTGGGATTCAAACAAAGAAGAATTTCATTATTAAAGTTAATTCTGATTCTCTAAAATATTTCATTCCATAAAGTAGATTTTACTGTAGAGAAAAGTTAATAATTATATTAGAATTTTATCTTCTACTAAATGGACAATTTTTAAAACCTGATAATGCACTTTATGCTGACAATGATAATGTTAGTCTTACAAATAAGGAAATTTTAAATCTTTTCAATCAGGTTAAATACAGTCTTTGTAGTAAAGAAGTTGAAACTATTCTTTATCCTGGCCAAGCAGCAACTATCAAAGGATCCATAACTTATTCAGATAATTTTGGTAAAGTTCAGGGATTGAATCACTGTTACATTGTTAGTATAAATTCAGAAGTTTAGTAGCTGCAGATGTTGATGTAGAACTTGAAGCTAGAGATGATTACTAATAGGAAAAACAAATCTCAAAGGTAATTTTAACTTTTACATTCCTCTGGCTCATATAGTTGGCTTGGATTTCGTGTGAGATTATAAAAGGTATCATCTAAAAGTAAGCTAACTTGTGATATTGGTTATACCAAGGCAATGTGATATGATAGCAGTTCCACAAAGCACTAATTTTGACTGGATATCGATTATTACAGCAGGAACAGAAAAAATCTAGATATATATATGTTGTTTTGAGATTTCAAATAATCATAAATATTAATAGTACAAATAAACATCAGTATTCTAATATATATTAAGTGAAAACATTATCTGCTGATGACCTACAGTGATAGTTTAGTGGAAACACTATAAATAAAATTAAAATACTTCCTGGTTTAATTGATTTTGGAATCTTCATTTTACTTAGTAATAGTAGAATATTTGGTTTTCATTTATAGTGATTTTACTAAATTGATAATTGTTTGTTAACAAATATTTTTCTGAACACTGATAGATTTTTTTGCTATTGCTTTAAATTTGGCTTTTTGAAAAAATTGCTATAGTCTAATTCATAAAGGCTAAACAGATGATATCGTTTTAAATAATCAAATAACACCTGTTGAGATTACGGTAATTTATACTCTGTATTTGATATACAATGGCAGACAAAAGTTGAAGAATGGTAGCAGAACAAGCATGAATTAAAACAAAATATATGTAGAAAATCAACATTGCAGCATGGACATTAGAATGATAGAAAAGCAATTTCATTCTCTTTTGATTGACATATACATCAAAACAAATGGAACTAGATATTTTGAATGTGCTACTTTTTCTTACATCATGGTATAATTTCATAGTGACAAAAGTTTAAGAACTTCACTGCTTAGGTTCTTGGTTTTTTTCAGAAAATCAATAGAATATAGTGAACTAATGCATAATTTGTTTTGGCATTCTACAATGGGTTCAAAAAGTAACAAAATGTGCTCAAACTGTAGAGATTTGCAAAATGAAATTCTTATACTCCAAGGCTGATAAATGAGTTGAGGGCAGTAAAGTGGCTTGATCTAGCCTGGAAGTCGTATAAACCAATGGATAGCTACATCAAACAGCTTAGAAGTATCAAAACCCCAAAAATATGATGCTTTGAAAGATTGGAAAATCAAGTGTCTCTCTGGAATGAACCAATACAAGATGTCCATTGACATTTTAGAAAGATTATGGGGACCTAGCAATGTCCAGAACTGTCCAGAGACGGCTTTGTGATTTTGAATTGATAGGACATGTTGCCAGAAAGAAACTGTTTGTTTCTTTGAAGAACTGAAGGGCATAACTTCATTTCACCAAAGACCATCTCCATTGGGTTCTGGAAATCTGGTTTGATGAATCACTTTCCAAAAGTTCTGATCTAATAGTCAGACTTAGGTGCAGTAAAGTAAAGCATTCCATCCAAAGTGTACCAAACTGATGAACAAAGGTGGAGGTGGGTGGGTCCATAGAGACAGGCCCTATTCATCATATCTAGGGTCAGTTCCACCTATATACTACAAGTTATTTTGAGGGTTGCTTTCCTCTCATCAGCATTATCCAACACAATAGCACTCTAAAATATTCAATCATCAAACAGTATCTCGCAGATCAATAAACTTCAATTCTAAAGTGGCTAGGCCCTAACCTGAATCCAATAATGAATCTATGGAATGATAGACAAAGCTATTAAGATGGAAAATCCTAGAAATTTGGATCAATTGTTTCAGATTATTCAGTCGACTTGGATCGATATTTGCATAAACTGGTGTATTCATCTGTGGACTCCAGAAGCACTGTCAGGAAGTAATTGATGTTTACGGCTGAACTACCAGATAATAATTATTCCTTGGTCTGTTTATCCCTGTAATTTCCAAAAATTAGGTTTATGTGACAAAATCTTAATGTTTGATTTGATCTTAAATTCCATCATAAAAAAGCCAGCCGAAATATTTACTATCAACAATGTTGATGCATACATCAGTCAAAAGAACAAGATATTGCTTTTCTAGAGAAAATTGGAAGATTCCTTGGGATTATTTAGCCAATATACTTAATAATGGAAAATCTATTCAGCCATCTTTTGGAGCAATAGCCAAACATCTTCTTGTAGACTTAGCTCACGCTGGTGAACATGAAGCTGCAAGAAAGTGCTTATATTTGAAAAGAACTTGTTCATGTGGATTATTCAGCTAAAAATATTAAATAAATTAAAAATAATGTTTACTTAGCTGTCTTTGTAAATATGGAATAATGAAATTTTAAAAATGAAAGATTTGTGGGATCGAGTCTTATGCTTGGTCCTAATTGATGATTTGAAAATATTCCGCTACAGTGATATCTTTAAATAACTCATTATTAACTCATGGCAGCTTAAGTCAAACTCAATGGATAAGTAAAAAGCCAAGACAGATTATGTGACGTCAGGTATTTCTGAAAGTCACTAGTATAGTATAAGTTTTACACCTACAACTGTTAGTGCTATAGTTTATTCTTCAAAGTATACGAGATTTTTGGTTAACTTTTAGACAGGCTTTATAAATGAGAAAAAGTAACTTTAATGCCAAAATAAAAAGACTTTAATTCAATATCCAGTTAGGATTTAAACTTCAAAACTGGTGCAGTCAGCCTGATGCCAAATGAAGTCTGTATACAACTTAGCACTTATACACTTCACTGATTGATTGATAGTTAAAACTACTGCTATTGCATAAAGTAGATGCATGCAAATTTCAATACAAACATTTTAATGGTAAATATTTAGGCTTGAAATGTAATAATCAAAACAACTAGGTATATACAGACAGATAAACGTTGTTTTGCAGGTAAGTAGCATGAATTATATAGAAAGTTATTACATATTATGGTTCATTCTGTGTGCTTCCATAAACCACTTACAAATGTCGTCTGTTAGGAGGAAAGTTTTCTTTCTTGTTGGCTGTGCAATATGGAGGAGCAAACGAAGCAAACATGCGGGTAGTGCGGAATGGGTGTTGACATCGTGAATAGGATGTGTGCGTATAAAGATTGAAATTGTAAAATGTTCTAACACATAAATTACAGTGCTGGTGGTATAACTAATGCATGTTCTATAAAGTGAGGCATTTTGACACAAGCAATTGTGAACATCGGAGCACCACTCCACTGGTTTAGAACATACGCTACATGCTCTAGAATTCATTATTCTCCTTGTTGTAGCACAGCTCCCATCTGAAGACCATTACTGTGCACAAACTTGTTTCAGCTTGTACTACGGCATAAATACAAATGGAACCCACAAATGACTTTCTTTGCTAAGTTTTACATTTAAGACTTAGATGAATTGAGTTCGGTAGGTTGGAATAAATAACTTATAAGCTGACTCAGTTTTCACCAAATTCCATTACATATGTAAATATTAATATTTCATTGTCTTTCTCTGCACTAGCTGTCAAAACCATGGTGATGGCTGGCATACATGTAAGCCCACTGCATGCTATCCAAGAGATAAAGTCACTGAAAGATGTATACGATGATATTAAACACAGATATAAGATGGACAACATCATTATCATGGGGGACATGAATGCTGACTGTTCGTACTTCCCTAGGTCTAGCTGGCAGCAAGTACCTTTAAGAACCAAAGAGTTCCTCTGGCTAATTGACAACGATGTGGACACAACTGTAAAATCCACAAATTGTGCCTATGATAGGTAAGTATACAGAACAACACGCCATTATATCTTGATGGTGAGGAGCTAGTCACTTGCCGCAGTTCAGATCTCAGATATTAGCACTATGAATAAATTAAATTCATAATTACCTTTTGATAAAAGCAAAAGGTTAATGGATTATTTGGTATTGACAGATATCAGGAGACAGCAGCTCATGAGGATTGTACAAGATACTAAGTCCTACTACAGCACTCCTGTTGCTCTACAGAACAGGTAAATTGGCAAGCTCCTCATCTTTTGATGTAAGGGGAACCTACACAGCTGTCTGGTGAAGAAGAGTTAGAAACCATGCATCTGATATCCATTTTATCTTGAAATGTGATAGAAATCTAATTTTGTATTTAAAAAACAAAGGTGATTAAATCCCAAAAAAGCTGTTTTTTTTAATGTAAGCAGAACCTCATACAACCAAGAGAGCCAGATATATATCACTGTGTAGGTCTGGGGATGTTAATTTTATAATCTGCATGGCAACTTTCTATTTACTAAACAGAAATGTACTCTTGATTTTTACTCATGCATGTGATGCCATTATATTTCAAGGACAATTAATCTCAGAAAAATCACTGTGATAAGAAAACAAGAAAAGTATAACCTAATAAGATTATTATTCTTTGCAATGTGCAAGCTTCTATGTACAGTGATAGAAACTTTACCATGATCCTGTTTTTTTCTGGCCTTGAAGCCCCTTTTTCGCTGGTGCTGTAGCCGTAATCTCTTAGGCATTCTGATTCAAAACAGAACAAAGGGATTGCTAATTGATGTCAACAGCTAAACAGGGTTCTAACTGACCAAGCACCTAAAGAGGCTGTCATTACCCAGGGTTATCAATTTGTACATCATAGAACCGAAAGGCAGTTCTCGGCCTCATAACTAAAATAGCAAGATGATGGAGATGTTCTGAAGTTACTGAAGATGAAACAGAAGCTCATGGCGATGGTAGCACACATGCAATAACAGGTTACCTAGGTCAGAGGATGATTAGCCCTCATTTTATTAGTATCATTATCTCTTAGTTTAACTAAAATTGGAAAGATGAACAGGAAGAGGCAAACAATCAGATGGATAACTGAAAAAAAAACAACAAAAAAAAGAGGATTGGATCCAAATCTGGTCTAAGTAAAAAGTTGGCTGCTTCCACCTCTTATTTGGAGGATGATAATACTTAACTTTTTGAAATGCTTATCTATCACATTTGAGAACCAAGCTCAGCGTGGAAATAAGTTACACCTTTCTGTCAGGATAACAGTATAAGTAAGGTTAAGTTGCTTTTCTCTTCACCACAATGGACTGACTGAAATTTTTTAGGGAGAAAACTGCAAGTCCGTCTTGGAATGGTTTCTCTTGGAATAGCACGTAATGAAGTAGCCATTTTATTTTTGCAAAACGGCACTGCCACAAATATGTCAACGAACTTTTTTGTTTAGTTTGGAGAAAATTAGAAATTAACCATGAAAATAACTAGAAACAAATTTAAAATTTGAAGATAATATATTTTACTACAGAAATATTATTTTTTATAGAGAAAAAAAGATGTATAATTGGAATGTTGTAGAAAATTCCAATTTGATGTTAGAATTGCATTATGGGAGGGAGGAGGCAGACAGCTCTGTGTTAATGCCAGACTAGTTTTGGTACACATCAACACACCTGCTTAATGGAAATCTGGAAATTTGAGATTTCATGCAAAATCTTGAGACATGCGGACCCAACTGCATGGTATTTCTATCAGCTCAGAATTGTATTTGGTTAGAGATGGTCATTCATTTCCATATATTGGGGAACATAAACGGGCTAAGTTAGTAGCATCACAAAAATCTCCAGAGTCCAGCGCACACATGTAATCATTTAGTTTAAGGCACCACATGGGATCCCCTGACACTTTATGTACCAAGCTGCGTGAGAACGTTAATTTTCAAAAGTTATTTCCTTTATTGCACATCTTTTCACATAAATTCAAACGCTTCAACAAAGCCAATAACTTATTTAAAAACCAACCAAGTTTCTTTTCTTAATTTTTTGGGGAGGAGATCTTTTAAACTCAGTCTGGAGATTTTAAAAATGTCTAAAAATTGGGGGGGGAGAGGGGTCCCTGACAACTAGATTCTGAAAATGTGTCATTGCCTCTGGATAATTTCTGGTGCCTTGTTTTCTTTAAGGATTATTGTGTCGGGAAACGCACTGAAAGGGATCTACAGGGCTGGCTCTGCTAAAGCATTTCACTTTGATCGGGAATTTCGGCTGAGCGCGTCACAGGTAAGAAGCAGTGGAAACTCCATGGCAAATATCTAAGGTGAAACAGGCTTAACCTCCCACCAGTGGTTGTTGGTGGTGGTCGTTCTTTGTCTGCTGCCATCTAAGAAAAGCTCCCCACACAGCTATGGAAGCTTAGATAAGTATTGCAGAGCTGCTGGCCTAGGCTGTGGTCACTAACATAATATGTGGCTAAAGAAAGGTCTGTTTCTGTGCTAAGTTAAAGGAAGTCAGCTTTCAAAGCATTGCATTGTGGGAACATTTTCTTAATTGTTGGTGGCGGAAAGAAACGAATGAAGAAAAAACACGACCTATGATTCTGAATAGGCGCCAGTCATGCAGTAGGTTCTCTGCCGTCTTCAGAACATGGGGAAAGATAGCCAAAGTAACGATTTTCTGAATGCAGCAAATTTTGTAGATATTGTGGGGGGGTTAGCCAGGTTTTCCAAGGCACAAAATAAATAAAAGTAATTCTCCACAGATGTTCTAATAAAAAGATATATTAAAAAAAAATTCTAATCCATTTTAAACAATTGTATCTTAAAGCAGAACGTACGTGTTACCCGATAAACTTTTAACAAAAGGTATTTCCAGCACATTTTAAAACCATTATTTCACTTCCCGAACAGGCTGCTGCTGTGAGCGACCACTACCCCATTGAGTTCGAGCTGA
Source organism: Nautilus pompilius (assembly GCA_018389105.1). Taxonomy (NCBI): domain Eukaryota; kingdom Metazoa; phylum Mollusca; class Cephalopoda; order Nautilida; family Nautilidae; genus Nautilus; species Nautilus pompilius. The sequence continues at coordinate 280,784 of JACATO010000632.1, read as the reverse complement.
GAGAACACTGTCGTCAGGATGCAGCATAATGGCAATGCTTCGTGTAACCCTCAAGTCTGCTAAAATTTTCAAAGCTAAAAGCAGGATCTGTCAAAGCTTATGCAGCAGTTTCGAGGAAACATCGGTAAATTCCACCCTTTTCAAGGATAACACATCTAATTTTCTTTTGCTTCCCCAGTCCCACCGACCTCTAACCCCTGTTGGAAAACACGCACTTCCTGTACTAACGTATAAAGTGATTATGTGTTAATACCAGCAACAATTCGCAACACAACCAACCGTGTCTGTCGTGCAGCCTTTCTTGGTCACGCACAAGTGAATGCTTTTTCTCCTTATATGCAAAATAAATTATTATTGTCTGAAATTCTGTGAATTTTCCATCATCAGAATTCTTCTCTCCATGATCAGTATTTCAAAAGTAGCTCTGGCAGTTACACAGAGACAGTATATCACAGTATATAAAACAAAAACAGACAGATAATTAAATTCATCATTCTTTTAATGATAACATAAAATATTTCTTTTGTAAAATACATTGCCAGAATTCTTTTCTTAAACATAACAATGTGTAAAACTCCCTGCCTGCCCAATGTTTCAACTGACCTTTCTGTATTCCACATGGACTATAACTTACGCCGCACAAAATAACATGTATTCAAGCCTTTTATTTACTTTTTAGAACAATAGCGTATCTAAAAGAAAATGTCTATAAAAGAAAGTTGTTGTTAAAGTCCGATTCAGCGCTGAGTTAACTTCTTTAAATGTTACAAATCTTTTTATCTTTAACAATAGAACTTGCACATTTTTTGACGCTTAATCTCGCTTCCCTAAAGACTTTGGTTGCTTACATCAGTGTTTCTTTCACCCACTGCTACAGATGGCAACATGGAGAGTATAACGGATTTGTTTAATATTAGAATGAACAAGTAGTACTGCAAAATATAAAATTTAAAAACTAGGGGCCATAATTACAAGTTGAGTGTCTCATAAATGAACCAGGCTTTAATTTTCTTGGTAGTTTGTTGCAACTAGAATGATTTTTAGAACTGTTTGATGCGGGCTTATATTTCAGAATCTTCTGATCTCTATGACAACTACACAAAGGGAGTGGGCAAGAATTAAGGCATTACTCAAATAACTAGTTTGGACACCATGGTAACCGTAAAACTAAAGCGGACAATCTGGGTTAAATATGTGGTTGTACCAATATTATTTCTGGTTAGTGAGAGAGCAAAGAGGGTGAAGGGAAAACAAATGATGAATTCTATAAACTCTAAGATGCATTCTGCTGGATTCTGAGATTAAACCTAAGCATACATTGTAAATAGACTGGAAAACGATAACTTTAATTTAAAAACAATTCATATTTGATTCTTCAACAAACAACAAAAAACATGCATAAACTATGATAAAATAGTACACTAAAACATTTGTCTTTCAGTTCTCAACAATAGATCTATAAAGTTTTTCATTTCATTAGCAAAAATTTCTTTGAATCTGTTATGGAAAACACCATAACAGAAGTGGCATGATTGTGACCAGTTTCCAATCTGACACACACACAGTTGGCAGGCAGCCAGTGAGGTTGGTGTACTGGGATTCCATCAGAGACAGTTCTATTGGGTAGTGGTCGCTAATCAAAAGGGCCTGCAAGAAGAAGAAATGCCAATATGTATATTCGTGTTAATTAGAGCTAGTGTTTCACATTTGCTCCACACACTAACATGATAACAAAGCTGTTAATGAAATGCTGATGTCGTCAAAAGTATCTAAAAACAAGTTGATGAAATGGTGTTATAGGCAATTAAAGAAATGATAAGGTGGTGTTATATATAAGCAGTTAAAGACATGACAACATGATGTCACAAGCAAGCAAGGATATGGTGACATGACAACATGATGTTACAACCAGTTACAGTCATGTCAATAGATAGTACAAATAGACAAGGCCATGATAACATGGTGTGATATCAAGAGCAGGCAGGGGCAGGCAAATTGAAGACTTTTGCCTACCTGTACTAAAATTTCCAGGTCTCCAACTCATTTAAAATAAAAAAACAAACAGTCGAATGTGTATGATTTATTTATTCAGAACTTCATACTTTCTTATGAAATTTCTGATCAGTCAATGAATCTTGGCAAATGCCACTTTCCATTGCCAATAACAGCCAGGTGGTCCAATTTCTCCCAAATATGAGTCGATCATAACGCATCCTTGATGCCGTTCATTTTAGAAAATTTTAGATAGAAAATGTCTTAGTGCAACAGTAAAATTTTGAAATCAAGATTCTTCAATTTAATGAACTTAAATATTCAGTTGGTGATTTCACTTTTGATTGCATATCCATTCATCCAATGAAATCCAAGAAATTTTCAAATTCAGGAGCAAAATCAGTACCAAAGTACGCACACCTTATAGTTTCCAAGGAGCTGAACAACATCGTTTCTCAACTTTTCACAATCTGCAGAGACGGAAGCCTGGAAAGCTGAAGTCTCCAGAGACAGCTGCTGTTTGTATGCTGCACAAACACTCCCGACAAAATGATTTTAGTGAGGTTGTTATGTTTCTATCAGAAATTTTTGATCAAAAGATTCTGCGAATGTTCATTAGCATACTTGTTGTCTGCATGGCGTTTATGTCATCTAACTGTTTTTGTTGAGGGAATCATTTTCTCTGCTATGCCTTCAGTTTCATCAAATTGATCTCTTAAGCAACTGATGAAGTCTTCCACTGAATGGAATAATGTGGTTGTAGTGAATAAGTCAAATTTCATTTTGAAGAGAAACACTGACTGTATGGCATTGAAAGAACACTATTCCAAAGTGTGATCTTCCATGAGTATAGGTTTTAACTGTTCAAAACTATTCACAAATGTGTACCTCTCTTCTTGTAGTTGGCAACTGATCTGCACGAGCAAGTTCTTTAGAGTTGTCATAAAAGTTGCCGTAGTTCAAACACAATGCCTTTAGCACCTGAGAGAATCATTGCGTCTTTCCCATGTGAGAATTCTTTTGTTCTCATTTGGTGCTAAGCCATTCATTGCAGGAACAGTTACCAAATTCAGTGAATATGCTGCACAAGAAATATCGTCAGCAAGTTCAGTGACATCACTGGCCTTCTTCAGTAGGCAGATTAGAGGCACTGTCCATGACAGATAGCAACACTGAACTCCAGCGATTCTAATGTGTTCAACACATGCCCAAATAGCACACTTTACCCAGCATGACTACTTGCAGGAATAATTATTTTAAAAAATGCTTAACAGATTCAGTGTTTAGGATCACAAAGACAATGCTTGTTGGCTCATCCCCTGATGTATGCCAGACTGATCAGCTGAGCTGAAAACTCTTCGAGCAGGATTTGATAGTGATAAAATAACCTGGGTTTCCACATCCCCATGTTCCCAGATCCAGGAAAATACCAAACTCTGCGGTAAGTTCAAGCATCCCAAGATGATTGTTGTTTTGGGGAAACTGAGTCATCTTGCCTGCTTGAAAAGCTAAACCATGTTCAGGTAGAAGTTTTACAAGTTGCTGAAGAACGGCGAGACAATGATTTCTTTCAGTTTCATTATTGTTGATAAAGTTCAATATTCTCTCACGGCTCTCCACTGCAGCTCACTTCAAACCAGAAAACAGTTGTCACTCAGTACTCATCACTATTCTCGTGTTCCTTTAATGCATGATTAGCACCTGCCCGATCATTAAAACCAGTGATGAAAGGTGAACTCTTCAATGAGAACAGAGAGAAGGCCCTTCTATAGCCAAGGGCCCCTGGCCTGTACTCCAATGGTACCATTGTTAATCTGTCTCTAGACAAGGACATAACGATGCGACACCAAGAGCAGGTACGAACAAGCAGGTGAGGGAATATCAATACGATATCAAAATCATTTTTTTCATCAGATTATATGGGTTTTAAACAGCAAGACTAGCACACAAATTTCTTGATACGATTATATATATGCTAATATTCCAGAAAGCATTTTTCTTATAGCAGCATTCACTTTACTCACCTTGGATTCAGACAGGTTGAATTTTCTGTCAAACTTAAAAACAGCAGCGCTACCTGGAACGATGCTGTCAATCAGTTTTTTCCCCGTCACAACAAACCTGCAAACACCGCATAGTAGGATATTAAACGGATACCACGCACTGTTGGGTTTTAGAAGAACTGATCCTTTGCCGAAATTATATTTCACTTTGAATATAACTTTTTGAGTATGAAAAATGATAATTTCTTAAATGAACTAATGGCTTTAATAAATGAAATTGATAAAGAGGATTAGCTTGGCTTATCCCACTGCCTTATTAGCAGTGACTAAACTAACTAATGAGCCTACATTTCACCACCCTGAGCCACTCCTGAACTTGGATGCAACATATTGGTTTCCAATTCTAAAAAAAATGTTTTAGAGTCCATTGCACCATTATGACCTATGCCCAATGAAATAATACTTAATGGTGCATTTAAGCCTCTCTATACCACATAACAGGGGTACCCAGATCCTGATAATCTTAACGCTGGGTATCCATGGTATCTTGGGTTCCAGAAATGTATTGATTGCCTTTTTCCAAATGATGCAATAAGAATAATATTACCTTCATCAGCATGGACCTCAGGTCTGAGATACACCATTATGAAATCTTTCCAAAACATTAACATGTCATCTTATCTTTGAAGAAAACAAGAGGTTCCATCCAACATTTGATTCCAAAAGTCTGGTTGTTTTATTAACTTTTTCTATTTATTCTCATTTCTGTATATTTTCCATACATCAAGCTTCATTATTTGCGAGATAACTTTTAGCTAGATGATAAATGGGAACACACAACAAATTCCCACCAAGGGACTCTCCATCTTTCATTCAAAGCCACCACAGAGATAGGATAAACTACAATGATCTGTTTTAACTCTCTACCTGTCATAGGCGCAATCTGTTGTCGACTTCACTGTAGTGTCGGCAGAGTCATCGATAGGCCAATAAAACATTTGCCTCCTTAGCCTGATCTTTGGCCAGTGAGACTTGCGAACATATCTGCAGTCAGCATTCAGATCTCCCAAAATGATGATGTCACTGATGCCCCACTGTTTATAAGCTTCTGCGTGAACTGTATAGAGCTGGTTGATTTCATTCACTGCTTCGTCTGGATCAACGTGGATGCCAATTAGGACAAATTTTGTTATTTCTTTAAAAAATGAAAAAAAAAAGAGAGAGAGAGAGAGAGAGAGAGAGAGAGAGAGAGAGATGGTGGTAACACAAAGTAATGAAATGCAGCACTACAGGGATAGGAGTAGGAAATGTGCCAGGCTGTGGTAAGCAGACTCCGCACTGATCGCTTTCCTTCCCAGATACACCTACACACAACAGGGTCTGGTAAATACGCTCATCTGCGTGTGCAGAAATAGAGAAACAGCCGGTGGGAAGCTTCATGAACAGATGCATAGGAAAACCTTCTTTGATCCCACAATGATGAAGAGATTCACACCTCATCACTTTTGTTTCGTAAAATCCTCATATGAGTTTTTTTAAGCATGAAAAAATATTAAGTTCTAGAAATAAACAACAAATAAGAATTTGAAATTCTAAATTTCTGGAGTGGGGACTGGACCCAGAATTTATGGGCACTAGAACACAGGGTCATAACTGATTTCAATGATGATGAAAATCTTACAATTCAGTAGATGAAAAACAAACAGTTGTTGCTGTCCAGGTGGCACCAAACAGTCCTGGTAAAGTTACTAAAGCATCTTTCAATGTTTATGAAGCAAAATTGAAAAAAAAGGAGAGATTTTGTTCCTGGTTAGTGAGCTCTTGGAAATCGGCCATTTATGCTAATATATTAGTTCTTTTAATTGCAGCAAAATCTTAATTAAAATGCACACAATGTTTGTAAAACTAATCTCTTGTTCAGAACATCCGTATCATTTATTTCCATGCTTTGTTTAAGACCTCTGGCGAAACTCATTCAAAAACCATCCCATTATTATTATGCAAGTATCTTTGAAGATTATTTCAGAATTTAGCACCTGACCAACTAACCTACTGCAGCAGCCATTTTGGAAAAATGGAGAAGTCATTGTGAACATTTTTTTTTTAAAGTTGAAAAAGCAAACTAAATCAGACATTTTAAATCTGGTTGTGGGAGCCATGTAATCTAGCTGACAAGTTGATGGCATTAAGAGCTTCTTAAACTGCTAATCCTGTTGTTTAAAGAACCCTGATAATCATAAGTCTCCCTGGTGCATCATAACAAGGGACAATGAAAGATGGCTAAAAAGGCAAACAAAAGTAACACCAACCCACAGCTTCAGTACACATTCCAGGGCCAAACAGTACTCCCCCCCTCTCTTACTCAGTTTGAAATTCAGGCGACTGAAAGAAGACTTCATTGAAATATTGTGAGTACTGAAGTCCATTTTTCTCTCCTTAAATTTGTAGTTAGTTTCAAAGCCAAGGGGTTAACTTTCTTTCAGACTTACCAGTGTTTGTGGAAGAAAACTGAACGACATACGGTTCTCTCTCAAACGCGTCCTGCTCAGAATCATTATAGTGGTAAGATGCTACAACGCTAAGTCCTCGGTTGCACCTGAAATAGTTGATTAGACTACTGCTGAGAAATGTAAACTTTAGCTTAAGAATTTCTAACCAAACTGTTGACATGAAACAAAGAGACAAGCGGCCGGCGTCACGTCGCATCAGACCTCCACTGGTAACACATTGGAGAGATTTTTATTAACGTCCATTCACTGTTTTTGTTGTTTTAGTTGTAATTTTTTTCCTAAATTAATATTTCTAAAATTAAAATAAATAAATAAATAAATACATTAACAAACAGAGTATAACGTGTACTGTAAATATTCTTACCTGTAGAGAAAAGCATATTGTTCTTTTGAAAACGTTCTTCCAATCCGTTTGCTGATTACATAGTCATACTCATATCCTTTCCTAGAAATACATGACAGATGTGCATTCACTTGATCACTTCACAGTTCCCAGCAGAGCATTTTCTGAACAATACTACTTAATAAATAGCATCTCTCTTGCACATACACAGTAAGGGAGATAACCCAAAAGGCCTTAACAGATGTTAATGCAAAAAAAAAAAAAAAAAAAAAACTAACTAACAAAATGAAAGATTACACCGTGAAATGATGAAAATTTAGTTGCCGATCTTTCATTAAAGATGGGGAAGAAGAAAATATTACCACGCGATGAGGTAAGATTATGTAATGCATCAGAAGTTCAAACACAATACTCGACGACAGAGGAAGGTAACAGGAAATGTACACTCGTGTGATGTGAGAAGCTGTGGCTGCTGTTGCTTGAGCTGGTTTGTTGGAGAAAAATAGATTTTTTTTATATAGGAAGAAGAAGCATTTAATTAAAATGTTGTCTAAAAATAAATGTGCCACCTACTGGCTTTCCGTCATGCGTTCTACCTATCTGGTCCTGGTAGATTGTTTAAAAAAAATACCAGGAAATTACAAGTTAATTAATTTCCATTTCTCAGCAAATTGATGTCCTACTGACTTTCCAGGTCTGACAGAGAGATGAGCTAAACATGGGAAGGTGAGAGAGAGGGGGGGGGTGGTGGTGGTGGGTCTGTTGGTCAGTCAAAAGTTACCTGTGGGGCTGCCACTACACACCTGGAAAACTCTACAAGAACTCTCTTCGTTTACAGGTGTAGGAGGAAAACAGAGAAGAAACCAGGGAGGCAGGCCAAGTCCCAAGCGGCGCTCTAACTCAGATCCCCGACCTTGGCAGTCCAGCAGCCTAATCAATGGACCACAGGGTCCCCAATTTTCAATTTAAAAAAATGTCATCTTAAGCACGATGCGAAGTGGCCGCTCAGAAGAACTTTGAATTAAAAGCATAGAGATTTCACCCTAAGAATACACATTTTATTTTAAAAATGTGTACCAGACCTGAAGATAATTAAACTTCAGAAGTAAACTTGCTTAATTGTAATATACGTCGGTTTAAACTTAACACTTCCGTGCATTCAGGAGTCTCACCTTCAGAGTGGAAACGCACGTTGCGTGTGATACATTTGCAACGACATATTTCCATATTTTAGAGGGAAAATTTGCGCAAAACAAATTTGAAAATAAGTTAAAAGTGAACATCAAATTTTGAAAATTACTAAGCAAAAGGAAAGAAATTAATAACAATAAAAAGTTACCCTGCTGCTGATGTGGTAGTAGACAGGGAGCACAATACCGTGATTCTGCAGAATATAAAGGAAAAAACAAAAATTTTTGGAAGAATTTAACTCTTTCCCTGCCGATGTATTGTAGTTCTGGTGACACTCGACAGACAGACGGTCATTAGCACCGGACGGACAAAGTCGGTTTAAGCATGTGGCGAATGCCCCTGGTTGGGGGGGGGGGTTCTGAATCATCTGCCAATGGAGGAGTGAATCTGTTAATGGAAAATGACACCGTGGGGAAAGTGTTAAAGTTCACTTACAGGCAAAGATTTCCAAAGAAAGTCTGTTGGAGAAGTTGAAGTTGGGTTTGATGTCGTTATTATTAATGTTTATACAGCATCTAATAAAGGAACAAGCACAACTGATCCCCGAAGCCAAGTTTTACTTACCAAGTTACATTTTTGATGAGTTCCTTGATGGCCAGCCCTGATAAGTCCCTAATCTCTTGTATGAGGACAATGTCATAACGTAGGATTATCTGTAAGGAAGAGGGATTTAAAAACCATGAGGTCAGGGTCATCAATAAGTAAAGGGCTGCTTAATTACAACAAAATTATATTTGTCGTTGTAAAGTTCAGTCTTTTATTACTGAGGATGCAAGCAGCTCTGTGACTGGCTCAGAAGATTTCACTGGATGCTGGGAATACGTAGCTCATGCCACATGCTAGGAAGTCCCCAACAAAAGCCACTATACCTTGATTATAAGTAACAGATTTTCACTTTCCATGAACACAAGTTATTTAAATCTCAAACAAAGAGCTTCTTAAACGGCTGGGTTTTTCTTTTCATAAAAATGAATGAATAGATGGAAGATGAGGGCAGCAAAGACAAATTAAGGGAGACTACTCTTATGTACATTAAGCTGGTGTATAATGCTACAAGAAAAAAAGAAAATTATACACATGAAGAATGTGCAGGTAAACAAAGCTCCCCCCCTATACATTCCACTTTTGCTTGTATATTTGTGTTATAAACTTGTAAATAAAAGTCAAAAGGAAACAAACCATTTTTTTAAAAACATATTTTGGAAATGTAAAGAAAGGAAGTAACAAAAGGCACAACAATGAACAGTAATACCGTTATTAATGGTTTCTTTTACACCAGAGGATAATGGAAAGAATTCAAGATTTATGGACAATATATTGAGCCAAGAAATCTCCTCAGATACACGGCCTCCGAGACTGTCACATCAGTCCTCATTTAAAACTCTCAATTTTCAGATGTGGGAAGCAAACAGAAGTTAGAGGAAAGCCAGGCAGCAGGGCTAGGGAAGAATGATGAACAGAATTAACTCAAACCCAACACCATAGCAATCCAACCACCAGAGTAAAGGTGCCACTCCATTATTCCTGTAATTAATAACCAGGTTTTCAAAGAAACTGGAAGTCAAAATGGTAACAAACTGTCCAACATTCTTCTTGAAACTTAAGCGAACAATATTAAACTACTATACCGTCTCCATTCATGGCTCTCAATATCACATTTATCTGTATTACTTTGAAAGCTTTGCTAGATTAAGAGAGAGAAGGATGGGAATCCTGCTTTTTATCCACTTACCTGAACTATTACTCTCATGACTTCAGGCTTAGAAACCTTACTTTTTCCAAACATTCTGATGTTGAAGGCTCCAATTTGCAGAGAAGCTGTTGTTAATAAGTTGGAAGCTAGCAGAGGAAAGAGGAAGACAAAACCGGCGAGCTTCGTCACAGCGCAGCAACTACGTCTTTTCAACTGCATCTTATCATCGGCATTAATGACCAGGTTCTCGTTCTGTCTCCCCGTTGCAGTGAGAGCAGATATTTATTATGCCTTTCTTGCAGATGCACACGTGAACAGAAAGACAGAATTGCTGATGGATAGGAGTAAGAGAGCACCTTCAAAGTTAAGAAGCTGTACCGCAAGATGAAAAGAACTGTTTAAAAAATTGAACAGCTGTTTATATAAGAAAGAGCCAACAAGCACCTGAGTCATGAAGCTACCTTTTAGCCCTGCTTACGTGTGGGCGAGCGGATGGGCGGGCAGTGTTTGTAATAAGGGTAATTATCTCTAAGGGCGGAGATGCCGTCAGGAATTGGTCCAAAGGAAAAAGACTCTTATCACTTTACTGATTAATATCAATAACAAAATGGCATTTTCCCGTATCCCTCTGCTGTGTTATTTAAATGTTTCAGACAATGGATGCCTTATATAAAGGATTATACCAAAAATGTCTGCTGCTTAAAAACAAAGGAAACAAGAAAAAAAAGGGTGGACAAACAAGGTAACAAATTTACTTCATTGACATGACTCCATCCACATTTTGCGCCATGGTCTCATTCATTACTTTGGTTCGTTTGCTCTACTCAACAGATCCTCCTGAGAGAAGGGGAAGGACGTGAAGACGACAAGTTAAGGAGGAGATCCTGGCATCTGTACTTTTGGCCTTCAAAATCAATCCATCCATTTATTGATTTCTCACAGACCAGTTAAGAGGCGGCAGCAGTAGCTGTGTGTTGTTCTTTTTCTAATTAAGTTTTTGGTAGTAAACAGAAAATGACATTAAAGCTAAAGTTCTCGGCCCCGTTTTTCAGCTGCTTTGTTGTTGCAAATCAGGACCCAACGGTTGCCAAATTGTTCCCTGTTCATAATAGAAACTGCAACATTAACGGTGAGTTTGGCTCAGTTGATGTCGCTAGCTCGGCGCCCATTCTTTTCTTAAAGGAACCTGCCTAGAACAAATTCAGAGGAAATAATTCCCTCATTTAGTGAGAGATTAAGAGGGATGTTTGCCAGTGTCCTACAAGTGCGGGTACATTTTCTTCTATTCATGATGCTATTAAGGTTATCTGCCCCTTGCCTGCTAAACCAGATGTACTATACTACAGTGAAATTGAGAGATTTCACTGAAGTGGTTCAAATAATAAATCAGATTTATGTGATTAAACAAAAATATTTTTGTATTATTTTACCTGTTAATTCTGATAGGACATCAAAATCCATACATCACATAACTATGATGGCCATGAAGGTGTTGTAGCCACATTGAAAAGATGGCATCGCTCCTACGTTTGAAAACTATTACAAGTTTAAGTTTGCTAAATTCCATTGAAATTAACAGGTGTGTTACCAGAAAAATGTCGTCTTTTGAAAGTTTTGTGCAGTCCATTTTGCATCTAAGAATGCACTCTTGTCACCTTAAACATCACACATTCACCTTTTAACACAATAATACTAAAGTTATCTCCATCTGCTCCTCCAGTGATGTTTTATTCAATTCCCACTTACATTTTTACGAATCGTATTGATGTCCATTTGTTTCTCTGCTCTGGGAGGCCTTACACATGACACATAGCGGTACTGTTAATTCCTAAGATTTACCTCATCTACCTGTTTAATTACGAATTATTGGTGCTGTAGCAGTTTACTGATGCAACAAATGTTCCTGATCTACCATAAACTAATAGCTATGCATATTAACTCACTAAATTACTAACTTATGAATATCATTTAAAACTTTAACTTCTCTCTAGAGATACCAAACTGATGGCTGTTTTCTTGCACTACGTGGAATTTCAGAATAAAGTAAAGTACACAAATAAATCTGCCACTTTCCTGTTTATTATGGTTTATTAAAAAAAAAAACAACAATCATACAAAAAAAGTTTGAAATCTTGGCGCACCTGTTTTCAAAACATAATTAAACCAAACAGCAGTATCAGTAAAAGCTACAGGTGCTGAAGAGATTAATTAACCTGGAAGTTCCATTAGATGCACTGCATACCTGTCAAACATTCTGACAGATATCTAGTGGTGTCATCAAAAATAAAAGTACGGTCGGCAAAGTTGTATTAGAATACGATTTATTAAAAGGTATTTGCCATAGACCTCATCACCGTAATGTTAGCACCACCCACCTTAAGCCTCGTCATATTCGTCACCATTATTGAAATAGCAGCAAAGTTCTCTGCAGCCAAGACACTTTGTTCTGATGCTGTATTTTTACCTTCTTTTTTGTATTAAAATCATCTAATCAGGATTTTTTCAGGTTGCACTACCTGGACAAAAAGACCAGAGAGAGAGAGAGAGGGAGGGGAGAGAGAGAGGAGAGAGAGAGAGAGAGGGGAGGAGAGGGAGGAGAGATGACGTCAGTACAGAGAGGGAGGGAGAGAGAGAGGGAGGGAGAGAGAGCAGAGAGAGGAGAGGGCGGGTGGTGAGAGAGAAGGCGTAGAGAGGGAGTAGAGGGGGGGAGAGGAAGAGGGAGGCGAGGAGAGAGAAGAGAGAGAGACGAGACAGAGATGTAGAGAGAGAGAGAGAGAGAAGGAGAGAGAGAGGATACGACGGGGAGGAGAGGGAGGAGAGAGATAGGAGGAGATAGGAGAGCTAGAGAGGAACTAGGGGAGAGAGAGAGAGAGAGAGAGAAGAGGGGAGAGGGATAGAGAGAGAGCGGAGAGGAGAGAGATGAGGGAGAAGAGGAGAGATTAGGAGAGAGAGATGACGTCAGTACAGAGAGAGAGGGAGAGGGGAGGGGAGAGAGAGAGAGCTAGGAGCGGAGCGAGAGAGAGAGAGAGAGAGAGGGGGAGCGGGAGAGAGATTGGACGTCAGTACAGAGCGGGGGGAGAGGGGGAGAGATAGGGAGGGGGAGGGAGAGAGATGACGTCAGTACAGAGAGAGGGAGAGAGAGAGGTGGGGAGAGGGAGAGGGAGGAGAGAGGAGGGACGAGGGAGAGAGAGAGGGGAGGGGAGAGAGAGAGGGGGGTCGAGCAGGGGGAGAGGAGATGACGTCAGTACAGAGAGAGATGGAGAGGGAGAGAGAATCGCATGTCCGTAGAGAGAGGAGGGAGAGAGAGAGAGAGATGAGAGAGAGGGGGAGCGAGAGGGAGAGAGATGCGTCGTACAGAGAGCGGGGGAGAGAGAGGAGAGGAGAGAGAGAGGGGAAGAGGGGAGCGAGAGAGGGGAGAGAGATGACGTCGTAAAGAGAGAGGGGAGAGAGAGAGAGATGATGTCAGTACAGAGAGGGAGGGGGGAGAGAGAGAGAGCGGGGGAGCGAGAGGGAGAGGGGAGAGAGAGATGACGTCAGTACAGAGAGAGAGGGAGACGAGCGATGAGAGAGAGGGGGGAGAGAGCGAGAGGGGGAGAGGGAGAGAGAGAGGGGGGGAGAGAGATGATGTCAGTAAGAGAGAGATGGAGAGAGAGAGAGAGGGGGGGGATGTGAGAGAGGGAGAGGAGAGGGGAGGGAGAGGGGGAGAGCGAGATAGGGAGGGAGAGGGAGAGAGATTGATGTCAGTACAGAGCGAGGGAGACGAGAGAGGAGAGAGGGAGGGAGAGGGAGAGAGATGACGTCAGTAGAGAGGAGAGAGGGAGAGGGGGGAGAGAGGGAGGGAGGTGGGAGAGAGAGAGAGAGGGAAAGAGAGGGAGGGAGAGAGAGATAGGAGGGGAGAGGGAGAGAGATGATTGTCAGTACAGAGAGAGGGAGAGTGTGTGCGAATGAATACACTGACCCTTATTGTTAAGCAAGTGACCTCTAGTTACCACTACACCCTGGCTGCCATGGAGACCAACTCGTACGTCCCACGTACCGCGTTCAAACCGACCCCTGCGTCCTTCACCAGGTAATCTGCTAGATTATCTTTCTTTTCGATTTTATCCGCTGAATTTGAAAATTAAACGAGGGAAAGCAGAGCGAATAATAATAATAATAGTAAGGCGCGGTCTACGGTACCTCGGCAATCACCTGTAAGACCCGGGGCCTGCCCACCTTCCTCCTGCCGAACACCTTGATGTTAAAGGCCCCGATCCGAAGCGACTGGGCGGCCATCGTTAGAGCGCCGAACAGGGCCCACAGGGTCAGCAGGCGGGGCCGGGCCGACATCTCGGCCTTCAGGGTCGCGCGTGGCCCGCGGAGGCGTTCAGTTCCTGGTTGGTCACGTGTCCTGTCTGGCCCGGACAGGGTTAAGGAAAGAAAGGCAGCTCGAGGTTACCCGCCGGCAGATAGGAGGGGCACACGGACAGTCTAAGCTAACCCTGTCCCGACCAATTCACAATAATTAAGAAAAAGAAAGAGTTAAAAATCGCGCTTCTCTCCCTTACATTAAATAACCCTATGACGAAAAAAAATATCAGTTATCTCCCTTAGACTACAAAATATTGTTGTCCTTTAAATAAAATAAATAAAATAAATAAATAACAGCACAAATACCAAAAATTAAGACTAATCTCTGGACGCCTGATGACGGATTATCTCCTTCTAATGGGTTGATTAATTATATGCCACCAGTTAGAAAGTAGATGCATAAGAAGTTGGGACCTCGGTTGTCTATTCAACACTCATGGAACTCACCTGTTGTATAGATTGAGGCTTTAATTTAGCCGTTCCTGACCAGAATGAACCGCTGTCGGTCTTAGTTGTCACCAGCAAGAACAGCCCACCACCCCGGATAGTGGCGGCTTTTGATGTCGTAACGAATCCCTGCTTCTTTATTAAAGGCAGTCAAAGGATAACCTACTGTTTTAGACGAAGATCACATTTGGGATTTTCAGGTAAAATGAAGCGGATCGGAAATATCTGCAATCTGTTTACTCATGTCCACATCCGCGGCTCTTTGCTTCTCACACCTGTCTACACCGGGGTCGCCAAAATAATTACTGCTTATCTCCCTAACAAAATATTAAGTGTTCATTGCGGGTCACAAAGTAAAAAGAAAAAATATTTTTTAACACAATAAATACAATTGTTTCACAAGGCCTTTGTACTTAGCATCCTAAAATGTGGCACTGTCTTCTCGAGAGGAAACCAAGAAAATCAGAAGCATCTCAGGCAGCTATTGCTTATTTATCCAGACTTTCTTTACCTTGGCCTTGGAATTGACGGATAAGTTTAGGCATTACAGATATTTAAGAAAAAAATGAATAATTCGAAAATAGCAGTAAGCTGTCATATTGAAAGTGATCTTTTCCAGACAAAACAGGAAGTTACCGGTGGGTATTTGCTATTCATAGAGTTTGATGGCTATTAAGATTTAGTAGTGAAATCATTTAGACCTAGGTTCATGTCTCTGTTCCTTATACACCCATCCCTAGGGCATGAGTGGAGTGGCTCCCTCCCATAGCGCCTGCATTCCCCAGTTGGCACCAAGTTCTTGCGAGTCAGGTCGAGTAATCAGGTATGACAAATGAGCCCTTTGATCACCTGTTAACTCCTGATCAGGTATGAAAGGATACCTAAATGCTGCTTGTGATATGAAGAGATGATTTTGATTTTACTGGTGTTACTGGTCTATTTCTACTTTGTATACAAGGCTTTTTGATACGGAATTCTCCAGATAACTTTAGTGGAGTGGCTGAGAATTAACCATCTCTTTTGAGAACGCAGTGGGAATCAACGAATTAGAATATTTGAAACTATCTACGAGTGATTTAGTAAAATTGCATATAAAATCGCTTAGGAATGGATTACTTTCTGCGTGTGGATTGTATTTGTTAAGTCTGAGCATATATATAATGCAAACAGAAGTGAATAAAACTTAAATAATAATAATAATAATAATAATAATAATAATAATGTCAAAAAGAAAAAAAGGGATTTAATTTTTCTCATTAAAAAATCAATACATGAAAATGAGTGGAGGTACACAACAGCTTTCTCGACTCAATGGCTACTATTATCTTGTTAAAAAATTGGTTTTTAATTTTTTTTAGAATCTCCATGTTTCTTCTGACTGTAAGGCAGTCTTCTGTTATTTGAGGCATTAGCAGTAAATCAATGTTTGATCACAAGGTCCTCCTTAATCTATGACCTATTATAAATCAGTTTTCAGTCTTTTCCAAGAAGAGATAATGACTAGTGACTCTTGTTCATCTCAAAGCATCCATCAGCAGCAGTCTGGCTCCTCCTATGGTTCACCTTTGTGCCTAATTGACACTTGACTGTTAGGCTTCAGTGATGTTGGTTGGCCCCGGCTGATGGAATTTGAAGGTGCCCTCTTCTGAGATGCACATTTTCTTGGTAATTTTTGCTACTTTCAATCATTGGTCCTGCATCAGCAAGTTTTCAATATAGCTTGTTGTTGTTGTTGTTGATGATGGTGGAGGTGATGAAATCACATGAGTGATATTTTGAATCCTTGATGGTCAATCATCTTTGTGGAAGCCTTTTATTAACTTGTAGAAAAATTATGATTTGCCCAATTTAAAATGCTTTTTCTTTTTACTGCCGGAAGTAGATAATGCAAATATTATGTTAGATTAATAGATTTATGGATATTCATCCACCAGTCAATAATAAAAAGGAATATTTTGATTGCAACAGATCTCTCTCTGCCTTATTACAAAATTCACCTGTAATATGAATTCTTGGATGAGAACTTTTTGAAAGATTACAGTCTGGTAGAGGAAACATGCCACATGCCTACCAGACTGTATGTCTTAAAAGCATCTACACTGAATATAAATAAACGTGGGTATTACATTTGACAGGCAGAAATACTGCTATGTGCAATAATTATATTTATAAATTGAAAAAATAATTCTAACACCATTTTGATATAAGTGACAGAGTTATGCGACAAGCTAAGGTCTACCTCATCTCGCTCTATAGCAGATCCTCCACTACTTATTTTCCCTTGTGGATTCTAAAAAGCCAGTTCACTTATTTTATAATTTTATCAGGGAACTCAGACTCTTGTAGGCCTCACCACTGTGTAAAGGTAGACTCTTGTAGGCCTGACCACTGTGTAAAGGTAGACTCTTGTAGGCCTCACCACTGTGTAAAGGTAGACTCTTGTACACTGTGTAAAGGTAGACTCTTGTAGGCCTAACCACTGTGTAAAGGTAGACTCTTGTAGGCCTAACCACTGTGTAAAGGTAGACTCTTGTAGGCCTCACCACTGTGTAAAGGTAGACTCTTGTAGGCCTCACCACTGTGTAAAGGTAGACTCTTGTAGGCCTCACCACTGTGTAAAGGTAGACTCTTGTAGGCCTCACCACTGTGTAAAGGTAGACTCTTGTAGGCCTCACCACTGTGTAAAGGTAGACTCTTGTAGGCCTCACCACTGTGTAAAGGTAGACTCTTGTAGGCCTAACCACTGTGTAAAGGTAGACTCTTGTAGGCCTAACCACTGTGTAAAGGTAGACTCTTGTAGGCCTAACCACTGTGTAAAGATAGACTCTTGTAGGCCTCACCACTGTGTAAAGGTAGACTCTTGTAGGCCTCACCACTGTGTAAAGGTAGACTCTTGTAGGCCTCACCACTGTGTAAAGGTAGACTCTTGTAGGCCTAACCACTGTGTAAAGGTAGAGACTCTTGTAGGCCTCACCACCGTGTAAAGGTAGACTCTTGTAGGCCTCACCACTGTGTAAAGGTAGACTCTTGTAGGCCTCACCACTGTGTAAAGGTAGACTCTTGTAGGCCTAACCACTGTGTAAAGGTAGACTCTTGTAGGCCTAACCACTGTGTAAAGGTAGACTCTTGTAGGCCTAACCACTGTGTAAAGGTAGACTCTTGTAGGCCTGACCACTGTGTAAAGGTAGACTCTTGTAGGCCTGACCACTGTGTAAAGGTAGACTCTTGTAGGCCTGACCACTGTGTAAAGGTAGACTCTTGTAGGCCTAACCACTGTGTAAAGGTAGACTCTTGTAGGCCTAACCACTGTGTAAAGGTAGACTCTTGTAGGCCTAACCACTGTGTAAAGGTAGACTCTTGTAGGCCTAACCACTGTGTAAAGGTAGACTCTTGTAGGCCTAACCACTGTGTAAAGGTAGACTCTTGTAGGCCTAACCACTGTGTAAAGGTAGACTCTTGTAGGCCTAACCACTGTGTAAAGGTAGACTCTTGTAGGCCTCACCACTGTGTAAAGGTAGACTCTTGTAGGCCTCACCACTGTGTAAAGGTAGACTCTTGTAGGCCTCACCACTGTGTAAAGGTAGACTCTTGTAGGCCTCACCACTGTGTAAAGGTAGACTCTTGTAGGCCTAACCACTGTGTAAAGGTAGACTCTTGTAGGCCTAACCACTGTGTAAAGGTAGACTCTTGTAGGCCTAACCACTGTGTAAAGGTAGACTCTTGTAGGCCTAACCACTAGGTAAAGGTAGACTCTTGTAGGCCTAACCACTAGGTAAAGATAGACTCTTGTAGGCCTGACCACTATGTAAAGATAGACTCTTGTAGGCCTGACCACTGTGTAAAGGTAGACTCTTGTAGGCCTCACCACTGTGTAAAGGTAGACTCTTGTAGGCCTCACCACTGTGTAAAGGTAAACTTTAAAGATGGTCATTTGTATTAGGCCTAAGTATTGTGTAATAATGGAGGAATCTTATCTATTGAGTTATGTTGGACATTCATGGAGGCTTAAATATTCCGTAATGTTGGACACTTGCAGGAGGCCTGACATCTCACTAAGTGTGGAATATTGTAGGAAGTCTAACTACTCTGTAAGAGTTTACTCATGTAGAAAGCGCAGCGTCAGGGCCGGATTAAGGAAACACGAGGCCCTAAGCTGTGCCAGGTGTGAGGCCCCATATCACAAAAAATTAAATGACAGTTTATATATTTTAACATGAAAAGCAATGTACAAAATAATAAAATATATTTCAACTAATTTACAGGTAAAATTCAACGAAAAAGTAGATTGCTTTTTATCCAAAAAAATTCACTGTAAAAAAATTTATTGTATGTGATATTAATATCTTTTATAGGCCCTAAGCTGTAGCTTACTTAACTTATCTGTTAATCCAGCCTTGTGTATGGTGGACTGGTGCTGCTGTGTGACTGCTGCTCTATTTTGATGAATTCTTGTAGAAGGTGATATTGCTTTTAAAGTTGGAACTTGTAGGGTTAATCACTCTGTAAAGGCAGACCACTGTAGGTGAAACTACACAGTGAAGACGGACTGTTGTAGCAGACCTAACACCATTTATTAAATATATACTTAATTATGAAACCTAATTAACAACACGGAAAACCTGTACCAGATGATGATGTAGAGAAGTTTAGGTATGTGCCGACTGCTGTTCATAACTCGTGACTCCCTTATCCAGCCTCTGGTGAGAATCTCAACTGCGGACAGTTCCCCTTGTAATGTGTTGATGGCTAATCATTTTGAACATGACCTGTTGAACACTGCATTAGTTACTTGAATTAATATGAGCTTCTGATTATCTTCTCATTGATTTCCACGCTTATCCTATGTTAGCCGTGCATGACTGCTTGTTGTTCTCTTGCGTATTAACCTTGTTTCACACCACCTGTTAATTTTTGTGATAGAAGCCTCAAATTATCCACACATCAGACTCGCCCAATTGCAGATATCTATAATCATGACTGAGGGAAAGTTAGACTAAAGTTTCTTTGATAATTTTAGAGAGTTTATGGAAGACTAGAGAGAGTTGTGGCCGAGGGATAAGCTGTTATAACACCAGTACTTCTAAATTAAATGTATAGATGTGGTTATAATCAATATCATAATAAAGGTAAAAGTGTATGGCATCAATTATAGCTCAACTATGCCATAATTAAGA
Organism: Nautilus pompilius; assembly: GCA_018389105.1. Taxonomy (NCBI): domain Eukaryota; kingdom Metazoa; phylum Mollusca; class Cephalopoda; order Nautilida; family Nautilidae; genus Nautilus; species Nautilus pompilius. The sequence continues at coordinate 261,081 of JACATO010000632.1, read as the reverse complement.
ATTATTGGTGCTGTAACAACTTATCCATGGTTGCCTTTATTTTGATTGTCCCTTCATGAAGCTGTTTTGAAATTCCTTGGGCATTCATATGACCAATCTGAAAGTGAGGAAGAATATTCTGTTGATTTCTTTCATATGGCAGCAAAAGTCTAGGGATTTATCACCATGCAGAATAACTATTTTCCTACCTTAAAATCTACATGAATCTCACATGATCTGGTGGCATCACAAACTACAAGAATGCTCTCACAAATTTACTGATAAACTGTTAAAATAATACTTCACCAATGCATTAGAATTTGTGTAAACAGATTTATTTTAATTTTGTGTATATGCATAAATTTCCATGTCTAATTAAGTTACTAATAGGAGTAATTAAATCTAAAGTACTGGTGAAATTCTATCAAAATTAACTGAGAGTTGCAAAGTAAAAATGTAAAAAATAATAAAGAATTAGGTTATAATTTATTTTATTAAAATTAATCTTTAAGAATGTACATAACTGAATAAGTTAAAACTTATTAGCAGGTTTATTAATTAGTTCTCTTGCTAGTAATGGCATGATGGATGGGAACCACTTGATTTAACTCCCTCTATTAATACTCATTTGAATGGTTGGCTTGTTACCAATAGATAGGAATCCTTGTCAGCCTAAGCTGGAGATAGATAATGGCTGGGACTGTTTGACACCCATTACCATCTACGCTTTGATTTGATTGCTTTGGTTAATAATCACAAATTATCAAATGTATGCAAGTGAATAATCAAGGAAGTATTCTTATATCAGTACCTGCCTACTTTTGTTTTTGGAACTCTTTTGAAATAAAAGTAGAAAAAAAAAAAAAAGCCGTGACCTCAGAACCATTCAAAACCTGAGGTGAAGACCATTTTGTACAACTATGATGCACTCAAAGCTGTTTATGATCTTTTTGACAGGAGAGCTATGGTATTATCCACATCTGAAAGTACAGAGTTAAAAATTTGCTGAAATTCATTTTTTTTCTTGAAATTATAATATGAGTAACTTATTTAAAAATTGTTTTTAGTTTTGAAGTAAATTAAGCTGTTCATTGGCAGTCCTGTAGTGAGTTCCCTCATGAACAGAAGCGGCTATCTTTGTATTAACATAGTGTGTTAAACAAATAAACATTTTAAAGCTGAAACTTGTTTTACTATTTTCAAATCCCTGTTTTCGTGCTTAGCAAAGTTTGTTCTAACTCCACCTTAAATTTTGATGCAGAGTTTGGAAACAAAGTCCAGCTTCATCAATAACAAATAATAGCCACTCTCCAAGATACATAGCTGGTTGTTTGTTGTCTTTTAATTCCTTTTGTTTTGTGTGCTTCTGTTGGTTTTTCTTTAATACTAGAAAACAGGTTTGGTGGCTACTGGACTGCTGAGGTTGAGGGCCTGAGTTCAGATCTTGGTTGGGTCTTGTTCAATCTAAGTTCTCTCCCCGTCACACTTTCTTCTCATTCTTCTTCACCACCCGACCAGGTGAAATCTAAAAACGAGAAACTTCTAGTAGGGACTTCTGCTCATGCCCTCCTACCAGAAAAGTGGCTCTGCAACCTATTCACTATATAACCACATGATTCTCCATCTTGTTTCCTAAGGTGAGGATCTGCAACTCTCTACTCCATTAACCTACAGGAAAAACATTCATTGAGCGAACGCTAGAAAACAAACCAGGTAAACAGAACAGAAACAGACCTATTATTGAAAAGGTATTTATTTTACTGAAATATTGATCTGGCAAATCAAAGGCTTTGCTTACCAGCTGCAGCAACGACCCAGACATCTTCTGTGAATGTATCAAGGATGGAAACTTTGCCGACTTTTATTTGATACTGAAGATGTTATTTAAGAATATTAAAGCAGGCAAACGAATTATGCTTGTTTCTTACATGGTCAGTGTTCTGGTTTTCCAAACTTGTTTATCTCTGGTAAGCAGATGTTGAAACTTTCATCTTGATAGCTACACCCTGAAAACTTTCTCATTTGTTTCTATGCACAATAATGAATACATTTTTTGCTTATTTAACTACACACACACACACAAGAAAGTATAGCTAATATATAGAAATTTTCGTATCAACAGGCAGGATCTTCAATGGTAGCCTTTTCTGTTATTGTCTTTACATCAAAGCTAACGCATTTTGAACCATTAAACACTAAATTCTAAAAGACGTTTGACTGATGGTTTACTAGCCATTGTATTCATTTATCTTTTTGAAAGCTGAATTGTCAATAACCAGTTCCAGGTAGGTGCTGCTACCTGCCATGGTTAATCAAGAGTTCACCTATGCAGATTTTATATGCATTCCCAACTTTCCACCAACAGAGCATGAGAAATAAGCTGTGATTGGTATTAGAATAGGAATATCATAAAAAAATACCAAGCTTTCTTTGTCGTTGTATACCAGTCTCTGTAAGGGAGACTACCCTGGAAAGGTAGCGTCGTGCCACAGTTATCTGCTAGAGAGTTTTCCTGTCTCGCATCACGAGGAACTGGAACTGTTGACTTTAGTGAGGAGATCTCCATTAGAACTTTTTATCCTTAGACGTTGGGGGAAACCAGAGTGCTTAAAGAAACCTATATAATCGGCTGGTGGGAAAAAGAGAGAAAAATCCCTCCTGTGGAGGTAGGTACAGCCATTTGGGATCAAACTTGGGCCCTCAACCTTGGCACTCCACTAGTTTAGCTGCCAGCTACCGTTCTATTTTGTAGCAAGCTGTCTGCAGATGACAAACTATACTACAAAGTAAACGGTAATTTTGTTTGCTCTAGGCATCTCTGAACGCACACTTGGAGACATCCATGTATTAAGAAAGTAATTATTAATATTTCTGCAAACAATATAAATATAATTTAAAATAATTAAAATCTAAACAGTTTTTCTGAGGGGTCAAATATTAAATGATAGAAAGTGTGGGACTAATAACTTCCTTTTCCTGTGTTTTTTATCTTCTTTCAAATAAAAAAAAAAAATTCTGCAGTTAGTAAATACAAGTAGAATATGAACGATGTCAGGTGACTTTCTATGAGTTAACGGCTTGGATTCCTACTAATGAGTTCCACAGATGTTACCAAAACCAGCCCTTTATTGATTTGCTTAATTTTCAGTTTCTCTCTTATACATTATAATCTCCGTTGCTTTGAACTGCAGCAATTAACAGTTGTCAAACGCTTCAGCATCAACAGATGGAGAACGCATCATCATTCACATTTAACTTTTCTTTCTGGCAGAGCAGTTGGAATTCCTTCAGCTGTTGTCACATGGAGTATCCATCTATTTGCTTTCTGTTTCAGATTTCTAATAAATCGTTCTTTCTTTACTTTAAAAACTATTTTAAAAAATATCAAAAGAATGTCTGTATTTAAGACATTTACTTCAAACAATAGCTGCATGCTACACACACTGGTTTACATATGTGGATATTCGGCACCTACTATAGATGTCGCATTTAATGCAAAGGGAAATAACTGTGAGAAGATTCGAAACAGTGCAATTAAAACATGGAGAAGCAGGACATTGAGCGTTATTTGCAATTTCCGACATACATCACAGCCGTTATTGGTATCAGTGGTGCCTATGTGATATTTAATTTTTTTATTAACAGTGTGCAAATTCTGAAGTGTGTGTATATATATATATATATATGTGTATTATGATGGCTTCAACTCAAAATCATCTCTTTTTTTGTTGTTAGGAGATTATTATCGAGAAATAAAGGAAAAGTGTAAATTCCTCTTGTAAATAACAATGATTTATTCTAGAGTGAGTTTTGTAGTTTCTTCATTTTCCCAATAAAGCATTCTCCATTATCTCAATAACAAATGTCATGGGCTCGCTAAATGGAAGAAATAGGTTCATAACTTAATTCTGGAATCAATTCCATCTCCCCACCCCAAACCCATTTATTCTTCTGTTTAGACAAAATGACTGTTTGTCTCCCACCCTCTGCAGTTTAGATGTTTTGCCAGTTTACATTTGATTTCTGCCTAAAGGACCAAAAAAAAAAAAAAAAAATAGTTTCCAATTCTAGAGAAACAACAAATTGATTAGAAATCTGTTTCATTTTCTGCATCTGGATTGTCTGCCGGTGGCTGATAAAATCAAAACTAAATGATTCTTTCATTCGTTGCGTTTTTTCAAATAGAAATTTTAAAAAAACAGTAAAGTTTGGAAAATATTCTGACTTCTCTGAAAACACATTTACTGGCATAAATTCGAATGCCTGAATAAGCTAAAGAAGTTTACTAAGTGCCTTAGAATAACAGGGAAAATGTTCGAAAGCTGTTATGCGTTTGTGCTTACCTTTGTTGTTTCTTCTTGTGTGTTCTGTTAAGTATTCAATGTTTCTGTACTTCAGGCACAGCGCTAGATTGTTCTTTATTGTCTTTTTCAAAAAAATAAGCATAGGATCTAGTCCGATTAGTATGATGGTACGTGCCTGGTATAGTACAGGATGCCAACTTTATATACAGAAAACTCTTGCAAATAGGAAATAAAAGTGTTGATATAAAGTTTTCTCCATAATCTGTAAGTCTGTAATTTAACTAGACCCAACAATCTGTTGAGCAGTCATCTGCAGTACACACCAACTGCTCTGTTATTAAAAAAATGATTTATAGACATCTAATCCAGATTCCAATATCTTGGCGTTCTTTCTCTCACCAAAGTTGGCAGCTGTAACAACTGCTTCTAAATTTATATCACACCTACCCTAAGAAACAGTTTTATCAATAAAGTCAGTTTTAATCACATGTACATTCAACATTCCCGGTGAAAAGCTTCTATCGATAACCAGGTATAGTTGTTTTTCCTGAGCATCTGCAGCAAAATCCGAGACATTTCTGGTCAGTTTTACAGCATCTAGTGTAAGGACTACTTAGTTAATCTATTGGGAGGAATCGTGGAACGTAAGGTACATTGAATAGTTCTTCTGTAGTTCCCGTCGTGGTTTTGTACCGTATTGTCTCTGATTGCTGCCCAGTTGTATACCGGTACTAATACAAATTTGGAAGTTGGGAATGGGTGATTATTAGGGATTTAAAAAAAGGGGTAAAAATATTCTGCCAACAATTGATCCATTGCTGTGTGGGAACTAAATAATGAGAATATCTCCAAATGTCGGTAGGAGCCAAGTAACACCATACAACATACACGACAAATAGCATGGGGCTGCATATAATGGAAAAATGGGGAGAAGAAACATTAAAACATCAAAGCAGTTTTACTCACAGCTGTTTATTCAGTGACGCACAAAAAGAACAAAAGAGAGAAAATGACGGAGCACAAGTGATCTGAGACTGAACTGTGCTGTCTCTCTGTGAGGAGGGGAGAAATGAAAGTAAACATAAGTGCACTTAGTTCTAAAAAAAGTTTTATTACTGGATCTAACTCAGCTGAGTTACCTTTTGGTACTGATGCTGTTCCCTGAAGCCATGGCTAATCACTCCTTACACTTTGCAATCCTGCAGTGCAAATCCTGGAAACTATAATTCATCATCAGAATCAGAATCAATATTCCACAACGTGCTGTCATAACCTTTCCTGGTCACATCAGGAAACTAAGAAGTATTCCTTGCATCCATAATCTACTGAAAGAAGCAGCATGGATCTGGCTTTTCATACACCATTTCTTTGTGCACGTTCGCTTTCCATTTACCATCCAGTCTCACCATTTGTCCTGAATAGATGATTTTAGGGTACATCAGCCAGTTGCACTAATTTAGAGTAACCACATTGAATCACCATAATAATATCGGGATTGCAGTCGCCATCTTATCGTCTCTTTTACTACCTGGTCGTGTGTGTCCTAAACAACTTCCCAAAAAGAAGTGTCCCTTAAACATGGAGACCTCATATTCTTCATGGCAAGTATAGATCAATTTCTTCACTCAGCCAACCATTTGTGCACATTCTGGCTTGACAAGGTACACATTGGTGACATGGAGCTCAACCATCATCATGTAGTTTGCTGTCTTTGGCATTCTAACTCTTTTATAGATGTAATACCCGATGCTTTCTTGCTGGGAGAATTTTACTTGAATGAATAAACACATAGAGAAACCTTGCTTGCTTACTGGTCACCCAAAATTTAGAGCATTCCTATCATAGTCCTCCCAAGCGATAGTGCTTCAATCTTAGAAACTGTATTGCTGGTCTAATGTTTATATCTCACAAATATTGGAAACAGTGCTACCTTAACAGATTGGTCTGTTTTGAGCAGGTATTCAATATGGCTACCTATATCCTTTGAGAATGGGCATTTAGGAGGGAATAGGCTGTACAGGGTCTGCTAATGTTTACTTGTAGATCTCTGGAGGACTTGTGAAATCCCTCAGCACATTTGCTGATTATAATTTCTTCAAATCAAGGAAGTTTTTAGATTCAAGGCTACACAGATCTCTAAGTTTTTTAGTTAACATATAATATGATGCTTTAGACATTTACACCAGCTTTATTTTGAGGGGATTTAGTGGCAATGTTCATTGTCTGGTAAGCCAGTGTACCTTGGTACCCTTTGCAATGTAAATACAAAACCTTCTTCAGATAGATTTGTTGCTCTTGGGTCTCCAGGGCAATCACCGAGAGTATGTCCATAAATACAGAGCATCATGTGACCAGTGATGGGGCAACCACATGCTCAAACAAAGAGTGCATTCCATATGATTACCAAACAAGAAAATATCCCACGAGTGCTATAGGGATAAGCACACAATGTGAGTTTGTAGGTATGGGGGCGCATTAACACGAACAAACAATCTAAGTCTGTTGCTGATGTGGATGATTCAATGATGAAAAGGACTCTGAAATGGGATATAACAGATTCAAACCAAGATGGCTGATTTTCATTTATAAATGCAGTGATCACAAGTACTCACATGAACAAAAATGAAATCTTTGACAGAAAACGTTAATACGTCAAAACATTTCTTTAAAAATTGGATGGGTTTTCATTTTGGATATTTTTTAAATGTACACAGACGAGTAATATTTTAAATAGTTTATTTGAGCCTGAAGTGGGAGATGGAGTCTGGACAGCAATTAAACCAGCAGCATTTTACCTTGTTTTTCCGGATGCAAAGAAAAGAAGAAAATTTAAGCTGATTTAATACAGAAAATCTACTGATGGCCGCGTATTTTGCCTGTTGTCTGACTTTCCTATAGTTAGCCCCTTTTCCTCCATTTAAGAACTCGGTTGTTTTTGTAGATATGGTATTCTAAGGCGTTTTATCCTACTCTGGCAAGCAGTCTGATCAGGACAAGTAGTTCATTATGTTGCATAGTCATAGATTGCTGTCGGAATAATAATAATAATATAATAATAATAATAATAATAATAATAATAATAATAATAATAATAATAGTTTTAGTTTATTTTTTTTCTTACCTTTTTTAATAAAAACCCAGAAAAGCTGATGTCAAGAAGTAGTCACATGTGGACAAGTGACCTAAGGTGCGGCCAGTTCTCCGCTAGCACAGCAGGACATAGATGCCAGTTACTCGCTAACTCTTTTCAGTCATTTAAGATTATTACAAGTTACCTGTAGATTCTAAACAAAGAAGAAAAACAACAAAAGTAATGTAGCCAGAAAGAAATACAAATGGAATTAAATATGCCAAACCTTTACTTTCCTGTAGCAGATAAGCATTTTAAAGGTAAAATAAGATAAATAATTTATTTGTTAATTTAGACTAAATTGGGTAGAACACAAAGGCAACATTCCATAAAACAACTTAACTAGTTGTCTTGGATTAAATGATTACAGTATCTCCATACTGTAATACTGTTTATGCAAATGGTTTTCAGTGATTGCATTTGGACATCATATTGACCCTGTTCTCCAGAGTTGCTTATTTATAAATAAAATCTGCTTTTAAATGAAGAAAACAACTTGATTCCATCAATTCTTTCTTAATTTGTGTGTGTGTGTGTGTTTGTGTTCACCTTGTGATTTATCTTCCTGTATCACCTTTGTATACACCTGTTGCTTTGTCACAGCTGCAAAGATTTAGCTTGTATTGTAGCTGTTAATTCAAATTATCCAGGCTTTAGACAATTTTAACTTATGCTACCTTTGTTCCCTGCTGGTGCTGCCAGTTTTCTTGTACTTAATGATAACAACGTATACCTGTCAGCTACAGAATTCCTTTACTTGTTTTATAAAGAATTTATAGCTAACGCATGGCTTTTAGATTTTCCTCTCAAAATGAGTATACTCATGGTTTTGCATTTTATAGCTATGCATCTGAAGCCAGCATTAGATACATTCAATACACAATTCTCCATTATTTCTGATATACCAGCTATAATGGTAATTTCAACATCTTAAAAAATCTATGAAATGTGGAATTTCTGTTTGTACTATTGAATTTCTTGTCTTTTAAAAAAAATTGAGTGAAAACAACTGTTTTTTATACTTGTTTTGTATAGCAAATGAAATTATATGAAATTGCTCTCTAAAGTAGTGGAAATCTCTAGAGAGGAGGTTTTATATGAATGCTGCAGTGCCAAGCTCTCTATAAATCGAACTGTGTAGAATTTTGGATACCATCAAAATTATTCCTTATAAAAAATATAATAATGATTGTTGTAGCCCTCTCAGTAATCAGGTAAGATTGAAATAAAACCACCTTTTACTACGCTTCTGTGCTTTGGAAACAACATATATAATCGCAAACAGTTTTATTTCTCTATTTTAGGCGCATGCTAAAAATTCTTCATGATATCCAAATATTGTTTTAGAGTTATGCGCAGTGAGCCACGTTATCTGGCAGTGAGTTGTTTTACTTTTGGTCACCCGTCACTGGCAGCGTTAAATTTACCAAAATTTAACAAATTCCCAACTTTAGACATTTTTAAAATCTTTAGACCGGGTTTTGAAACTTGAATTAAAAAATATATATATATATAAGATATCAGTATTTAAACTCTCTTTGGCAAGGTAAGTGACACGGCAAAGATAGCCAGATCGCTATGCAGAAGAACAGTGCTCTCTTTACCTGGCTCATCCCTTTTTGTGGAGTTATCTACAGAACTCAGACAGCGTCTCCAGAATCATCATCAGCAAAATACGAGCCACTACCAACAGTATTTTGGATGTCTTGCTTGCGTGCTCTCTGTCATGTTGATTTTGGTATTTAAAAACGTTGTGTTATCTTTTCATTAAGTAAAATTAATAAGTATTATATACTTCTCCTTCATAATAAGCATGTCTGGTGACAGAGGATGGCAGAGTCGGAGCAGTAGTGTGGGAAGGCTAGGAGTATGGGGTAACTCAGACCTTGCACTCATTGATGGACATTTAAACTGTACCAGTTACATATCCACACTCCAGCTTCCTCTCCTGTCTCTATGTGGTGAAGACTTCCCTGACTGTGACTGCTGAATCCTAGAGAAAGGTAGAGCAAAACATACGTTTATCCAGAAGCATCACAACTTGGAAAAACCCACACCAAAAAAAGCAGCATTTGCTTTGCTGAGCCCTGTGAAGTCAGGGCAGAACCCCTGTTTGACTAGTGTGCGGGCACCTTGATTTTTAAAAAAAAATAAAAAAATAAGGGGCAGATAATCAAAACCAACTCCCTAATGAGCGAAATATGTGGAAACTTTGAGAAAAACTGGACTAGGTGAACTTTGATAATCTAATGGATTCTGCACCTAAACATCCTTAAAGATTTCTCCATTGGTAATCTTGCATTTTGCTTGCATTCTGAAGGTTTTGAAGCCAATATTTTTCTATTTTTAATTATTGGTTTTGCTTTTTTAAACCACATATTTTGAATTTAAAATTTTCTTTTGAATAGTTCCAAGATCCTAGGCAATCCACTTGGCAACTTCATCATTTTTTATTTCAAATTTTAAAACCTAAGATATAAAATTCCTTAATATGGTTTTCGGAAAATGAAAGTGAGCGTAGCTGTCTGTTTGATATTCTAACTATAACTATTGGTTTCTAATAAAAACCGATTGTCTTTAAATCTGATAGACATGCATTTGTACTTCATTTGTTCTTTTAAATTTACATATCTGGAGTAATTCTGAGTTATCAAGCAGTTTCAAGGGTTGAAATGTTTTTACACAAGATAAGTGTTTAGCGATATTCTATAATGTGCTGATCACATGACATGGCTGCCATTTTGAATGACACTTCTATACTGTCTGCAGAAACAGTTGTGCTTTGCTAGGGTACATTTTTTGTGTTTACTGGACATTATAGAATAATTGAGCATCAAAGGGTCACCTGCTAGGGGTTGATCCAGGATAATGCTTCCCCAGATTATTGTTTTTTTTTTAAAGAAAAGGTAAAAAAAAAAAAAAAATGCAACTTCTGTACCATTCTAGGCTGCCTGATAACTGTATGATGAGGTGTAGTTGTGAAGCTGGGACATTGGCATCGTGTAGACAATACATTGTGGATTATACCAAGAAAAATAAGGTGTATATGCATCAATATCAGTCAGAAGATTAAAGGTTGCATAAAATTAATCATGATACTGGCTGGCTTTGGGATCCCTAGTTCTGCAACTTTATGGATCTCACTGGACTTTATAGGTGCTGTATTCTTTTTACTGATTCAAGAATAACTAATTAGGATGAAATGCTGTGGATTGGATGTACATGATCAAGCTCCAGTTCTGTTCAACAGACTGGGTCTTAAAGGATAAGAACACTAAACAGGTTGAGTTCAACATTTTTTATGTTTTGTTGCAAGTACGATGCGTAACTAATGGATGCTGTACATTATGTAGTTTTATTGTCATTGCATGTTTTCTTCTCAGTTTCATCAGAAGCAGTTGCTTGAAGTGCTTATATTAAATTTCTTTTTTATTGTGGTCCAAATTGCCCATTTTGTGGTGGGGATGGTGTCTTCAATACATCTTATTGTTGTTCTAATTTCCTGTGTTGTACATCTACCCTGTGACTAATGGTGTCGCTGTGTTGGAAAACAGATTGCAAAAACAGATATGTGATGATGTTTCTTTGTGTGTTTGCAGTATTTCTCTGTTGTTTTTATAGGAGATATAGCAGAGAAAGGAAAATTTAAAGGAGCACCATACAAAAAAGATAGAAGACAATGGAAACTGGGTGAAAATTATTAGATTTTCAACAAGAAGAAAAGCAGAGTGGACAGATCCCGTGTCTCTCCGGGTTGGGACACAAATAATCAACCCGGAGCAATAACTTCTTTCATGGGTTGTAAAACTTCAACCTCACTAGTTTTTATAATGCAGCAGGCTTTTATTAAGCACGCGAAGAGCAACCCTTTAAAGGGAAGGTGTCCCTTAATACAATGACATAAAAGCTGACTTTTAAAATCTAACAAGAAACATAGCTCTTTTGCAGTCATTTTGTTGTAAATAGCACAGCCTTGGTGGTTATCTTTATTAGTCATGTTCCACTAGTTGTGTATCAGCTTTTATAGCATTGCAATGGCATAATGTGTTAGCACTGCATTGTGGGAATGCATTTTTTTTTCTTCAATTACTGGCAGGTATAAACCCGTTCCAGATTTTAAATGAACCTTCTCTGTATCCAGCTGATACCATATTTTTAATGAGAGATGTAAAGAACCAAAAGGCCATCTTTAGACGGCATTTGCCCAATCTCATGCAAATTCTTTTGAGTCTTTTTGGCAGTCATTAAATAGGAAGCAAAGGTGAAATTCCATTCAGTGTTTGATCCTTTAAGGCAGATGTCCCACACTGAAAACTCCATGAAATAAAATCGAAACATTGCCAAGTTTTTATTTTCATGGTGTAAATAAAACTTTATCATTTCCAGTGGCACATTCTAAGGAGAAGCCATAGACAGCAACAATGCCGCCATGTTTGCAGCCTCGTGACTACATGTTAGCCACTGTTTGGTATTTTCCATCTTCTAACTTATGGCTGTTAAGGAAAGGGTGACTTTATTTGGAATCAAACTTCGAACTGCAGACTCAAGATTTAAAAAAAAAAAAAAACCTTTTAGATTATTAAAAAAAAAAAGGAATTCTTAAATTACAAGATCCATCTTAAAGCTGGTTTCTTCACCTCAGCAGACAAGGAGACCGAATAATATGCAGCGAAACACTGAAGATGTAATCTAATCAGCTGTGCTAAAATATAAACCTCAAACAATGCACAAAACCTCTTGAGTTACAGATTATATTCGCAGTCAGAAAGAGCTGTAGGTCAGCCATTGCATCTCTTGGTGGTAGGGTATTTCTTTATGTTGTAAAAATATAAAAGCTCTTTGAGGAGTTCTTTCTTTTTTCAAGTTCAAGAGAGACTTCAAATTTTCCTCGAATAAATAAATAGCTAATAGATGTGTAAAAACATCATTATAATTATTCTTCAAGATTTTTTCTCTCTCTTGAAGGGTTTTATGTGCCATTAGTTCATTCTTTTTGGAAGGCTAGACTACCTTGAAAAGATGTTTTTTTCTTTCTTCTTTCTGATTGGCTCATTGGAATCTACAGGAACCTTTCTTCAAATGAGGGATAGTTTCACCTGTTTAGAAGCTAGATTAGTACAACCAAGGTGCTGGTGCGCATTGGGGTCCCCGCTGCAGTAAAGAAGCCCCTATTGATCCGTTCTTGCATTCAGATTTGTTTGTCAAACAACCGTGACACACATGCAGGGGAACGGACCGCCAGCAGCACGTGGGCGCTCTCTTCGTTTCTCTAAAGATTATATCTGATTTATTCTGTTTACCACTGGCCTGCCTGCCTATCCCCATTCAAGAAATAAGCTGTATAAAACCCTTAAACTTCTTGTATGGAAAAAGGACGCAAACATTTCCCTCAAATTGCACACAGCGTTGATTCTGCTTATTAAAATTCTTTCATTACCGCAACATCTGGAGAAGGATGTTTTAATAAACAAAATCATTAAATGCTGTTGTTGGTCAACCATGTCTCAATTGAAACAACAATAGCTCAAGAGACAGAGGTGCCATAAGTTGGTTTGCCAGCTTGGTTTTTAAAATAATTTTATGTAAATATCTAATCTATACTTAATCTAAACTTTTTAAAATTTATATTTGATGTCTATAAATTTCATTTAGCTTCTTGTAGGGTTCTGTATTTTGTCTTTGCATCAGAGTTCTCAACTTCTTCGTGTTGAGCTTCAGTGCAGAGCACAGAAAACCCCCTTTCTTTCTCTGGTAACTTCTATAACTCTCACCTGTGGCAATGTTCTGTTATCTTTACGATACCAATTGCAGAAATTTGGAAAATGTTCTATGTGAGAAGGATATAATAAGTTAACACTGTTGTTGGTCAACTTATATTAGATGAAATGGAAACAGTGTTATTGATGGAGATTAACTGGTTTGCAACATTACTTTTGTAGATTGTTATTTTTTTCTTTCTGTCTATATATTCCCCCCTTTTTTGTGAGTATGTGTAATTGATGCAGTTGTGCATACATCACTATGGTGATCTCATTCTGGTTTCATTTACTAAGGGATCTGAGGTGGTAGATTTTGACTGCTGCAAACCTCTGTGGAAGTTTCATCCTCATCATGCCAAACCTTCATTTCTTTGTTGTCATTTCTGTTTTAAATCAGTTTTATCCTGTAATAAGAAAAACAAAACAAACAAGAAAATTGGCTAATAACATCTTGGCTTTGCATCACCTTCTGAAAAATCTCTACTTGATATCTATATCTTTTGGTGACCTCCCCTCCCCCAACTGAGTTTTTGGCCTTTGTATGCTTCTTGCAGCTGCTATGAGCAGAGAGGCCGGAAGACTGCGACTGGAAGCATAAAGCCCCAACTTATTACCCAAGTTCGGCAGAGCTTTTGTCTTGTTTCCACATCTTCATCTTTCACACGTCAAAAGCATTTACAGGAATTTATGAAATGGATTTTTCCACCTCAGTGTCTTTCTTAAATTAAATCTTATCTTCCTCTCTCTCCCAACTCCCCAGAAAACAAACAAGACTCGAGGAGGAGGCGGCGGAGATATTTTCATAAAATCACGGATGAGGCAGATGCGAACCCTCTGTTAAAATCTGACAGAACGAATTTAAAGTTTAATAAAAAAAAAAAAGAAAAGGGAGAGGGCTAGCAGCAAACTCAGAACCTGCCAGCATGCTCTGTGATATGAATAGGAAGCACTTTATTAAATGTTGTCCGTCTCACCAATCCACATACACACGAATGTCACGAGGATAGCAGCTGCTGTTCTAAAATTACCGCAAGCTAATTTTTTAGGTAAATAATTTTCTCACAGTTCCATTTGCCAAATCTCCTCATACACCTTAACAGCCACTGTTTCCCATCACACTGAATGAATCATTTATGTATCAATCTTGGCTCCAGTTTTCGCAGCTAATTCAGGAGCTGAGATGATGAAGACACACACAAAAAAAAAAGGGTGTGGGGACACAATAGGTATTGTATCTCTCCATCTGAAGGAAGTATAATATAAAGAATTCATTTTTTTGTAAATTAAGCACAGAATATTGACAAACACTTCTGGTCAAACATCATTTATGTCAAACTGAAAATTGCCCCCTACATATTCTGTGAGTTCTGAAGAATAATACTGTTTCAGTTTTCGTCAGAGAAGAAAATTGAGGAAATGTAACATTCTATATGTATATTAGCATCTAATTCATATTACTTTTTTGTTTTTGGAATCTGATATGCCTAGATAATTTTGGAATATCATCATGGCACTAGTGACAGGAATCTTTTCTCTCTGTTTACAGTTTCTCCTTACATAAACTTCTGAATTCTAAATGGAGATGAGGTCTTCACCAGCAGCTGGTTCGACATGTTACTGCTGCAGATGCCACTGCTATACAATTTGTACACAATCAAAGCTCTCAAATTCTCCTGCCCCAGATGGCATTTTTTAAAGAAAATATATGGTACATGCATTATTACTGCTTGCAGATGGTAAACCATTCCTGGTTTTAAACTGTTTCGCTGTCCCATAAAAATGTAATCTTTGGAATTCAGGAAGGAAAAAAGAGGAAAAACAATATTATTAACTTCCTTATTTTTGAAGAAGAGCTGGCTATCTGATGATTATTGTCATATTTTAATCTCACCGTTATAATGGAGACTGGCTTTGAGTTCTAAGCTCCCTACGCAGCAGTTCACTTAACTATTCAATGTACATGACTAAACAACGTCTGTTGCAATGATAATTTTTACGAACACAAAGCAGAATAAAGAAAACACTGAGATGTCTGCATTAATAACAGAAAGAAAACATCTGCAGTTTTAAAAATCCGATCACTAAGCCAAGACTTTATTTGGTGTTTAAATACAGAACGTTAATCGGTGATTTTTAAAAGCTGCCCCTGCTTGTATATATATATATAAATAAAATTTGTTCATGTATTGTAACAGAGAAATTGTGTATGCCATTCACCGTAAGCCGACACTGTCAAGTTCTTGCTGTAATCTTTTTACTGAAAACCATTCTGGACAAAACTAAGAAAGCAAAGCCGTTTGAAAGAGAAATAGTTCAGAAACTAATTTTCTCAATCACTGGTCTGTCTGTCTGTCTCTCTCTCTCTAGAGCAGAGTCTGCCCCAAACAGCAACACCAAGTAAATAGTAAAAAATTCTCCTGCTTTGCAGAAGATTATTTGATATCTGGCTTTAGCAGCAAGCAAGATTATTCCAATATCAGTAATCCATCAAATTTATGACTGTGAAATTTCCAAAATACCATACAGGTTGGCATCTCTCAATCGATCTGCTACAGATGAAGGTCCCCAGGCAACCAGGGGCCGTGGATGGTGGTATCTCTTGAGTTAGCTCTGCCGATTATGTGAAGTTGCCTGCAGAAAAAAATATTTTAAATTCAGACTTTCTCTCTTTTTTTTTTTTTGGTCTTGCAGTATCTAAAGGTCATGATTGATCCGCTGGCAGTACTTGTGGAGAACCAGTAGCTTAGTATCAAAATTAATGCATTTTTCATCACCACTAGAATCGTTTCTTCTTAGATCTTTCCTCCTTTGACCATATTTTTAAACAAAAAGTAAGGTTATGCTGTATTTTACACCCAACAATGTAATAAAACATTATATTTTGCCCAAAATATTACATTTTTCTTTTTAAATTAATACAATGATATTATAGCACCTAAACTAGTGCCATATTATATAAAATGGTAAAAATCTTCCATATATATGAATACATACACATGTGTGTGTGTAGGATAATAGCATCTTCTTGGCTGAACATATCCAGATATATATTTAGTTTTAAAAAAAATTTTAAAATATATGTTTTGCGGGGAGGAGAGAGTAGCACAATCTTAAAACTTTATTGCCAAATAATCCAGCAGTTCATGATTGTTCGTCAACATATCTGTTGTCACTTGAAACCAAAACAAACATCTTTATTAAAAAAAGGAAAAAGCGAAGCAGTTTCATTACTGCAGGGCTTTCTTATATGGAATACACAGCACCTCTGAGCATCAGAGGTATTAATGCACTCAGCATCCCTGACCTTATCTGAGAAGCAATATATCGGAGAATCAATTATCCTACCCATTTAGCGGGGTTGTACAGAGTTTCAGTATTTGAATGTTTTATTGTGTTTCCCACATTTTGAGGGCCTGGGGCTGGGTGGAAGATCAGGGTGTCCATGTAAACTGTTTCCCAGTTTATCAGTTGTTCCTACTTTTTCTTTTTTTTTACATTAAAAGATTTTCTATTAACGACTTGGAAATTGTTTTGCGAGCTTCATCCAAGAAGTTGGTTATTTCAGTGCATGTAACTTATTAGCAGCAAATCTCTTTTTAAGTTTGGCTTTGACATGGAGACTGGAAGCCATCATGGCGTATACAGCCCACTACCACAAAGGAGAAGGGAATATCTATCGGGTAGCTTTAAAGCTGATTGACACTGGCACCGGAAAACACCTTCATTCTATTATTTTACAAGACTATTCTACTGAAGAAATATTTTAATATCAGTCACTTCTAATCAGTGCATCTTTAAGTTAAATATTTCAAAGTATCAATCCAAGTTTATTCTTACGTTTTAAGGGGTTGTTTTTTTTGGTTTCTTTGCAATATATTCGCTATTCTTGATTTGTAGGGACTATCTGTATTATAAGAACATTCCTTAGGCAGATAGAGAAGAGCTTCCACTCATGCACAACAGAATAGAACATTGTTTCCTGCCATGGAAATAGCTACTATCTTTAATACTTGCTGCTCTTGAAAGGAAATATATTAAAAGATGCTGCGTTTGCATCGCAATCCAGGTCTCTATACGGACGTGTGACGTTACATTTTTTTGTCCCACAGATGATCAAAATCCTTTCTTTCAGCTGTTTTCTAACAAGTATAAAACCTTCTCCCACATGTGACTGTAATAATTGTTCTGCCTGCAAGCTGGTGCAACAATTTAATCTAAAGATGCTGTTATCATATCCTTTAACTCCAACTTTCAATCTGAATCACTGTTTCAACCTGAAATGTTTGGGAAAAATTTGTAAATAAAATCTGGAATCTGACAAGATTTTATAAATATTGCGATTGACTTAACAAATACAGAAGGAGATTTTATTGATGAACTTAATGTTGTACTTGGGGAAAAAATCTCGAAGCTTTTCACTTTATCGTTGTTGGAAACAATGATGGAAACATCTGTTTTTGAAAGTCTTACTAATATTTTTCTGTAATTTTAAAACACAGTAGGGTTTATGTCATTTCTCCATAATGATATTTTTACAGTTTTTTTATGTTTTGAATGAGCGCACTTATTAAAAACTCAACATGGTGCTGTATTGAAGATACAGAAGTATTCTGTTCCTACGTACAGAAGCGGATGAATACTCTGAATTTTTTTTTAAAAAAAAAATTAGATGGCGGATGGGGACTCGAGGTCATAGAGAAGATTAACGAGAACAGAACCTAGGTAAACAGCTGAAGACTAAATGGCAGATGTCAGCAAGACATATGTGATGAGATAACTTATTGTCCAAACTGATGTTCAAGTAAAACAAATATCCAAAAGTCCAATGTGATTCTTAAAACTTGTGGACAATCTTCTGAACTTTGGATTTCCTTAGCTAATCTTCTGCAAAAGAGCTAGAAAGATTCACGAGAAGGCCATAATATCTGCACAGTAGTATTTTGTAGTCTATATATCATTGGCTGAAGCAGAGAATGAGGATGTGCTCCTGACCAGTATCCATGACACTTATTCAAACTTTTTCATTTACTTTGAAATTTTAAATTTACTAATATGATTTAAAAATAAAGAAACAAACAGAGTGTGGTAATATAAATTTGAGTAAATCCTATAAGTGACTTATTTGACCAAATATTGTGCTGTATATTTGTTGTTTATTACTTTCAAATTGCCGAGTATATTATGCTCAAGAGTCAAAGTTACGCAGAAATGGATAATACAAATTCTAGGTTTGTTGTGCGGTTAGTTTTAAAATGACAAAACATTCTTGTAGAAGTAAAAACAACGCAAATTTCAATACTTAATATCGATGTTAAGCTAAATTAATTTGAAGATCTGTAAGCCATGATGCTATTAACTCCTTTTAGTCAGATCAATGGTTTAAATCTTTTTATATATGGAATATGATCTGTAAAGATTTTAAAATATTTAATTCAATTTCAGTATTTTTTAAAAGTGAAACATTTCTCTTTAAATCAGTCGCTGGACTTTCAAAAGCCAATAAAGTGGCTTAGGTTAGTCTGAAAGGATAAATGCTACAGCAGTTGGCGCTTAGCTATTTTGTTATTATAAGCGGTAGAGAAAGTTCTTGGCTTGTTTAAATCTCTGGTTTAAAATAATTGTCCTTAGCAATCTGGAAACAGAATTAGCTCCAATTATCCCAGCAGGCTCACTATTTCATAGAGTAACACTGATCTCGTTTAGGCAACGCTATATGTTGAAACCAAGATTTTGGCTGTAGTAGCTGCTTGTTAAACTTCTTTAGATGTTTTTATGTTTAAGAAGCCTCCAGAAAATCCCAGAAGCAAGGATTACCAAAAACTCGAAGAAAAGATTAACATATGTAACAGTCTATAGAACTGGTATTTACTGGTATGTTTAGATGCAGCATCTATAGAATCACTATACATCTGATAGCATTAAGACTGTTGTGAAACTGCCAGGTAAATCACCACCAGGGTTGAGTTTTGTTTTCAAATATCAGCACACATTAAAAAAACCAACAAAATTAAGCAACTTAAGAAAGTTTAGCAGAATGAAATATTTACTGTGGCATGCAAAGGTATGTGTTACAAACATTCATCATTTTAAAATGGATGATAAAATGAAACAGACATTACATGCTATTTGAAAAATGGACTTCTGATACTAACATTAGATGTGATAACTTAATCAGTGTACCTGATTGAAGAGTCAGCCTTGATAACTTAGATAGTATTTGCCGCTTTTCATATTTGCTTTCACGCAAAGATTAGTTCTACCTGTCAGTCATTAAAGCTGAAGTAGGGATAAGCTACAAGGAAGAATTCACTACATCATCAATCTAATTCAGCTATCTCCTTTAACAGTAGTTTAAAAGCAGAAACACAAACTTGTCCTGTAGTTTAAAGATGCCATATATATATATATTGTATATATTTCCTGTAAAGGTAAAGAATGAAAGAATGGCAGAAATAACGAGAAAAGCATTTTGTTATTTTTTTGGTGAGTTCAGTAGGTGCAGGGTTAAAATAGCTTGTTCTTAAAGAAGCTATGGCATTTTTTTTTAGTTTACCCTTTTCCAATCTATTGTTTTATTGTCTTTTATTAAATACACTGACTCATATAGATTTAAAATAAAAGAGTTGTGCACATTTAAGAAAAAAAATTTCAAATAAGTGGATATATTGATTAATATTTCTGCTGGAGAGGAATTCAATAAAAATAAACTTGGTGAATTTTTTATTAAAAGTTGGCAATATTAAATATTAGGATTTAAATTAAAAATGTAATTTAAATAAAACTTTTTTACTGCTCTGATGTAGAAAGCATTTGTTAGACGTGTAATTATCAATGTGTGCAGCTACTTTAACTATTGGACTGCTCAAGTTTAACCCTTCTATTCCCAAATAGTCTACTGGCATCTAGTGTTTCTGAAATCAAGATTTATTTATAGCTAAAAGCAATTCCCATGAATGGATACTGAGTATCAGCACTGGATAATAATCTGACTGCATACATACATATATACAAGGTGTACTTTAAGATGGTACGATAATTGTCAGTAGTCAATACCTCTTTCAGTTAATAGCCAGTCACAGGGTTCACAAATGCCTCTGTGACTCAATAGCTGAAGGCAAGTGGAACCTCATTCTACAGGGGTTAACATCATCTGTCAATCAGAGATGTTTGTATGAAACTTTGCTGAATGGTAAATCATTTTTATGATATACAAAACAAAGAAAGTTTGGGTCATCTCATAGTTTAGCAAGCAAATTGAAATTCAAATCCGACACATGTACACTCATTTATAAGTGCTGGTTCTGAGGGAAATTCCTGGCAACATTTAAAGCGCAAAGTGTTTATCGAACAGTTAGAGAAGGTGTGCTAACCCCTTAACAATGGCATGACCATTTCCGCCAAGCTTGTGTAGCAATGAAAACTGCTTCAAAACTGATAACACCGCAAAAGGGGCACAGTTTGACGTGATTCGCCGTCTCCGTTAATATTAACACGTTGCTGACCTTTTCTTGCCACTGTCAGAGAAAGAGCTGATGACTTGTTAATCCTGAGTAATCCCTAACCCCAATGGTGATGGTCCATGTGTTAGTTAAAAACGATGATCTCCACAGGCTAAATTCCAACTGTAAACCGCTAATTGCTGGACCACAGGTGCCCCCAGTGACTGGGCACTGTTGCAATATTTAAGTTTCATGTTTAATTAAGAGTAGTGACATGAGGTTAGTTATGCCACCCCACTGCCAGTGTTGAGCCGCACTCACTGTATCTGACCAAATGATAAGAAATTAGTTCTCCAGACACACGTACAGGAACTAAATACTGGGGTGACATTTTTGATGTTTTCCAGTTATAGTGGCTTTTAAAGTCAAAGATCTAACAATTCCGGTCAGTGCTTTAGTTATCTATCATCATCTGAACTAAATAGTGAATCCTCATCAGCCATTGGCATATTGCAGTAGAACTTTCTATTTTTTGATTTCTATAAGTGGCTTTAGTTGGTTTAAAACCTGCAATCTGTTTAGACTAGCTGAAACAACAGGTCTAATTATTTCTACTAGCTTCATGTCATAATACTACCCAAGTACCAGCTGTTAGCCTATTTCTTGTAGAAAGTGGGCTTCAGCCTGAGAGATCCTAGCCTGATTAAGAGTCGTACACAAGTGCCTCTTGTGTACTGTATACACTGTACTATAGGTATGTTGCACAATATAACTGTTTTGATAAAGAAATGCCATCAAGATACTTGAAACTTTTTCCACAACTAATTTGTCAGCCCAGTGGAGCTTGACAATACTTTGTAAAAATGATCTTCCTATTGTCTCAGGCCTTTCAACCTTTATCCTTAGATCAGAAAAGTTCCACTGTAATTATCATCTCTGGATATTAAGCAGAATGAATGAATTATTATTCTTTCCATTTCAGGAAAGTATATTATCTATGCTACATGTAGTTGTCTTGTCAAACCCAAGGGAAATTATATTTTCTGTGGATTGAGTAGACGTTTCTAGTTCAGTTCTTCCATTTTGTTTATATGAACACTTTTGACAGATAACTGTTATGATGGATTGTTTGAATAAATTCCTTGTAAATTGTTCCATCTCTCATACAACCTGTAGTTATATACAACTGCACAAGTTTCCAAGAATAATATACTGAACATTTTGTTTGTACAAAATTAAGTGTCCCCTTTAAGGCATTTTTGTCTAATCTACTTTAATTGGCAGTAAATTAGCTCAGCATTTAGAGCACAGCTTGCGTGTTTTCAATTAAGATTCAAAACCATCATCTGGTTTTATCAACTCTATGCACTATCTTGTGAAGCAACTGACTGGAATGCTTCGTCAGTCCCGGTAGTAGTAGTAGTAGAAAGTGGATTGGACATGCCATTATTTGGTAAATGGGCTTAATATGTTTTAAAAACTCTCTCTCTAATTGACCTTCTCTGTGTCCTGATAGCAAGCCGAGGAGCTTTTCTTGAACTAGAAATATTATTACTTGCAGATTTAAAAAAGTTTATTTGTCTAGATTAGACAGTGGGAACAAAATGGAATTCTACCATATTAATGATAGAAATAATGTGCTGCTTTTAATTAATACATAAACACGATTAGAAGTAATGTTGGTTCATTTCCCACACGAGACAAAAAGGATCTGTGAAAGAAATCTGGTGATTGCTGACTTTTTTTTAAAATACTGATGAACCAGGACTGATTGATTGTCATGTTTTCTGTATAGAACACTAGCTTGATGGGGGAAGAAAGGGGGTTTGACACCAGAAAGCATGGCCAGAAAAGGAGAGTGCTCTGTGTACCTTGAATTTGGTAAATCTAATGGAATTCTTTACTAGAACTCTTCAAAATAGCCTGCAAGACAGGCTGGTCAGGGAGGGTGAGACAGAGCTGTACCAGAACTGAGGTCCTCAACACGAACAGTTCAGTCAACATCGGTCCGTTGTGCCGACTAACAGTAAAAGTGCACAAGTCAGACAGTGTTTGATTGGTCCATTACTAACTGAACGAGTGAATTATTTCTCTTGTCTTCTTTTTCAGGTTAACAACTAAAACAATGTAACCAAGGTCAATTGGTTAGCGAACATGGATGGCGTGCTGAGTATTTCACAGAGGAGTTGCATTGTAATTTTACTTTCAGTATTAAAAGAGATCTCTTTCTCTCTAAACTTCGAGCATTTTAAACTTTAACAAATATATATATATATATATTTGGCACACTTGTAGTAAGACTTTGGTGCCAACTTTAAAAAATGTTGCTGATGGTTTCTCAGTATATTGAGAGAAAAGAACCGATAAAAGAAATTGTGCACAAACAACATCACGTGATATGTTAATATAGGGGCAAGAGGCATTATACAGAACGTAGTTGGGTACCATTACAGTGATGCTATTTGGATTTCATTTTAAAATCCCTAGTAAATCTCAAGTTATCCACTCTGTGCTGAAGACCCACATGTAGAAGATGCATTTTAAGTCTTATTCTGGTAAAGTAAAGACCAGAAATCTGTCTTACAGAAATGGGGTCTTGTTTAGCCATCAAGTTTAACTTTATGAGAAATGAGACAGCTCTTGTACTAAACTCAGCAAGATTTTGAATAATCGGCATTTCTACAAATAACACATTTTTTGCAAACTTACTTCCCAATAATGGTGCTGTCAGTATGCTCTTTAATTTTGTGAGCAGATCTTTCACTAGCAAGGCATACTATTAATATTTGCCTAAATGAACATTGTACTGAAATAAAAATATTTATTACATACAAAATATTTTAGAGGATGTGGGATGCAGGATCAGACTGTGATAATGTGGTATAGATATAAATACTATAAATTATGGCTTAAACTAAGCCAAGGAAAAATGTAACTTTCAGTAAGTAACTCTTGAATTGACACATGTTGTGGACCATTCTCTTATGAATATTAATGTTCTTAATAAAACATTATATGCATGTGCACATACACAATATACTTTATATACAATTATCTTGTTTTTATGTCATTTTTAGAGCACATTCATTATTTAGTCAGTGTATATATATATATATGCCAATTTACAGAGACTGCTTTTTTAAATATATAATACAGACGGTAAAAATTATTGCATCACAATGTTTTTGAGGTTCATTATTATAATATAAAAATCATTTTTAAAGTAATAAAGACAATTAAATATTGTTTTGATATTTACAGGGCATGTTTTGTCCATTTTAAGTGAAAATCTGCTGTTTTGTCTGTTTTATTCTTCTTATGGTGATAAACTGAGAGCGTTCTTAATCCTGTCTGACTGTTAGCCAACTGGTGTTTATTATTCCTTTTCTTAGATTATTTTCAGATTTAAAACAGAAACAAATTTTATGTCATTTATTACCATCACTTAGTTGCTCACCATTTAATTACCATAATTATCTTGTGACAATAGGTGAGATGATGGCATACACCTGGCCAGCATTTATTAGCTGTAGGATATTTTATCTGTAGAGGTGGAGTTGGTCTCCCTGCTGCACTGACCTTGTGGTGACTTCCAATTCATTCTGGTTGGTCACTTCCCTATATCTGTATCTTTTCTTTGCATTTTCTCCCCCCTTTCTCTCTCAATCTATTAGCTGTATGGTAGAATAGCATTGTTTTAGCCTTTCAATTTCCTGATCTAAGGCTCATCAACTTAGTGTATTAGAGAGTCAGTTTGTGCTCTCTCTAGCAGTCCAAAAGTCTGAGCCTGCCCTGCCTCAGCTCATATCATATGCCGCAGAGCCCAGTAATGTACATAACTGTCATTTTGGTTATGAGGTTATCAAGAACTGGGATCCATTCTCCTTTCACTTTCATATACCACAGAGCCCAATGATGTATATAATTGTCACTTTGGCTATGATGTTATCAAGACTTGGGATCCATTCCTCTTCACTTTGCTTCATGTGGCTTGCTTATGAGGCTTACTGAGCATATAAATACAACCATGTGGACTTTCTCTACACTGTTGCCATGGATCCACATCAAAGCATCCATCTTCCATGGTCCTGCTCTTATTCCCAAATAAACTGTCCTCTTTTTTGCATACATTTTTAACAAAGATGAAATGTATGTTGGCTGACCAGGAGAATGATTGCTATGGTTATGATCTTTTGATGCCATCTTTTCACTATGATTTTTCTTATAAACAGAGCTTCAAATATTAGCATAATTACATAGATACGCTTGATAATGTTTAGTATTAGTGTAAATAAGTAGCTAGGAACTGATCCCTTAAAATGTTTTTGAAACAATTAACAGACAGATTTGTATGCAATGAGATATCCTAAACATAAAAGAAAAACAAAGGTTTTTAATTTATAAAATAGCTGGCATAGGGATGACATTAAATGCATTTTAAACAATTCTAATGATGCATTAGGGAATTAATTTATTCACACGAGTAGATAGATGTGTGTCATTTTAACAGCCTCAAGGATCGACCAACAATTCACGATTGCTGCTTCATAAATTGCTCGGTGGCTGTTGCTATAGTTACAAATTTAAGCCACAAACAAGAAAAAAAAAAATGGTTTTCAAACGATTTCCTGCTTTAAAATTTTTATAAATGTATTCTGATAAAGCAGTCTCATGGTATTTTAAATATTTACTTAATTCTAAAGAAATTACCCATAGACTTTTATATTTTGCTATAGGTTTTTTGGCTAATACCCTGACAGCTGCGCATTTTCAGCATCACTTCGTCATAATTTAAAGATGGGGGCCCAACAAGTTTAGCAGTGATCTGCAATGGAATTCTAATCTCAGAAGAATTCTGGTATCAGACTTGAATTCCTACTCTTGTCTATTCAGTTCAGGCGCATTTGCGTGTATCTGTTGTAGACGGCTTAAACTTAAAGCTTGAGTTGGTGCTTGCGCAGTAAATACTCTTCCTGTCATTAGTAGGAACATGCTCATGTTTGTGTTTTTTTATTGGAGTACTCCATCTACTGTTTCTAATGAACTTCTAGCAATTTTATGCTCATGCAAGGATGCCACCTATTGAGACCTGAAAGGAAACTGGCATGTGGGGGTACAGGGGGCATGACATCTTTAAGGAAATGCATTCCCTGTTAGCGGTCGCATAAAGTTGCACATGTGTGGCTTAACCTCAGAAGAGTGCATAGTTAGTAAAGCTTTCATATTTTTATTTCCACGCCTGGGCGAGAGGTGCCCGTCTCAGCAGTGATGTTGAGGCTGTATGATCTAATGGAGCTTTAGGTAGGAATTTCCTCTTCTCTTTCAATGGATAAATCTGCATAAAATTTCTTATACCCCCCCACCGTGTGTCGATGAATCATGATGGCTGGCTTCTAAAAAGTCTCAGCGATCAGAGTTCTGAGCTGAACGGGGAACTAATTAAGACTACATATGGCACTGGAAGGGGAATGAGAGTTTGTTTAATTCTAAAGATTTTCTTGTTTTAATCTGCTGGTTGATTTTCGACATGCTTTGTGCTTTCTCATCCGGACACAAAACTAAAGAACGGAACTTCTGGTGGGAACGACTTATTTGACGTAAATAGGCAGTCTGCTACGAAAACCTATAGTCATACACAAATCAGTTAAGATTCCAGCACCGGGGTGTCAGAAAGTATGTTACCTTTGGTGAGTTGATGAGAGATGATATTAATCAGTTTAAGAATGATACTGATGGCTAATTGCTTTCCCTGGAGGTACCATGATGGGTTATTATCTCCTTTTAACTTTTAAACCGAACTAACTATTGTCTAATTTTAGAAAAGATTGGCTGCTTTTGTGTCTTGTATTTTGGTGAAATGCCTTTTTTCATATTAGTATACCTACAACTGGCTGTCAGTCCGTCCCTCAATGCATTGTTTTAATAACCCACTCCCACTCACTCGCAACAACATAAAATTACAGGTAACATCTCGAACCAGGTATATACAAATGAAAAAAAAAATATATATATATATAAAAGTAGGAAAACCTTGATTTAAAGAATGACTTACTGCAATTTGATACTTTTATCTGTGGCAGGTTCTGTTTGCTTGTACGGGAAACAGAACTGTACTGACAAAACTGTTTGAGGTTAATTCTTACCCTGTATTTAATCAGCCTAACTGCAAAGGTGAGCTACCTACAACGAGTTCGGCGTCTTTCATGGCCACAGGTTGTCTTACATCAGCTGAACGTCTTGTTTTGCATTTGGCCAAAGTAAATGCTCGATTTCTCTGAGTCCTCAACAATATTTCTGGGAATGGGAAACACCTGCACAGCTGTTCGATGGAGTGTCCACCCCCCCCCCTCAAAGCCATCACGGTTTCGCTGCATTCACAAACACAGAATTAAACAGACTCAGTGTCAGAAAGCCGTCGTGTCATTTATTATCGTGGTTTAATTTAAAAAAAAAAACACAAAAGAAATTTTCTGGTTTATTTAAAATGATGATTGTTAATTTATTATGTTCGGGGGGAGTTTGTAGGGATAGAAAAGAACTACAGCGCCATGACATCTCATTGTTTTTAAATCCCTTCTCCAGTGATTCCTACTTAACCGGCTTATGTCACACACCTGGACCCTATCTATGTGTGTGGTTAGGAATTACTGGAGCTGTGACAGGCTAACCCTCATATAACATCTAGACCCACCTGATGATCTCTTGTCGAGTCCATTATGACCAAATTGTGTGGGATAGCATCATTATTACAAGAAGGCGGTCTCTGTAACGTTCATCCCTGGATTTAGTGGTACAAATGTTTATCTGCACAGTTCTGGAGCTGATCCACACGACTTTTGGACATATTTAAGGCGTCATGGGGATTTTTATCTGTATCCTCATCTTCACTATTTTCCTGAACTATCTTGTTAAGTCTTTAACTATTTAGTAAATAAAAAAGTCAGTATATAAATAAAATAAGCTAAAATCCTGTAATTGTATGAATTCTGGAAAAAGTATACTTTACTTTGTCAGTTTGTTATTAATATACAAAGCAGTGACTTGCCCCTTTTGACCTTTATTTGATTAATAAAGTTAAGAATAAAGAACAACACTAAATTTTACTTTCATGCACAAACTGCAGGTTGAAAGACATTTGTATTTATGTGAATCTCAAGAAATAATTGCTAAAAAACAAAAGAAACAGCTTTGTTTGATTTTCTCTAACTTCAGCAACTTGAATATGGAGATCGATGCAACTCCCGCCTCCAGCAAATATCCATATATTGAACCATTTGTTACTTACTTTAGGTGGTATAGAAAAAACCCGCTTCTCTGTCAAACAGTCCAAAGCAATCATCAAGAGATCACTCAAGCTTTTCTCAGGAGTTTCATTATACTTGATCTTAATTTTCAAAATCATTGCTAATCTCCTGTGCCTTTTGGTATTCAGTATTAAGGTCTTTTTTTTTGGATTTGTAGTTTTTAACCTGAAACATGCAATGAGGCCTTTTACTAATCCAATTTAAGGTGGTTAACCAATGGGAAGAGCAAACATAATATTTGTTTTTTATATTTTCCCTGATTATGTATTGGTTTGTAATTGTACAGCATTTGTGTTTGAAGTATTGTGGAAATGTCAAAGTTAAGAGAATCGCTTGTGCCCAGCAGTAGAGTTGTTGAGGTCCTCCTCCCATCTTTCAGCAGCTTTCTTCAAATGTTTGCCTATTTGCCTATGTATTAAACGAACAGAGTTGGATCGATTTATCCTTCCCTGCCAAAATTGAATGCCATTAAAACAAATCAGAACTAAAATGATTTTAGATTCTTGGTGAAAAAACAAATATTGTCAAATACTGTGTGCCAGGTTGGGTCCATGCGCAGACACATGAAACAAATAACTGCAAAGCCTGGTTTATACCATCCTATCATATTTAAATCGTGTGACACAGTTCTTGTTTCTGAGTAAATTATGATGTAAAATATAATGGTTGCAAATGAAAATGCCAAATATTTACCAGCTGTTATGAATCCGCATTAACACGCTGTATTTCACATAAAGCAATCATTAAATTTTAAATGAGTCAAGCTCATTATGCACTTGCATGTCTGGCCGTATACAAATGAGCAATGGTATCATTCTCAGAGGGGAAAAAAAAATTTGCTTTGGAAAGCATTTTTTCTAAAAATACAAGATGGAAGGTGGATCAAGCAACCACTAATTAAAACCCATTCATATGTATATCTACTTAAATTTGCTGGTGGTAATCATCTTTCAAAACATTCCTTTGTTTCTTGCATAGTTGTGCGTGGCACTGTGACAGGAAGTAAGACACAGAGGCATTGTTTGAGACACGCACCATTATAGAATAATAAATGGGGGTGATGCAGTGTCGTTGTGTGAGAACGTTCATCGTGCATTCTGTCACCAAAACCCCCAAATGTGACAGCATTACCTCTGGTCATCACAAACTATCTACAGGTGGGTGGGAGAGATTAAAAAGTGAACGCACAAATGTTGCTTGCGAGTGACCGGTGTTCACAGCAATGGGGACCACCCGGGTGCAGGTATGGCGAATAATTTTGATGGACAGGAGAGTATTGATGGACAGTGGCATGTGTTGGCAATTTAAATTCGACTTGCACCATGCCCATCTTAAGTACCCTGAACTCAGCATCTGTCTTGTACCTTTTTGGACTCCTAAAGGAGACTCTCAGGTGACACGGATTTGTTGATGGCACTGCTGTGCTGGAAGCAAGAGCAAAAACGGTTATGCTGGCAATCAGAAAAGCATTATATTGCGAGTTCGTTTTACCCACTGACGGCCTTCTGTTGCAGATAAAAAAAAGTGTCAAATCATTATGACACTTCTAGAGGAACTCTCTCTTTTTTTATAGCTGGGTCGGACTTTTCAGCTTTAGCAGATTCTGAAATATTTTTTAACTTGTGCGAGCGTAGTGCTGATGTACATTTAGGCGATGATTTTCTGTGGCCAGCATCCGGACTTGACTAGCCTAGCTTTAGTATAGTGTGTTTTATCACAGGTCGGAACCAACATCATCAAGCAGACTGGTATTGTCAAACTGATTTTAAGAGAGATGGGAAGCTTCTTTATATCATGTGACAAATAAGGTGATTACACATAGAGCCGCATCTTTCCAAATCTTGCGGCCTCCTCATGTGGTCTGACAGTTTGAGCAGGATTTGTAAAGGAGGCAGTGCTAATGCATAAATTCATCAGTTGAGATAGCAAGCTGGAGAGTGAAGTTGGCTAGGTGCCTTTTAATCAGAGTCTTGAGAGTTTCTCCATGATGGATTAGCATCATGACAAGGTGCTAAAAGGTATCATACCTGACGAGCTCCTATTTAGAAGATGACAAGCACCAAAATAGAAAGTATAAGATGTTTTGAATTCCAAATAGTAATGAAGAAAATGCTTTGGTTTTTCCCTTTTTTCCTAACCTTGTCTTTATTAGCATCTTTTGTCAGTTTTATTTCCTAACATATGGCCTCCTCATTGTGATAGTCCACTTAACACAGAGTCTAATTTAATGTTAACAGGTAAAAAAACAACAACACACAATTTGAAATAAATCAACATTACAAAAAACAAACAAACAAATACATCATCAAAGTAAACTTAATGATCATTTTAAACATCCATCATTTTGGGCCAGGTTAGTCTGGCAAGGCCAATATCAGAACACTGTTTCATTGTGTTGAGAAGTTCCTCTAGTGTGAATAGAAAGAAATTAATGACTTTTAATAATATTATCAGTGGATTCTTTATGTTACCTTTCATATTCATTTGTTGGTTGATGGTCATTATAATGTCCTTTAGATTGCATAGCTTCACAACCAGGTAGTTATCCTACTGAGAAATATCTAGTGCATTTACACGTCAGCAGTGCCTTATACTGAGTAGGGGTTGGAGACATAGTCTTGAAGAATTCACGTATGGCATGCTGGGATATTAATTTCTGCTGTCTAAAGATATCATCGTATGTGTAACATTTGGAGAATGTGCTGGAGTGATAATGTTTTTAATAAGAACTACTTACCTGGTTCATCTCGGAGTACTCTCCACCCACTTTATCAGCTGGTCTACTATTCTTCAGGCAGCAAGAGAAAGGACTGGTTCTGTGATCAACTTCCTGCTGGCTTTATACTGCTCAGTGAGCTATCATTTTTAACCCAAAGACCATGACTAGCTCTTCCCCTAGAATTAAAATTTCTGCCAGATTTCAGACAGAAAGATCTCTTGAATTAAAAGAACGTTACACCTGCAAGCTTGATTAAAGACACACCTGCTACATAGACTGCCATGTCATTTTTCTTTTTGACCCTAGGGTTCTTTATAGCAGTGGACCCTGTGGTGGAGTTTGCTTTAGCTTTACACCTGACTGGGCTCCTGGTAAAGGGGTCACTCTGTATCAGACTCTCCCACATTCCTGGAGTTGCTATCTTTGTGGACAGTACTAATGCCTTCCGGGCTAGCAGGCATGGTGGATCACTCATATTGCCCTCCTATGATCTAAAAACAAAAACAAAAGATGTAGTTTTTCAGTGCATCATATATTTTCAAGTATCACTGGGAATGAGGTAGCTGAGGGTTATCCAAAGATAACAGCCTGACTAGCCTTAACCCACTACAAGAAATTTCCAAAGAACAACGAGTAATAAGACATTAAAAGAATTATATTTGAGAAATCTTAAAATATGCTTCTTTGTTTAAAAACAGGATTTCATTACCTATTTTCTAAAACTCTTTGTAGTGATGTCAAATCTCCTCATATTTTACCAGCGCTTTGGCCACGATTATCAGTATTTGCAATTGATTTCAGATCACTTTCTTTAAACGCTTTTAAGGCATTTGCATCAGTGTACAAAACTATTTTAAAAATAAAAAAAGATTATATATACTGTACAACAGTGATGATATAACAAACAGTCTTATCTTACTAGACAATTTACATATCTTAAACAGGCCAAAATGACAGTAAGATAAGATATGACCGGGTAATGGTTACTTTCACTTTTGCTCTGTGTTGTAGTACATAAATAGCAGTTATTGAGAGAGCTCTTTACTGATCTTTCTTACATGGCTCTGGCAGCTTATCAGATTGATCAGAAACTCTATATGGTAATCAGTCTTCACAGTCAACTTACCAGGAATGCTGAACCTTTTTTTGTTGTTGAAAGAAATACAGAGCATCTTTTAGAAATGCTGTGTAAGTAAAGTTTGTAGCTGACATCTGATAGACGCACCACATTGCGAGAGAAGAGGAAATGAAATTACATCTGATGTCAGATTCTGTATACATTTTACGAAATGTAATTTGGTGCAGGATATTTTGTGTATTTACATACAGAGAAACAGAAATACTTGAAGTCACAATGGCTAAATGTAAGTGATCAGTCGTACTAAATTTCTGGAAGAGATAAATAAAATCATTGGAAACATTACTGAATCCTGCCCCTTTCTGATAGTAAATAAGGAAATAGTAGATGCTCGTGTATATTATCCAGCTGTTATTGTGAAGAGACTAGACATTTTTGAAATCTACTCATTAAGGACATGGGCCTCCTACCAGAAGAATTTGACGCCTTAAAGACTTACATTCTTTGGAGGTAAAATTTACAGAATGAAAAATTATTCAATAATGGTTTTTAAGGACTATAAGGAATAATTTGAACAGAACATCAGTTTTTTAATGTATGTGTATATTTGGGTGTGGTTTAGAATATTGAATTTAGCTCCATTATAATCGGATCAGCCAGTATGGTTAATATTATGAATCCTTGAATGAATTTTCTTTACCAAATTCAAAATCTGATTATTCTATTTCACAAAGGTATAGTTTAGTTCTCTATCCTGCACTATGCATCTTTAAATGGTAGGTTCTGTTATCCAGGTGCATTAAGATCTTTGAATTTGTTTGTGTAATTGTACCAGGAAAACTTTACGGGGATTGTTGAGAAAAATATTTAACACTGAAACTCTGGTATTTTTTTTTATCTCTTTGGTAAACTTTAGTTTACTATCATAAGACACCTGATAATCCGAAAGTTACTTTGTTACACCTTAGGTTTTTTGTTAAAACACAATTGACATTAATGGGTTACTATCGAGGAGAGGATTTCTTAACCTAAACTGGGAAAGAGTCAGAATTGTAAAACTTGTGAAGTATATGGTAATCTATGAGTTAACTCATAGATGACTCGCAGATCAATTAGAGGAAGAAAGATTTTGAAACTATTTTTTTAAAAAAAAGAAATTCTAAAATTAATTTAGGCTTCTGACAAATAAAATGGCATAAATTTTGATTGCTTATGGGACATTGTTCCTATAAGCAACATGGGTACAGACTTCTGACCTTTGTAAGCTTTGACCTTTCCTTATCGAAGTCTAGAAAATTACCAGGTGTTGTATATAAAAACGTTAACCAGCAGGTGATGGTTTCGAGAACACATGAAGTTGCTTACACAATTCAGAAATAGAAATGGTTACTGCAAGATATTTACTGCACTCTTAGGTCTGAACTCTGATGATAGCAACAGGGAATGAAGGCTGAAACATGGGTTTGTATCATTTACTATTAATGTAGTGATGGACACCTGAAAAAACGACTCAGTATTTTCTGTGAATGGCACATCATTATCAATCTTATGTTTTCCTGTAGTTTTATGAGAACTGGTTTTGCAAATGCATGTCTATAACTCCAAGAAAACTGGTCTCACAGGCAAGAAAACAGAATCATTGCTTTTCGGTGCTCTTTTAAAAAAGAAAATCTCCAGTTTACATTTCTCCATATTTTCCAGTTTTCTTGTTTGTTTGTTTTGCCTACTGTAAAATTTATAAATGAAAAAAGTTTTAAGAAATTTGAGGAAAGGAAAAAAAAATGTTTGTAGTAATTTGTGTTATCTTGGAAGACTTTATTGAATTTAGCTTTTGTTTCCCCCGACAGTTTGTCAAGCATCAAATCTGTATAAACTCTGAATATACACAGATGTGTAGACAGCAACACACTGCATGTACACAATGATGAGATCTTGTAATTCTGCTTCATTCTATTCCAAAATTAAAATATGTCTTTGTAAAAACTGGATTGAATTTAAGCATTCATTAGTAAAGATATTGCTAAAAGTTCACTGGTTTTTATCCAGATTTGTTGATTAGTAGGTTTAAGGAAATTTAATACAACAGCTAGCCAGTTCTCTCTCTCTCTCTCTCTCTCTTTCTCATCTCTCTCTCTCTCTCCATCTCTCTCTCTCTCTCTCTCTCAATCTCTCTCTCTCTCTCTCCATCTCTCGCTCTCTCTCTCTTTCTCCATCTCTCGCTCTCTCTCTCTCATCTCTCTCTCTCTCTTTCTCCATCTCTCTCTCTCTCTCTCTTCTCCATCTCTCTCTCTCTCTCCACTCTCTCTCTCTCCATCTCTCTCGCTCTCTCTCTCTCTTCTCTCCATCTCTCTCTCTCTCTCTCTCTCATCTCTCTCTCTCTCTCTCTTTCTCCTCTCTCTCTCCTCTCTCTCTCTCTCTCTCCATCTCTCTCTCTCTCTTTCTCCATCTCTCTCTCTCTCTGTCTTTGGCTCTGTTATCTCTCATGTCTGCAGCAAGAGGAACCTAGTCTAAATGTGTGAAGATGGCAGAATAATAAACAATAAATCGACAGCTCATGATGTGAGTAAAGAAGAAAGAAAACAACCTGTTGATAAATAAAAACTTTTGATTAAGTTGATGTCCATATTAAAAAAATTAAACTTAAAATCTTTTCTATTTATGTAGATTTGAGTACAGATTGACTGATACCCAGCCACAAGTCTGGATTTAACCAGCAGACAAAATGTCATAACACAGCTGTTTCCCCACATGATACCATAACTGCAGAAGCCCCCCTGTTCCCACTTGTGCATATATTACTTTAATTTGCATGTCATACTCTATTTTATCCATTTTTTAAAACCCTTCCCATAAATCAATATTATGTAAAACGCGAAGCATGAATGGCATGTTGGAATGTAAAAAAAAATATATATAAATAAAGAGATTAGTCAAATTATGCAAAATTCTTTACTAAATCTACTTTAAAAGCCAACTTAAAATGACTTTCTAAACATAATTGACTTTCAGATTCACTTGAGGTGCTTTTGGTGGATTCAGCTCTGTGCTATCTTTCGATGAGTTTCAGCCCATAAAATAACTGCTAAGACTTTCTTGCACCATCCTACTGCTTTTACTGTTCTTTTTCTAAAGATGTGCCCTACCTTACATGCAACAATAATTCACTTAATTTTTTATTAAAGAAGCACTTATTTTAAGTGTTTTGGCAAATGCCTCATCCCTCAAAGGAGAGTGGTTCAAAAATGTCTTGCAGCTACAGAATCACTGTCGAAGACTGAGATCACATTTCTCATTTGAATATAATTCCTTCTTTTTGATCTCTAATTTTGGAAACTAAGACAATTATCTCGTGGTTTCGGCCCCTACGTACTTAAAAAAATTCTTTTCAAAACTCTAGAAGGACGAACAATTCTTCTCGTATAATGACATCCACATATCTCTCAGTAGCACACATGTATATGTAAGATTTTTGCACTAATTGTTTGAATTATCCTTGCTTGCCCCTGGTGGTGTTTGCTTTTTTGTTGTCATTATGGACTGATTTGTTTTTCAGTCTAATCGTTTGCCTGGAAACAGAGTAACTTTTATCATTAATACCTGTGATCCATCATCCGTCGCAATAGATAACAACAAAAGACTTTCGGTATCAAACTGTTTGTCACTGTTTTTCTCTTGCAGTGATATGTTATAACAGTGTCACCAGCAGCAAAGAGCCTGCAAATACTTTGACCAATTCTCAGTTCTCTTAAACTAGATACTAAATGTTTGCCATTTTCTTTGTAGGCAATGTCATACAACTTTTAAATACTATATCTTTTGAAATTTTATCACTTCCCACAAGTCTTTCCTCAGCAGGATCTCATATCTTTTCCTTAGTTTCGAAGATACTACATCCTAATTGTTTCCATCTAGTAACCTAACTGTGCACAGTGTACTATCTACGTAGAGTAATTATTCTTTATTTTCCATTAGATTTGCAATATCTACCCGTATAACTTGAAAGTATGCATCCTGCATGACAGTTTTCCGAATTAGTTTATAGTTTGTCTTAAGCTTAAGATTTATAGTTATCAGAAAGAAGACACAATGAGATTTCTACAGTACTTAGCTACTACTTCCTTGCCTTAGATCTTTGTGCAACTCATTGATGTGGCTCTTCTGCTTTTATCAGTTTCCTAGAATATTTCTGCTACAAGCTGCAACTGAACCAGCATCTGCAGTAGCTTCATCTTCACCGGTTTGTCAGAGTAAGCTAATACCTACCCTTAAACAATAATAGATTTTTCTTCCCCCTCCCCCCCCCTACCAGCAAGCGTTTGATCTCTCTTTACAGCCTCAGAGAATCAAATACAGATTCCAAATCTAAAATAGCTCTCAGCGGTTTAGAAAACAAAGAAGAACTACTTATCTCTCTCTGAAGCAGGCTATGTCTGTGGGAAAAGTCGCCACACGATTCTCAAATTTTAGTTGTATGCCACTATAGAGTATATCACGCTACTCTAAATGTACATTTGTTTTTATTGAACATGACATTCTTTATTTTTTGTATTCAGATATATAAACTGGGGCCCAGTTATACAATTTAAAGTTTTACATTAATTAGTTAATAAAGGTACATAAGTAAATTAAATTGCATACTAGTTTTAATGTCTGAAGGATTGTTCTGTTTTAATTTTAGGCATCGTTGTAAGAAAACCCTTATTGCATATGAATACTTGTGGGTCTTAATTTGTACCCCACTGAACATGTGCTTAATGAAGCAGGTGACACAATATGTGGTAAGGTATTCCTCCACACTTAAAAAAAATAAACCGGTGTGCACATCTATGTCACGGTGTTTGACGAATAGTTAGAATGTATAAGAAAGAAAGCTAAAAGGAGAAATGAAATGCCGTTAATGTCAAACGAGTTACAGAGACAATAGGTTAACTATTGTTGTGAATCGTTATAGGAGTTGGTCTTACTGTTCTCAAAGAGACATCAAATAGTGCTGATGTTTGCAGATTAAAAGAATTATTAAATAAAGGTCAGATATGAATCATTTTAACAAATGTTAATTTGTTTTGCTGAATTTGATAGACCTTCATGACTTTCAAAACTGATAATTTGAAGCAGAGCATAAAATCTATTGTTTTTGCATCTGCATGGCAACTCGCAAAATGACCTGATGTGCAAGGTCAGCCCTTGCTGCGGTCCTGTAGTGTTTCGACTGTTTTAATGTAAATTATGGCAATTAAATCTCCAATCAAAATACTGTTATTATATCGCATCTGTACACCTAACTACTCTGCAGACAGTTCTCGGTAGTTATTAGATTTGTGAAAGTTTCCATTGTTTTTCTTTAAAGCCAAAGAGAATCGATACGTCTATCATGCAGCCACAACCATTTGAAGCCGATTTTCTTGTCTGTCTGTGTGTCTATGTGGAATGTTGTTGTTCTCTTCAGCAGCTAAACAGGACAACATTGTGTGTGAGGTAATTAGTTACTGTACATAATGTCTAACTCCCCTTTTGCACTCCAATGAAGCAAGTTGCCTCTAAACAGAAAATGGCTTGCACACATCATATCAATAAACACAATGCACTGTCAGTTTTTCTTACTGTGGAACTAAAATAAAGATCTTCACTATAATTCCAAAATCCTGGCTCAGTCATATTTGAATTTCCCATGAGACAGCTCTCATATTATTCAAGTTCATCTTTTTTTCTTTGTAGATGATAACCTCAGCTACTTGCATATATCATATTATGGTGAGGTTTCTGTAGAAACACAGGGTTAGATCAGATGCAGCATAGAAAGGAAAAAAGGGCTATACATGAACTAGGTTAGAAGCAATACTTATAGTTCTTTTTCAAGAAAACAACTATTATTGATTATTGAAAATAGTTCAATACGGAGTATTGTTAGACAGGGTTGGTCTGCATCTTGTACAGTAAAATATTGCTTTAGTGTGCATAGCTGAAAGACATCGACGAAGGTGTGAGAGCGGCTGACATTGGATTTACCCGAATATGTAAGCTGAAATCTGCAAACAGCAAACCAAGGACGCAGAGATGCTTATATTGAAGGCCCTTCCTAATCGATAAATTTAATTTAACAAGTTTTCTGGGCTCAAGCTAAAGGATATGAGGTCATGGCTGATTACAAGCATTCAGGAAGCTATCGGGTTGACAGTTGGGGCAGTACAAGAAAGTAAATATAAGCACCTGGCAATGAATTACCCTGAGGGCAATTGGTCCTGGAGCAGTGGACACTAACATAATACCGCCACACAATGATGACCTCATTTCTGTGTCTCCGCTGTTTCCTTTGATTCACTGATTTAAGTTCCAGACCTTTTTCATTACCAAGGCACCAAAGTGAGTTTGTCTGAAGGCTGTCAGTGTGCAACATTTCATTAAGAGGCCTGCGTCTGAACTGACAAAATAGTTTCGGGAGGACATGAGCTGAAATGTTGTCAGTCTCTTCCCATATTTCAGACACCCTGGCTAAACATATTCCCTGCAAACTTTACTTTCTCTGAAGATGTCGTCCCATACTCAAGGTTTTCAACGCATAAACAATAAAATAAAAACACACATACACGAGTTCACATGCTTTGTTTATTTTGGAATCAAAATACATGGATGACATCTGAACCGGCACCAATCATAAAAGTATTTTATGCAGAGTAATCAAATACCCAAAAAACATTAATTTAAATTTGAAGGTCACTTTTAAATTAAATGCTGCCACTTCAAAATAAATATGCTTTTATTATGATGTAACCTGTTAATGAACTTTATTCCTGAGTACCATTTATTATACATTTCACTACATTTATCTTCCAAGTTCTTTGACTGTCAAAGAAGAAAGAAAATTTGCTGAAAGGTTTATACAAATCAAACAAAATATTATAAAATACCAAGTAAATATGGTTAATACCTTGTTTATCTTATTTTTAATTAAATGAAAAGTAATTGACAATTGGGAGTTTTATCGTTTGTGAGTAATATTCCATTTATTCCAGAATGGTTTTTTTGATTTCAATTTGGCTGAACCTATTTCTTGGGAATTAAGAGAGATGTTTCAGTCTTCTTCCACCACCTTATTAGTAAGATAACCTAACAGTAGATCTGATAGTTATCATCATCATGGTTAGTACTGAAAAAGTCTATTCTCCGTGTGCACATATTAGTGTTGGCTTTAGTTCACTGACATTTTTACAGTGGAATAAGCTCGAATAACTTGCTTTGTTGATTTCTTTTTACCTGGTAACATAGCATCAACAGGCCCTGCCAGGTAAGATATAAAGTTGGCACCAATGTTTGTTTACCATGAATAGGACTGTCCTTGGGGATGGTGATAGGGAACAATTCTAAAAATGTAGGTTTATTAGCTAATTACTTCGCCAATAATACAAGAATAGGAAAAAATTCAAAAGAAGAGTTACTGCCCTTTCTAAAAAATGCTGCATGGTTTCTGTTGAGGTTGTTGTGCTGTGCATTGATGTTTAGAAGATGGTAAACATGGTAAGAAAGCATAATGCTTTGGTTGTCCGCTAAGAAGTATTGCCCAGCAGGCAGTGCCTTACTAGAACTCTTCATTTGTTAGATATAGGGGTCAGCTGGTAATGAAGAATAAGAAAAAGCTGTGCTGAGAGAGGTAGGTATGCCAAGGTTCGAGCTTGGGCCTGCAGCCCTGTCAGTCCAATCATTTCTATTTGAAATACCTATATTCCAATAATTTTCTGTACATTAAATAAAAAATTCTAGTGGTATATTACATACGAGGTTCTATATATTTGTAATCAGTGAAAAATATTTTCACTCTCTGTTAAATTTAGCTGGGAAGAAAGCATAATACCATTTGTACCAATTCTAGCCATAGGAAATGTCTGCAGATGGGGAGGAGACGGAGAATCAGTCAAGTGAAGCGAGAGCTTAATATTCTACAGTAAATAAATGACAGTGTGAACCAGACTGAAACACGTTCATCTAGTGATGGAGTTGGAAAATACATGTGAAATATATATTTGAAAATGCTCATTAGAAGTTGTTTTATTTTTGTGTATTGCCAAAAGTGTCTCTTTTGAGAGAGAAATCTTTTTAAAAGTAATTGCTATTATTAGGAATATCCTTGAAGGTATGGTGAATCATGTGGCACCTCGGATTTAACAATAGGCATTAGCTGTTTGAAATTAGTGAAGTTTTCAGCTTAATGGACAAAGGGAAGAAAACAGAGAATAAAAAGGAAAAAGGAAATGGATTAACATCACTGGAAGAGCGAAAACTAGAAAATATTCTACATCACCAAAGGGTCTGTATTAGCTACCCTTGGGTGTCTTTGATCTAATCAGAGAGGATTCAGCAAGGCGCACAGTCCACTGACTTGGAGAATGGAGGCTGACTTGGAAGTCTTTGATGTTAATGGTGGAGTAATGAATGTCACAAGATAGTGGTTCCTTTCTTCTGAGAATGTCTGTTTCCAAATCACTGCTGTTTTGTTGTTCCACATTGAATTCCAGGAAATTGATACACGTGAACAAAGAGCAAGAAAGACAGGATGAAATGGGAAAGAAAAGAAAATTGCTCTCACACTTCAACATATCAGGATTTGGCTGGGAATTAAAGCAAACACTGCCCCACTTTATTAATGCTGGCTAACTGCAGCCGTGAACACTGGAAACAGTTTGCACATTTTTCTCTTCTTCCGCATCTAGAAAGAGAATTTGAAAAATAAAAATTTTTTTTAAAGTACAAATTTGTTTTAGTTTAGTTTAGCCATTAGTTTTTTTAACGATGATCTGTTACCAATTTAAATGCTGGGTTTAGTAACACCATTCACTCTACCTGTGGCAGAAGGTGCTGATTCAGTTACAGGTACTGCAGTGAGCTCCATCACAAAACTATACAATTGAAGTTCTTGCGTCTTTAACTTTAGCAAGAAAGTCAGTGAATGTTAGAACTGGAAGGCATTTGTTTATTTCCACTGCTGCCGATGAGAGAATAACTCAGCATTGTGAATTTTAAATCATAAATAGTCATTAATCTAACTTACCTTTGTGTCTGTATTATATATTAGTTCATTGGAAGCAGGACAAAGAATACTGCATCACTGCTGGAGCCCTCTCATGTCTAAGTGACTATAAACCGCTATGCTAGAATCTCTGGTGACACTTGTGAGTTGGAAACTATCTGGTACATGGACTGTTGCTAGTATCCTCAGCAACCCATCTCCTTTCAATTACCCTGAAAACCTTAGCAACTTTGAAACCGTCTTTTTCCTATAAATTCGCAATAGTTATTTAAAAAAAAATACAATGGTAATGAGAAGAAAACTCGCCATCTTAGAGCAAGGAGCCAGGCTATGTACACACTTAACATCCAGATGATTCAGACTAATGCAGCATCTTCTGACCAGATACACGAATTGAATTGTAAACAAAAATATCAAGTGTTTTTTTTTTTTTTTTTTTTTTTACTGATAAAATTTTGTTTGATCTCGAAAAGTTTCATTCGCATAATTTTGCGTATATCGGGGATGCAGCGAGCAGCAGGAAAGAAGCACGAGAGCGTTGTCCGGATACTTTTACAGAGACGCCATTTCAACTGCGTTTCTTCATTGGAACGTTCTTAAGAGAAAACAGCCCGCCGATAAGCCCTAATCAGCTAGCTCTGATGAAACCGCACAATGTTTTCTCTTGCTATTCTGATTTCAGTAGAAAAGTCTAATTTAAACCGTGTTTTTTTCTTTTAGGAGGAAATAACAACTCGCACCCTGACCAGCTTGTTTCACTCTCCCAAAGGGCTTCAGTGTGAGCCATTTCAATTTTCATTTCATTGTGCGTTCTCTGATGCCATTAGAA
This sequence comes from Nautilus pompilius, assembly GCA_018389105.1. Lineage (NCBI taxonomy): Eukaryota > Metazoa > Mollusca > Cephalopoda > Nautilida > Nautilidae > Nautilus > Nautilus pompilius. The sequence continues at coordinate 219,521 of JACATO010000632.1, read as the reverse complement.
ACCTGTTAATGATTTCTGTCAAGGACTTTCTTTCGCTGTTGCAGAAATGCTCTTTTTTAATATACCCATTGTCTGAATCCAAGACGGTGTACAGATAGAGCATCAAAACAATCTGTTCTGCTGCATTAAACATAATGAATTTATCCGTAACAACAAATTATTTGTTGTTTTCTGTAGAAATCGCTTGTATAATGGGTGTTTCAGCTGCAAGAGCAGAATTAGAGAGACGTCAGGTGTACATGCTTCAGAAAGTAGAGTTTTAGAAGGGAAAGCAAATGTCCAGTTCAGTTGATTCTGAGCAAGGGGTATATGAATAGAGAGAAGACAATCCACTGAAATGGACTTCTGTTTACCAACGGCAAAATTGCACTCTAAAGTAAGGATGCTGAATGGCTTTTCTTGTCTTGCTGTTAGCATCGGCAAGAAATCGTGCAATAGATTTTATTTAAATCTTTCTTTGAAATAATGAAAGAAATACAAGCGTCAATTTGATTATCTAGAAATGACACATCATGTGTTCTTTTGTTGCATTTCCTTCTACTTCATAATACAAACAAAAAAATTCATTATTTCTAGTTTTAATGAAGAATTACTTCTACTAATTGTTAGAGGAAAGTTAAACACAATTACTAACGCTAGTCATAATTACCCATGGTTTTTAAAGTTATCTATAAAAATTGTTGTAAAAGTTTAGAAAATTTTAAAGAAAATCTTTCCTCTGGGATCCGCAAAATGCCATTTTTAAAACGACAACCATAAAATATGCTCTTCATCTTATTATGAATCAACAAGTATGTTTTCTGACATCTAAAGGATGACAAAATATCATTGGATGATGATGATGATGATGATGATTATTACTATTACCCATTCACAAGTACTTAATCATTGTTACTTGGGGAATTTTGACAATTGAAATGCAGGTATTGTAATTCAGTTCTTTTTTAAAGTTTCCTTTAAACATCTAATATTGACACAGTTTTACCTTGTCTTGAAATGCAATTTGGAGCGCTTCTTTACCCAGGGCTGGTGAGAAACCCGCACTCTACTTTCCCCCTGGATTATCAAGGGGAGCCACTGAGGACCAAAGATATTGCCACATCGTTTTGCAACTTTAGAACACTATTTCATTGATGAAAACAATCAAAAACATTTTATAAAAACAGGGAGCATAGAGATGATCTTGAAGTCTTTAATTTAGGCTCGAAAGAAAAACCAACTTTCCTGAAGATTGAAATTTTTGAGAATAATGTGTTTGCATAGATACTCCAAGGACCAAACCTGTAGTCTTTGGTAAAGATACCAAGAACTGATAATTCCAATAACATTGGTAAACTAAAACCATTCTTTCGGGAACATTCTGGATTCTCATTAAAACAGGTTTATGCTTTTTTATCGTCCCCTGGTGTAATACCTGGTAATGCGTTTTTTAGTTTGGGAAATCTGACAGGAGACCACAGAAGAATCTGAAAATCATTTAAGTTTAGATCAGCTACATATGACTAGTAAGGTCAATTTAGTTAGATCAAGAAAGCTTTTAGAAATCCTTTGTCACGTTAAACTTTTTCGATTTTGTTCTTTATTTGGCATGGCAGGTCCCAGATTTATTGCCCCGTGAGCCATTTCTGCAAGTCACGGTGAAAGGATATTTGCTTATTTGTAATTTTCAGAGTGGTTTGTCATTCCAGGCTGTCCTTTATCGTGTTTTAAGGAGCTCTTAAGAAAACAAACTTATCTCCCCCTCTCTCCTTCCCAGACCACTTTCCTCTTGTAATAGTTACTGTAAATCAGCACCAGGGGGGTAAACAGCCAGAAACTAAAATAAGACAGTCTTGCATTGCCAGCTATGGTTAACAACAACACATGGTTGTACTAACCGATGTTCAGGAGACGAGTTAGTCAAAATGTGCTGACTTACTTTCGTGGTACGTCAGGTCAGAATCAATATAGTAGCCAGTAAAGATATTTTAAAAAAATTATTGATCACTGGAGCTCATCAGTTGGTGGTGTCATAGATAATACCGTCCTGAGCCGCTCTACTTTTCATTAAATTTGCCAATGTGAAACATTTGAAAGTTTGTTATTTTACTATTGGTTGTTTCCATGGCTAGTAGAATCATAAAACATTATTTTAAATAATCCAAAATAGCCCTTAAAAGAAATATTTCACAAAGACGGATCGAGGCAGAGAACAGCTGTATTGTTGGCTTTACATTTCACAGTCTTACTAAAAGTCAGTAACACTAAAAGTATGCAGGGCAACATTTAGATGACCAACGCATTACTTAGTGGAAGAGTTATTCTTGTTCTTTTATCCTGGAAACACTCACAGACAAGTTACGCATTTTAATTTTGATTTCAGTACTGCAACAGATCCCTTTCTCTTTAAATTTTGAAAACTTTAGTTGCAATACTTTAGAGCCATTTTTACATAAACAAGCCACCAGGTGGCAGTATATTCGTTTTGTTGCACAAACTTAACTTGTGCACTGGATCACATGACATGTTAATGAATCACAAAATGTCCACCATTTGTTATCACAACTTATACATAAAAACTGCAAACTCTTACTCATATAAACAGTATTTTTACATTTCTGTGAATGCAGGGGAATTCATTAAGTACAAATTAGCTTTGTGTAAATATCAAACAATAGATTCTGCTTAGTGTAAAGAGACTGAATCTTTACCTTCAGTAGAAATGGAATCTTTGTTTTATCAGAATGGTACTTCTCATGAATAAGTACAGTTTGAAAAAATATTTAGTTTAAGGACCAACTGTAAACATAACCATAGTTTGTTCCGTAGCCGAGTTGGGCAGCTTACTTGTCAGAGTACTTGTGTTAAGTGTTTGCCACAGGTAAGTAGTCTATTGTGTTTTCATTAAAAAGAAACAACTGGAAAAGTGGCACTGAAAGGGTTAGACTTTATCAGAATAACTGATGTCAGAATTTGAAACTAATGATATTCAATACAGATATGATTGATCAGCGATCTTTTTAAAACTGAGTTTTTGATGTTAAAAAAAAACAACACATTTTGTGTATGAATTTAAAATGGTATTTATAAAATTAAAGGGCAACACGCAGTTATTTTTTAGATTTAAAAGTTAGCAACTAAGAACTATATATGAAATTTAGTCAACAACAAATGTTAAGAAAATTGAAAAGAAATAAAATGATGCAGAAAATTTAGAGCAAAGGATAGAAATCTTTTGTTGGTTTTAGCTGTGAGATGCAAAGGTAGGAGAAAACACAAACTTTGCTTATGTTATTTTATTTTAGAGAGAGAGAGAGATGGAAGAGGCAGAGAGAGAGAGAGAGAGAGAGAGAGAGAGTTGGAAGAGAGAAGAGAGAGAGAGAGAGATGGAGAGAGAGAGAGAGAGGAGAGAGAGAGAGAGAGAGAGAGAGGGTGGAGAGAGAGATGGAAGAGAGAGGGAAAGAGAGAGAGATGGAAGAGAGAGGGGAGGAGAGAGGGAGAGAGAGAGAGATGGAGAGAGAGAGGAGAGAGAGAGAGATGGAGAGAGAGGAGAGAGAGAGAGAGAGAAGAGAGAGAGAGATGGAGCGAGAGAGAGAGAGAGGAGAGAGAGAGGAGGAGAGAGAGAGAGAGATGGAGAGAGAGGAGAGAGAGAGATGGAAGAGGCAGAGAGAGAGAGAGATGGAAGAGAGAGGGAAAGAGAGAGGGAAAGAGAGAGAGATGGAAGAGAGAGGGAAAGAGAGAGAGATGGAGAGAGAGAGAGAAGAGAGAGAGAGAGATGGAGAGAGAGGAGAGAGAGATATCTCAGGTTTATTATTGCATGTTTGAATTTGTGATCACTTTTTATTCATTTTCATAAAAAGAAAAATATTTGTGTGTACACTTCTCTGGTTATGGATTTCTATCTTTGGTATGAAATTATGGATTATGTTTGTGCATAAGATTGGCTACAGAACTGCTTTCTAGCATAGGAGAGGCTACAAGTAAGAGTTCCTACTAGAAATCTTAATTTTTTGCAGACAGCAGAAGAAGAAGAAGAAAGAGAAGAAATCATGCTAGGGAGGGATGCCAAACTGAGTTGCTGTCAACTATGTTTTAAACTCAGCCTTAGCAGTTCATTTGGCTAACTGGTTGACCACTATACCACCATCAGTGATGTTAAATCATTCAAGTGCGATATTAACCAGGTAATACTATATACTAAAATATTCAAAAAAAGAAATTAATGTTTGATTTTCAATGTTACATGGTCGACCATTCTTAAGACTAAGTCACACATTTATGGCAAGACCAAATTACACACACACAAACAAATAAAATTAATAAATAAATGGAACAGAAAAAGCTTTCGATTCTGCTGATGTTTGGTGCACCTTTGAGTGGAGAATCTCATAATATTAAGTTTATTTATCTATTAAGTTGTCTCGCTGAAAACTGTTGTGATGCTTGTACAAAACATTTCAGCCCATGCACCAGACACTTCAGGTGTGTTTGCACACACATTTACCAATAAACGAAACTGGCCCTGAGCACGAACATTTGGAATACCATGCGTAAATGCATTATTAGCATTTTTTTGAAACAATTTCAAACCCTTCATCTCTTCTCACAGAAACTGGCATAAATTCCTTTGCTACTAACCTAAGGATCTCCGTAAACAAAAACGTCTTTCGAAAATTATCACCACATGGGAAGTAACCCGTGTTTCCTCTTTCACTACGTTGATCACTGACTTGCTGTAAAAAGGGTTAACAGAAAGAACCCGAATTCTTTACATCAGAAAATGGAAAAAAAAAAAAAAATAAATGTTGAAAAAAGAGATTTTAGACTTTAATTTTCCGTCCTTTTCCCGGTTTGTTTTCCACTGTATGAGCTGTGGCTTCATATATACATTTTTTTGGAAAAATATGTCACGTTTTGCCATTTTTCTTGTTCTTGGTCTATACTTTTAGTGGCTGACTTAAAAAAACAACAACAACAACAGCAGGGGTTTCAAAAGGAAATATTAAATTAAAAGCGTAAAGTTACCGTAGAGACTGCCTATGTACGATGCGAGGAAGCATACCACTAGCAACAACTATATTTCAATAAATTTCAGATAGCATCTGTAACATTGACTTCCCAACAATGCTGTATGCTACTTTAAAACATTTTTCTTCTCCTTCCCCCCTTTTTTTTTTGAAATTCTGCCAACTATTAGGTCGTTAAGCAAATAAAATCTGTGGACTCTCTGCTCAACATTTTCCTTTCCCCCCCCTTTTTTTAAAATAGGGTCGGCGAGATATCCCGGACGAGGTGAGTTGGGGAAAGTGGCAAAGTGGGGGCTGAACGGGAAATATATTGGCTGCCTGCACCACGGAAGAAAGCGAGTAGACAGCTTTGGCAGCAGCAGTCAGTTGTTGAATCTCATTAAAACTAAGATGGGAAAGAAAGAAACAGAAAATGACAGTGTGTGTGTTGGAGCACAGGCCCACTTCTGGACCGTTCGCTAGTGTTACTATATTAACCCCTCGACAACTGGGTCTTTGTGAAATCTACAGCCAGGCGTAATAGACATTTATGTTAATGCGCACTTGCCACCATTTATGGCTGATGTTCTGAAGAATTCCAAGTAAAATTTGATGAACAAAATCCCAAAAAAAAAATAATAATATTATTTAGATTTTTGTAAGTTCTTAAAATGTGAAGAAAGAAAAACAGAGTCCCCAGAAGTGTTTGTACTCTTTAAACTCCAAGAGAATCATTGGTATTCACCACTGGGATTTTGTTCATTCAGAAACTGTCTATTGGTTTTATTATGATTTATACTGATACAATGAACTCAGCTTAAAACATCAAAGGGAAAACTAGAGAGAAAAAAAGATGCATCTCTGAAAGACAATTTTCCCCTTTGATGTTGTTTTCCATCATTAAAGCACCAGTTACTTTTATAATTATTGTTTTTATTGTAATTCTCTTCCCTTCCTCCATTATGAACCTATTTCTCATTGTGCTATGCTTAAGATGTTACATATGGAAAACAAGTGGATATTAAATGTGATGCTGCTCTAGATAATGGGTTAGCTATTTACTGACTGTTTTCAAAACCATCAGGTTAATATACAAGTTAAGGCTTAGCAGTCAGTCCCCCAGTACTGTAATCTCGTCCAGAGGTAAATACATAAAACCAGACGTCCAAAGTCAAAGAAATGCAAGTACCCCTAAGAAAAATGCAGTTGAGGGATTTCAGAAAACCGTAACCATTATTAAATGGTTATTGCTGACGAGCTGTGAGAATGTTCACTTAACTTTTGATATACAGAAATGCGAGTTTAATGTATCTCAGACTAAATAATGACAGCGTCCTGATAGAAGCTGTCTCTTTTAGGAAGCAATGTATTTGTTGTTCAAGAACAGCCATGAAACTTAAATGCACATAATTGTATGTGCACTAAGGTTCTTGTTATCTGCTAAGAGTTTATATATATATATCTAAAGTATTAAATGAAACTTAACACAAATGGCCCAAATTACATTGTTCTGCACTGAATAATGGATGCTTGTTCCTATTCTAATCTCTGAAAAGGGATGATGGATTGTAGGGTTAACTAAGGCTGCCTGTAACAGTGGTAAGTTGTTACAGCACCAACAGTTCCTAATTAAATGTATAAATGAGCTATAATTAACCAAAGTATAAGATTTAAGTTGAAGCTACATCTATAATTTAGGAATTACTGCTGCTGTAACAGCTTGCCATGGTCAGCCGTACACATACTATCTTATTTTTATTATCTGAATGCTACTTCTGACTTTAAGTGTTCGTGGTAACATAAATCAATATTTTTCTATTGTTCTTTCTGTTGTTGATGCTTTTTTTTCAAAAAACCTGTATTAAGGTAGAAAGACATTTTTTTTTCTGCTAAGAGAAATAAACAACCAAAATCTGTGTTTGGAGATAAAAACAAATATACCAGGTAAGAAACCTTAGGTTACCATTCCGAAATAAAAGTTGCACAAAAGAAATGTTTTACAGACCGATTCAGTATCTATTGCCACAGGGTTACCAAAATCATTCACTTGACTCTCTGCCAGCCTTTGATTGATTAGTCTTCTCTACCTACCTGCAGAGATGCCTTTGATATCTGATATACCGTGTATCCAGACATTAAGAACGGCTGTGCAGTCTGAAATGATCAGGTCTGGAGTTGGGAATCGTTTATTTTTCCATCAAACATAGTTGCACAGCCTCTAATTCTTGCAATTTGCGGCAGCAGGATGCTAATTTTTTGTCTGGATCTACGAAAAACAGCAAGACGTCCACACATTCAGACAGACGTCGTCTTTAACTGAAAGAACAAACATGCATTAAATTAAAGCAACACGTAGAATTGCTTTAATTTTATCAAAACTCTGCCTTTAATTATTTTTATTTATTTGTAAATCCACACCCAATCTACTACTGTTTTATTTCTTTTTTATATGCACTATTTACTTTCTACTGCCTTTAGCATTTATTTTCAAGGTACAATACAAATCTGGCTTTATCTCACCTGTGAACACTCTTATTTCTCACTCTGATGCAGTCTGCTAGCTCTTCAACTCATTTACTCACCTCTTTACTATATACTGTTTATCGTGTATTCTTAAATCCAACAATCCACTTCATTTCTGTGCTTTTGATCTTTTGATGTAAGATATCGTCACAAATCTCAGACATTTAAATGTTTTTCATAGAAAGACAACCGTTCCTCAGAAAACAGCTGAAAGATCCACTAGGTATATGATTTTTATTTCCTTACTCTCAGATATTTACAAGTTATCGTTCTTTTTTCTACTATAGCATCTAATATATATATATAAAGTTTCAAAATATTGCAACAAAAATGGTGTCTTTTGAAGCTAAAGATAAAAGTTGTGATCATCTTTAATTCATACTTTTTTACCAGAATTACTTTATGTAAACTAATTTTCAAATTATAAGCAAATTTTGTGACTATTTTAAATTTGTGCTATTTTTAAAAACTATTGTACGGTGCCCGCTGGTCGGTTAGTCGTCTTTGACTGGGTTAATAGGCATCTATTTTGATAAATAGCAAACCTTCCCTGACTTTTAAGGTCCAGGGACAGACATCTGACAGCAGCAGTGAGCAAGAAGGGGAAAGTGGAGGGTATGGCCTTGGTGACCTGAGTTGAACTGTGGTGGTGGTCAGGTGGCAAGCCAGTCAAGAGTTACCTGTGGAATTTCTACCATTTGTATCTAAAAAAATAGAACTTTCTATTTTTTTAAGATGTACAGAGAATACCCATAGAGCCAACAGGCAAAGAAGAGTGAGAAGAAGCAATGCTAGAGGCATACACCAAGCCGAGCTGCTTCCAACCAAGATTCTAACTTGGGCCCTCAACCTCAGCGGCCCAGTACTCCACACCATGCCACTGGCATAAAGAACTGAAAGACTATGGCGTTTTACTCTCATTAATACTTACTACATACATGTAGTCTTTATGGTTCTCTACATCAATTGTTGAAGTGAAAATGTTTGTGTTCATTAACATACCAAGCTGAATAAGCCACAAAATCAATTTCTCTATTCTGCCATCAGCTACCAAATCATCCTTGTGTTAAACTGACTCTTCTTGCTGATTGGATGCTTCTTCAATAAAAGATCACAGTACACTGATGTTTTAAAAATATTATCTTACCTGTTAAACAGTTCTGTTTGCTGTTCTACATAAATTTTAAATCCCAATCATATCAGCAGAGCGGTCATTATCTAGATAATTACCGAGAAGCAGGTATCAGGAATGATTCTGAGTCTTCTGCTTTTGTTCCAGTGTACATCATTTTGTAAAAATGCACACGGATGGTTTTTACTTTTTCTCGGGAAGAAGCCAATTTTATTACGAAGTGTGGTGAGATGTTTGAACAGATTGGTAAACCGTTTTGACCGTTAATTAATACATCCTTTTTTTTTTTTTTTGTACTTAGTTGCCAGTATGGCTTCTGCCATCGGGATGACACCCTATCAGAAATTTCTCAACGCACATAAATGTCAATGCTTGCTGCTGGAAAGTTAGCATTTTGATTTATCTGACTGACGGCTATGAAAGTCTTCTCCGCTGGTCCAGGGGGTGCGATCTCCGCATCGTTCGCTCGTGTGGAACAAAGCCTTTCTTGTTTGGGTCTGCGAGCAGCGTTCTCTGACAGGTAACAAACCACTCGTTACTGCCAACACGCTTTCTTTCGCAATACCTTTCAAATTTCAAACTATTTCTTTTCTTTTTAAAGATTCCAGTAATTTCTTTCTTCGAAAGCATCAATAATAATTACTATTGCCATTCTGCTCTGTTGCAGTTTATTCTCAAAAAAAAAGATACATCCGTCTCCTGATGGCAAAGATGGTTTCGATAACAAGGAAGCCGACTTTTCAGGTCAGGAGGTTACTTTTAATCAATATTCTCTTCTGCAGCATATGTTGTTTTCTTTTACATTTCTATCAAAATGATTTATCTATAGCCCTTTTTCTCTTTTGGAGGGAGGGAGAGTTGCTTTATGTCCCTCTTCAGCCAGACCAGAGCCCTTTTTTTAAGCTGAGAAATAAAATGAAACGTTGTATCTTTATTGAACGGCAACTTTAAAATTAACCCTTACACCACTGGGTGTTGTACTTAGTAGCTCTGAATTGCTCCTTCAGACTTGCAGATATGTGACCAGGGATTTATTCCTGCCCAACCACCACCAACAATAACCAGAAGTTTACTACTGTAAATTAAAGTTTTCCAATTTTCAAAAATATCGAAAATACTGGAAGTTGATCAGATTTAGATATTTACATTAATACCGGTCTTCATAACATAAACCTGACCACTTATGGCATATCTATGCGATTTGACCACCAAAATGGTGAGATTGTTTATCTTGATGTGGTTTCCTTCCTCACTCATTTGTATCCTTTCATCATGCTCTGGTGATGGAAGAGATGAACTCTGACCTGTGGTTCTGATGTGTGGAGCCTAAAGAATGACCTCCAAATGACATCATCAGATCTACAGTTCTGATCAGGAAAATTATTACGCACACAAAGCAGAGTATTTTAGAAATACATCAAGGTAAGAGTAAAAGATCAGGTAAAACCAGGTAGTTTTCTTTAACAAAAGTAAGAGCATTTTTTAAAATGTTATAATCTAGTTAATTGTTTATACAAAAGTGTGGACAATGGAGAATGTGAGCTACCTGGAAATTATACTTTTGATGATATAAAGGGAAAGCTGTAATTCGATTTTTAAAACTGCAGTACAGTTCAGGGCAACTGAAAGTCACTCTTAGAACCTTCTGTTCTAACAGGTGAACAAACTCCATTCTAGTACTGTCTGAAAGATAGGCTGCCTAATTAAATGTCAACATAAGCTTGTGTATTTGACAACACATTACTCAACATCTTAGGTCTCTAACTCTTCCAAAACACTCAGTTCTGCTGCATATGTTTTTGTTTTTTAACCCATTCCATAAGAAAGATTCACACTCTTGGGCCATTCTTTCAGGTCTCACCTGCCAGTCCAGGGGTTAATTATTAGTCAACAGCTACCTGGTAAGCCATCCTTGCTTACATCTAAAACATAGAATGCCAGGAGAATGGATAAATTTACTTTTGAGATGGCATAAAACTCAATTTCATCTTTATTAGAACAAACGTTTTCAATTGCTCTGTAGATTTAAATTCAGCCAGGGAAGTAAATGGCTGTGTACATAGTGTACAATCATCCTGCTGTGGACGAGGGACCTGGGTTTAGTTCTCTCAGGATCTGACGTGTTTTTGGTGGCCAACAGTGGTGGACTGGCCCACTGGGAAATCTCCTGGTATCCTGGTGGGCCCCAAAGTGATGGTCCCTCACTTTGGAAATAGCGGAAAACAGGAAAATATTGCGTGGATTCTGAGGAGATTTAAATAAGGCTTCTTTGATGGTATAATTTCTTTTGGTAGATAATATATATCCTCAATTCCTTCCCAGCCATGTGTCGTGACCTTTTGAGTGGGCCCCTTTACAAGTTTTCCTCAGTAGAAATTTTAGACCCAGTCCGCCACTGGTGGCCAACTTCCCACAGCTAAACAGAAGAGTTCTAGTAAGGATTTTTAGCTACTTGTGACAGAGGTTCTGCAAGTAATCCTTGAATGACTCATACCTTAAGCATGGCTCAAAAGCATCCAACCATACCAAAGTATCTATTCGCTTGGTTACCAAGCCGGTACTTTACACCCTCCATTCTAGCTGGCTTGTGTGATATGTCCTCCAGACCTTGGAGTCAGGACAGTAAGAGTCCGCCAAGAAGAGGAAGTCAGCCAATATGCGATTAACAAAGAAATATCACCTGTAATTACAACCCGCAGGGGGTGAGGAAGTGGTGCCAAAGTAAATTTTAGAGTTGGTTGGTGATACCAACTTGCATGGAGGGTTGACTGAGCAGAATATCAATCTTTGGTATTTGAACACTTTAATTGAAATGGGGATGCTAAGTGCGAAATGTGTTTCAACCATTCTAAGTTCCGATATATTTGTATAGGTCATACCAAGTGTAAATAACCTTAAAGGTTAGACAGTTATCTCAGTGAGGGTGATGAAGATGGGGGCGCCTATTCAGAACAACCTAAAATGGAATAAACAATGCAATAAAGTGGGAAACAAGCTGAATGAAATCAGGGATATCACCAAAGCTAGATGTTACAAGGTTAAGTCGCCACAGCACCAGAAATTCATAATTAAGCATGTAGGTGAGGTTAAATTTTAAATTAAGAATCACTGATGCTGTAACAACTTACTCCAGTGATCTACCCTAGTAGACACTCCTGCTGCTTCGCTCAGACCTCATTTACAGTATACAGTCCAAGCTTAATGTCCTCTTTATCTTGCATGCTTCAAGAGAAATCAAAAGTTTTTTACACGCATGATTTGGAGTCTGAGGGATTTCGGTTATATTATTTCTGTGAAATTGTTAAACGTAGTGTGGTTAATTTGTACACAATACTTGAATATATAAGTCAAATAACTCTTCTCTTCAGATGACCTGACACTAAGAAAATTAGCCAGCGTCAGAAGTTTGTCATTACCTTAGAAATAACAACAATAAAATCCATCTCCAAATAAAGTCTTTAGCTTCACACCTAACCCATGACCATTTCTAAGTATCTAATATCTGCAAATTGTAATTGTTGTTGTGAGTCCTAAAGTTTTTTTTTCAAAAGCCGCGTATGTATATGTATGGTAGATTTAAAATTGGCACATTTTTCAATTTAAGCTGTTTTTTTTTGTAGAAAACCGCAAACTCCGACATGGTAATGTAGCATCATTACGCACTCCCATCAGGTTTAGTTTAATTTTGTTAAAAAGAGTAAGTAAATTCTAGGGTGATGAGCAACTATGGGCCACGGTTGTAAGTCTTGACGCTTCCTGCCCTGTGAGGCAAGGTGAATTAAATTAACAAGTCAGCAGACAAATGCGATCCCAACTTAGTTCAGTTCCACGTTTACAAGATGGCAAAGAGCCGCCTGAAGGAAGGCCTCCTGGGAACAGCAGTACTTATCAATGCAACTTCTAAAGGGATTCACACTACTATCACTATTAAACATCTTTGCAAATGGTTTATTCTATTCATTCTACTCTGTTACTATAGTTATGCTTTTATAAATTATACTGAAACTAGCTAATCTGTAACTATGACAACTAGTACTGGTGTAAAATCTTAATTTTACTGTACTCCTGCTCAGATCTCTGGATTATTTTGGAAACCTCAATGTACGAGATCTTAAGCATATATTGATTCTTGACATTCTTGGACTTCAAACACCTGATATCCAAAATAGGTCTGTAACATTAATATTATTAGTTTCTAATACTAAAATAACCGCTTGAAACATCAAAGTACTCCAGAGTTATCTACCTTTATGGATGCAATTTATTTTCTATTCTGTCGAAGGTACAGTCCTAACAACTACACCACGTAAAACAGAGAGAGAGACGCCACCATTTCCAAAACTGCTGGAACTTGGAGAGAAATTTATAGGAAACAAGAATGAAAAATAATTTTTAAAATAGCAATGACTAGAACTCAGTACAAACTTGCAATCGTGGTTTGTAACTGATTTGGTTTAATTATTTTAAATTGAATGGCCATCCTCGGAAGTAGGTTCGTCAAGTAAGCTGGAGAAAAAATGCCTGTAGCACGCATACTCTGCTCGTAAAGTTTACTTTCCATTAAAGATTTGTTACATTTTCCTAAAATAGTTAAAATTTGAACACCTGAATAAAATTATTTTGCTATTTTAAATGCGTTCAAGAAAGTTTCTGTAAGCAAGCATCATATTACATAATACCAATCTCACTGATTTGCATCTCTAAAAATTCAACAGGTGATTCAAGATCTTTAACGTTGCCTTGAAGTTTGTCGTGTGAAATTATGGCACTCAAAGTTTGCCAAAGTTCAAATGATTATCAACAAACTGGCTGTAGTTTAAGAGCTGAGTTCTAATCCTGTCCAGGACCAGCTAAGTTATGCATACTTTTCTGGCATGGTTTATTTACATTTAACCACCTGGCCAGCCAGGTTTTTGGGTACAGATAATGGAGGTCCAGCTAACTAACTCTTAACTGGTGACCTCTTCTCAAGAGCTCTCAATTGTACCGAGGTTAGTAACCAAGACTGATATTTCACACCTTTCCCTGTGTGATGTCTTTAGACCTTAAAAGTCAGTTCATTGTTTGCCAAGAAGAAAGTAAACAAATTATGAATATCCTTTCTAATAATCCTACAATTTACTCTTGATTTCTAACCCTAACTTTTTTTTCTTTTTTGGAACCCTTACTTACAGTGTTACTGATATTTTTTCCACTGTATCAGGAGTTGAGATTTACATGAATCTACAGTCATGTGAATACTACTGTACTGGATGCTAACAGCTTAGCATGTTCTTTTTAATACTGAGTGATACAAAGGCAAAGTGAAAACAGATGACATCTGATAGCCGCAGAACTTTCCAGAGAGTTTGGTATACCGGAAGTAACTTAATATCTTGTAATGAATCTTCCTGACATAAGCTGAAGTGTTATTTCTAGAGCCTGGGATAGGCCTTACAATTTTTGGAATGTTCCGAGATGACATGGTGGGAGCCAATACAAGTCAACAGTGCATTGCCAGGGTCCTCTTTTTGATCTTACAAGCAAGAAGAAATATTTTCTGGACAAAGTTGTCTTTAAAATATAACCTTAAAAATGTGACTGGTGTCAATGTCTTGAAAGAAACTATAAATCATGGCCTTCAGTCATGAAAAGTGTCTATCTGCATACAGCCAATCATGGGGCACCACAGGGCATACAGGACTGGGCTGAAGACTCTGTGGGGTGGACCACGAGAGACTAGATCTCTGTACTCTTTACAGTGATTTGTCTGGACTCTACAGATCATTGCCAGAACCCAGAAAGCCAGCGGATGGGTTTCAAGATTTCACCGTTGCTAAACACAATTGCTTAGGCAGTGAATTCATTGATGGTAGTGTGGGGGTGGGTGGAATTGGCTGGGCTGGCAAGACCCAACTCCATGTGTTCAAAGAAAGCACCATGATAGATTTAAGGTACATGGATATGATACTTGATTTCTATGTCAAGCATATGCTGGTGCTATTTTTGGTGGCTTTATTCTCATGGATAACAACACACATCTGCATCATTCCCAGTACAGGGGAGAGGAGAAATCATTCATACGGAGAGCAACCAGCCTGCTCTCCAGTTCATAACCTAATCAAACACATTTGAAACATGCTTCAGGCTGCCACTGATTGCAAGATGTTCTGCCGCACCATAAACCTTGCAGGAACTTGGTAATCCTCTCACAGAAAAATAAGACAGACCAACATTCAAAGTTTGATTAAAAACGTAAGATGGTTGTGACAGCAGCTATTCCTGCCAGTGACTCACACACATGGCAATGGCACACTTTCTGAACAGGAATTTGCTACTCTAGATCAAAAATATCAGATTTTTCCCTCTATGTCTTGTTAGCCATAAATCTTTGCTTTTCAAGGGTTCTTTTATTACTGACCTACTGTGACAATTATTTAGTGATATTTCTTTTTACTTTTGCCAACATTAATTTTCCCCTAAATTATAGTTTATACACACATTCTAACTCTACTTTTCCTGTGGCGTCTAACAACGACGGGACATCGATGTTGTATTATTTTAAAATTGCTATAATCTTTTTCTGTTGTCAATCCTGCTAGATAACGATGGGAAATATAGTTATTGATGGCACCTGTGTACTGATGAGGTGTGCACTGTATAACAATGGTGAGGTACCATGTCTCTAGCAGTTGTACTTCTAGATTTTTGTGATTATGAATTCATCAGTGAATTTGTAAATAAAGCGGAACTTTTATAATAAATTTGTCTGCAGCAATCCAACAGAAAAACAGCTTGTAAAATGATTCTGAAACAAGAGAATGAAACTTATAATTTAAGTAACCTAATAATTACCGATGCAAGTTGGGATTTGGTGGAGTGGGGCAGGGTAGATAATCCTGATGATTTACATAAAATGATTGTTATGGCCTCATGATATTAGAATGAGTTTTTAAAATCATTTTCAAATCCCATCTCAATTCATCAGTGAAGAAGTGATGATAAAAACAGAAAAAAAAATACAAGCTGAATGGCAATCTAACCGTTCTCCTGCTCGGATGGGTTGGTGACAACATACGTCCGGCGTACTGTACATGGTGAGTTGATGCGGGTTAAGTGAATTTGCAACTCTGAAGAGGCACTGACTGTCCGCATCGGGGTAACTAACGAGCTTCCATTCTTCTCCATCTCCAGTTGTTTCTTGTTATTGCTGCTGCTGCTGCTGGTTATCAAACTCTCACAGTGAATGCATTTCTGCAGCTGATCACCACAGCCGCTGACTCGCTACTTACAGCGTTCACTTTTCCCTCACCTCTCCCTACCGACCTAAAACCCAACCGAATAGTTGTTGGCCTCTTCAGCCATCATCTCTCCCAATCTTTACCAAATTCTTCTACAGAATGAAAAACAACAACAACAGAAAAACCCCTGACAATCTTCTGGATGCCATAACAGATGCATGCATGCACACACGTGCCCCTCTTCCAGTGACAAACCTTACATTATTTAAGGAAGCTAAGATAATGAATATAATAACCATGGCCTGGGCTGACCAGCGATTGAGTCATTAATCTGACAATGTGCTTCTATTACAGACAAACTCTGGCTGGGCTTGTTACTCTGCTACAGTCTGTAACAACTCCTTTAAACTTTGCATCGTCTTGGGGTAATATTTCCTATTTCTTTTGAGAATGGTTTATTATTATACATTGCTGTTCGTTATGTATAACAAGATGATATTGAAGGCCATTTTGCTTCCGTGAGGTTTTTGTATAAACCATAGCAGATGGCTTCCTGCCTTCTCGTGACTGCAAAACTAAGACAAACTATATTGTACAGCAGTTCTGTCGATAAGACTCCAGATTTTAAGGAATAGTCACTGCAGAGTTCGAGATTGTTCCATTTCAAGTTCACAAGAGGGCAGATGTCACATTCGGTTCTGTGCTCCGACACCTGCGGAGAGCAAGTGAAGTGATGAAGAAAATAATTAACTACACTAATGTCTAAAAGAGATTTACCTTGCTGTTCAAGCATTCATTAAGAAATTATCCACTCAGCAAATAGAAACTGGGTAAAGTACAAGAATTAGAAAAAGACTCTGAGGAATTTTAAAAAAAGCAATTTAAAAAAAAAAAAAATCATTAACAATCTGTACAATGACAGAAAACAATGAAAGAATTCACTGTATCATCATTAAAAAGTAAACTATAATTTATGTAATCCTTTTGTATTGTAATAATTTTACCTGCTACTTTTCTTCCCCTGTAGATGGCTTAAACAAGGAAGACTCGGGGTACAAGTCGCAGAAGAGGTAAGTTGATACAACCCGGTAATCCCTAATTAAAGGTGTAGATAACACTATAATTCGATGTTGGTTATAGTTTTACTTATGTATATTTGGCATTTTTTACAACCTCATCCATGTTCAATTAGGAATTAAGGCATTGTAACAGTATGCCCCTTGGTTTCTCTATCGCCACAGCTAAGAATCTCGCTGTCTTCCGTAATAGGTTTAGAGCTCAGATTTATAAAGACAGAAGAATTATTTATTGTCATACAGATCAGAAACTACCATCGAGGACGTTCATTTTCCCATGGAATTGTTTGTAGCTTTAAAATGCCAAAGAAAATCTGTTAAAGACCTGACGTATTCTAAACTATTCGTACAAAATAACACGGATACTAAACCTTAATGTACTTGCAGCTGTATCAAATTCAAACTTTTACACTGCAAATAGCTTTTCTGTTTTGCTTGTACTTTTAAATTATGGCTTATAGATTCCCATCTTTACTTAATCTTGCCACAGGGGACCAAAAGATTATCTTTACATGGTGTATACACATTAAATATAAAAGATGGTACCTGTCTTGTAAATATTGTGTAGAGAGTGTTTCTATCATCGCTATTAAAGACAGTTTTTGTCTCGTCTGCTGCTGCTGCCGCCTCAGGCAGAGACTGTCTTAGTAACAATGATACAATTTAAAAGTGTTAATTTTATCCCCATGAGTAAGTAAATAAAATATTTGCTTTTCGCTTATGTTTAAAACAAATCTGTTCACATATATTCTCCATGGCCATGAGCTCTACTATAAATAAATTCTGAGATTTACAGAAGTTCTACATAGATGGGATTAGATTTTGGTGTGTAGTGTATTATTTTATCAGGTTGATGTGTCGGCACATGGAAAATAAATCAATACATGGTTTCAAAGTAGCACCCATTCATCTGAGTTTCTTTTGGATAATTACCTAAGTTAATACCCTATATATTTTACATGCTGCTATAATATACAGCAATATACCCTCTCTCTCCTATTTTATTGGAGCTAATTTTGCTTATTTAAATAAAAGACATTTTTCACAATATTATTATAGGGGGCTAATAAAGAGAACAGCAGTATCTCAATAATGGCTATAAATATTCTTTCATGGAAAACACCAAAAGCATTAACCCTGTACTTAAAGCTCCTGTGTTTATCTTAGCATCACATTTTTTAAAACCAGTTTTTGAAGATCTTTTGTTTAAATATGTATTTACCAGCCTTTCTCTATATTATTTGGCACTTCTGGCATAAATTACAAATCAGTTATAATGGTAAATTACTAACTGCAAATTATTGAATCCAAATAATAAATAGTTAATATTTTCCTATTATTTCTGTGGACTCCACTCTCTTGTGCGTGTTTGTGAATTTTTCTCCAGCTTTTGTAATGAGAGTCGGCAAGCCTGCTGTCCACCAGTAAAATACTAGACTGCCATGGTTGAGGAGCTTGGCTTGGCATGGTTTCTTCTTGCTATTCTTCACCAGCCACTCACATGGTTTTCCTCCTGCCTAAAAACAGAGAAAACTGATAGAGTTTTATGGCTACATGTGGTGGAAAGTTGACTGGCCTTACGCTTTTACCACTCAACTGCACCTAGGTGAAAGTAACTTGCTTGGTCTACCCCATTCCTTCCCCATCCTAGCTCTTTGCTGTGGGGTGTCCTTAGACCTTAACCGTCAGGACAGGGGTTCAATGAGAAAAAGAGTAGAAATAGTAATAATGATGGCATCAAAATTCTAGCAAACACAGAGTCTTGCAAGTGCATTTTTTCTTTGTTTTTTAAAACAGGAGAGCTATGCCATCATATGTTTTAAATGGATACTTTGAAATAATCTTGAAATTACGGTTACACACAAGTTATTACAAAAATAATGTTTGTAGTTATAGGGTAACTTAAGTCTGCTTATTAATGCTATATTAGTTCTTTATACATGAAGATAGCAAGAAAGGTTATGTCCTTATGTCAATTGTGCATAATAATTAGATAATTAATTACTTATTATGTCCTAAAAAGACTGCCTTTTAATTAAATTTTTTTACTTGTATCCATCCCAGAAGAGCATGGTAATGTGTGGACTGAGTGCTGATCCATTAGCCATTTAAAAAATAGATGTAGAGTCGGCCCACCATCAAAAACAGGTGAGTTGCCCGCTAAACAGTCAATCAGATCACAGTCAGGTGAGGAACACTTTGGGGGGGGGCCTGTTTGTGTACATGCCCAAGAATTTTTTGAATGTATATAAAATTTAATAATGTTTGGATTTTTATTATCATTAGTGTAGTGGTCATCTGTGCAAACTGCTGGGATCAGGGTGCAAGTGATGACTTTTTATTGCTATCCTCCCAATCCAATGAATAGAAATTCATTGTCGAAGATTTTCATGATGATAAATTAATCAACTTGAAAATTATTTTAATAAAAAACACTCATTCCAAAAAAAAAATTAATGTTTAATCGTTGATTCTTAGATAAATAAATAATAACAAAAAGTAGAGGAACTTTTATGGTAAGTTACAGTAGACAATCCATGACCCGAGCCTCTTTTGAGAATCTCAGACATATATATGAACAGAGAAATCACATTGTAAAGGGGGAGACCTATGTCATACTTGGTTCTGATATCATGGGTCGCCATGGCATTAAGGTGGTTGCGAGACTATGATGACAGACATATATTAACAATTATGGAGACATAATTCATCCTGAAGCAGTGTGTTTTCTTTAGGGAGAAAAAAAGCCTTTTGCCTCTTCCCAAGAATCCATGAGTGATGCTGAGAAATCAAGCTAAACAACTTCTGAGATGGGCACATGGAAGTCAAGCAGGAGTGCAAACGCACTTCACTGCACACATCAAGTACGGAGATTAATAATTATTCATTGTCGTCGAACATTTCAGTTGCAATCTGTCATCCCATTTTGTTAGTCAGCTGTGCAAGGATCAACGCCACCTCTCATTTTCATCAATTACAGAGAAGGTATGTACTGGAGAATGAAAAATCCATCTTTGTGTCCTAGCAGGCCAGGGATGATGCCCCTTTATGTACTTATACAAGGCTCTAACAATGTCTGGAAGCTCTAGAAAATCTGTCATTTCAAAAAAATCAGGCACACACACACACACACACACAACATCAAAAAGCCATTAATCATACTTTTGAGAATTGAGTTACCTTCTTTGTGCTCCAGTTCAATTTTTATCGACTACTTTAGTGCTGGATGAAGCAAGATGCAAAGTGATCTCAATCATCTGCAGGGACCTGTTATTTGTCCTGTTTCTCTTTTTGAAGAGTTGATGCAGTTCTATGAGTAGATTTTTTTTATGAACGCTGCTGGCATGTCCGTTATAAATGTAAGAGAAAAATTAAAAGAAATAATATTTTCCCAGTTATCCTTCTCATCTTATTTTCTTCACTGGGTGTATTCTTGCAAAACATCCACTTCATAAACTGTTACTCTACCGTCTGACTTTTTCATTAATTTTGTTTTCACGCAGGAAATATTCTGCTATCAGACTTAGAAAATGCATTAAACCCCTGACTCACGCATAGCTGAGGAATTTAACTATTTCAGAGGCTCTCGCAGCAAATAATTACATTTTTTTTCCTGCTATTTTTAAAATTTAAGTCTATTTTAATTTCAGCAAGATTCATTTTTCTTTTTAGATTTAATTTATTTCTTGGACAATTTCTTCAGCATCGTAAGTAGATAAACCAAGAACTTCATCAGATGCAATGATAGAGATTGAATATTACAATCTGTAATATTATTACGGATAAGCGAGAACCTCATAATTCAGTCTCCAGTCTACTACTACTACTACTACTACTACTACTACTACTACTACTACTACTACTACTACTAACTATTATTATTATTATTATTATTATTTATTTAATTATGGTAAAAAAAGGGAAAAAATCATGACGATGTACCATTTTAAGATGATAGACTCCTCAGTTCAGGGGAGATGACCAAAGTTAGTTGTTACAGTCTAGTAATTCTTAATTAAACATATAGATAAGCTATAATTGATGTTATGGAGATCAAAGAGTATGATATTGATTATAATCTCGTTTATGCTTAATTAGAAATTAATGGTCAAATAAGTTACTCTTGTAACTACTATCCCTAGTCTCCCATTGTATTCTAGATGCAAAAAAATCATTAAAATTGTTCCTTTAGATTAAACTTTGAACACATCTACTTCGGCAGCCTGCAGTGCTCAAGACTTAGACGTGCCCAATTACTTGGAGCCTTCAGACCAAAAGAGGCCACGTTGCCCTGATTCGAGACTTACATAAAATGAATCTTTTTATACTGTACTTATCTTTGCAGAAACCAACTCTTCCTGTTCCTTGTATAATTATTTTTTAAAATCAAATTTAAAACAAAAAAAAAAAAACAAACAACGTTATTAATGAATAGTTGCTTTAAGGGAATTTCGCTGGCGCTAAGAACCTGACTTTAACTTCAGATTTCTTTTATTTACATAATTTTGACAAATCTAGAAATATGGAAAAAAGTAACAAGCATTAAGAGTTTATGAAAAATTACCCATGACATTTAAGGTTTCTAATCCCTTGGAGCTTTGAAGTGATGGAGTCATTAAATCTGAATTTTCTCTTACGCACTCGTGACTTCTCACCGTCAAAGTGCTTCGAGCTACATGCAGCATCTTTATAAAAAGTTGCTGAAGTTCAAAGTTTTATTGGAAACAGACATTTTGTCAATAAGCTGCTCTGAAAAAAAAGAGAGATGTTGTAAAAAGAGTGTTCTGGATCACTCGTACATTTGTTTATTGTTTTACCATTTAGAAGAGAAGACTGGGCCTCTAGTTCCAAAGCATAATACTGGTTTTAATGTACAATTGTAGCATAATGGATCTATTATAATAGGGCTCTCATTTTGGGAAAAATAAAATCTTTGATGGGAAACACTGAACTGCTGACTATAGTTGGAAATGTAAATAATTGAATGCTCAGAAATATGTATTATTAACTAAGAAAATTGAGTAAACTGAATGGTTAAAATCACTTTATTCAATTTATAACAACTAGTAAACTTGATTTAAAGTGCATACCTACTTTTCCTGTTTATATATATATGACATTTTCCAAACTTTTGAGAGGCATTGCAAGTATTTATGCACTTATGTGTTCTAACCCCATAATAGTGTGATATTACAATAATTACATTATCTTCAGAATCATAATAGCCTTGAAATTCATAAGTGTTTTTTCATATTAGGAAAGTGAATGCATGAGACAGTTTGCCTAACAGAATTTTTTAAACTACAAACATTAACTTATTTGAAAAATACATTCTGTAGATAGATTTAACAGAGACTCTTCCTGTCCTCATCTTGAAAGCTACATAGCCACTTCTTATTTTATAGACCAAAACCCCTTTTGGAGTATGTTTGGGGTGGGAATTCAGGCATGAAGGGTGTAGATATCTTTGAAAAGTTCAAAAAGGGTTTACTAGGATCATCTGTAATATATATAGTCTTAGTTATGAAGAGAGAATAAACCAGCTCTGGTTGGCTAGTTTAGCCTACAGACATCGCGGTGATATTACTGAGGTTTAAAAGATTCATTTCCAGATAGTAACGTAAATTCAAACAGATTTTTTGGCACTATATATTACTAGAGACCATAAGTATAAGATGAATAAGAAACACCTGTGACTAAGCATTCTGCCCCTTTGACCATCTTTGAGTATATTTTAAAATGCTGTGAGTAAAATTACTCTCACACAGAAGAGAGCAGAAGTTGAAACTATATTGAACATTTATGAAGCATAGAAATAAAGTTTTGGCCCAGCATAAAATGTTGTTGGCTTGAATTCAATAAATGGTACATTGCTTAATTTTTTGGCCAACTTATAGATTAAAAGGCATAGATGTACTTCTAGACTAATGCGCTGAAAGTTGGCATTCTCATTATGGGCATCTGTAACATAAAAAGAGAAACAAGGTTCACCATCCATTACCTTGGTATAATTGGAAAGCATGACAGTCTTATTGAGCAGAGACGTCCCGAATAAGTTATAATGTTGCACTAATAAAAGATAACGAGAAGTGATAATTGATTATGATATTATAAATAAGAAAGATTATGACATTCTAATAATCTTAGTTGCGTAGAATGAATTCTTGATTTTTGAATGCTGTTCCATAAACAAACTCCAAACTGGACAGACCTCTTAGAAAATATAGCTATTTTATCCAGGCTGTCACTTGACCAAGGAGTTGTGAAAAGGAAGTGTTAAATTATGGATAGAAGTATCAACAAAACATTTATTGTACGATTACTGTCCCTTTGGGCTATGCTCCCAAGTCTGCCGACCCTTTCTATTATTCAGCTGTAACACTGTTTGCACGTGTAATCTAAACTAATTTGACAGGAGCAGACATTATGTATAATTTAAATCCCATCTGGTGGTCATTTTTGTCCTCATCATTGCCCTTAGGTCTTTTGGACTGCCCAGAGTGGGAAAAGAAAAGGGAGATTAATAACCAGAAGTGTGGATTTCACTTACCTGAGTTCAATCTATAGCCAGTGGCCAGTATTTAAGGCATCACTACTAAGAGTCTTTATCTTTATAGTGTCTGAAAATACAATCACTTTTATATATATAAAAAATTAATTTTTTTGTATCAACCTCCCCTTAAAAACATTTATTGCAGAATAATTTATAGAACCTACCATCGCTACCAACCACGATGAAGAGGAATAAGATCTTGTCTCTTGGTCAAACTTGAACATTAGTAGCATGGTAGTTACAGTAACTATATATAGTAGTATGGAACACTTTGACCAATAAAACATAAAAACAGAGTCAGCAAATGCTTTCAAAAATCTGGTACAGCAGCAATTTTAAGAGGTAATTATGATGTAAAGATTTCCTACCTCCGTGTGCTTATTTACGACTATGCGCATTTTATAGAGAGACTCACAAGAAAGGTCGTGTTTGTAGTTCACTGTCTGTGTCCGTCAAAGATGTTGACAAGTCTATTCTCTGTATTAAAAGCTAACATGATTGAATACACCGATCTTCTGCCATAAAAAACCGAGTGAAATTGAACCTAGCAGTCTGATTTAAAATAAAAATAGCCTTAAAGTCTGTTTCATCGAATTTTAATAAAACAATTTTTATTAACAGAAATAAAAACGTTTTCCTACCATTAATAATCTTCTACTACATCTCTCTGCATCTTTTGATAGGAAAAAAAACTAACTCTTTTGAAGTTAAGTAAATGGACTGCATTTTCAGATTTATTCATCATATTTCTAATATTTTTTTTAAGAAAACATTTGAGGTTGAACAGGAAATCTCATCTTTCCTGAAAACATTCCTACAATGCAGTGCCATAGGAGCTGATAAGTATATTCTTCAGTTCTAGTACAACTCAGTTAAAGCACACACACTCTCACACTCACACTCACAGATGTACACACAAATACACACAAAAACACAATCGCAGAAACATACACAAACAGACACACACACACACACACACTCACTCACACACACACTCACACACACACACAACACACAGATGTACACACAAATACACACAAAAACACAATCGCAGAAACATACACAAACAGACACACACACACACTCACTCACACGCACACTCACTCACGCACACTCACACTCACACACACACAGAGATGTACACATAAATACACACAAAAACACAATCGCAGAAACTTACACAAACAGACACACACACACACACACTCACTCACGCACACTCACCAATGAACACATACACACTCGTTCACACTCATAAACATACACAGACACATACACTTACTACATACATAAACACAGACACGCACTCATTCACACTCCCACACTCACTCACACAGACGCAAAAGAGCAAGCGGATCATGAACACAACAGCTGTGTCCAGAGCCAAGATTGACTAAAAAGAGAGTACTCACATTGATGGGCTTCCAGTAGCTACAGCTGAAATAAGATTTATAATTAAAGAATCAGAAAAAAATGGATTATGCCGTGATTAGTTAAGAATTTTCATAACTTTGCATTGTATGAGTGTTTTAACATGGAAAAATAAATAATTAACTTCAACAAGTCTAATATTGCGCTTGTAGTTGTTTTGAATTACCACAGAATGGACAGAACATCTCACTGTAAAACAGAGACTTGTGACTCCTGTATAAATAGTCTTCCAGCTTATGCTTCATTGTTTCTTCTTGACACGTATTCACATTACATTTCTTCCTTTTTTTAGAAATGAGATAATTAAAAGCACCATTCCTATAGGTGCTGACAGCCTGTCTTTACTATGCATTATAACCTGGCTACCAAATTAAAATGGATGAACTCATGTTACTCTGTGGTCATAATTATCAAATAAAATTCATTTCAATCTTATAAATTGTTAGTTCTGGTTATAGGAAAGACTCATTACTCTGGCAAAGTGGTTATCGCCTTTAAAATGAAATTATCTGTTTTCAAAACTATGCTTTTATGTAACACATGGTGTTCACCTTGGACACTTTCTTAGATTAACGCTTCACTTGATACGTCTCTACTCTTCTGGGGTTTGATGCTGACAGGAGTCTTCTTCTCAGAAGTATTTAGAACTGTCTCTCTGAGATCACAGGACCATTTCTATTGGGAATATCCATCATGGTGGACTTATCTGGTTTGTTCTCAATGACAGGTTCTTTGGGTATCTGCAAAAATTCAGCTTATTTAATATACTTCATTGTGCGAGCAGATTTTTGGTACTCTCTACTATTTTGAGATCTAATAGTCACAGTTTTCTTTTCCTCCTCCCTCCTGATATCATAGGACACTGGATTATAGGGTGTAGATTACTTCACTTTCTTTTGTCCCACAAGGACCCATCTTCTACTGCAATATCATTTTCTTTAGTATTCATCAACATATAGCTTCCCTCTAGACTTTATTTCACTGTCTCTGTCTCTTACAAGAGTTCTGCTCAATTTCATGCAACTCTGGCATGTTGGTTCTTATCTCATCATAACCAAGCAGAAGTTCAGGCAGGTGAATGCTATTAGTCACACGTATTCTTACACGATATATAGCCAGGTATTTCTCATCCAGGCCAGCGGAGTTTAGTTCTCAGTCTTTTTTGGTAATGGCAATTGCCATATAATCTTCATGTGCAAGTTATTTAACATGCTAACTGAGCTCTTACCAAATTACACGCAACTCACCCTCGATAGACAAATATTTGCCATACATAATCTCATTCTGCTGCCAGATTTGAGACAACTTTGGACCTCCATCAATTTTGAATTATTAATGGCGTCCTCCTTAACTTCTTAAATCGGTACCGCTTTTGGTGCAGCTTCTTTCACTGTGAATCTCATGCACTTTATGGCCATCCTACTGTGAGAGGATGTTATCAAGTTAGATTTCTATTTCAATAATCTTGAAAGTGAGTCTGCTGTGACCCTGAGGTGTTTTTTTTTACTATCAAAGAATAAAGAAAGCTTCTGAGTACCGATATCTTTTTTATCCTTTATCACAGGCAGCTTATGGTCTGTCATTAAATAGAATTCATTTCATAAAGGTAGCTGCTTTTTTCACTCTGTGAATATTTTCTCTGTGAGGCTGCACCTTGTGGAACTAATAATTCTCTTTTTCCTAGACTGGCACCATGCCAAGTCTGACTAGATTGGCATCATTGTTCCTAGCTGGGAATATGCTAACGTTTCTTGTATCAGTAGATTTCTCCTTTAATTCAAAGCAAACTTTTCTTCTGCTCCTCTTCTCTCCAAATACAAATGAAGCATCCTTCCTAATGAGTCTGTTTAAGGGCTCAGAGAATGTAGCTAAATGCAAGATGAAGTGCTAAAATGTTTCACTTCACTTGTCCCATAATCCATAGGTCGTTCGGGCACCTCGAGAGGTGCGTCTACGGCATGCCGAAATGTTTACAAAACCTAAAACTTTGCACTTGCTCACTTTTAAGGTTCTTGAGCATCTTTAGTAGCTTTCATTTTTGTCTTCGGTGGGACCAATGTTTCTTGCGGATAAAACATATACCATAAAGATCGTTGTGGCCACGTGAAAGTCACGTTTGGTCTTGTTTTGTTTGAAGCCTTAATCCCACCCTTTCTTCAGTACAGCTTTAAATCTTTGGTCATATTCCTCTATTGCAAGCACGCATTATTATGCCATCAGATATATCCCAGATACCCCTCCCCAACAACTTTGAAGCATATCTTTGGTTACTTTCTAATATATCTTTGAAGATGAACTTATATCAGACATTTATCTCTTAAATCAGAGCATTCCTTTCTGGATGTTAAAAGTACTGAATGCCCTGCCTTCTGGACTCAACTCAATCTGGTGTTACTCCCAACAAAAATATAGCTTGCTAAACATGCTACTTTAATCCAGTCATCAACGATGAGTATAGGGTGTTCTCCCTAATTGCTGTCACATTTGCTTTCCTCATGTCCATGCAGATTCTTATCTTCCTATCTGGCTTTAGACCAGCTTTATTATCGTTCCTAGATACCCATCTAATTTAACGTTTATATCTTTTCTTAAAACTGAAGCTGATCTTTGTCAGTGTGAATGCCTATCTGTTTATCATTAAATTACTAACATCTACATACACCTCATGTCATAGTAGCCTTGCTGTGGTGTTACTGAATTTACTGGTGCATCAATCTTTACAACCCATAATTTTGTAGCTGTTTTCTTACCCAAGAAACCCTCACCTTCTCTATCAGTGACCACAATCTCTGTCTTTGCATTAGCTGTGAATGTGTCTTTAAGGTGTAATAGTGCTTTGGAACCATGCACAAAGTGTTGCTTAGAACTCTTTTGTGAATGACACTTTATCTCCTCGATTTTCAGCTGCTTCTATAAATGCTTATCTGTTATCTTTGTACTTGCCTCAGTATACATATGCCATCGATGTTACCAATCTAAGCTGTAACAGAAATCTCTGTTGTATAACCCTCCACCTTTAGACATGCTGCCATGTTTTCTAGTGTCTTTACAGCCATCCAACCTGGCAGGTCTTCCATCTTGAAAACTGGCTACCTCTTCTTAAGAGGATCTGATGCCTACTTGCAACTCTATGTACGTACTCTTTCTTTTTCCTGGACATGCACTGCTTACGTCTGCTATTCAACGGTTTTAGCTATTGCTTCAACTCTTGCCACGTTAATTTAGGGTTCTGTTTAGGTAATTTCCGGGATAGTCGAATATAAACATGGCTGAATGACTTGACCTTTTATTTGGTCATCACTCTCTGTAAAATTACAGCGTGCTGCTTTTTCCTGCAACCTAATAACATACTGTTTTATTGTTTCACCATCTATTTGTCTCACTTTACAAAACAGATGTCTTTCATATGTAACATTCAGCTATGAGGAAAGAATTAGTGAGCAGTATAATACATTGTTTACATATATGGGGTCCTGCACTTCCAGCCACAGTTCCTCCCTCATTATACTCATCTTCAACTGGAGCCTGCTCTACCAACTGATTATATATTAATTTTAATTTGTAGATGCAATAATAAGTCCAATTTCTGAGCATTATTTATAACTCTTTTTGCCAGCGTAGCATCTAAAGTTTAATTCACTTTCTCCATCTTGGACCAACAGTTGATAGATCGCTGTGGGTATTAAATTAGAAAATTCCACCAATATTCACTATTTTATAAACTTTTAAATTCTTGTTGGCAGTTGTAATGGCTTTCACATCCCTGTGCTTTAAGATGAACATAGATTCAGCCATTGCGTAAGAAAGGCACCACTTGTGTGCCTCAGCTGTGTTTATTAACTTACATTAGTTTATATTGTAAACAAAAGCATGAGACATTTTATTAAAGTGGTAAAATTCTACCACACATTACGAGGCAGTCTTAGATATGCTGTGAGGAGGCCTCTCACGTAAGATACATATGGTACTGATAAAGCTGACCGAAGTCAAGTTAAAGTTTCCAATTAATTATGATGGAATAGTGTACCAAACAAAAGAGATTCATACAGCAATGTGTATCCCTAAAATTCCAACTATTATCTTGGAAAAGCCTTGTTTCTTATATGTGGACCTTACACAGGTGTGAGTTCCTTCACACAGGTGAGAAAACCATATTTCTTGGAGCTTGCACGAGATTTAACCTAAAAATTTTCCAGTTAAGCCAGTAAGCATTTGATTCCTACAGAGATTTTTTTCAAGAATTTAAAATTACAGGTTTTTCAATTTTATGTCG
The DNA here is from genome assembly GCA_018389105.1 of Nautilus pompilius. Taxonomy (NCBI): domain Eukaryota; kingdom Metazoa; phylum Mollusca; class Cephalopoda; order Nautilida; family Nautilidae; genus Nautilus; species Nautilus pompilius. The sequence goes on along the minus strand of JACATO010000632.1, from coordinate 190,328 downwards.
TTACCGAGATTGTTTTTAGAAACTACCACCAATTCTTTCTTGTAATACGTAGCTTGTGGTAGCGGGCCAGACTAGTGAAACTCGGAAAGATGTTATGGTCCTGTACCAATTAATAATTGGTACCATCCACCGTCTATCTATCCATTATTTATGTCACAAATATATCTGATTAGTTGGCCCTATTACAAATGAATATTTGTGTTTGGTTGTTTATTTTTTTTATTTTTATGGGTTTGATAGATTTACGACGCACCTTTTTCATTGGCATCTTACACCTCTGAACCTTAAACTCGTCCTTTCGGAGTTTGCTGCTTTCTCCAAACCACTATTGTGACTGACTCCATGCTACTTAGAATTCTATACCCAATCACCTCTCTGTTTCTTGAAATATGTACCGATATTGGCTGCCAGGGTGAGGTGGGGGGAGGGAGGGAGAAAAGGACCTTCTTAACAGCGAGGAAGTTTTCAGGGGTCGTCTTTGTTTACTTTTGTGAGGGAAGGTATTGATTCAGCACCAGGGCCTCTTTAGTGGATATGGGTCCTGGAGGGGGCGAGACAAACTGGTTATTGGTTTGTCAGGTGGTACTGAAATCGTGGCTTCCGGATCCCAGCCCGCCTTAGAAATCACTAGGAAAGGCGGATATTCTTTCTTTCTAAAAAAATCGTTCTGATCTTTGCCAGTGTAGAGTAATTAATTATCCGAGTCTCTGGTTGACTCAGGTGTCAGGGTTAGGGTTAGTATAAGAAAGACATTATCTATTTATTAGTCAAATCAGAGGTGACCGGGCCCTCTCACCAGAAACACTACACCGCTGAAATTTAAAGAAAAAAAAACCAAAGTTGCCAAACCGAACCAATGACACAGTTGGCCTGCTGCCATCTACTTATCTTTTAGCCGCATCTTCCGTCTTCCTCCAGATACAGCCGAACAACAGGATCGTCTGCTTTTAAGAAATTCTTCAGGACTGGACTGCCAGACCCGCTGCTCTTGTGAAGTTACCGGTTTGGGGAAAAAATCCACCTTTTCCTTCTTTAAGGAGAATTAACTTTTTGTGAAGGTTTTCATTTGAATATATTTATTTATTTTAAATTAATTTAAATTTATTTAATGGTATTTTGTATGTGAGTTTATTTGAAATCTGCTGACACATTTCCATAGAAATTTCTGTTGTCCTGTCTTAATTGATGGTGAATGTACCTATTGGCGATTTCCAATAAGTACATATAGATAATTATGCTTCATCTTGGCCTTGGCTTCTACATTATTTAACATACATCAGCACAGCATTGAATAACAGTGGGTATTTTAGAAGAGGTCAGGAATAGTTGTTACAGCAGTAAGTTATCGCAGCATCAGTAGTTCTTAATTAAACAGATAGATGAAGTCAAAACATTAAAGCTTGTCTATATGTTCAATTATGAATTACTGCTGATGCTGTAACAAGTATTCTCGGTCTCCTTTACATTCTATTTGTTTGACTGTCAGGTATTTTCTTTTGAATCCATCTGGGGATTATTCCAGATTATCTCCTGCTATATAATATATATATATTTTTTTTAAATAAAAGATTTGTCTGCATTTTTCTAAGTGTCAGAACTTACTAGGTGATTTAGTAAGCCGAGAAAAGTGATGTCAAGATGAAGATGAGCAAACCCGGAGGCCTTGGAAGATGCTAGGATATTTTATGCTAGATTTTTCAGTAACTACCGTCTATAGTACAAGGACTCCTCGGCATAGTTGCCTCGATGTAGACTATATTTTCTTATTTAAACAAAAGTTTTCAGTCCGTTCTCTTTTCTCTAGAAGTTACACAAATCCATGATCCTGCGAGATTTGGTAAAACAGATCAAAACACAATTATCAATAAGCTGTTTAGAAAATAGCGTTTAATTATTTCATAACTACGGTACTGAAAAAATTGACAGTTTAATCGATATTTGTCGTTGCCCCACTGCCCCTCCAATTAGAATTATGACATTTTAAAAATGATAAATATATTAAAGTGACAGTAGAGTAAATCATTTTAAATTTAAGAAAAAAAAATATAACTAAAATGTGTAGTTTATATAGGAAAGATTTTATAATAGATAAATAAAACACAAAATGCACTCATGTGGAATGTGCAGTATTAGTGCCCACGGACTGTTCTCTTGGTCTCCTCTCATGTCTCTCGGAGAAATCGTAACCGTGACTGCAGCAGGGCGAGTGTGGTATGGCCAGAAGAAGATATGATCTATTCTTTCTTTCTCGGCTTCACAAACAACTTCATAGCACAATTTATATAAGCATTAAAGTCAGGCCTAGCTTACCCCTGTGTAACTCTTGGCCAGCACAGTGAGAGAATTGTTAATTAATATGAATAATATTGATGAACTTAAGAATCACATTTCTATCTTCTTGTATATACTATAAACTAGTCTAATATGTTTTCTTTAGTAAATTGCAGCTCTTGTGTAGTTAGCATACCTTAATCATAGATGCAGTATTCCTCGATATTATGAGCTAAAGGTGTTTTAATTGATTTACTTTTTAAAGTTCTCAAAGCTGAATGGTTAGTAAGTGTAAAGTAAGATTATAGCACCAGTTTCTACAGCCATAGTAGGGGGAAGAAACTGAAACTGTCTGTTACAGGGGTGAGAATCATTAATCTAAGATCAAAACATATGATGCTGATTATAGCTTATTTGCACATTCTATTAAGAATACTGTTACTGTAATCACCAAACTTGGCTTCCTATATTGATACATTCTTGTAAAAGTAAATTTATCCACACAAGTCCCCTCTCTTTTTCAAAGCCAGCACTTACCTGTAGTGGCAGATGATATTGAAAGTGTTAATCTAATACTTTGAACACAAAGTCAGCATTATCTAATTTTTAATGACTGACACAGAGAACCCAGAACACATCCTTACACGGTATCTACGTGGCATTAACTATAACAGATACTCTGCTAGTGGGACCAAAAGTAAATACTGCTCAGATTTATATTGCAGGCAGTTGTATCTGTCAGAATGATTTTAAAAGATTTATAAATTTACATAATAGATTATTAGAAACATACACCAAATATTGTAAGCTTTTAGCCACCGTCAAGTACAAAGCAAACAATAAGGCGTACTTGTTCCTGTTCTGTAGTATTTCTCAGAGACATAGCTGCCCAAAGATGAGCTTTTATAAAACATTCTCCTCATTAACACCAAATTTATGTTTAGCAATCATCTTTCAGGAGGAGATGCTAGTTGTTGAGTCTCTATTGGTATGGTCGGCAGCTCACTCCAGATTATTTATCATTAAAGATGGTTCTGTGGAGTACCTCTGAAGTTAGGGTCTTTAGGTCTGGTTCTGCCTTTTAAGGCAACTCTTTGGTTTTTCACTTCTCTGACCGGTTGTACCAAATGTAAATCAATAATATTCTGTACACGTAAAACCGAAATGCTGTTATTTATAAATATAATTTTTTTGTGGTTTAACAGATAATTTGGTCGGTGTGAGTGCCAATGTCAGCATTGATTTTATCCTACTGAGCTGTGAGCTTGGTACGACAAATACCATTTTATGCTTGCAATACCCCTCCCATACCACAGGTTCCATGTATTCCGCAATGGAATCAACAGCTCTGCAACTTTCCTGGACCAGTTTTGTCTGTACTTCAAGAGGCTCATTGTCAAGAACATCAAGCTGTTTGGATTTCACTGGCGGCAAGTGCGAGCTATTGCACAGTGTAGAATCATAGCGGCCTGAACACTTTAAACTGCATCCTTGGTCTAGTAAACTGAAAAACCAGAAGAGTGCTTTTCAAGTCGATGTCGGCATGCAGGCTCAAAGTGGGGCCATTCTAAATAATATTATCACCATCACTAAGAAATAAACCCAACCTCCTGACTTCTACTGGTAAGAGAGCCGTAAATATTCTCTGAAGTCACACGCTATTGCTACATGATATTTATTTATGTCTAATTCTCTTTAGAATCCCACTGGACTGACATTTACTTTTTTTAAGAATATTCTTTAGAGATACCTGTTACAGGAAGCAACATATTTAATTCAAATTAACTGCATGTTAAAGTAAGAAATAAAGGATAAAGAATGGCTAATTTTTTTAGCATTAGAACATTACGATGTATTTCCTTCCAAAGCAAATCCACTCATTTTTGGTTTCTCTAAAAGCAATTGTAATTTTTGGCTTTTTTAAAAAAAACTTTATTTATAAATTGTGAAATCTTTAGAGGAAAAACCAGTTTCCGTCTCCATTAATATTTTAAAAACTTTTTTACTGTTTTCTTTTTATTCACTTTTTGTTTATTTTAAAAAAATCCATTACTGAAGAAGTTTGTTACCAAAAAAAAGGATAAACAGCAGAAAGAAAACCAGTTCTGATTGGTTCACTGATCTTTATTTACAAAGAGACAGAGAAACAAAATTGCCCAAAGGGCAATAATTTATGGCACAATGTGATTGCATTTATTATATCAATTTTTTTACCATTAAATTATAAAAGCTATTAATTTAATTGTAATTTTAGAATTTTCGATTAACACATTAATAATTCAAATGCAAGAGTGAAAATCCCTTGATGCACTCAGATTTTGAAAAAAATTAATTGTATCTTAGGACATCTTTAATGAAATTTTCTGCCCTCTTAAAAATCCCATGGGACAACGGCAAATTAGCATGGTTCTGACATCATTTTAATCTGGTTTTAACGATAACACCCTTTCTTCTCAGTTTCCTGTCTCCCTACAAACCTCACAGCCTCATCAACTTCTTGAAATAGACAATGAAGATAAAGGGTCAGTCATGGGGATCTTGCCGTGGGCAAGAATCCCTGAGAGCATCCATTCTACTGCGCTTCAAACCTCATTTTCCCAGTATGCTCTTCTCGTGCTTCCTGTAGGCGAATCACTGCCTCAGGCCCAATTCGATCTCATTGCACCATGCTCACTGCTGAATGTCCCTGATTCCAATATTCTGTGCATCTTTCACATTTTTTTAAAACTCTCTTTCAAGGATGCATTTTGTTTGCAGTGATGTCAGCTCTACTCATGTTATGTCGTCACCATTCCCCTCTCAGAGTGTCACTCAGAACTTTCTTTCCAATTCCTTTTCAAACTGCGTCATGATGCTCTGCATGCCTTCTGCTCTGCTATAGCATTTTTTTGTTCTTCTTTTTTGAAGAGCTCCCCCCGCCTCCCCAGAGGTGCATCTTGAATCATTATTGAAAATATGTAAGGCAACATAGATATTAAATGAATATTTTAATTGATTCTATCGTTTTAATATTCAGATTTTACTGCGAAAAAAGCCCAAACAAAAATGAGTTGCCAAATTAAGGACTTAGAAAAGGAATTTATATAAGCAGTTTATTGGAAATTGGCTGATCAGTCATTTTTATGGTAGTCCATAGTGACTGGAAGAATTTTATTAAAAGATTTTAATAAGTTTTAGTTAAATTAAAAAAAGAAGATGTAATACTGGATCATTGAAGATATTGCTAAGAGTGCTGATAACTTACACTGGGAGTAGATAAAGTAAAGTTTAATTCAAAAGTTTATGTCTACATTATATAATAATATGTCTGTTATATACAAACTACGACACAGCTGTATATGATTTCAACAAAAAAAGAAGTCAGTTATAGATTAAAGAGAGAAGGACGTTGTTTCTGTAGAAAACTTACTATTATTATGCAGCCTGAAGAAACTGTGCAGACCATTTTTAGCAGAATCAGAGTTTTTATTACTTCCTAATGGGTGTTTTGTACCAGCTTAAATAATGTAGAACCATATATGTAATGAAAGGAAATGTTAGCAGCTTAAATTAGTATATTGCATTTGATATTCTAACAAAATGTTTAAATGAACCAAATAATTTTTTTAATGAGAAATTACCCAGAGTTTGTTTTATATTCTTCTGTTACCAGGTTCAGTAAATCGTTTTACTTCTAACAGGAGCTCAGTTATTCACTTTATTTGTCTCAGAACTTCTATTAAAAACAATTGCATTCATAATAGAAACGGTTTTGCACAATGCGACCAGAATATACTTACCACAACAGTTTTCTCTAGATTAAAACTATATATCTTTGTTTGTCAATATTTGTTTATTTTTGCCCCTTTTGTTGCTCATGACTTTGAGATTCTTGCAGCCAGCTGGTTGGAATCACCAGGCCCCATGTGACTCAGGACTGGCCAGGCCTCCTGGCAGATATCAATGGCACAATGCTGTTTTGCCAAAAAATGTCTACCTTGCAGATGTTTGTGTACACCAAAAATAAACTTTTTGAGGTCTAAGGACGTTTCACGATTGTGAGCTAGAAGGGGGAGGGGCGATGTGGGGTACCAGCCTTGGCAGCTGAGCAAGTTACCCAGATATGGCTGGTGGCTTTTGATTGGTGGTCAAGGCACGGTGAACCAGTCAAAAGCTACCAAGAAAGGGCCTCCTGCATATCCGGGGAAAACTTTACCAGAACTCTTAATTTTGAAGGATTAGAGGAAACTGGAGAGCCTGGGAGAACCTATGAAGCTGACTGATAAAGAACGAGAATAAGTTATCCCGTGGAGGTACACCAAACCAGTTCGGTCTTGACTAGAATTCAAACCTCCAACCATGGCAATCCAGTAGGATAATCACGACTAAGTGTACACCATCACCAAGCTTTAAAATGATTACTTCTGTTTGTTTAAAAATTTGAACTCCAGAGGCAGGCAAAAAGCTAAATATTGCATGCAAGATCAATGTATTCTTAAAGTATAGCAAAAATGATGTGGATTTGCTAAAATGTGAATTTTAAAATGTCAATATCCCAAAATACTTTTAAGATTTTGATTTTAGCAGTGCTACAAATAAACACTAGGCAAACATGTTGTAAAGAAAGTAAGCTTAGATTCATTATAAAAAGAATTTACAGTAATGTAAAAATTGTATTTTATTTATTTACTTATTCATTAATTAATTAATTTATTTTTTAAGAAACTGCTCTTCACAGAGTTAAGTCCCTTCCCTGGTGCCTGCTGGGATACCAAACATTTACTTACATTTGCTTCCATTTACATCATTTGCCCCCACATAATATTTCCTCGTCTTTCATGGCTTGAAACTCTTTCTGAAACCCATACACTCCTGCTACTAACAGAATACATTTAAGCAGTTAATTCTGCTTTTGAAACAAAATCTTGCATGCCGACATTTTTAAAGTGATGCTTTCTCTCGTTAATCCATTCTAATTTCTGTTTCACCCATTAAAAGAATAGAGGAAACCTGATTTTCAGTAGCCCCCTCTTCCCCCCAGGGCTACCTTGAAATTTAGTAATATTGTGTTTACAATAAACATAATTTTACAGAAATCTTCCAGAATCCATACATTTATTTGGAAATGTATGATCGCAAAATACCAGGAAAAGCTAATTTGAGGTACTCATACTTAAGGCTATAAACCGTGAATTCACCAAGCAGTGGTGTTCTTTACGTCAATGTTTAAAGGTTTTTAGCAAGTATTTCCACTTCTCAGAAAGCCGAAAACTTTGTACAAAGGCGGCTTTTGATAATATATCAAATGGGAGGACAGGAAAGCAGACTTTGCTTAACTCTGTTTTAAAATTTAGCAAGACACGACCCACCGAGTGAAAAAAGGTAACAAAAAGGCAAAGCGTGAGAAGAAGGACGTGAAAGGAGAAGACTGTCCCCCTTAAGGGCTAAAAATTAACAACCTAAAATGGACATTTGAGAGTCGTCTTGTTTAACTGGCATGGAGTAATCTACATGTTGTTTCGGTTGAGGAACTTTGCTGAAAACCACTTTTCAGCGCCACGCCAAAGTTTTGCTTGATTTATGCATTTTCCACAGGTAAACTTGCATCTAAGTTGCGGCATAGCAATGGCAACTTCATTCCAGAGTCAGCCTGGTCGACATAATAACAGAACTGCCTGGACTGGTTATTTTCTTTCAATGGAGACATATGGAAATCAGATAACCAGTTCTCGAAGAATCTATCCACTCTCTTTTTCCCCCCCTTCATTTGGCCGGGTTGGGGAGGTAATAACCTGCTTTACCAGCCAAGACAATGGCTGCCTGACTTTGACAGAAGACTCCCTGTTTCAACGATTTTTTTAATTTCTGTCTCATTTGCCAATCTGCACCCTAAACCAGTATCTTTCCGGTTGATGAGGAAAGTTCAGCAGACCTCTCCCAAATCACTTCATTACAGTTTATATAGCAAGCAGGAAACAATGACAAAGGGTCTGACATATTTCTCTCAGATGACTCCATTACTGGCCTGCATGGTGGGCACACAAAGCCATGAAGCTGAAGCGCCAATGCTACTCTGCTGGTGGTCAGTATATCGTGAGGAAATTGTTACTCCACATGACAGAGTTGCAGAAAATGATGAATGATTGATAAATTCTATTAATTTTTTTTTTTGCTTGATTCTAACCGTATTTATTATTTATTATGCTATTTTGATACCAAAACTGATTTTTTTAAAATTAAAGTTCATATTTATATTTTAAAAAAAGAAATGTATTTACATAGCTACAATATTCTTGTCAGCCAGGGCCAACTAAATACTGGAATTCTAAAATAAATACGATATTATGTCTTCAGCCCTTATAATCAAAGAAATAAAGAAGTTTCTGGAATAAAAGCTCATGTAGCAAATTTAAAAAAAAATTATAGTGGTTTTAACAAACTAGCAAGAAACCAAAATCACTTCAGTTATGAAATATTTCTTTTTCAAGCAAATGAATAATAACAATTACATATCCATTTACTTGCTGATTATACATGTTAATCTTGCATACATAATATTGCATAAATGCAGTAATGCTTAAAATATATATATATACCTTAATTTAGTTTGGTTCAGTAGTTACAAGATGGCAGCTACCATTGTGTGTGCAAGGTAAGACGAATGGTCACTAGTACAACTGATTAATACTGTTACTAGTTTGGTTCAGTAGTTACAAGCTGGCAGCTACCATTGTGTGTGCAAGGTAAGACGAATGGTCACTAGTACAACTGATTAATGCTGTTACTAGCTTGGTTCAATAGTTACAAGCTGGCAGCTACCATTGTGTGTGCAAGGTAAGACGAATGGTCACTAGTACAACTGATTAATACTGTTACTAGTTTGGTTCAATAGTTACAAGCTGGCAGCTACCATTGTGTGTGCAAGGTAAGACGAATGGTCACTAGTACAACTGATTAATACTGTTACTAGTTTGGTTCAGTAGTTACAAGCTGGCAGCTACCATTGTGTGTGCAAGGTAAGACGAATGGTCACTAGTACAACTGATTAATGCTGTTACTAGTTTGGTTCAGTAGTTACAAGATGGCAGCTACCATTGTGTGTGCAAGGTAAGACGAATGGTCACTAGTACAACTGATTAATACTGTTACTAGTTTGGTTCAGTAGTTACAAGCTGGCAGCTACCATTGTGTGTGCAAGGTAAGACGAATGGTCACTAGTACAACTGATTAATACTGTTACTAGTTTGGTTCAATAGTTACAAGATGGCAGCTACCATTGTGTGTGCAAGGTAAGACGAATGGTCACTAGTACAACTGACTAATGCTGTTACTAGTTTGGTTCAGTAGTTACAACAAATGAGGAAGCCATCACGGCTATACCAGGACTTTCTAGGGAAATGAAATAGCCATCAATACTGATTCATAATCTGGTTTAGTTTTTTGTGCATGATCTTATGATTACTGTTAACTATGCTTGTTTGTGATTAATTTCACTCATTATTAAAGAAATATTTGATATGTATTCATGCTGGAATCATAGTTCATCTGTAGAAGTGACCCTCTGGCTGAAGTTTTTTCCCCCTCTTTTGTTCGTGTTAGTTTTCGTGTCGAACAAATCGGCCATAGTCTCCATGTTTTATTTGTAGCAGCTCTCTTGTGATTTTGCTCCAGTGTGATTAATAGCAGGTGAACGAAATACGTGGTGTGAACAGCCAGCCATTCTCTGCAGGGAAACAAAGACGGGATTAAGCATCCTCATGCTGTGTTTAAAATATAAATAAATATCACGAAAAGAAAAATAAATAATTTGGTTATAAAGATGTCCACATGTAATCCCTGGTAATCCAGCTAACAGCAGGATTTGCGTAAAAAATCCAGTAAATTTTATCGAATTACAAAGCATCTGAAAGTAAGATTTTGGGGTGACTCCCAGAACTGCTTGGAAAATCTTCATGAAAATCCAGTGTCTACTTTCACTTGTTTGCCCTCAGTACTTGTAATTACTTCATTATACACTTTTGTTTGCTTATTAAAGTTGTTATTTAGAATATTGTATTCATTAATGTCTGATATAAAGGTTGAGTCAGCTGACATTTTGTTATGGAGGTTTCTAAAATGCGTATATGTACATTACTGGTGCGTGTGTGTTTGAAGTATCAGTAAGTGTACATAATTCTTGCCTGACTGGACTAGTAATTTTCTGTATAGTGTGTAAGTTCTTAATTCTGTCGTGATAAAACTGGTACTTTACCAGATTAAGTAAATGAACTGTTTGACTACTGATGCCAACAAACTGCTTAACTTTTTTTTGTTTTTTTTTACCATTTAAGGGTGAGTGGATATTGCTTAGGGGAAGACCAAAACTAGTTGTCACAGTATTAGTAATATCTAATTAAATGTAATGCATCATATACTTTGATCTCATTTAAATGGTTAATTAAGAATTTCTGGTGCTGTAAAAACTCATTGTTGTGATGAGATGTTTATGAGGCCTTTCATTATACCAACGAAAGGCTCTTGTCCCATCTGTCAGACAGAGCATCCCTGCTGAATCATTCTGCTTTAAATTATAATTACTAATTTGTTTTGGATTAAATCAAGATACTGGCCACATATTTTTTTGTTTCAAACTGAAAACTCAAGAATCTGTATCCCCTTTTGACTGAAAATGTGTCTTTTGTGCTTTTACATTTTTAAATTTAAATTTATATATATATATATTTTTTCTCATTTCTTAGATATATTGGGATATTTGAGTAAACTGCAGTTAGAAATTTTAGAAAATTATGAAAGAAATAAGGAATTCTTTGAAATTAGTAGATAGAGAATTTTTAGCGATATTTATTCTATTATATTTAATGGTCTCTGAACAGAGAAATAAGATTTCAAATTAATATGATGAAGTGCAGTCATGCAATAGTTTCATAAGCAAAGCTCTTTCTTTCATCTTTTGGATACAGCAAAAGGAAAACTGAATTTGTCCATCTTAAACGTAGTTTATTTCTAATCCAGCTCCATATTTTGTTTTTTTTTTTTTTTTGATTTTGAATACAAAAATTCAGGTTCAAGTCTGTACTGCATGGAGTACTGACGTTGTGTGGGGAGAGTAGATTAGTGCGGGCTATGGAGGTAAGACAGGCTACCTACCTTAGCTAGGCAGAAATAAACTATTGCTACCAACACAGAACCTGGGGGCAGGCCCCATGGTTAGGCCACTGGATGGCCAAGACCGAGGGCTAAAGTATGGACTTCTCTGTTGAAGTCGGGAAGTGCCAGGCGCCCCTTATGGCGCTAGGCTCCTCAGCTGAACTGCCATTAACCGGTAAAGGTTATCTCTGTTGTATGACAAGAACCTTGCACTATGCCACCCTCCACACACACACACACACCCTGATGTTAATGCCATTTCTCATAACAGACTTCAAAATGTTGAGTTAGCTGGTGTGTACAAGTAGATACATGATAAGTTGGCTCATTTGCTGGTGTTGGATTTTCTGAAGGCAATAAATACTTGGGATCTTCTGGGAAAGAACGCTTTTCTAGGCCCGGGTCAGGGTTGAGCAAACTAAACCAGTTCTCACCATAGACTAAGAAGGGCACAGGATCCATGTTAGGAAACTATTAGTTTGTGGGGACTAAAGCCTATTTATAGTTAGTTGTAATAATTAATAAACTATCTTTTAAGGCAAGAATCTGTAATAAAAATAGATGCTTATAAGTTTCACTTATTTAAAAAGTATGTACTATTTCCTCATTAGTAACACATACCGAAAACTGTCTGTGCTACCGATAGTATTCATAATTTACAAAGTTTTAGAAAAGTAGTGTTTTTGATAATTTTGGAAATAAATATTTTTAAAAGGTTTTCATGAGGCAGAAAGTTATTTTTGTGTGATCTTTATTGACTGCCAGAAGCAAATACCTGATATATTTAAGACAGACCCTTGTTATGTTTATCTGACCATAAAGGCCACGTACAGATAATAGTTTGTTCTTGTATTTTCATGTTTTTCTTTGTAAGTTTCAATGTTTTATGGCTCTTCAAGATTCAATACAGAGGTATTCAAAGTAGGTAATCTCTATCTATATGCTTTCCTTTTTTGTTCAGTAGGTCGATATGATTCAGACTTATCAGCCATCTTGGCTTCAGGGTCTCGGTTATAAATCTGAACTACCAGAAACTGCTTTCTGAATCAAGAATAATGCCTTGAAAAATTACCGAAATTGGTACTGAAGTAATTAAATATGTAGGAGAAGTGCAAACTCTTTTATCTTTGCTGAAATGGAAAACCTGGAGAATGAATAACAGATTTAGCATTTGCGCTTGGGAGGTAAAATGGCACACAAACCATTTAAAAATGATCAAGCAAGAAAAAGATTACAGTTGGTTTTACAATAGAATGAAAGAACCTAGAAGTGCTGATCTCCGTTGAAGGAAGCATATTGATATGTTTCAGAGTGGAACATTTTTCTGGAGTGGTTCAAAAATTATTTTAAAAACATGGCTGCCATCAATGACTCTGTATTGGCGATTTTAGATCATTCTACCCACACCTGTAATGTTGAAGTGAAGCAACTTAAGATGGAGCTCCAATATTGGCACTTTCCTTTCTATTGTAGTTGTTGGATGGAGTGTCTATGGCTTCACCGAAACCTACTTCAATCAAGAAGTTGAGAAATTGCAATCCAGGCGAAGTGCTGATGCAAAATTGGATATCTTTATTTAATGCTTCTGTTGCCACTACAGCAGTAAATGGTTTAGAAAAACGGGAATTTGGCTGTATGGTGGAAATACTGTATCCATGCTAGAACTAATGGGTGAAGGCCTTCCAGCAGCAGTAAAGGGCCCACATCTTTATTTGGCTCGCCACCACTTTCCCTTATTTGTTATTTTTGACTATAATTTAAATGCTACCCAGCATCGTCTTCCTCAGAATGAAAACGAACTAAGATAAATACAAAAGAGAAAAAAACAAAAGGGAGTGCCTACATTTTAACCATTATCCATCTTCTTCCAAAACTCCAAATCGCAGTTTTTAGAAGGAATTTTAGGGGAACCTGATCTGCCATTATTTGGAAACATCAGTGAATAATAAGAAAATTAGTGATACCTTTTGTCCAATTCTAGACTTATTGCATTTTAAAATTAATGATAGTTTACTGGTTGTTTTGATTTTCATGATTTTATTACATCATGATAGGTAGAAATGTCTTAAATAATAGAGACATTCGAATGAAACTTGGCTGAAATTAGCATCGCTGTGATGGTACCTGGCTGCTGAACGACCCTAGTGTATTTATCTTAAACTATATTTCATCTTTTCGGAAATTTGTAAGATTTTTTGTAACTTCAAATGTTTGTTTTTTTTTAATTAAGTAAATTACCTTCAATAATTTCCTGTCTTCCACTTGAGGAAAAGCAGGTAGTTTCCAGAGATCATTAATTTAAATATGGTAAATTATAAAATAACAGAACGCTTCTTATTAGCATCAGCAGCCCCTGGTTGGGCTTCATTCTTGTTAATTCGTACTTCTATATTAAAAAAACCTCTCAGCATTCACAGTAAATTAAGGCAGATGTGTGTGTGTTTGTTTTATTGATAACCCTGTCGCCAAAGCTAAATGGACCTTGTGCGATGTTGGATCTTGATTTCTGGCGCTGATAATAATGGCGGCAATCCTGAAAACTGCCAGTCATGCATACCTGGTAAAACAAACTTAGGTGACATAGTTGGTATCTTCCACCGACACAAGTCATCGGCAGTGGATAGAGTCTGTTCTGGTTCATCACCGTTGATGACCTTTTGGACAAATAATGGCTGATTTTTTTTTCTATTCATATCCTAAAGAGCCGCGGTTCTGGTGCTTCAAAATATCATCAGTGTTGAGGAAACCACATTGATTTAACAATTATCAACAGTATATTCTAAAAGAAGAAAGAAACACATTTTTTTCTATAAAAAAAACAACCAAACAATTTAATTTAATAATAAAGAAAGAAATTAGATTATCTGTAATTATTATAACATATGCCTTCTGATGTTATATCCATTTATGTGAAAGTCTTTATTAAAAAAAGAACATGAAAAGACTAATCATCTTGAAACTTTGCCGACAAATGGTTGCCAAATGTAGAATCGACTGTCATGTCTTCATGAGAATAATGGTAAAGTAAATTTATTAAAAAATTTACTTTTTCAGAATGCTACAGCTGTTACAATGATTTGGATACTGATTTTCCAATATTATTACAGCTTATAATGTATAAGTTAGGGACTCAAAGCAAAGCTGATTATCGATTCTGGACAACCAACACCGGCCCAAGTTTGGTTATAAATGTGATAATAACTTAACTTAATAACATTCTTGTAAGATCTTTTTAACAGTTACCACGCCACAACAGTCTCATAATCTTGCATCACAACAATACCCTGATCTGCTCCGTTCACATTCCTTAATTAATTACTTTAAAATATTTAAAAGTTATTTTAGTTATATATATTTCAATGTCTTCCTTAAAATCGAAGCTAACATATCGGAAAATCTTAGATAGATATTTTATTGGTTTATATTGTTTGTTGTTTTTTTTTTGCAGATTTTTTTGACAATAATTGTTTAATTCTGTATCAGGTAACATTTTAAACCCAGGAATTAATTTTTTCTCTTGTATATTCATGGTAAAAATGTTTGAAAAAAAACATTTTCTGAATAGTTTGTCAAACCAGTCTCAGAGACCCGTATTTTATTAATTTATAATACTATTTATTAATTTAAAATGTTAAATATATTATAAAAATATTATGAAAATGCAGTGCAATTTTAAAATTCAATGAGGATGAACAACATAAATAGCTTTAATTTAAACATATATTTTAAAATTATGTTTTGCCAAAAAAGTTTATAAATATATTTATTTTTTAAAGTCGGATTTAAAAAGAAATCTGTGGAAAATACAGAAGGAAGTTAATAAATATTAGCTTTGGTTTCATTATATTGTTGTGCAGAAGGTATTTAACTACTTAAGGGTGATTAATGATTTTGCTAACATGATCTGGGAGTTGTGTGTTTATGGCAGAATGTGCCCATCATGGAGAACAGGGTAGACGCTTTTATGGTTCTATCAGACAGTGTAGATCTGTCAAAATCACTCACAAGGTCCCATGTGAGAGCCTAAATTGTTACCGTCAAGTAAACTATCAGTGCAGCGAGGTCAGGGTTTGACAGTCGGTTAGCAACAATCTAATATATATTATGAACAACTAGTGGGAAACCAGTTTATTACCTATAGCATTTCCGATTACAGGGAAGAATTTCTCTAAAGATTAATGCTGCAGGTATTTATTACTCCATAGGCCGGTATTTTAAGGCAGATATGTTGCTTTGCTTTAAATAGAGATAAATCTTTTTTTATGACTTATTAAATAACTTAGAAATCAGAACTAGTAACAGGAGATATTTCCCATGCATGATGCTCATCCTAGAACAATTTTAGATGTCAATTATATCGTAACAAAGCAAAAAATATATATATAAGACGCAGAGAACTTGGTTTCCAAAATATTTGACTGTACTGACAAAATCTAAAATAGCAGTTAGATATTTTGGTATCGGTGTATTATGAATTTCTTAAAACGGTCTGCAGTACTCTAGAGTATAGTTCGCCATAGTACTTGCTAGTAGAGTATTTTAAAATTCCGCTGTTTGCTACTAATGTATGGTTGCTGCTGTATAGAGAACCAACCCTGTGTGGTGGGTGGTGGGTAGTTCAGCAAGTATCCACTAGAGGGCACCGTGAAGGCCACTTCACCAAAGGAAAAATCTCTACTAAAAATCTTTAATCTTTGGATGTGAAAGGAAACGAACCACATTGGAGACATTGTTCGCTACTAGTAAACTAATCACCTTTATATATAGCTAGTTGGTTTGTTTATTGTTAAATACTTAATTTATAGTACATGTAATATTCTGCACATTAATTAAATGTTAATGAGTGTATCAGTTGTGATTGTCAGTAAAATTACTTATAGGCTATCTTCAGGGTTTGTTCAGAAATTCTACTTTAAGGTGCCAGGCATGCGACAATTTTGAACCTTACACGATGACAGAGTAGATCCGTGATCAGCAAACAACATTCTGGATAGGGTTAGGGATCAGTTGTTACAGTACCAGTAATCTCTAACTAAACCTATAGCTCTGCCTATAATTGACACTGTATGGTCTGACATCATCTGTGCTGTAAAAACTCAGTCTGCGACAGCCAGCTTCAGGCGGGTTTCCTCGCCGTTTGTGTAAGCACTGGCAATCTCCACTCTTAAGTTGCAAACATCACACGATGTGAACTCGCACGAGAAAACTTAGCAATGTAAACTGCTCAAGCCTATCTCTTAATTGTGATTCTATTGTAGTCCTACTTATATCAGCAGTGATTTTTTTCCCTCAAGGATTATGCAGCACTCACCATTTTGTTTTCTTCATTTATTTGTTGGTTTTATAAACAGCCTCCGCATGCAGTCTCCATTTGCATTTTTTTTTAGCTGATAACTTCAAAAATCTTCCCATAATGCAATGCTACGCAACTCACGGTTCAGTAATGTCTAACAAGCAAATCACTGTGCCAAGTGAAGTAAAACACCCAGAGTCAATAAAATAAAAAATCTCTGTTTCTGAAGAAGTGCAGCAACAATAGGAATTAGCCTCGTATCTGCCCATGAAGATTGGCAGGCATTTATAGATTTATGTAGTATTGCATTGTGTGAAGGTAAATTATTGGCAGGTAAAAACCAGGTTCAGACTGCATACACAGGCTCCCTAAATACAGATTTACTGTTCCTTTTATTTTTTCTATAGAACTCAT
This sequence comes from Nautilus pompilius, assembly GCA_018389105.1. Classification (NCBI taxonomy): domain Eukaryota; kingdom Metazoa; phylum Mollusca; class Cephalopoda; order Nautilida; family Nautilidae; genus Nautilus; species Nautilus pompilius. The sequence continues at coordinate 173,224 of JACATO010000632.1, read as the reverse complement.
TTTCTCGCAGTTGACTTCAGATGCTAAAGTGTACAACCTGTTTATTTTCTAATTCTCAAACTGGCTGGAGTTATAGCAACAAAGGTTATGCTCAGAATTTCTAGCTGTGCGCAGTTTTATAATGGATAATATTTGTAGGCTTCTTTGTAAAGAACGAGAGTTTTACCTGTGATTTTTACCTTCATTGACTCCAAAAATAGCCTTCCCTGAGTTCACTTGCACTCAGTTTGGTGATGAAGGTCCTGTAAGGGCAGTGTTAGAGAAATTCCACTAGTAAGCATCTCTTTGATTCATTTTCTTTCCACAAATTACCAATAAATGTTGACAGAACAGACGCCATATTGTGACACTCCCAACTGCAAGGGGACCCACACGAACTTTTGCCATTTTGTAGGGCGGTTCTGAGCAGCTTCGCTACTTGCCTCCAGCTTATCTCAACAAAACCTGTTTATTTGCTAGATTGCCTACCTTGGCTTCTCTGGATATATTCACTTTGATGTTTGTTCCCATTGCAGTCGGCAGAGGAATCTCATGAAACTCTTCCGTGTAACATGTCTGTGGCTTGAAGAAGAAGAATTATTGTCTCTGCCCTTTTCAGGCTATGGCTATTTTGTTATGACATCATTCCTTTAAAAATAAAAGGACCTGCCCCTTCTGTAGTTTGTTAGGGGGGATATAAATTTTGTTGGATTTATGCTTTCATTTTAAAATGAAACTAAAACTCATTTCCACAGGGAAAAGATCCCCACCAGTTTTTTTCAAAGAATAGGCTGCAAGTTACTTTCTTACTCTGAAAGAATTCTTTTAGTAACTGGATATCATAATTAAAGCAAAAACATTTGTTTTAATGGATTCTGCAAATATTTAATTTTGCCTAATGGAACCGTTTTCCCAGAATGCAATGCTAGGATTTCTTTGAAAACCATGTTGATTAAATACATCTGAGAAAACCATATTCGGCTGACTTTCATGGGTGGAAAACATGGTGGATGGGGGTGCAGTGATTGTTTACACATTATCCTCAATATTTTCGTCGTCTTTTATTCCAGTTCTTAAACGGGCAGCGTTAGAAGATAAAGGTTGAAATGAGATGAAAACGGAATATGAAACTGTCTTTGTTTATCGTCAACATCACTGGGGAAGTTTGAGAAAAGTTAGGTACATCATAACATGACTGCTTGTGCTCTCCCACAGACTGATGATGGTGATGGCAGGAGAGGAGCACTGGAATACACACTCATTAGTTGCTAGCACAGCTAACCACTAACAGGGAAATATCCAAAATAATTTTCTGCTTTCGGTAAGTAACATGGCACTAATAGTTTCTGCTTCTTTTCTTGTACAAAAATGTATACTATTAAGCATCCACCACCAGTCTATTGATGCTACTATTGCTTTCTGTCGAGATGATAATATCTAAACAAACAAAAAGATAATCTAGACTCAGGTATGATAAAAAAAAATCTACAATCTGTTCTTATTACCTTGAAAGTATGTCTTTTTTGTTTTGTTTAAATATATAAGAATTTATATGATTGAATAAAGCCAGGGCTTGTCATTGAAGCATCAGTAATTTTCAATTAAACTTGCAGATGCTGATTATCGCTCATCTATGCACCTGTCCCTATAAACCCTGTCCATTGTAATATTATTTATAAGTAAATGCTAATACAAACAGTGTGATGCTGTGTCCCAGAAATGCAATATTAAACTCATGCTATACGTCTTCTATTTTTTTTTGCCTTATAGTTTCAGATATTTTGAAAGTTGGTAGACAGTTTTGGTTAGTGCTTAATTAAATAAGAAGACTTTTCAAGAGTATTTTCAAACGAAATGGATACTAATGATGATATTTTGAGCATTAAAATGGGAAGTTCTGAGAAACACTCGCGCTTAATGGGACTTACCTCTTGTAGCATCAGACCGGGAATATTCAAATGGTACCAGGAGGTAGGATACGAGTGCGATGATTATGTTTGAGCGACATCTTATGTTGACATCCTTTTACTGACCATTTCCTTTTCTCTCTCTGTTCTTGTCCCATGGTTAGGGGGCAGAGTAAGGAGTCCTTGGATTTACTCCCAATCTTAAAAAGAAACACAAGTCGGTGTTACCTAAATTCCGCATTTAGGCAGCCAGCCACGTAAGGCTTAGTTTTGCTGATCAGAGCTGCGAATCAAAAAGGACGGCTGCACGATGCGAAGCATTACTCTGTGACAGGGTGTGTCGCGTTCTTGTGCGTGACCTATGCTGAAATGTGCTTCAGCTATTCTGTGGTGCTTGCAGGTGCCTCTCCATATTTACATAGCAGGAAGAAAATGAAATTTCTAAAAGCAATTTAGGAAGAAAAGGGGGGAAAATATGAGGCAATGCATGTATAAAAGCTGGAAAAGCACCGGAACAGGTGTGGAAGGAAAATAATTAGCTCCCCACTGGGAACCAGAGACAGGGAAAATGGATGAAGTGCATAACCAGACCCTCTTCTGTTTGTTTTTAATTGACTTTTATCTTCTTTCTGGCAAATGTTTTCTTTGCGATTGTTAAAGATAAAGTGTAAGTCTGATTAATGCAATATGAAAGAATTCAGGATGTATATAGTTTAGTTGTTTCTCCTTGTACATTGTTATCACAGCTGAGATATCAAGTGAATAAATATTTATATTAATTGAGTTCCATTTACTGTTTCAGCATGGCAGATGGGTATTTTATACAAAGGTCCCATCTGATATTGCCAAGTATCTGATTTTAGGGTTCTTCCTTTTAATGATACAGCAAATCTTTAGCATTAAGTTACCAAACAAAGTAACATACATATTTACAATTGTCTTATCTCTTTTTCACTGTAATGCCAAAGAGTATTTAAAGGCAGCGTATATAAAATGGAGATTGGAAATAGCATTCTTTATTATTTTCCCTTCGAAACCACTTTCAAATGTTTCTCTGATCAAATCTTGGGAACCTTTAAATCTAAGGCTGGAGAGAAACCCTACAGTAGTTGGTGTTATAGTTTCCTTTGTCTATTTATTTTCTGGAATATTCACTCTAAATTTACCATGCCGTTTCTGCCCAGTCATGTGTGTCGGAGATTGAGAGATTAAAGCTGCCAGGAACATGCTCGTCTTTCTTCGATCCCCTTGTAATTATTCCACAAACCTGGTCAGTTTGCTTACATAACGTGAAATCACTGCATTGTGACCTGGCATTTTTTAGACTTCATTTACAGCCAATTCCAAGCCTCGGTAAAAGTTTCCTAACTGGCATCTCCATGATTCAAATTAAATACCATTTAGGCTATAAATGGGTTAACCTTGACAAAGTGGGGGAGAAAACAAAACGATTTTAAAAAATCTTGTACTTGATTCCAAGGGTGGGTTATATAAAACAGGATACGTCTTTGTTCTGCTTTAAATTTCTATAATGTCGATAAAACGGATGGTTTACTGATTTTAACATTTACAGGAGGCAAGAAGCCATGGTGGCTTATTCAAAACTCCCAAGAACACGAGAAATGGCCAACAGTAGAATTCTTGTCACTCCCTATTATCTACATCTGCCATTCATATTCCACTATTAATATATTTATTGGTAACTCATAAACTAAAAATTGTCGTGTATTTTTGCTGTGATAATTACCTGTATCATTGATTTGTAGGAAATCTTAATAATGCTTTTTAACTGTGTATAGATACCACCACCAGTTCTCCTGTAAAAAAAACCACAAAGAACACTGTGCGTGTGTGTTGCAACATTAGGATGTTTGTTTATGTGGTCAGCTTTTGGTGATATTACTGTTTGTGCTCTCACTTCAAAGAGAGCTCAGAAACAGAGTATCAACGATATACAGCTTTAAATATTCTAAATGCTTTTTTTCTTTTAAGTTGTTGATAATAAAATCGAGGTAGGGATGATATGGTTGACTGGGAGTTTGGTCATAGTTGGTTGCTTCCAGTTGGGTGGACATTCAGTTATAGCTGGTTCCTCCTAAAAGTATCTGTTTGAAAATGGCAATTCAAACTGACTGTAGTTGTTACAGAAGCAGCGATTCCTAATTGAACACTTAGATATAATCGATGTCACATGCTTTGGTCGACTAGATGATTATACCTCATCTATACATTTAATTAGAAATCACTGGTGCTGTAACAACTCACTTCTGTGCCAAATATCTACAGTCCACACTATTAGTAAAAATACATCAGATAGATAAGGCAACACATATGTGAATTCTTGCTGCAGCCATTAGCGACAGTTATGCTATAGAAAGTTTGGTAGTTCTGCTGAACAGAATAAGTGTACTATATGTCTTTGAATCTACTTAATACTTATTTCTTTGTGAATCCCGACAAGTTACTACATCCATAGACCAGCTGAAATATACTAGATTCGATTCATGACAGTTCAGAAAAATATCTTTGATGACCCTAAAAGTGGACAAGATATCTGTATTTTGTGATGTGAATAATTATTTCCCCACTTGCTATTCGTGGCAAAGAAATGGCACATAATGGAATTGGGATAATTAGGTTACAGGTTGGGTCAGTATCAGAAATGATTAACTGGACAGAAAAGATTTGGATTGGCGAAATAGCCAAATCGTATAAAATGGCATTTAACCAACTGTAATGGAACTAATAAGATAGCTTTACGGAAAAAAAATTATAATATACTGTCAGTGTCAGAGGGTATAATGAGAAACATCTGTTTGCTGACATGTTGTCAGTTGGAGAGCCCTGGAGTTTTAGCTTCTGGCTTTACAAGGGAAAACAAATTATAAAAAGCTGTTGGCTCAGATGCCTTTAAAACCTCAATTCAGCCGCCTTATATTAAAAGAGAGAGAAGTTTGTATCAGGTGTTTTGGTGTAAGTTCTGTACATTTAAAAAAAAAACTAAAAAAAATAGATAAATAATGGTAACGTCTTGCAGATGCGAAAACCTGGGACCTTTCAGAGAAGATAGCCTCTCCTGCCCCAGCTCAAGGAAGATTCCCTAATGATGTGGTTAGGTTGCGTTTTTTTGTTATATTTTAAAGGCACACGGACAACGGGAATGTACAGTAGTCGGTTTCTTTTTTTAATGCCTATTTTTTATGATGTGTCCAACCTAAAAGGCTTAGAGTTCTCATTTTCCACAAAATAAACCAACTTGGATAGATGTATGTATTATCCTCAATTATCCTATTTACTTTAAATGGCGCCTACAAGAAGCCATTACAGTTTTCGGTAAGGTAGCAGGGTTCTGCTGTGGACTAGCAAAAGCTTTACTCTGCTAGAAAACAGTTCAGCGCAGTTAGGGGAGAGGGGATAACTGTTGCAGCACCAGCATCAACATTGAACATGTAGATAAGCTATAATTAATGTCATATGCTTACACACAGAGTAGCTATAATCAGTGTCATATGGCTATGGATAGATGAGCAATAACCAACCAAAGGTCAGACCATACGATGCTGATTATAGCTACTTTGTGCTTAATTAGAAATTACTGATGCTGTAACTACTAGCTTCAATCTCCCTTATTTACAAGAAGGCTGGAGGCCATTATGGCTTATGCAAGAGCTCCCAGGGAGGTAAATTGACTACCAATAAATTATTAAATTAATAGCCATTAAGGGTTAAATAATTACAATATGAATAACCTACTATTTCCTGGTAAACAAGAAAACAAGACACCGTTCAATAACTGTTTTATATTTACAATTAAAATTTTGTTTTGGTACAAGATATCAACTCTGTTCTTATGTTTATAATTTTTTCTCTCATCTTTTTAGAAATTATCCTCTCATCAGAATTTCTACTTTATTTAGAATTAAATGACAATATATTATTTAAAAATACCATTCCTGTAAGTGGATATTATTACTATTGTTAATGAGACAGAGAATGTTTAGTTAATGGAGATCACGGATGTGTGTGCGTGTATGTGATTTCTAGCTAAATTTTTAAAATCCACTGCAAATATAAAAACAAAGTAAATACCAAAACAAAACATCATTTTTCAAAAAAATCAAATTGTTGCATATTATTGCGAATTAAGACGAAAAGTTGCCTAAACTGTTTGTAATGCAGTTATCATAGATATCTTGAACCTCACATTTTAAACCTACACATAGTCAGACTTTGGCGCTTTACAAAGCTTGATGCAAATGAAGCAGATTTCCATAATTTCTCATGGACTCAATAAACTCTCAAACCTTGATGAGAGTGCATCTGCCACTTTCTTAAACCGTCAGTTAGATTATTATACCAAAACAAAGCCTTGATGGGATTTATCTTAATTTCATTAAAAAAATCTTTCTGTTGGCCTTAAATCTAAACGAACTTATTACTCTTTACCAGATCTTCAGGAGTTCCACTTTTGCTGGCTAACACCGTTTCAGAATTTGATTGGAAGATCTGTCACACTCGAAAAGCTGACCCCATCCATACTCTGTAAAAAGGGCCATGACTGCTCCTGAACCTACTTCCCTTAATGACAGACCTAAACAACATTACAAGCAACTTTGATTTTTTTTTTCCCATTTGTGGACTTTAATTTTTTTTTTCCTGTTAAGTCAAAATGTTGCCATAATTCAAAATCTCATCAACGTTACACTGAAATTCAATTTAGCCATCGTCAATTATAGTTTGTTTTTTTTAAAAAAAAGGAATTTCAGATGAGGTCCGTAATACAAATCATTAAGCTGATGTATGATTATTGTAGTTAGTTAGTATTCCTGATTCAAATGTTAATTTTAAACAGTTTTAACTTGGCATTCAACTTAGGAGAGAAGAAAACTTATTAGAAAAGGATTCTCTTCGGATGTCGTCATTTAGAACATTAGGGTATTCACACGCATCATTCTAATGACATATTTCTCCCTCACTCCCCCCTAATTTTTGGTACAAAGGAACAGGGCATTTATGTCCTGTTAACCCCATCACCGTTTATTTCTGCTATTCCAGCCGCCTTCGTCTCTTCTTGAAATCATGTTAATTGAAATGACAGATCGACAGTACCCTCTAACCCAGCACTTGTTCTTGTTCCTCTGTTCATAATGTTCGCTACATTTAATTATCTGGGCATACCACTATATCTTACCATCAATGGATACTGTTAAACAGGAGCAGATAACTTTCACATAAGCATCTTTTGGATGACATTTGTTTTATAATAAACATTATAAATAAAGAATGTAATAGTTTTTAAGAAGATCGATCAGCAAATATTGATTATATTTTGTTTTTGCCCAATAATCAGCAGCTCTAAGCCTATAGACAAGGATGAAGAGTAAACCTATTTAGTTGCAATGTTTTTGCAGTATACAGTTTGCCATGGCATCATTAACAAAGTTGCTCTGTCACATTGTACTAAGAACATGTAAATAAGACTTGGTCTCGATACCATGGCGCAGTTCTGTTTCAGTCTAGTTTAGTTTGGACGTCCCTAGCGCCTGTCAGTATACAATTCTTATGGGTGCTGTTGGCAGTTTTTAAATAATTCCAGAAATTGTTGTGTTGAGGGAGATTGAGTGAAATCCTTTGTGAAGGAGCTTGTGGAAATATGGCAAGAATTATGGCCGTGAGATTATTACTAGATAAAACAGCAAATATGATAAATATGAAAAAGAAAGTGTGGAAGAACATAGCAGCAGCAGTGGTCGCGGCAAGAGATAGAATTATAAGTTATCTCTCATTATAAGGTTTTTCGTACTTCCATTCCACCTGGACGTTCTTTGACAATGTTTAAAAACACAGGTGCTTCTCTCTGGCACTCTAGAAGAAAAAGGGAAAAGGCAGGGTTTCTAACAATTTAAAACTTTAAACTTTTAAAAATCGGTTTTTACCCATACACCTGAAAACAAACAGTTTATGTTGGAACTCCCGCTTATTGTTCTTAGAACTGTTTCCTTCTCGAGAAAAAGGCAGTGGGTCCACGGGGTGTCTGCAGCAATAAGGATTACTCCTTGAAAATGCCGAGTAAATCCACGTTAGTCATGGCCAGTGAATTGACTAGACGCACCTCCATCCGTAATACTCACGCCGCAATATTTCTTCTTGGAGTTCTTTTCCTGCTTTTGTGGATTTTAGTACACTAGAGTCAATTCATCTGGCAGAACATGTTATCTGTAGCACCTTAGCCAAGAGTGTTTCAGGTCTTTGACAAGTCAGAAGTACACTTCATCCTCTTTGGAATGCTGATGGGGTCCCCCTTTTGGAGGATGAACAATCATTGCGGAATATTGCTGAAATGAATTCCAAAAATTAATTTCACTTCCTTCGCTGATTAATTTTAGGACACTTTAAGCTGGTATTTTAGATGTTGCCAAAGGATATTGATTGAATTAACATTATGAGGACGTCTAATCTCATGCGGGATAAAAACAGAATTAAAACTCCATATTCTTCAGCCAGTTGTGTGTTGGATTTACACCGTTTTCTGGAAGGTTTATTTTTTTTTTGAATTAACATGTGGTCTGGGACAGGTGATGATTGGAATGCTAAGTATGTCTAAACCAATAAAAGCTAATGCAATATCTTTCATTGGTTTGTTTTTTGTTTTTTTCCAATAGAGAACTATAGAAAAAATAATAAATTTGTACATAAGGATGCCATAATTGAGGCAATTTAATGATGTCTGAGTCATCAAATACTACTGTATACCGGCAGTTGACATATTTGTCTTGTTTGCTGATTAAATACCAGTTAATTTTCATCCGATAGTTGGTCTACAGTGGCGCAGACAGCGTCTAAAATGTGACGTGTCCACTCACCCGCATCGAATTTTCCTATGTTTATTCAGGATCTTATTACTTTTAAATAATGCAGAAAATCCTCTTAACAAGTCAGGGCATGGAATGTTCTAGGAGACTGTGGCACCTTAGTAATATTAGTTTTGTTCCGTCAAATTTTATTTGTGAAGACTTGTCAAAAGTAATAAATCAGAATTTGCTGTTTTTTTCAGATTTCTTCAACAATTTGCTCCTTTTATTGTAGTTTATGTTTATATTCTCCTCCAACTAAACAGAATGGACTTTTGGTGATTGCAGACTAATTTCTGAGGGAAGAATGTTAGCAGACAATTGCAGCAATTGATCTGAAGTTTTTGTAATAACAGAATGCAATATGATTTATAACAGGTACACGAATTGTATAATGGAAAGCAGAGATCAGATGGATGTCAGTGTGCTCTGTTCTCTTACTGATGGTGTGTGTTCAGTGCTCACCCCGACTTAGTTGCTTCCATTATGAACGAGTACCTGGTTGTGAACAAGAGGCTACAGGTAGCGAAGGAAGGAACTTGTTATGAAACTGGCCCAAAATGATAATCCTGCATTATCCCCTTTTCTCTATAAAAGAAAGAGACCATGTAAATAATAACTTTATTAATTCCCCCCCCCATCAGTAATAGGTAGAATAACTGCTTTAATGAGCAATAAAAACTAGCGACATTGGTCCAGCAATCTTGAGTTTTAAAAAAATTTCTCCTCTTTGTCTGAAGCAGAAAACAATGGAGCCTGGGGCAGTAATGTGATAACTGTGCGAGAGCGAAGTATTGAATCGACATGGTTTCCGTAGTATTGTGTATTAAGAAGTTACTGCAACACAGATGGTCGGGAAAATCCGATTGTTCTTGCCAGCGATTTAAGTTCTGATTCAAAGTGGAAGCAATGAGTGACATGGCGTCAACTAGAAAAAATACGATAAAAAAGTTACATTCAGCAGACGCACTCATCTTCTACCCCCCCTCTCCTGTTTTGTCGGACATAATGCCTGGGTACTCTTCAATATAGCAGCTTTCAAAGCCAATTATGCATTGTTCTCAAATGGTTACCTGTGGTTTGGCTTGAATCAAGAAATTGCTATGCTTCTTCAAGCAAATATTGAAAGTCTTAATCGATTTCTACGTTTTAAATGTTCACTTCATGAAGAAGACTACAATACCCGCCAGCAAGCCCAAGAGGAATTGTTTTCTGTTGCTTCCATTTTTTAAAAAACATTCATCCTGTCAAAAGTAAATTGAATAAATTCTTGCATTTGGCATAATATTTCATTTTCGATGAATAAATTAGCTCATTTTTTTGTTTTTGTTTTTGTACACAGCATTTTGAAAATGGCTGTTTTATCCACTAATTTTATTTCACTGTGCAATAATATCAGTTAGAGAGAAAAGCAAACTTGAATACTTTGTAAGCATTTTTTCCCTCCGTTTTTCTAGTGCAGTAAAACTCCCTGAACAACAGTCTGCCGGATATGGAAAGAATTTTAATCCAAAACTGTTTTTAAAAACACAAGAAACAACGAACAAACAAACGATGTTATTCTGAAAATGAAACAACTATTTCGGAGGCGGTGGCTTGTTTTTGAATGAAGGGTATACGAAGACCGGTTTTCATTAAGTGATGGATTGGTCAGCAGTGGAAAAGAAGCAAGATGGCTCAGTAGAGAACATTTGCTCCATTAGGCACATATAACGGAACAACCTCCAGATAACCGACTTGTCAGGTTACCAGACGTTTCCAGTAGTAGGCAACATCAGTTCACTTTTGGCTGTCCAACCTCTGTAGTTCATGAGTTGGTCACCAGGGGAGCAATAACCTTGATCTGCACATTGCTTCCTGTCAGATAATTGGCATCCTTTACACTTGCTGCTTGTTGACCATTTCTAATGGATAAGCAGGAAGACTTGTTTAAAAGCAGCCCGTCCAGGTAACTGATAATTTCCCAATGCTATCAGGGTCAGATAACAATTTTTTTTACTGTACTAAGACTTTCAAAATGCAAATACTCCTTTGTATAAGTCATGATAGCTACTTATAATAGCTAAACTTAATGTATTCTTTAAGTATGCAATTTATGTTTACCTTATGGCTATTCTTATTTATTAACTTATTTTACAAAGGAATAAATATTCTTATTTGAGACTCTCAACCAAACAGGTTTCCTTTGCGGAATATGGGTTCCTAGTAGAAATTTTCATGTGTTTGCTTGGTCAGAGCATCAGGCACATTTAAACTGACTAATTTATGGTGTCACCCTTTACCCACTGGTTCAGAAGAGGGACATAAGGACAGAAAGACTGGGGAATTCCAGAAGATGTGATTGCAGCCATTTTAAAGTAACTTAAATCTAGTAATAAATGCCCTAAAATCTATGCAATGTTGTCCATTTTCATTCTTTATTTATAATCAAATTTATAACCAAAGAAACATTGAGTTCTATTTGGCCTTTGAAGGTCACAGGATGCAGTTTCAAAGTGACAGCACAATAACCGGCAGCTGTTCCAGAAATATTAAAATAATCTCATTTAATCCAACGTGAAAAGTCCTAACAGTTTTTAAAGGGCCGATTAATTTTCTTTTTTTATATCTACTTCATCAGTTCTAGAATTGTTTGTTAAAAGTTATATTCTAATAGATTCTCAGTGTGCATTTCAAGCTAAGAAATCCTGTCTATCAGATCTTCTAGAATGCTTAATAGACAGCTGTAATTGAGTCGGGTGAAGTGTGTGTTGTTTGACTGGACTTCATTAGGACCCTGGTCAGGTCCCACATAAATGGCTAGAATACCTGTTGTTTGTTATCGTACCCACAGGCCAGAACAGGGCGCCACCACTCTAACTGGTGAGGAGGTATGTTACACGCACTGGAATTAAGGACCGGTGTGAAAGTTCCTGGTGCACTTTGCTCTTCTGAGAGAAGGAAGCCCGCACAGATGGAATGATATAGGAAAATTAGTGGGGAAAAAAGGCAATGAGAAGTATACCAAAGCAAAAATGGTTCCCAATATGGACCAAATCTCCTACTACCCACTTGGTCAACCACTACCCTTAATGACTGATACTAAAATGTTAGTAGAAAGTGTATTAGTGGTACAATTTGATTATAAATAAAGAATGAAAATGGACAACAATGCATAGTTTTATAGGGCATTTATTGCCTTTAGATCATCAGATTTTAGTTATGAGCCCTACAGAGTCTGATTTTACGTCCACTGCTATTCTTTTGCATAAATGTTACTTAGATTGTGGTAGATGTAAATATTTAAATGTTTGTAAATGATACCAAACTTCATTCTGTAATTAATACTATAGATGAGTTTCAGATAAACCCAAATAATTTAATAGTGGAAAATGGACTTTAAGAAAAGGATGTAGAGATCGTTACTAACAGAAACCCTAAATGTAAAGAGCAGTGTATTTCAGCTGGCAGATAAAGCTAAGCAAATGTTAAGAAGAATTAACCAAACTGTTTTAACATCACTGTATCTCTTGTTTGTGCCCACCCTGAATATGCTGTGTAGGTGTGGAGTCCATATTTTAGAAGGGATGTTGACTTGATAGAATGTTTCTGAGATTTGTACATCAGTGTAACCCTGTCTGATCAGAGGTGTTGGATATAAAGGGAGGCAAATCTGCTGAAGTTTTTCAAAATAATTATAAGTTTTGAGTGTGTGCAGGGAAATACTAGAAGTCAAATATGTTGGCTGAAGCATAACTCAATAATTAAAAAAAAAATACACTTTGGTGATGTTGCTAACGATCTGAGTGTTCAAAAGGTACAATGGAAATTATATTTTAAAGGGAAATTTATGGATTAGTCTGCAAACTTTATGCACACCTCATTAATTCTGGCTGAGGAAATCAAGCTGAAACTTACCATGTATAATGAATGATGGCTAAACTATTCGTGAAGTAATACGTTTGGTTATTATAGCAATTATGCTGCAAAGCCAAGGTTACATTTATGCAGAGTGTTTCTGTCATCTAAGCCAAAACATGTTGATTATTTGATGTTACTGATGGGGAGATCAAAGAGTGCTGTAATGCCAGTCCAAACATCATCATTTGGAATTTCCACGTATGGCAACAAATGCTACCTGTCTATCGGAAGCTCTAATTGCAAAACTCTCCAGAGTACATCACATCCTACGGGTTTGAATACTTTCCGTTCTCATAATGGAAATTGTTGCTCCAAAAGTGGAAACAGATATTTCCAGAAAAATCTAATGGGGAGAGGGGGAGTGTTTGAAACGTACGAGAAAGCGACAAGTAGATGCAGTGCACCTGAGCACAGATGGACAATTGGTCTTTTATTCTCCTTGTTTTATGTAATAATTGCCAGGTTGTTGTTTGGTATTGAGCTGATGCTTGACTGAGTGACTAAAGAGCTCACAAGACCTTACCAAACTATCTTTGATACAATTATTCTCTGTTTTTCAAACACCACCAGCAGCTAAAGCCCCGCATCAGCAAGAGCGCAAGCCGAACTTTTCACAGAACATACAAAAAGATTATTTTTTTTAGAAAACCTTTAAATTTATAATTATTGATGTTTTAAACTAGATTTGAATGGTCGTTTGATCAGGAGATTACGTCTTAGTACTTAGCTATTTAGCCTGCCATGTCTACTGCTTTTCATACATCTGTACATAATCTGACTTTGTATGCACATTAGATGTCCGAGTTGGGGTGTACGCCCTGAACTGCTACCAACAGCTAGGAGACACCGGATTGGCAAATCTTCCCAGTACGGTTTCATTAGACTAAATGCCATCTTTACATTATCTTTAATGGTTGACATAAAGAACCAGCAGATTATCTGTAGGTAGTATTTCTTTTTTGAACCTGTGAGCTGATAATAGCGCGTGGCATTTTCCAGAGGACACTTCCTGGTTTTAGTTGCCTAAACCAGGGGTTGGGGCGGCCAAAACACCCTATGTTTATTTTTTTAGACATTCCAGGAAATCAGAGAGCTCAGAGAAAAGCCAGGTAGCCAGCTAGTAGATGGAATTGCACACATAACCATCAAGCCTCTTCTTCTCTGTATTCCGGACCAATATTTTGCCGGCCACTTCTTTCAGTCAAGAATAATTAACCGCTTCAGAAATTCAGAATAGTTACTCATCGATACTGTTCTGTCAACATTTCTTTTTCGTATAATGAGACGGTGCAAAATAATTGGGCATTCAGATTATTAGCCAATTTTTTTCTGAAATTGTTTTCCCATTGATTGTCACGCTCGTTCTATTTAAAGCTGGTGTGACACTCTTAAGTTTGCGGTTCTGGACAGCTTGATTGTCATTTGTTATCTTTGGGCTGCTTCTCTCCCTCATGATATGGTACTCTGTTTAGAATTCCCACTGACTATGTAGCGGGTTAAATTGACTTGAAAGTTCATATAATGCATCGTGCGTTAGTGCCTGGATTCAACAACAATTCAGATGAATAAATTCTTTCTAATAACTCAAGAAACATTGAGTTCTGTTTGGCCTTTGAAGGTCACAGGACGCAGTTTCAAAGTGACAGCACAATAACTGGCAGCTGTTCCAGATACTAACACAGCGCTATGTGGTCCTGCCACCGACGACTCCAGAAATGCGTCCAATTTGTTTTAGTCACTCACCAAACTGCATCAGTAAATTCTCTTCTTTTCTGTGCAAATGACTGTAAAATTGTTTGCAGTTTGTCAAAGAATTGTAAAATTTTTTAAGGTTGTTGCTTCGCCAATTATATCAGCAACTTCCAGTTCGGCCTGTGATTCAGACAGTGCCACGGTACGACCAATTACCACCAATGTAGCTAGCCGTGTCAGATATCCTTCCCAGAAGAGTACTGACACCATCACAGGCAAATTGCCAAAAAAAAAAAAAAACATTTTTTTTCAGATAGTTGCAAGAAAGAAATTCTTTCTGTCATTCTTCTTGATTTGAGCACAGGCTTTTGTTTTTTTGGGAGCATTTTAGATGAAACACGGACGATATTTCCCTCACTATGTAGATCTATAGTTGGAGAAGATCACGATGATCATTGTAGAGTGTAGTATTTTCTGCAATGTAGTAAGGTGTCTGCATAAATTATCATCACTCTGGTCTATGAATTTGCCATTTTATTAACTTTATATTCCATTATTTCTTGTTCTGCTTCCACCATAATCTTTACAGCCTTATTACGTACTGTTGAATCTTTGTGTTTTCCTATTTTCTTCTCTAGAGACACTATTAGATCAATCAGCCGAATCCATATACCTCACAGAACACCTAGCCTGTTTACTTGCTATGGAAACACTTTTACCTTTTGTACTAATAGGAAAGAAATTTTGGTACAGTTGTTGCATCAAAGCTTATCACAAGGATGATCCTTCATTCATGCCCACCTATCAGCCAATCAAATATTAGGTCACTTCACACCTTTAAATTATGTGAGTGACAGTCTGTGAACAGATAGTTAACTTTCACTAAACCTGACATACTGGAAAGAGTTTTATTTTTGTTTGTAACTTCAGCCAAAGGTGGTATTTGATTGCTGTTTTCTTCCTCTGAATCTCTTAGGCTTACATGGTGGTCAGATACATCTTCATTTGGCAGAGACAGGTGATGGCCAGGTGCTATCTCTGCAGTCTACTCTCAATTCTACTTTAGATGATTAATTTGTTTTGTCTGTTTGTTTTACACTGGTGAATTCAGTAGACACATACACAGATGCAAACAAGTACTTGTGTATATTTACATACATCTCAACATATTTAATACATACTATAATACAACATAGCTCTTACATTCTTAGATACAAGTACTTTTACAGCATACATCCTTACACACAAACACACATATACACATACATTACCAGCCAAAAGATTGTAGGTAAACATGAATATGGGGAAAATTATTTATAATCTATTTATTTATTGCCATAACACAGTGAAATGAAAGGTTCAATACATGGAAGAAAAATAAATAAACATATCTCATAAACTTTGACATGAATCTTTGTTTCATCAAAATAGTTTCCCTTCCTCTTTTTCTTTGATAATAGGTTTGAATTCTGGGAAGTCTATCAACTAACCTTTTAAAATATCCACAATGTTGCTAAGCTCCATGTTGCCTGGAGATATTCCCATAACTGTAGTGTTTTGTGGCATAATTTTTCTAACATTTCTGAAGAGTTTAAATGGTCATAAATTAGGTTTTTATGGAGGCTATACCAAGTTCTGGAGGACACCCAGCCTTTCTTTGCTCTCCTAATAGTGCCCACGAACTTAGCATCATCATCATCTTGCTGCAGAATCAACTCTGCCCCTATCAGCTACTTTCCAGAAAGAATTCCGTGTCTTTACAGAACAGTGAGAGACAACACTGTTTTGTCAATGTTCCATTAATTGTACAAAGATCTCCAACTGCATTAGCTCCAAAACCTTCCCCAGACCATGATGAACGCACAGTTCCGACAAGCGTACCCCGACTTGTCTGTGTACGAACATTCCGAGGAACTCAAACTTCGACCCATCCCTGCCGAACACTTTGTTCCAATCTGCTATAGTACAACGTTAATGTAATTTTCCCTATTACAGCTGCCTTGCTTCATTAGAAGGGCTGATCAGTGTTTGTTGTTTTTTCCCAGTTACACGACCATTTGAACCAGCAGCTCTAAGGGGCCTTTTTTACTGTTGTTGGGGACACCAGACTTTCTTTTGTGCTATTCAGCTCTGCTGTAACTTCTGGGGCTGTGGGTCCTTTGTTTCGTTTGTTTAACAATGTAATACATTTGGCCCTCCTATAGATGTTACTCCTTGTCTGTATTGCTTGCTGGTGCCTTTGCAGTATATAGTGACTCCTTTGCTGGAAATTTTAAGTTTTTTTCTTCTGTCAGATCTTCTTTTCTCAAAGTAAAAATGGCAGATTGCATTTGAAAATCAATTTAATTCTTCTTTTGCCAACCTGACAACAAAAGGTTTCTGTAACTAGTGTTCAGCATAATGTTCTGTGCTATGAGGCATCATCCTATTGGTCAATTTTTCATCCAATGAAATTGTCTCTCATAGATTGGATTATATACTGGAACCTCCTCTTTCAATGTTTTAGTATTAGGAAACATGAAACAAAGATTTAAGTCAAACTTCTTTAGATTTGAGTACAGGAATTACCCTGACTAAGAGCTATGCTCCAGTTGGCTAGTCGAACTATACAGCAATCTTACATGAGCATAAAGGTAGGCACAAACAGTTTACCGTCTTCATATTTCTTTATTCTGCTCACCTTCTCCTCAGGTGAGATCCCCTGATGCTTCTTTGCAGAACCACTAGCATCGTTTTTGGCGCTGTGGCTTGCAGTGGAAAAACTTACGTAAAAATGAAAAGATTTACACACAACTAAACTCACTTGATGGATACCGACGAACAACTGAGAGCATGGGAGAGGAATGCTGGACGAATAACACACTCAGACCCCAGCCCGCATTACTCCGCGGCTCAAAGTAGTGCCTGCCCATACCCAGGCACCAATACGTAGATGCTACATAACATTTTTGCTGTATCTCAAAAATTTTTTTTGGAATTTATTTCTTACATAAAGTCAAAATTTATGAAAGTCGGTGTATTCCTATATATGGTTTTCTTTATGTTTTGATGAGAATTAAGTTATTTATGCTATTCCTTTCTAAATAATTGTCCCATGGGTTTTCTATAATTTGACTAGTAGTATACACTCACAAACACCTTAAAGTTTAGGTTCACCACATCGAATTTTACTTTTTGTGACACTGAACATAAAATAGGCTCAAAATTACTGTACTAACAAAATTCATGTCAGTAGTTAATTACACGTATTTTCTATATTTATGTTTGGTATTGTATAAAAATCTGGTAAATGCGTGATAACCAATAGAAATCGTGTATTTTATCTATAAGTTTCCATATCTATAAAGCAGAGGTTCGTCTGAAACACACCGAGAGTCTGTGACTGTTGGAAATTAAATAACTTATCTGGAAACGTTGGTATCTATGGCTAGAACTCATGCGGATGCTTTTGAACAATGATTGCTAAATGTTTTATTTAAAAATAAGTGAAAGTAGTGAAGTCTGAAATTACTTGTTGCAAGGTGGGACTTGAAAGTGAATCCTTTCGTTCTGGTGATGTGGAGATCCAGTGTACACACCTTGGATTTCTCATCATTTAGCTGGTTGGACAGGGATAGAGTTCAAGTCATCTGTAAATGATCAACATGCCAGCATTTTTGCATCTGTCAGGTCAAAGATCAATTTTCCTAATGATGTGAGGTCGGTAGATTTTTTTCGTAGTTGATATCAGATGATTTCTTCTACCATGTAACTAAAGATTCAAAATATTATGCCACACAGACCTAGAACGGACAAAATTTAGATAGGCACCAGCAGAGAGAAAACGAAAGCATCTGTAGCGGTAAACATAACTATGAGTTTACGTTCTGCGCTGTCTGTTGAAGATTTTTGGAATGAGAACATCAGATGTAGTGGTGCAGGGTTGGCAAATGTGAGTGAAAAGATTCAATAAAATGAATTATTATTGTTTGGACCTTTGTAAGGACAGTAGGGCATCTCTCTTTGATGATCCTAACAAGGGATTGTCTCTTTAAACTGTGGTCTGTCGCTGATGTGGCCACCAGAAACTTTCAGGCCAAGTGCCTGCCATACAAGACAGTCAGCATTGGTGAGGCTGTGACGACCTTTAAAAGCAAGTGCCAAATGAAGTAATAACTCCCCGTCAAACCAGTCAGGTGGAGCCAGAAGATGGGGAAAGGCTGACATGCGCAATACTACTGAACTTTAGCTTTTACTTGTTTGGGGGAGAGATTCAACATCAACCCCAACAGAGGTTAGGTGCACATATGGTGGGAAATGTTTCCAAACACCTACTGGAGAGAAAACGTTACTTCTACCCTGACATACACTTCAGCTTTGCAGAAATGTTGGAAAGGTTTGGGGAGAAGGGGCTTCATGCCTGAACTGCTGTTCATGCGAGCAAAAGAAGTGACTCCCCTGCTGACTTTAACGAGAAAGGGGACGGTAAGCTGTGGCAAAAGAATGGCACGAGTGGGATGTTTGGCCGCAGTCGTGAGAAAGACACTGTTTGAAGGTGATCCGAAGCCATTGCTGTGCCGACCAAAGTACTGTCTCTGTCTGTGAAGCTGTACAGCAAGTGCGTGGGTGGGCGGATCTTGTGGATTAGCAATGGTTATACTCTGAGCCCTTTCTCCCCAGAGGGCTGTGTCAGAAGTACTTGGCAGGCTTTGTGCTATCCGTACTTCACTCTGGATTCCATCAGAGCCAAAAGCCGATCCAAGCGAAAGAAGAAGCACACACACCACACACACACAGATTTCTGGCTGGACGTTGGGAAGACGGGTGAATTTTGCTTGAAAAAACACCTGAAGCCTACCAAGAGGGAAAGTGAGAGTCAGTGGATAACGGGGAGAAAAAGGAAGCCCCTGGTGTGCTTCAGAAGTGATAGCAAAATTACTTCTGGTTACAAGTGGAGACCTCCTCTTGCTCCAACTCTGCGCCATTTCCTTGACGCATTTCTGTTTCATTTGAATCTATGAACTGCATGCTATTTGAGTAATTCTACTGACTAGGAAAGGGTTAAGGAAATCTGGTGTTAAAGACCAACCTGCCATCAGTTTAGCAGGGAAGTGCTATCGCTACTTTGTGAATGAAGGAATGTTGTTGCAGCAATATTAAGTGTCACTGAATGGAGCTTCTCGTATGATAGCGCATCAGAAGAAGACCGGTCCTGTCCCTGATCATGGGGAAAATAGGGAGCCCTAAACAGTCATCTTTAGCCTGTCAGCTGTGGCAGTTCTAATGGAAACCTTGAGAAACTGTACTGAGAGATGATCTCATAAATTTAATTGAAATTTCCAAAAAAATATGTGGGGCCGTATTCGCAGTGAAAAAAAAGTTACTTTAAAAGTGTAGAGTTTAAATCGTAATAAAATTGTTGTTTAATTATTAAATTTGTCAAATATGTGAGTAAGAGTACACTTGAAATGTTTTGATTATATCCACACTACTTAATAAGTTTATAGTTCAAATGAAACCTAAAGATGCTATATATATATATCACTTTACTTCTCAAATATTTTTGAGTGGTAGTGTACATATGTACATATAGGTAATATCAATTTAATTCTATTAATGGATAGTTTTCTTTCCCAGAGGCACAAGCTGTAACGGTCTTCTGCTCCCTTGTAACTACTAAAGTAAATTAAGTTAATTTTCTGTCTAGTTAATAGTAGTAAATTATTAGGTTCGCATTTTCCATGATAAGAGGCTGCTGTGTCATCGTCCTGTGCTGCGCAGAGCATGTTCACTGTGATTTGAAATCCATTTCTTGTTACGGCTCTGATGTTAAACTCTTTTGCTCTTTTTGTTAAGCAATTTTTTCAATGTTGCACCTGTGCAGCTGGAACGGGGGCTTACGATCACAGGGTTTAAAAGAGAGTCAGCTTAATGCAGCTGTCTTTTGTCTTGCTGCTGTACAGACTGTCAAAAAAGCCTGCGGGTTTGGGCCATTTACCGTGGGCACAAAACTCTTGATTAAAATTTCAAAATTCTCTCTACCCTCTCTCCCCCCCCCCTTCAAGGCTTTCACAACTTGGTTTGTGTCCCTTGGATTACTCACCACATCTTGCACAATAAAAATGCTGAAGACGGATGACTGAGTGTTCACAAGCACTGGTTCATTTCAGATTGTTTTATCCATGCAGAAGCCCCTTTTATGGAGGCCAGAAATGTCATCACTCTGATGCCACTATTGCATTTTCCTCACACTTCAGCATTGCCGCGAGACAGTTGCCTCCATCCCTTCTTTGTATTAGATCTCAGATAAACTCTAAACCGTTCTGAGTCGGCTGATCGGCACCCTGAAAGACCTATAAAGAGGTTTTCTAGATGGCTGCCAAGTAATCTGGGAAGATCGGTGTGGGGCTGTTGACGTTTCTCACTCGGATTCATTTGCTAACTTTGTTGGATTGCTGTCGTGACTTCTTTGTGCTTCATTAATTTGATGAGCTCAGGCAATTGCGGGGTAAACGAGTGAAGGTCATCTCTATAGTGTTAACAAAATGGCAACTAACATGGCAGAGACAAGGGAGCCGATTTCTCATTTCGTTCTGATGTCATTAGTCCTGAACTTGTTCAGTCTCTTGCTTGCTTCAGGTGAAGGCTGACTTGATGGAAATGGAAAATTAAAACTTCAAACATTATTTTACTTTGGAATATTTTTTATTTCTTCTTTTTAGCAAATGTAATGCTTTTGTGAAAATATTTAAAAAAAAGAAAACTTTAATGACAACAGGAGACTGATATGCCAATAAAACAGATTTTCATCATGTGCTGACATTATATATATGACTGCATTTTGTTAGAAATGCGGTAAGTTTTACACGAAACATATAGTGAAATCGATTTTGCTTAGTGTGAGATGTTAACTTTGATGAACCTAAGCTACCTTTGAACACTAATCAAACTGGTACTGGTCTGCTATCCAGGCAGTGGGAGTTTTACGTGACGGATGGATGATAGAATGAAAGGGACCAAATTTTTTGAAAAATGTCTTATACTAAATTACATCAAACGGCTGAAGTCTCTGGGCTCTCTTCCGTGGAGTGCATTTTCTGTCTGAGTTACTAGCCGGCACAGGCATCCAGAAAAAATCAGTAGCCATTAAAGGCTTATTGTCAGAGTAAACAATATGTCTCTGGCTGGTGTAATGGCAGCTACCTCTTCATAATGTGCATGGTATGAAGACTTCAAGAGGACAACTTAGATTTGTTCTGTGAGTTAAAAAGAAACCTCTTACCTCACCGTGGTTACTGTCAGAACTATTAACTTGATAACATGTGATGTTCAAGCTGGATAAATGGGTTCAGCAGCTTATATACTGGCAGCGAGTTAATGATGATATTCGCCTTATATTACACTGGTCAACAAAATTAAATGTATTATACTCATTATGAATGCAAACCAACTTTTTTAGACTAATTTTTCATGCTGATTTCAAAATTTCACTCCATTTGTATGCAGCACATATCAGTTTTTCAGTAGATACATGCAAATATTTACATATTTGTATATATGAAATCATTAACGTAATAAATAAGGACATATTATTTTTAGAAAGTAAATGAGTATTGAGTTAAAAATCATCACTATCATTCTACAAAGAGTGAATACACAAGAAATGAGTCAGACAAAACAACAGAGTTAGAAACATTGTGATTCGGATTTCCTGCGGTGTTCCTGATCTGGTTGATCACGGTAAAGTGTCCAGCAGTAGTCAGCCAGCATACTGTCATTCCAGAAGCCTTGGTACCGTTTATCCATAGCACTAATGTCCTGGTGAAATCTTTCACCATGTTCATCAGACACTGCTCCAAGGTTATCTGCGAAGAAATCCAGATGGGAGTCCAAGAAGTGAACTTTCACTGACATGCGACAACCCATTGCTGAGTAACATTTCAGAAGATTCTTGATGCCATCCTTGTAGTCCATTGCCTTCTTGTTGCCCAAGAAATTCTCACAGATCCAATTGAAAGCATTCCAGGCAGGCAGTTCCAGTTCATCCAGTGTTGTCTTGAAGTTGACATCTTTGAGTACTTCTCTAATTTGGGGTCTGACAAAGATACCCTCTTTCAACTTCGCCTGTGTGATTTTTGGAAACTTTTCTACAATATACTCAAACCCTCTGGCATTTCTCTTCCCTAGTGTCTTTACAAACTGTTTCATCAGTCCAAGCTTTATGTGCAAAGGAGGCAATAGGACATTACATGGATTTACAAGAGGTGTATTCTTGACGCTAGACAGTCCTGGCTGGTATGATGTTCTTGTCTGCCAGTTTGATTCCGAATAATGTCTGTCGGTTGCCCAACTATCCCATAGACACAAGAAACAACAGTATTTTGTGAAACCTGACTACATTCCCATTAACATTCCAATGACTTTTAAATCTCCACATATTTTCCATGAGTATCTTTCATAGGCAATGGCATGAAGTAAAAGTTCCATATTCTCATGGTCTTTCGGCTCCCTCCATATCATTGGAATGGCAAAAGGCATGGACTTCTTCCTCTTATTGAACCAGTCACGTAAGCCAGTTGAGCAAGCTGAGCAGATAAAATGTGGTGCCCATAACTTGTCCTGATCTCCAAGAGGACAGTCAAAGTATAGCTTATAAATGTTCTTGATCTCTGGTGTTATTGTACGTTTTTGAGCTTTCACAATAAATTGTCCACAGACATAACAAAACACATCAGGAGGATGTCTACACTGTCTTGACATTGTTAACACTGTAAAACAAGTAAGGAAATAGATACAAACGGTTATACTTATATTGAATTTGAGATGATGAAATACCTATTTCATCAGACAAAACTTGATTGGTTAATTTAAGATGATGAAATATTGCATCTGAACTATGCAGCAATGAATAATGTAGTTTATTTTAAAGGTATGTTTCCATGATGTAAATGAAATACATGCATACACATCATTAATTGGAATTTCTATATAGTGCATGAGCTAAAACCAAAGAACTTTCTCATCTTGAAAACTGTACGTGATGTCAAAAAACTAATTGTATATTTGAAATCAGCATTAAAAACTACACTAAGTACACCTTGACATATGCTTGATGAAAAATACTTGTTGACCAGTGTTATGATTGATTCATTAGTGTGTCTAGTAATGTATATCAGTGAGTGTTAGATATATGCATAACAAAGTGCTACAATAAATTCATGCTGGTACATCAAAAATATACGTGCTCATCGATAAATACATGTGTGACTACTACTAGTTTAGAAAATGCAAAGTTAGTATTCATGGCTTCTGACATTGAAGATCTATATGTAGATTATCCCAAAAATACCAGAGAATGCCTTTGTCTTGTTTCAGTCAGTATCCAGTCTCATCCCCTAAATAGCAGCCTTGCAGGAAAAGAATTTTTGATATATTGTACTAGTGAATTCTGATTTGAGAAGGGAGTACTTTCTTCAAAGGTGATTCTGTGTGACTGCCTCGTATCAGTTCTATTGCACAAAACTGTTGTTTATACCGTCATTACCTTATTTTGTCGAATTTCAGATTCCACTGAGCTACTTGGCTGTGCACCATATATCAGCGCTCTGCTTGGCCATAGCAGCTTGTTATTCTTGGCAAGACTTTTGCAGACCCACATTTTATAATAACACTTTGCATGGCAACTCCACCGGCACACCTGAGCAGCAGAAGTGACTATCCTCGGTTGTTGTTCGTGCTTTCTAACAACACTCAGAATTTGAGACCAAAAACCAATAACCAACTTTAGTCTGACGATATATTTTAGAAGTTATGAGCAGCGGAGATACTGATTTGATGTTTTGTAATTAAATTTCCAGCATGCACCTTTTACTACTAAGAGAAAGTACAGTACGAAGAACAAGTACCACATTCTGTCACCAATGTATCAGACTCTTAAAACGGCTCAAACTCATCTTGAATTCCATTCTTTTTTCTCCAGCAAGAATGCTGGAAACTCTACAGCATCCTTAGCCTTACTCAGTCTTCACAGACTTTGCCGCATTTTGAGACTGGTGCAAAAGTCCTCTTCATCTCATCTTTAGAACTTGCCAACCTTACGCGATATTTAAATGTCATTAAATTAAAAAGTTTGGCAAATATCAGATAATAATGGTTCTTTATAGCAGGCTTTATAATTAAAGTAGTTTAATATTACTGAGGTATAAGATTATTTTACATTGTTTTGATACATGTTCTGGTATTGAGAGCCATTTCTCTTCTCTGGGAATCCTTGGGGGCTTCCTGTTTTTGTTGTAGCTGTCGAACTAAACCAGGCAAATACAACTGTTCATTGTGTACAATGCAAACTTTCTTCTCTTATTCAGCTTTTCTTATTTGTCTTTGCTGCCAGTCAGCCTCATCACTGCTTCTCCTGCTTTGTAGTTATTTTTAATTCCTCCTTATACATGTTCTGGTATTGAGAGCCATTTCTTCTTCCTGGGGACCCTTGGGGGCTTCCTGTCTGTCTCCTTGTAGCTGCCGAACTAAACTAGGCAAAGACAAGTTTTCATACAGTGTACAATGCAAACTTTCAGCTTCTCTTATTTGTCTTTTCTGCCAGTCAGCCTCATCACTGCCACCCACTACTCTGCAGATTTTACTCCTCCTTCTTCCTTCTCTTCCACTTACAGAGCTAATAGTAAACTTAGCATCTCCCCTGCATACAAAGATGTGTTTCAGTACACTGAGATTAATCATTTCCTTCAGTCTACCATTGAATGAAAAGCAGAAGTTGGAGTTTAGGGAGCTGCTAGGAGAAACATAAAGATGGCTAATTGCTTCTGAAAACGTAATTTATTTCAGTAATGGCTCTGCCATTGTTGTTTATTGGAATAGTAAATGAAACTGGAGGAATCGATACTACATTATTTAGAACAGCAGAGGCCTCACAGACATTGTAGAAAATGTTACAGGTGTTTTTGGCGGAAGTTTCAGTAACGTTTATGAATAGTTCATGAACTGATTTGTAACCTGTAATTGCTTGCCTTAAAAAAAAATAAATACAAGGGCAAAGAATATGTATTACCTGAAACATTCAGGGAAAGACTTTGTGAATCTGCTTATAATCAGATCTCTCGTCATACAGCTTCTGCCTTATGTAGAACAGGGGTATAATGAAGAAATGTTTAGCTGGGATTGAATATAAAATAAATAGTTCCTTTGTTTGCCATGATATCGCTTTATAATTATAAATGGCTGCCGTTTTCTTAAATAACTTTTTTACCAGAATAAGTAGGGAAATTAAGAAAAAAAAAACTAAGGTAACCATGGAAATCTGTTTTACTGTATCATCAAAGTTTTAAAGTAAGCAGAAGCAGTAATGATTTAAAATGCTCTAACTCACTGTTTAGGGATGCCCTGAATATACATCCATCTACTACCTGTGGCCCTGCCATTTTTAATCACATGATGCAGCTGTTGTTAAACTGATGAAATAAATATTGCTGTGGTCATGGTAACAAGTGAATGGTTTCTTAAGTAGTTGCAAATAACATGGATAATTCTATGAAAAGCACGTGTCAGTGACTCAGGGCAGGCCATTCTTTGTTCTCTCTGGTTTAAGCTTTTGAAAGGATTGTGGCTGGTAGTTGGGCTTTGTGCATGTGAAAAGCCACTGTCCAGTCAGGGAGACAGATTTTACAGTGAGAAATTCATACAAAATATAATCTTTTCTTTAAAAATACCAAAATACCATGTTCACATGGCATTTAAATAACATTAAACTCTATGTAAATACAGTCTTTTGGTTGTTATGCTAATTATTAAAGATAATGTAAAGAAATTTTCAAAAAAGATTTGCAATAATCTAAATTTTGGTGCATGCAAGGCATCTTCATTCTCATCCTTCTCGATGTAATCTGTCTCTGAATCTCCCTAATCATAGGTATGCGTGTGTGTGTGTGTGTGTGTGTGTGTGTGTGTTCTCTCTTGGTTTTTCTAGGTTTTGTAATTTAATCTTTTGTAAGACCTGCTCTCTTTGGCCATCAGGTGACTGAACATCTGCTTCTTTTAGTGGCAACCAAAATTCTCAAATGTCATTCATCTATTTACATGATCTTTTTATTTTAACATTTTGAGAGAAAAAAGGATTCTTGGTAGTTCTATAATCCTTACTGAAGCAAAATAAACACGCACTCACACTCACTCACAACACACACACGCACTCGCACTCACTTTCTCTCTGTTCAGACTGAAAAGTCTTTTGTTACTACAGGTATCAATGAACAAAAAAAATCATCTGTATTCCAATGACTGACCGACATTAAAAGTCAAAACGCTATTTTTATTGGAGATTTTAAACATTTTCACTCTTGTGACCTTTAAGTTTGTTTTTTTGTTTTGAGTCAGTTAAAGATTAAATTAGCATGCATTTATTTTTCAGTACATACTTACATATTCCTGAATAAGTGGCATTCCCATATATTCCCCCCCCCCTTTAATACCACCAGTTCCCTTCTTACAGACTTGTTGGTTTCTGTGCTCATTAATTTTGAACCTCTTTGCCATTAACTTCTTGAGAACCAACACTTTAATAATATGTCCACTCAGCGGTTGAATTTTATGGTAACATAATCTTTCTTGATTAATTTCAGGAAGTAGCTCCTTCCCAATCCCCAAGCTCTCGTGTCTGATCAGTAGTGTTTACCCAATGTAAACCACTGGTTCTAATTCCGGAAACAACCAGTCTTCCTATAATTTCATCTCTTCTTGCTTTAGTTTTGCTGGCGCCGTCTTTGTTTTTTGCCGCAATGGAGCTTTATGATGGTGATTAGTATCTGTTCCCTGTGAGCTCATCTGTACAATCTATAGTGGGCCTATTACCGCTCTTTCCTTAGTGTGTAACCTACACCAATAAACACTCATGGCTGTCCACTGGCCCCTTCTATTACTGCAGTAAAGCCATCAGATGCAGCTGAACTGCTTTTATATCTAGGAACCTTTTCTAACAGACCTGGCTCCACATTCTCTCATTACAACATCAAGTGGTCAATGCCATTATCAGACCGCCAGCTGTGGACCCTGATCTTTAACAACCATTCCAAGATTAGTGACTAATCATCTTGATGCTGTAGGATTTACTGACCTGCCATATCTCTGTATCCAGATTATTTCTGACAGCAATTTTTAGCTTTTCTTCTTTTCTCTCTCCGGTAAAGAGCTTGATTTGATGTGTTGTGTCCATTTCTTTTTTTCTTGTGTACTTTTATTTGACGTACACACCCTTTTGGTTTCAGCTGCCAGAATTCCTGCCAATCTCAATGACACCTCAATCACTGTGGTGTCAGCTAAACGGCTTCAGGTCCAGCCAGTTCAGCTCTGTTTCATGGATGGGCCACATTAAGCTGTCAGAGCCTTGATATTGACTGCCTGCTCATAGTTAATATCATTTTCTGCAAAATTCAAATGATGCAGCACTTTTCTCTGTTGCTTCAAAAACTTTTCTAGTTCTCAAAACCGCTTCTGAACGCAATGTCACAGTGTCTAGTGCCTGTAGTAATGCCATGTTTACTGCAGATATCTATCTATAGTAGCAGATAATAGTATACTAATACTCATTTTGATGTTAATCACTCAATGCTAGTCACATCTCTTTCCTCATCATTTTACAGTACTTGATATATATAATTTCAAAGGATACATTAATTACTTTAAAACTACAGGCCAGTATTGAAAGAATTTTACTGTATTTCTAGGACAAAATGACATTTCTTTATTTTGACAATGCAATTTTAAAAATAGTTAGCATTAAGGTGGCATTCACCCTTTATCTACAGGAACATTTGTTGCACATCTTATCCACTGTTCTGACAGATTCCTCTACAATGAGAGTAAGTGCGATGCTGTCAGGGTATCTTATGTTTTCCTAAAGTTCTACTACTTGGAAATATTTTTTTAGTCCTCAACGTGAATATTGCGAGTCACTAACCACTTTGAAAAATTGATTGGTGCTTGTCGGACTGCTGGGCGCACACAGACAGATGTGCCTGCTGTTGTCTGGCGGCTAGTTAAACCTTCCAGACCTCTTTCCACGAATTCTTCAATAAGATCAGTTTCTGTAGCAGCATCTGGTATTAAAGACACCCATGTGCGAGGCTACAGAGGATATGTAGATTTATTTAATTCTTTCTTTCCCGCTTGTGATTGAAAATATTAAAGAATAGTTTTATCCACGCAAAAAATCCCATGAGACAGCGTATTATGCGCACAAGAACTCTCTAAACTGTCTGCCAACTAGGAGCCGACCATTAGAGGCCGTCCATACTAGCTAGACCGAGAAAGAAGTATCTTGACGATGCCCGCTGCTAGCATAAAAATTAACCACCAATATTTGTGTACTAAACTGTCAGTTACTATTTTAAAAAAAATCTTTTTACAACATTTACTTGTTTTTGTTAATAAAAACCAAGTTAAGTTATTGATATAAGGATTTCATCCTATTGTAGAAAAGGCAGTGCTTTACTTTACCAAATGTTGATGACGTCACAGTTAGAAAACCAGTTCCTTAGGTTCCCATCTCAAAGCATTTAGCGGTAGAGTTTCTGTTTTTATTTAGCTTGGTTTCTCTGAATTTTCATAGTTACTGCAGTATATCCCTAAAAAATTCATGTTTAAAATATAATAATGATAATAATAATTTGCATCAATAAGTTATAGCAGTTTTATGTCTTTATTACAGTTGCAAGCAAAAGATTAGCCTTTATTCTGCTGCTTGACTATAGTTGACCAGAGAAGTCAGGGCTGGAACCAGACAGCACGATACATATTGGCTAAGTTTTTAAATAAAAATTCACCAATTTTCTTTCATCACTTTATTTAGTTATTCTTTTGGACTTCATCTTTAATTTTTGTTCCATTAGTGAGGAAAGAGGGGCACAAATGAGAAAATGCCTGCCACAGAGCAGTGGATGTAGTATTATAGTCTCGGTCACTGACTAAAGAGGATTCTCTGTCGCACCTTTAGTGATTAACATGGAGAACCAAAACCTCGTCATGGGGGATTTATAAATCATCTACATGCGCTTACCGTGTGGCTGGGAACGTTCCCCACGTTCTGCTCACATGATCACAGATTCTGTCATTAATGATGTAAATCGACGAGGTTGAGAAACCTTATTGGTAAACTCCTTCCATTTTACTCCTCAAAGCGTAGCATCTTATCCTTTCTCTTCTAGGATGAAGACAATTCCTTTGAACATAAGCACTATGTTTTTCTGGAAGAAATTGCTCATGCATGCAAGTAGATTTTTTTAAAAAAGCGTAAAGGTAAAGGGTTAATTCTACCCACCCAATTGGTTTGATTTGTTGTAATTTGTCTTACAAGCAATTTTCATTTATTTATGTATGTATTTTAATTCAAAATTCTATGAGAACCGAATCAGTGTTTGTGCGTCCACGAAAGTTATTTAACGTCATGAAAGGCATAAAAAAATGTGCAATGAACGTAACGATGTAAACTTGTTACAGGTGCAAAAAAGAAACTTTATTGTATGGTTTTTGCCGGATTTGAGGGAAAAATAAACAACCAGCTCATACTTTGTGAGCACAGTAAATCTCCTTTAACCCTCACCATTATGATAAACAATTAAGCCGCAAGTTGGATGATTAAATAAAAAGGAAAATCCAGTGGTACATATGTGTTGGTGATAGCAGTGAGAGAGGTTTTCCATGCATGATGTACTCCGAACTCTCTCTAATTGCACTTTACTTGGAACTATTCCTTTTTGGCTTCTTAAATTGCTTCACTTTGTCTAAAACGGACCATTGCGTAAGCCTGCTGTTTGATCAGGAGAATCTATCAAGAAATTGAACAGCAATCAAATACCCACTGTTTTCATACAGTTGTCTACTCAGAGTTCCATTATATCTCCCGGTGCATCGTGCACAGACAACTTTCTCTCCATACCAGTTTATTTCTTCAAGCTGAGGACATTAATGTGACACTAATGTTCTCTGGCTCTCCGCTGATTTATGGCAGCAGGTAAATCCGTAAGGATACCGAGGCTGCCATATGCACACAGCTCCCAGTCGGCTTTTAATTGATACGCATGTTTTGCATTTGTTTTATGACTGTGGAGCAAGCCTTCTTCGGATCCCGTGTTAATGTTTCCATTAACTTCCAACCATTTTTAATGTTCTTTTGAGAACACCAGGCCACCAACCATCAACGTAGCACCAGGTCATCCATGGAACAACAAACACAAATTGTAGCAGACTGGCAGCTTTTTGTTTCCTAAAGCGCAGGGCTAAAACTCTTTCTAATTTTTAATGCTTTTTCTATAAACTTATTGTCGAAGAGAGGAAAATGCCAATAAAAAATTTGCTAAGTAGGGAACATAATTTTTGGTGGTTTTGTGGTTTTGGCGAAGTTGTCATGCCGCAGTCTTGAGGACGGTCCAGATGTCAGCTCTTAGCGAATTTTAATCAATGACTACTGCGTGCTGGGCTAAAGAAACTTCTTCCTGTGCAGCACCAGGTGCCCCAGTTGGTATTACTAATAGATATTTAGATATAACAAGGATAAGATAAGCATACAATGCTAAGGAAGGAAGAAAAGGCGTAGAAGTCTCTATTTTTAGATACTCAGGGTGGGTCTCTTCCTTACCATCTGGTAATGAGCAAGAAGAAAGATTCAAGGGGGTAGGTTAATTAGACTGAGTCTTTCTAATATCCTTAGTTTGATGTACATTTGAAAACACACACCCCCGCTAGACAATTCAATGCTTTATCAATAACAGAGGATAGAGTAGCCATGTTAATTACTAGGTTAATTATTTTTTTTTTAGATTTTTAAAATTAAATTAAATTTTTTATCAAGGAAGACCACATTCTGATGACCTTCCCACTTAGTACGCTATAAAATCAAATAATAGTTATCTCCTGGGTGATTCCTAGAGTTGTGTGTGTGTGACTGCGTAGATAACTTGTAGTGCCATGGGTGGGAGTTCCCCTGGCCACTACTGTAACTGTAAGGTATCCATCAACCACAGAACCATGCCACTGCAGCTGTTTGTTCAAAAATGTCCAAGAGAGACGGATCTCCTGTGATCTTCAACGCGGTTCTTATTATAATTGTCTTTTTCTCTTTCTAACGCCCAGCTTTCCAGCGCCATGTCTGAATGAGTAGGCGACTGCAATTCTAGCTGCCAGTTTCTTCCTTTGGCGTCAGCCAGCCAGGTTATGCACGTTTATGGCTGACTAATCTGCAAGAGAGTTAAATTAAATAACACATTAAGATGCTTTGCTGTCCCTTTAATTGACCTCAGTCATTGAATTACTAGATACACGGTGATCACAAACATCTCTTTCACTCCTGTCTAGTTTGCTCAATTCTCTTCATGCAGTTGTATTTACACAGAAATCCAAAATGGGAAGACAAATATTCGGTGTTTCCCCCCCCCCCCAATTCTTCTAATAGCCAAGGGCGAGTCAGTCGTGTTCTCTTCAGATCAGAGCGAGTTGGCTCTGTGTGATTTATGTCCGGTATTAAAAAAGTCTCATTTAGATTGAAATACCTTTTACTTTGATTGTAGACTCCTAATTTATTCTTTATGCTCAGTTGGCAGGAACTCTAAACAATTCAACAGCCCAATCTTCTGTGTATCAGGAAGTTTACTTTGCATAAACTCTGCAGTAGCCTCTGAATTTATAAGTTTTGATTTTTTAAAATATTTTTTTAGCTAATTAAACCTCACCATATGTCGCACAATTTCTTTTTTTAAAACGTTGCTTCAGTCAAATCCTCTTGCATGGAGAATTCAACTGCATCCACAATGATTTATGTCACTATTCCCTTCCTTTTCCTTGTCAAAAATGGCTGCAACATTTTTTTGAGCTGCCAGTGGCTCTGGACACGTGATTTGATTTTTCCAGTTCTTGCTGATGGTTGGAAGCAAACATTTGTATAGTGGCCATTTATCGAGTCTTCCAGAACTTCGCTGCGCTTCTAGATCCATCTTGGAAAAGCCAAAAACCTTCCAACAGTTATTTATATATGAAAACTATATACAATGTCAGGGATGTTTTGGATGATGTCAGTTCTTTTGATTCTTTTCAAAGACTGTCAGAATTCACACTATATTTGTTGGGGTTAGATCTCATAAAGTTGATTGGTAGCAATTGTCAGATACGGTGTAACTTTTCCCGAAATGTTGATCTTGCTATTTATAGATTAGTAATGCTACAAAGGCAGAGGATGCAAAATTGATGTTTATTATAGCATAGAAAAATATAGAATATTTGTAATGCTCAGTTTTTAAAATTACTGAAAGGTAAGCAACTGAACAGAAATAAAAATTGCTCTCCATAGTTACCCTTTGTTGCAAAGTCAGTACATAATAAGACCTCATAGTGGGGCGCATGATAACGATTTTCAATGGCAGTCCGTAATATACCCAATTTTTACAAGATGTAAAACACTGCATATGAACCATTAAATATGAAAAATAAAGTAGATTTGTTCATTCAATTGTAAGATTTTAAATTATTTGTTCTGAGCTATTCTGTACTTCGGTTTTTTGTTTGCCTTAAACATCAGTAAACATGGCTGTGGTAATGTGGTGCAGATGTGTGGTTAAAAATGCTATAGAGGAACTGGTATTTGCTACCGATAGGATTCCGTGACATCATTAAGGGCTGTATATTATTTATGAGGTATTGTGGCACTAAGTAGGGCATAGGACTTTGTGACACCAATAAGGGGTGGCTATACTTACTCTGGAATCCACCTCAACTGTCCATTTCCTTGGTATGGCTCTAAGCTGCAGTCCATCCTCTTGGCAGACTACTGCTGATGAAGACAGAGGAGACCAGGGCTAGTTATTACATGGGGGTGTTGCCTTATGAGTGATTATTGATTAAACATAGAGATAAGCTACAATCAACATCATAAGCTCTGATCTGTATACTGCTGGTTATAGCTCAGCTACACACAAGCATGTAGTGGAGGCTGTAGCTTATTTATTGATACCTCTTTGCCATTTTTTCAGCATCAAACCTGGTCGTGAAGAAAATAGTTTTCTGTCTTCGCTTTACTGGATTCCACACTTACGTCATAGAAGGTGCTATTTATTAATCAAGCTTCTGGCCAAGTGCAGCCAGAGACAATATATCTGTTCTGAATGGTGCTACTTTTTTTTTAAGCTTTAAGGGGAATTAAATGCACCAAATGAGAAAAAGTTTTCTTGTTTGAGAGAAAGAGATGACTTTACCTGATATGATTTGTTATTTGTTCTACTTCCTTAGTGACAGGTTGCAGTTGATTTATATTTTTAAAATCTGTGCTACTCACTAGAGCTCGGCAAGTACCATTAATAGCAGTGAGTTATTAAGAGGCAGGAAGCTTCCTTGGATATTTAACAATATGGCTTTAAACTGGTTAATTGATACCATATAAAATAGTACCGATTTTTTTACTTTTCATAGTTCAGATGAAGATTATGGCATCTTCTGAGCAATAGAATGACATAGCTATTGGCATTTAAGGAATAACTGATCTTCAGAATTAACATTATTTATTCAGTTCACATTGGATAAGCTACTAATTATTTTTGCTTTTACCTTTTTGGGATTTAATTCAATCTTCCTTATGATTATTCTAATAACATGTTTATACTTTCTGATCTTCTGTTAGTAACTCTGGCATAAACCTGGGAGTCAGTCATCTGCCAAGTTGAGGTCATCTCTATGACCTCATCAGCATTGTGTGTGTAGAAAAGAGCAGTTCCTCTGACCAGATCTGATACATTTAAAGCCACACTTATGGCCATGGAATAAATAGAATAAACGTCTCATCTGTAAAGAGAGTTTGCCACTTATGTATTATGTTCATCTGTCTCTTTTACATGTCTCATTTTCTTTCTATCTGTTGAATTCATTACTAAATCTGGAAACGTTCTGATGTCTTGCATAGTTTTACATTTAAACTGATTGGTTTTTAATTGTCAGAATCTCTTTTGTCTTCCCTTTCAAAGCTTGATGTAATTCTAGCTTTCTCAGAATAAGACGTTGTACTGCTTAATAATATAAAATAGCCAGGTTGCCAAACACTGAGAGGTCCCTGGGAAATAATGCTAACTGGCTCCATGTGACCATGGTGTCCATTTTTTCGTACTGCGGTAGGCATAAATGAGTCAGTTTCCATAAACTAGAGAAGTATTCATTCGCCTGTGATCAGAATTCTCACACTAAGAATAATAATATATATATATATACACACATAGGTCAATAAAGGTTAAACCACCCAGGTAAAAAATCTAGGTAAACTAGAATGAAATGATGGAGATACTAAATGTTAAACATGATCCATAACTCCAAAAATTGCTGGATTCCTAGAGACACATACCGTATCGGCAGTAAACATTTAATGAAGCCAGGAGAATACAAAGACACACGAGCGGCTGTTGAATCCAGAATTGTGGAATCCATCTAATTAAACAACTTGACTTGGTTTCATGGAGAGAAAAAAAGAAAAAAATTAAAACGTGAGGACAGATGTAAGCAACAGTAATTCTTCCCCGTCTTGAAGTTATGCTGAGTAGCATTGAGGTCAGAAGGTCATGAGGCTAAACACCCATAAACATAGGGGAACTAATTTCTACAGAACTCCTCATTTTCCCGCTAAATGACATTTCCTTCGAGAACGAAAATGTGACTTTATCTCACATGACTTTGTCCAATGGTGGTCATACAGATCTTCTGTTGGAGAAAGCATCTGGAAATTCTAATTTATATAAAGATAATAGAAATTGTGGATAATATGGTTTTCATTAATGTAGTCTTGAGATTACACATTTTAATTTAACACAGGAATTTTGTGAGCAGTTCTCTCTGTTTCTTTTTACTTATCTGTTGTTGTTTTTTCAGCTTTATTAAAAAAACCAGCAAATCATCTTTTTTGGGAAAGCAGAAATATATCTTTTTAAAAAAAAAGGAAAGTGCCTCTATACCATCTTTTAAAAGCTATATCTTCGTGTGTATGCTGTCAGTACACTATGTGTATATGTATCAACATATTTTCCAATAATTAAAAAAAACTGTCATGTAACCATGCTTTCCTTTTAGGAACAGTTCTGTCAAAAATAATTACTAACAGCAAACATTAATTTAAATTCCTTCTGTTGTTGTTGTTGTTTATTTTCTCTTTTTTTTAGAAATAAAGTAACTGAACAAAAGCATTTAAAGCACCCCTAACCTTTTTTTTCGTTATGAAAAACATTTCTCTTCATGTATACAGATAATTCCTGACTGGTAAAGATTCTTCAACGGAGAATGTGTAACACCATATTACAACTGTTTCAAATATATATTTTTTTCCATAATTTTCTAGAAAATCGAATGTCTTTTTGAACCAGAACCATTTTGGGGGGGGTGACTTTCTCTCTCCTCCATCTCTCCATCTCTCTCTCTCTCTCTCTTTCCCTCTCTCTTCCATCTCTCTCCACCCCCTCTCTCTCTCTCTCTCCTCCATCTCTCTCTCACTTCATCTCTCTCTCTCCATCTCTCTCTCTCTCCACCACTCTCTCTCTCTTCTCTCCCTCCATATCTCTCTCTCTCTCTCTCTCTTCTCTCTCCATCTCCATCTCTCTCTCCATCTCTCTCTCCATCTCCATCTCTCTCTCTCCCTCCATCTCTCTCACTCAATCCCTCTCTCTCTCTCTCTCCATCTCTCTCTCCATCTCCATCTCTCTCTCTCTCTCTCTCTCTCTTCCATCTCTCTCTCTTTCCCTCTCTCTTCCATCTCTCTCTCTCTCTCTGTTTTCTTGGGAAGATAGATAGAAACATGGCAGGATCATTCTTGAAAATAGATCCATGAGTACTCAAAAGAGTGAAGCTTGGTATTGGTTTAAAAAGACATTACATATAAGTCAAATGTGCTGAAGATATAAGCAGCACAAAAGGATTTTTAAAACAATGATAACCCCTTACATATCTTTACTGACCTTTAAAAATTCATGGCAATTAGTGGATTCAGCCAACATTCTTCAGTGGTGACACTTTATATTACAGTCTATCAAAAGTAAAAACTAAGATGAAGTTAGCAAGATTTTCTATGATATAAATATTTAGATCTCTCAGGAACTTAACAGATACTACTGCTGAAAATCTGAATGAAATGTAAAAGTAGCCGTTTTTTTATTGCCTCAAATGTGATACAGAAATGTTTACAAAGAAAGCTATGTAGAGTGGATAAAGCCAGGATACATCTTCTAAGCCTGGATTTTGCAGAAGCCGCATGAATTTCTATCTTGTAAAGACTAAATCAAGCATCAGGTAGGAATACAGAAAATATGCAAAAAAAGTTTTTTCTTGGATAAATTGCCAATGACACTACAAATAGAGAGAGAGAGAGAGAGAGAGAGAGAGAATAGGTTAAAATGCATGGAAGGTCATGGCACTATTATAGCCAGAATTGTCGAGTGATGTAAATTGAAGAGCAGACACATGTTCCAAGATCAAAAGATGGCTGAACAAGATAGTCTAAGCAGAAGAGTTTTTGCAAGTGATGCCCACGCAGACACACGTGTGATTGTGAGGGGGTGAGAAAGAGAGAGAGAGGAGAGTTGGCAACTTTGAGACAATGCATGGGAATGCATGGGAAAAAGAGTGTGGCTTTTGTCAGTTGCCTTGAGTGCAAAATCCGACTTGGGCAGGAACTAACTGGCCAAGAAGAAAGACTTGGAAGTACCTAAAGCAAATGATTAAACCAACCCTGGAGTTCTGACTTTAATCCTATAAAGCAAAAATGAACAAATTTACGGAAACCGGTCTAAGTACTTTTTATGCTGACTTGGGACAGGTATAATGAGCTTAATTGTGATCTGAATGCACATGTATATCTATAAGGGAGGATTCCTAACATATAAGGCTTTATTCAGCATTCTAGCTGAAGAAAAGAATGCAAATGTGTTTATATAGATTGTTTAGAAGTGAATCATCATTACTTATTATTTTTTATAAAGATATGGCATTTTTACAAGACAGATATCGTAATTATATGTAGTACTGAATACGAATATGTTAATCTTCATCAGTCACTGATGTTTCCCTTGCTATTTTTGTTCTTCACTGTGAATGTTAACTGTCTGATTTTGTCATTGTTTAAAAAGAACTTATTTCATGTTGCTATCTTTGATGCCACATTCACCTTTTAAAAGCTCTCAGCATATTTATTATACATGCAACGAAGCAGTGTTAAAGAATGAGTAGCTTCCATAAGCCATACAAGACGTGCTCCTGCAGTGGCTCAATTCCAGATCTCATAGTGCGCAGTTATAGAGATGCGTAAGGTGTAGCCAACACAGTTCCACCGATGCTTTTGTTAAACACTGGAGAAAAATGCACTGAATGTGACACAAAGATTATGCTGAAAAATGGGACCTGAATAAATATCGTGGCTAGACGACTGTGTTCCGTTTGAACCATATAGCAGTAATGGTTAACTTAAGACAAATTCGGTAACCATAGATTTTAAAAAAAAACCTTTCATTACATTCCAGATTCCTTCTCTCACTTTCTTTAGTTGGAATGTCAACAGATTTTTAAGTAGTTTCGCTTCGCATAAGAATTCTAGTGCATATAACACGTGTGCAAAACGCATGGAGCTGGTACTCAGCTGGCAAGAGATTAGTTTGGCTTTAGTTAGGAGCTGGGCTCGTATCCAAACCGTTATATGTTTTAACAGGGCTGACGTCTTCCATGCCCACAGAACTAGCTTATTACCAGCAGTGCAATAACCAGGAAAAAGTTGCAGAACAAGAAAAATGTCCGTCATCAGGATGGGTTTTCTAGTATAAAGAGAAAAAACAAAACTAAATCAATGATCTTCTATTAGGCTCACAAGTTTTACTAATGCCTTTGCCTTCTGACTAAACTGTCATGGCTGGTGACCTGGAGAAAAATGTCTATATGAAATGACTAGCTCATTCTTCAGACCATAATCCAATCAGACATGTTTGGAAAATGCTTCAGGCTGCCATTTCAAGATGTCCTGTGCTACAACAAACCTTGCAAGAGCTTGGTGATGCTCTCATATAAGATTGGACTGATCTGACTCAGATCAACATTAAAACATTCATCAGGAGATGCTGGTGCCAAGCCATCAGTTGTGCTAGAGGCTCTCTCTCTCTCTCTCATACTGACTGAACAGAAATTTGCTACTTTGGAGTAAAATGATGGGTTTTGCACTTTCTGCCTTGATAATGGAAGATTTTGGTTTTTGAGATATGTCCCTCATTACTTAATTATATCTGTGACATCTGAATGCTAATGCCTCTTTAAAGATAAGTTTATAGACATTCCAGCTTTTTTTGTCTCTTATAGTACCTGACATCAGCATTGTATCCCTTGGCAGTAGAATACACTGACCTTTTAACTAATGCATGGAATCCAGAGATGATAAAATTAAAGCTATTCATTATTTTTGAATAGCTGTTTTAATATTTATTTTATTTAATGCGTTAAAAATTGTTTAAACATTCTTTAGGTCTGTTTGAAATAATAGTGTAAAAATGACTATATTTTGAGATACAGCGGCAGTCTTCTTTCTTAGCTGCCTACTTCCAGCCATCTGAGTGCCACAGTCAGTTAGATGGACACATGAGGTTCTCTTTAAGACTAAATACTATTCTGTTAATCCACAGTAGTCATGGTTAACTCAGTAAATCTATACGTGTGAACAGAGCATAAAGTTCAGACAGGTACAGAACATTCTCCCTTATCGCAGCTAAACCGTGAATGTATGTAAATCAATTGTTTTTCCTTTTCTTTTCTGTACAGATAAAGAAAGACATTCTGAAAATAAACTGACCAAATTTTTTCAGCTTTAAAAAAAAATTATTTTCAATAGAATTTCTTTTTTTCCCCCCAAAGTTTTAAAAATCATTTTTAAACCTCAATAATGACGACACTGTGGTGTCTTAGCGTTTGCACGTTCTTTAATGTTTAGAGTTTTGATTCTACAAACAAATTCCTATTAATCTTTTTTTAGTTGTAGCAGTCATTGGCTTGCTATATGTTTTCTTATTTGTCACAGAGATGGAAAAAAGTTATCATTCACTTTTATAGCAGTTAAAAAATAAATAAATAGTAACTTTGGAAAGAATTCTGTTTAAATGATTTGAGGCTAAAATCATTAAAGAATTTTAAAAGCTATTATTATTATTATTATTACGATGTAATTTTCTTGTCAGACTAATAATCTGTGTTAAAACATTTCTGTACACAATTGTGAGTTGCTTTATAATTCATTTAGCTTTTCTCCCTTCAAATCTGAAAATTATATTGTTATACTTTTTCTGAAGTTAGACTGAATGATCCAATAAATTTTCTTCTCTTTTTGATAGTCCAAATGATCTTGGATTAAGGATGACAATTGTGAGAAATGACACGTTGAATTCTTGAGTATTGTATTTTCTAAGAAATACCCAGCAAATAAAGAGTTCTGCGGCTCACTGCAACTTAGCAGAAGTGACAGATAATTTGACTGATTTCTTGTTAGAGAAAAGCAATTAATCATAAATGTTGATTCTTTGAAAGGACATCAGTAGTTCCCTTAGCCAACTGTCGATTCTAGTAGTTCTAAAGAAGCCGTTTGTCATGACAAAATTAATGGTCTTTATGAATGCATGTCAGGTGAGTAGTTAGCTAGCTGTGCTCTGGCAGCCATCGAATTTATTACTGAAATATATAAGGACAGCGAAGAGCTTTTCTGTAACCATTCCAAAGCCTTTTATATCACAAACCAAAAATAGAAAATTAACTTTAGTCTATATTAGTTGTCTTCACTCTGAATCTATATCTTGTTAACCCCGTGTCATTCATTCTTAAAGATTTTCTACGCTAATACATTTCAGCAATGTCAGAATTGTACTGAATATACCGACTGTTGGTGCGAACAATCTAAATTTAAGGATGTTGTTGCAGCTGATGTATCTTTACCATCCTGGGCAAAGCCGTAGAAGCCGAAAAAGATTGTAAAATTTTAGATCAGTACTCTCTCTCTATATCCTTAAGGGGAAATATTCTTAAACCAAATTATATGATTGGATGGCATCAAGTGATCTGATTGGCCAATATATATACAGTATTAAAATTAATTATAAAAAATGAAGAAAACTGGCGCAAACAACAACATGTAATAGAATTACACCACAGATACCCAATAGTACAATCATGTTTTGGTATAGTACACTGGGACTAGTTGTCATGCAAACAGTCAGAAAGTGCCAATAATACCTGTACAACAACTGTAAAAGTATAGACACTGTAGTGTGATGAATGTGTGGCAAATACTATGGCTCCTGGGAGAGAAATACCGCATGGCAAGTGTATAGACAGGAAAGTTTTAGTGCAAGATACTCCATGTGACAGATTGCAGCTCAACTGTGTTTCAGAAGGAGCTGTATACAAGGAACTGCTACTGTTGACAATACACATGATCAAGGGAGGAAACCCAGTCTCCGAAAGTGATGCTAAGTATCTCGGAACATATTCTCTATGTGATAGAACAAACAGTAAGGTAAATATCAGCATGAAGTGGTCTTATGGATGTGTAGCTGCTTGAAAATATATGCTGAGGAGAGACAATCAAATGACGAAAGTCTTAAATTGGCAGAAGAAATAAAACAGTAGAATGAATAAATTTAAAAGGTGCTCTTCAACGGAAGTTTTTTTGAAGATAGTCCAGGAAGTGGCGTAACAGTCAGTATAGTAAAGCAGTGTTGGAGTGGATCAATAAAATGTAGGGCTGCATATCAGCCAAGGATGTCAGATATTTGCCTAAAATCAAAGATATAATGACAGCTGACAGGTACAGGTAGATTCTCATCCACCAGACCATTCTTTCAGGAAGACAACTCAATGAGCAAGGTGTCATCTTCTACTCCAGGCATACAGCAAATGTACTGAAAAACTATCAAGATCATAAAAGAGGCTGATGGTCCACCAACAAAGATGCCTTGGTTTGCACAAACGCCTAATATGAACATCCTGAGACTATATGGCTTTTGAAAAAGTGGATGAATTCTGGAAACTGCTACAGGACATTAGGGATGAAATTCACAGATATACATGAATGACCCATATGGGAGCATGAAAATGAGATGTCAAAGACCCACATAATAAATAACAAGGTACTATACAGTACATTCATTTTGTTTTCGTTTATTTTATGCAGCAATACTTAGTGTAAGTATTATATGGGTTTCTCGGTTGGAATTATTCATTTTTGTTTTTACATCCTCTCTGTCTCCATAATTATTCCCAAGAGAGAGAGAGAGAGAGAGAGGAGAGAGAGAGAGAGAGAGGAGAGGAGAGAGAGAGAGAGAGAGAGAGAGAGAGAGAGAGAGATGAAGAGAGATGGAGTTTTTTTTACATAAGTATATAGAAACAAAGTTTACAAGATTATAGTCAATTCCTAGTGCAGAATTAGTTAGAGAATTCTAGAAGTGGGCTTACAGGGACACCTTTGTTGGAAATCAAAATAATGATACTTCACGCATGCTTCTCAAAGAGGTTTTATTTCCAGTGGTTGGCCAAATCACAGCCTCTTTCATATTTTCATTGTGTGGGCAAAGATGGTGCGCCGTCTTCTCCAAAAATTATCTCCTGCTTTGGACATAGTCTGGCAGAAATTCCTCTTTTAGAATGTTGATGTGTTTGACAGAAGTTAATGTTTATTTACAGATCACAAACTGTTATTGCCCACTGACCAGTATCATGTGTCATGACTTGCAGATGGTTCAGTAAAAATTTCCATGTTGGATGGTGCCGCACCCAACTCGAGCACTGTCTGAGAACAATTTTGTTGTTGTGGCCAGGGGTACCTGATGCTTGTGAGAGGAAACAAACCTACACCAGCTGGTTGGGTGAAAAAAAACAACACTTTTTAATAACCATGCTAAGGGGATTGCTAACTAAGCCCATCCTAACTAGGAATTGAAATTGGGCATTTGAGCAGAGCAATCCAGTAGTCTTGCTGATGGAATAATCTGCGATGTTAACATTATTTTTAGGCAGGAGGGAAAGATAGCATTTCAAATGCCCATTGCAGCTGATAACGGACATTGCAAGGTGTGAGGATTGGTCAGCCTTGGCAGTGTTCTTTTGAACCCTGTGGTGCGGCAATAATATCTGGTAGTTTTCATGGATGCCTGCAGATATTCCGCTCCATTTGTTGGGATTCGGTGTCCATACTTTTTATAAGTGAAAGCTTCTGCTATTTTGACTTTGAGTGTTCACAACACAGAATTGGGTGATTTTATGACTTCTCTTAAATTAGATGGTTATCTTGTTAAAATTAAATAGGAAAATAAGCTGTGTTCTGGAGGGTTTTCCCACTGGCTTCTATCAGTGCTCCATTGCCCAGCTATGGG
Source organism: Nautilus pompilius (assembly GCA_018389105.1). Taxonomy (NCBI): domain Eukaryota; kingdom Metazoa; phylum Mollusca; class Cephalopoda; order Nautilida; family Nautilidae; genus Nautilus; species Nautilus pompilius. Next base: position 130,507 of record JACATO010000632.1, on the reverse strand, counting down.
TCCTTGTTTAAAGTCAGTCAATTTGTGTGCGCCTTCTGTTTGTACCATAGCTGTCTGTAAACGTCGGCTTCCTTTGTTCTCATGGCTGTTGTGTGACTGAGTCTACTAAAGTCTCACAAGTGTCTGTTTACACACCTCTGTGTGATATGTGGACCCCTGGAAATCGGTTGAATTACAACACGTTTGTGTGGCATGTCTTCCCCCCCCACTATACTTTTCTTGTTTCTTCTTGTATCGAACAGGAAGTTTGGCATTGTGGTTTTCTAACTTCTAAGGCAAAATCTCTATCAGTAGGAAGTTCTTTGCTATTTTCTTAAACAGAAAGCTTCCAAAAAATGTAATCCTGCCATTCTTTAAAGAGAATTTCTTTTAACTGACTAGTTGTCAACATCATGGTACCTGGAAGGGAGTTAGAATTTTCTGATATAGCGAATGACTTTCGGTTGTTTCCAGTGTGATGAACAAACCTCTCAGAAGTCTATACTAGAAACCTTATGCACATAGTACTCTAAGCTTTAAAAGAAAACAACCCGTTCTCTGCTATTTAGGTTTCATTACTTATATGTATCTGAAGTATTTTCTCATGCACACATTCTGTTATCTGCACGTCTCTGAAAATTTGAAATTTGTACACTCTTTTAGCTTCCCGCTCCAATTCCCATCCCCATCTCAGTTTTTCCATGTTGCTGCCACAGAATTTTGGGCAGATTTCTGAATGATAATTAAATGTGCTGTTGGTCAAAATATTCCTGTATTCTTATACATCCATCCATTTTTTGTTTGGTGATTGCTTTTCTTTTTTATAACTTCAATTTAGATTAATTTTTTACGCTTTTGTCAGTTACAGAGCAATGGCTTATTATTTATTTCTGAATATACAGAGACTTGTAAGGCATTTTTGAAACCACCACTGTTCTTGTATCCATCTTGGAATTCTGCCATATTGGTATGCATAATGAGAGGCTGATTTATTGTTTATTTAGTTTGGAAAATTCTCTACATTCAAATGTGATTTTAAAATATAGATCTACAAGAAAAATAGACATCCATGAAAATAATTAATTTCTGTATCATGGTGGCTCCTACCACTTGTTTTATCTATTACTGGTCTCGTTCGTTTTGCTGGACCCGTAGCTAAGAATTTTTATCACTGACATAATTTATCAAATCAAACATGAAAGAACTTATTTCGACAAAAAACAACTTATGACAAAATAGAATTACACCTTTTTCTAATATGCATTTTCTTACAGAAATTCGGCACGTTTACAGCCATGGTCAAAATTTTTGCGTCACCATAGAAGCTCAGAGATGTACTGCAGAGTCAATATCAGATGTACTTTATGATATATGAATTCCTTTTCGGAAATTCTGTACTCGTACGTTAGATTTCAAATTGTCTCAATCTTTCAGTTTTGGTCATTTTTCTCATTAAGTATACACAAAAAATACAAAGCGGTACAATACATTGATAGCATGACATTATTATGCAAATTCATCAGGTTTAATTGACTTTATCAAGCAAGATTAGATAATTCTAGCATGATTAAAAAAAACTCTTGGTCATGGCTGTAGATGTAAATTTATTTGTGTGTGAAACATGGAATATTTTGTTGAGTGCACAATTGTGGCTTCCAGTGTATATCACTGTAATTCTGAAAAACATAATGCATAACGAATATAATTCCGCTTTTATCGCAAATGCTATAAATACCGAAGAACTAACAATGAACGATAGCGAGAAATTATTTAAACAAAAACGAATAATAATGCGAACTTACCAACAATGAATCTGGTGCTGTATTTTGCATTTATAGTTAATGGAATATTCAGTGTACTTGCTTATCCTGAAGCATGTACAGTGGACATCAAATGCCAATACGTTTTATTAGGATAGAACCGTAAGTGTTTCTAAATTAGGGACAGAATTACAGTTGTAGAATATTTGGGGGCTTGAATGACAATAAAATGCTATAAACATAACTTGGTTGGGGAAGTAATCTGGTATCAACGACAGTGAGAGAGAATTCGGCTAAAAGAGAAACCCGTTTGATTGGAACTGCTCTGTCACACCTCGGGTTGGCAGTGGTACCTTTTATTGTTTTCAATTTGGGAGATCTCTTATATTTTGTTACGGTTTTTATTAGTTCCATTCCTTCAGATGCCTGGATAATCAAAACTGCGCCATAAGATAACTTTGAGATACATTATGATGCAAGTTCTGCTAAAATGGCGCATCACCAGCAGGCACCGAGATAAGGGGAAAAACAGGAACAGAGTTACTGATAAAGAACAATACATGACAGACCGGTCATATAAAATCAGTAATCATAAACTATCCAGATCCTAATTTATCTGAATAATAATTATTAATAAAAATGCCTTTTTATTATATTTTATAATGAAAATAAGGTTCAATCAAAATTTGAGATAATGATAATAATTTTATTAGTTGATGAATAATGTATTTTTAATGCCAGACAACTTAACCCTTTAAGGCCAATGCTGATGAGAAATTTATGATGCTCGTCATTTGTAGATTGTATCGACTTGACAACTTTTTTTGGTTTGTATCATAAGTAAATGAAAACAGTAAAAAAAGAAGATGCCAGTAAACTAACTATTTCTCTAAATCTACACTACCACTCAAAATTTTTGGTTCACTATGGTACGTTTTACTTTTTATATAATATTGCACATAAAACTAGGATCAAAATATTTTCCCAACAAAATTCATGGCAGTAGTTAATTACATGTATTTTATAGTCAAATGTTTATTTGTGTTTAGCATCGTATAAAAATAAATGTAAATTTATGCGTCATAAAATTGATAGTTTGTAACCAAAAGCAAATGAGTAATTTATCTTCAAATATCCTTATCTATGGTTAGGACTTACGTGATTACTTTTAACCAGAGAGTGATAAATATTCTATTTAGAAATAAGTGAAAGTAGTAATTGCTTATGAAAAAGCAACAGTGGCACCGGCTAAACGGCTACCATTTAAAGAGTGAGGGCTACTGTTACAGTGACGTGTGGAAGAACATTCTTGAAGGAAAACTAAGGGTGACATTGAATAGAGTTAATTGAACCGTGCAACAAAAATAACTGCTATCACCCCTGACTTTAGAAGAATAGGAAGATCAAAGATACATTTCTAAAAGAGAAGAAAGACCACTACCTAAGGGTCAGAAATCTCTGTTATGTATTTTTGTCCAGCTACCAGACAGCTGCTGCTGCTGCCTTAGATGCAGTATAAGAGGATCTCGTATCTAAATATGCTCTTAACAGAAGACTAAAATCAGTTGAGTCAGATTAATTAGAAGGAAAACTTCTCTAATGAAACTTAGAAAGACTTTAAAAAGTAGGAGGCTTATCTGAATTAAACATTACAAAACTGGATAACCGATGAATGAAAATAGTTGATCTAGACTGATAAACGAAAATTTGATACACCTTTCATTGGTGTGTTAGGTTGGTCATTGACTTATCTTACAGCAGCGTGATGACCTAAAACAATTCCAAGCTCTGCCGGAATTATTTATGCAAAAAATGGGGCTCTCTATCATGGAAGGGCCACCACAATCACCGCCCATTGAAATCATAAGGATTAAATATGCGGAACAGTGAATGGCAACAACTATCGCCAGCCCAGCAATTGTATCGAAAGATTCTCTCAGATTCTTGAAAGTTTCTCAATTAATTTTAAATTTTTGTAGCAAATGCAAGATATTTCGATAAATAAAAAGTATAGTATAGTGTAGATCATAATATATATATAATTATTAAAGTATAGTTTATTAAAAGTACATTTTAACTATTTCATTTATGTTAGTTATACATATCCACTAAATTTTAAAATTACTATGGTACATCCCAAATGTTTGAGCTGTAGTGTACTTTTGAGGAATTTTCCTTGTTGCCATTTCCGAGGCTTAATCCTGACAACTCTCCTGATGTGCAATGATATTAGTTAGTTTACTTACTACTAAAGTGATGGGAAATGCCCAAACTTATTTTTTATTGGTTCCTTGGAAATGTTTACAAATTATAGCTAAACAATCATTCTGAATTAAAATTCTAAGATTCACACTTTACTCTCATTTAGGCTGAAGACAAAAAAAAAAATTAATAAATATTTTAAAAGATTTTAAAAAAATATTTCAGTTTTTTTCCCCGGCAAAATCAGATCCCAATGTAAATTTGAAATGATTCCAGATAATCTTTCAATGTAGCATCTTCCTTCAGACGCAGAAAGATCTCAGCAATATGGAAATTGTTCGAAATATCAACACCTCTCATTTTCAAATATTTGCATGGTTGACAACTCGTAGCATTAAAATTGTGGTACAAATGTTTACTGTTTTTAAACACAGTCAGTTTAAGTAAAAATGCATTATTTTAAATGTTGATATATTTATTTTTGACAGGCACCGCATGGAAGGAAGAGAAATGTCTACAATATAAATTTATTCCATTACTGAACAAAAGTTTCCCTTACATCTGAATGTGATGAATTCTTTAGTAATTTATAATTGTGACTTGTAGTTTAATTAATATAACTTAGTTTATTAGTTCAGGATGGGGCCGCTCCAGAGAAGATATAAAAGACAGACAGCCGTTACCACAATTCTTAAATTAATGCATATTTCAATACCAACTACATATGCCTTTTATATGTAACTCTGTTGGCTAGAACTTTAGCTAACTAGTAATTTTGGCCTTTAATATTAATAAGTAAAAACGGGCAAAAAAAACTTTTGTTTTTTGCCTGTTTTTTATAATCTCTAATTATTTTTAAATCTTCTATTAGATTTCTTTTTAAATATCTGAAATGTAGGCAGGTAGATCTAATACGGTATTGTTATTCTTAACGATTGTACAATAAGTGCCAGATCTCTGAAACAACATCTCCTGGGTTTGTCTTTAAAAGTAATATTAGAACCCAGATTTATTTAACGAAGCCGAGCTGCTTAGGTGCCAACACCAAATATGCTTCTGTTCGCAATATATTTCTAAGAGCACAAACCTGACACCTATTACCAACAGCATCTTCCATGACGTGATGAAGCAGTCACTGAAAGGTTAACGATTAGCAGAAAGTTTGACAATAATTTTGTTGCCCCTCCTGCATAACATTTTGATTTTATTTTAAAAAAAAACAGGAAATTTTTTTTTCTACTTATTAACCCCCCCCCCCCCCAGCTACAAAGAAAAATGTCTGGATGGAAATGGAGTATAAATTCACAGCAGCAACTCATCTCGATATAGGTAATCAGCTCAAATTCAGAAACAATCCCACTTTGAGTAATGCCGTCGTTCTCTGAGCCGAGTCTCCCGTAGAGCTGGGAAGTGAACACGCAATTTTTTGGTGTGTGTGTGTATAGCCTTAGGTTCTGCGGAACAAAATGAGCAATTCTTAGGTGTTGCTAATTGCAATGCACCTTTGGGTGAAAGTTGGGGGCAAATTGAGTTAGAGAAGGAACTGCTGATCCGTAATAAGTCGTACACTGGGAGGGAAACAAAAGTGAGTCACTGCGTGCCACAGTGAAAAGAAAGAAGGTTCTTTCATTCGTTAAAAATCTCCTTTCTTCAGTACTGGCAGCAATTATGGTCTTCGGGAAATTTCACCAGGTGCACTGTAAATCCATGAACAATATGGATGGAAATGAATCATGGCCTTAAAAAAGTGGTTAGCAGGAGTGACACTGCCATTATTTACCTCCCTTAACTTTGAGAGTCAGAATAAACTTTCGTTCGTTGTTGGAAATCTTGTTTCCAAAACTTTATTAGATGTTTTTTCATGTCTGCTAAAAGAAAACTTTTTAAACCAATCGTAAGAGAGAAAAAAGATAAGATTGTCGCTGAAGGAAAATTGATTTTATTTAGATTGTTGTTTTCTTCATGATATTGCAAAATATGTGATGAGAAAAATATTTAAATTCCGTGATCTCACAGTTTTTAGATTTTGGAAATTTGTGGATTACCAGAAAATAGAATAATAATTACAGAACTACTGTTTTTCTAATTCCATTAATGTGTATGTGTGTGAGTGAGTGAGTGAGTGAAGCATAGAAAGACAGACAGAGATAGACAAAAGAGAGATAAGAGAGAAAAAGATATAGTAAGATAAACAGAGAGAAGAGAGAGACAAACAGACAAAGGTAAACATAAATAATAAACAGATAGAGAGAAGGAAAGAGATAAGCATATAGAAAGATAAGCAAAGAGAAAAGAAAGGCAGAGACAAAAATATGGGAAGATGAGGAGAGAGAGAGAGAGATGGAGAGAGAGATGGGGACACACACAGAGAGATGGAGAGAGAGAGAGAGAGAGAGAGACAGAGAGAGAGAGAGAGAGAGAGGAGAGAGATGGAGAGAGAGAGAGAGAGAGAGACGGAGAGAGAGAGATGGAGAGAGGAGAGAGAGAGAGACGGAGAGAGAGAGATGGAGAGAGGAGAGAGAGAGAGAGAGAGAGGAGAGAGAGAGAGATGGAAAGAGAGAGAGATGGAGAGAGAGAGAGAGAATGGTAAACAGAGAGAAAGAGAGAAAGGAAGAGATAAACACATGGAAAGAGAGATAAAAATAATGACAGCACACACTGTATTTTTTCTGAACTGATGGTAACCGCTGAGTTGTTTCACTCTTAAAACTTACATTACTCTTGTTATGAGAAACTTTGTGCAAGTTTTGCACAACTATCAGCCTAATGAACCGTTCATCTAGGTTCCATTTCCTTATTTGCACATGCCTCTTTATGTTTTGTAACCTTATTTATTCCAGGTGAATCCATACTACTGTGGGGCAGATTAGAACATGTATCGCTGGTTGGTTTGTATCTGCTGTAATTATCAGTTTTATCTTTTTTCACCCTGATAACTCAAGTTTTATCAGTTCTATTAGTGTTTGCAAAAACTAGTTGATAAATGTAATTGCAGTTAATTTAATTTCAATAAGAAGTGAAAAGATTATATTGCATTTTATGAATTGTCTAATTTGTAATTTGATTTTGTTTTTCATTTTTCTTTTTTAGATCTGATACCATCGAGATAAGGATGCAAAATGTAATGTAGTGGAAACAAGTTTTTTTACATGTGGATAGTTTGAAATTTAATTTGCAATAAACCATTCTGTTCGTCCCGAAGCTCTGTCACTTTAAGCTAAGTTGATGTGAGGGATCAATATTTTAAGAAGAGTTTTCTAATTCTCCCGTTCCGCACTTTGGTAGAATACGTAGGGGAGACTTGGTGACAACAACAGACTGAAGAAGAGACTCGGCAGGTGCCTGGATGCAGCAGGTGGTGAAAAGTCCGAGCGCTGCGTTTTCTGGTCATTGGGCGTTCAGAATGATTAAAAATAGTGAATTCTCCATGTTTGAACTTTTAATGCTCAAGAGGAAACTTAATAGATGTTTCCAAAATAATTAGACGCAGGGTTCGTTTGTACCTTTTAAGCACAAGAGTGATGCCACAAACACTGTTTTCTGGGCTTGAGAGGACGGACAAAGTTATCCCCCCCTTTTTTTTTCTAAGACAGATCTACCTGTTTAGAATTTATCTGTGATAAAATTATTTAAATTTTATACAAATATTGAACTTTGTTTTCATCAATGTGTAAAATAATTAAATATAAAAATCTGCCTTCTCATAATTTCGCATCCTCTGCAAGCACGTAGGTGTGGAGAAAGGTGGGCAATGCTTTTGGCATAGATTTACAACTACTTAAAAAGAAGATTTAGAGCACTGTCTCTGGATCAACAGCACCAAATCCAGCAAGAAAATGAACCAAGATGCCATTTATCCATCTTGGAGGATGCTGAATGAAACTGTGCTTGTTTTCTTGGACTCTAAACAGCTTTGACTGAACTCTTTTGATTGCCTATTGCAGCCTCATGATAGTCAACTAAGGGCCAAACAATCAAGGTGATGAACCTCACAGCAGCATTTCAAGGAATACCTGCAAATTTTGTGCAGAAAGCCGAGATACTTACAAGATCTTCAGAATGCAAGAGGTGTTCCTACCTAACAGCAAATATGGCTTCTCGTATAGTTATTATACATAGATTATTAAATACATGTACCCGTGTAATCTATAGTGATCCATTTACTGTGGCAGGAATCTCTATTTATTGTACATAATTTCAACCTGTTTGTACATTTGTATGAAATTCCTACATTAAAATACACCTCAGACAGAAGTCGATGACTCGCACTACGCCCTCGGTTCAAACTTTTTGGTCCTGCCGAACGAAAACAATACACCTGTATATCAAGAACGTGTTCCTATGACTCAGGTATTATGGATTTTGAGTGAAGCAGCAGAAGCATGTGAACTGATAATCATGATGCTCAGCGGAAATGTACGCTGATAAATCCATGCTTGTGCCTTGTTTTCTCTTATATGGTTTATATACTATATTCCGAACTGCACTGATTGTGTTGTGTTTTAAATACACTTGCACCACTCATCTCTTTGGACCCCCCAATTTCTAGAATAATTTGGCACCCATATTACAAGAATTTTTCAATTTATTATTATAATAAAGCAACTTTTTCAGTTATTTAAATTGTTTTCCTTGGGAAATTCCGATGTCGAATTGTGGTTAAAAAACTATACTTATTAATTAAAACTAAAGTTATTAATGATAATTGAATTTAAAATTAATTAAATAATCTAAGAATTAAAGAGTTTTAAGTGAACGAAGCCATTTTTAGGAACACTATATGTATTAAATAATAAAGTGAAAATAAAAACAACTGAAAAGAACATTGAAGCTCAAAATCAGTGATGGGAAATTTTTTGAGTACCCCCATATTTTGGGTAAGATTTTATTAAAGGGAGCTGAGCTCCCTCAGCACCCCTGACTTGCACACAAATATATATATATATATATACATACACTGTACCTTGTTGTGTATATTTATAAGCCTCAAAATAAATTTTTTAAGTGCTTCCATGCAAACAACTTTTCATATAATTTGGGGTGTTTATATGGAGAACTCTTAGAACTTTCACTTAGCAATGCTTTAAGTTTCAAGTACGGTCTACATAAACCAAGACAGCTGGCCCTCCAAGATGAAAAACACAAGTGAAATATTCATTTAGTCTTGGCGCTCATTTGTTATGAACCACACTTGAAATTAAAAGAGTTAAAAGGTTCCAATTTTCTGCGATGTAATTATGACGTACTTAACAGTTTTAAGCTCCACAAAAATATAAATAAATGAAAGATTTCGCTTTAAAAATAACAGTTATATTAATGCTTGAGTCTACACACTACTGCCGCACACTGGCATTTTATCTGCTTTTAAAGGTTAATTCTCAGCTGAGAAACTACAAATACTAGCTTATTCATGTAGGGTTTTAGTTAGGCTTGACATCAGAGAAGCCGGCTGTATAGGACTGCCACGGTACTGCAGTGTTAGTGGTATCTGAATTGTATTGATTAATCTCATCAATGAATCAGTCAATCGTAATTGCTTGTGAAGTAACTAAAAACAGTTTAGCCGCTATCTTTTCTAGTAGGATTTTAGCACACACATTAGCATCATCTTCGGGACGTTGATCAATATTAGTTACCGCCAGTCATCATTTGCTCCCTATCTACCTGTTTAATAATTGCAAGCTGAGGGCCCTAAAAAGCTAAAAGAGTCGGCACAACCACAGAACTAAACTTTAAAAAATGACCACTTCTGACCATAGTTCCATTTCAAATATCCACCAAACTGTTTGGAAACTTTCCACTAGTTATGTACGGCATTCCCCAGCCAGAGATCTAAAACACCATAATCAATGTGGTTGCATGATTATATGCAATATAGGTCATGTTTAAAAGGCTTCAGGGAGGGGAAAAAAGCGGCTGTGATACATTAATGGGACTTTTGTTTTTTTTACACATTGGCATTGCTCATACTCTCTCTCTCTCTCCATCTCTCCCTCTCTCCTCTCTCTCCATTCTCTCTCTCCTCTCTCCCTCTCATCTCTCTTCTCTCTCCTCTCTCTCTTCCTTCTTTTTCTCTCTCCTCTCTCCAATCTCTCTCTCTCTCTCCCTCCTTCTCTCTCTCTCTCTCTGTCTCTCTCTCTCAATCTTCTCTTCTCTCCTCTCCCTCTCTCTTCCATCTCTCTCTCTCTCTCCATCTCTCCTCCTCTCTCTCCCCTTCCATCTCTCTCTCCTCTCTTCTCTCTCTCCACTCTCTCTCTCTCCCTCTTTCTTCACTCTCTCTCTCCCTCTCTCTCCCCCCCCTCTCTCTCTCTCTTCCATCTCTCCCCCTTCTCTCTCTCCTCTCCTTCCATTCTCTCTCTCCATCTCTCTCTCCATCTCTCCCTCTCTCTCTCCCTCTCTCTCCCCCTTCTCTCTCTCCTCTCTCCATCTCTCTCCCCCTTCTCTCTCTCTCTCTCTTCATCTCTTCTCTCCATCTCTCTCTTCCATCTCTCCTCTCTCTTCTCTCCCTCTCTCTCTCTCTTCCATCTCTCCCCCCCCTCTCTCTCTCTCTCTTTTTTTTTTCTTCCAGTTTTTATATTTAAATGCTCAAGAATTATTGCTATTTCAGTCTGGGTTGAGCAGGATCTCAATTCATTAGTAGAACTACAATATACTGCACCATGTGACCAACCTTGCATTACGAATTTGAACTGCAAGTATAAACTTGACGAGATTGATTGCCAAAATTGTACTATAGAAATTTTTGTTTTCAAAATTTTTTCTTAAGAAAATGTAGAGATGTTTATTAAGTTTTCACAAATCATCGTTGAATAACTTCTCCTCATGGAAATAATGACTAGTGAAGTAATAGGATTTAAATGGCTAATGCTAATTTTGTTTTCATATGCATGCTAATAGGTTTTGGTTTAACCCTTTCATCATCTCTATTACATAGATGCCTTCTCCAGAGAAGAAATCTTAATTATTCTTTTTACCATTTAAAATTTAAAAAAAAATAATTTTGTATATAAAATACAAATTTTAATGTCAAGAAAAAACTATTTAATTTAGCATAACCTTATTTAGAAAACTTCTCTTTCACACTTAGAGATTTTACTTCCTTAAATATAGTGGACAGGGTTAATTTAGATGCTTTTAGCTCATGGTAGTTTATAAGCAGACCTGGAAGCCATTATGGCTTATCCATGGGTAGGATAGAGTTACGACCAAGTATTCACAGGTTTCTTTGCTGCTTTTGGGATGGAACAGTTTCAGAGATGAAACTAAATAGCAATTTTCTTTTTTAAAATAAAAAGAGAAATCAAAACCTGAATCATTTGCAAAAGTCTTCACATTGCAGGTATCTATAAGGATTTTTTCTCTTCTCTAAACATTGGTGTTCAGGAACAGAATGTTTTCTGATGGCCTGATAATGAATCACATTGAATTCTGATTTCTTATTAAACTATGAATGACAATTGGAAGTGTAAGCACTTTCTAGGATTTAGACGGGCATGATTATAGAATTCTCACAATTCAGCCCGTATGTGCCACATGTGTGATTTAGTAGGAAATGAGAGTAGTTTGAAACTGAAGGATTGGATGCAGGTATGACAAACAATCATGTTGAAGGTGTTGCTGTCTCTTGGAATAAGCTTCACACACACTGGAGGTAATTGAGTCTGCTGTGGCTGAGCCGGGTGAACCGTGATTTGTCAGCAGGGTATCTTGTCAGATCTACAGCTTACTGTTGCAACTGTTTCCATCCCACACTGAAACTGCCAGCGATAGCGAAACCAATATAGCAGTGATGGAATTACAAATAAGCGCTGAGTGGGAAAGGGATGCTAATGATGGATGTGGTGGTGATGAGGAGTGGTTTGGCCTTGCACTTACCAATATAAGCTGATGAACACAAGCACCTCCCACAGTGCTGCTCGCGGCAAAGCATCTCTCTCACTATAGTTAAGCGTTTAGTCTTTTACAATATTCAAGTATTCATTTTTTAAAAAAAATGTGCAAAATTCATTAAAATTAAATTTCAAGGTAGAACATCATACTTAACCCTTTTTAATGTCAGCTGTGCACCATAAACATACACATGTGTAACTAAGTCTATGTAAAGCGCATGCACTTCGATTGTGGTTTCAGAATTTATTCACCGCTCATATAATCTTTTCATGGTAAGTATTGTTTTGAGAAATCAGTATTTGCCAAAATGGAAACCAATTAAAGCAATAAAAGTTATAGGGGAGACCATTGGGGCCAGTTGTTACAGGGGTAAGTTCTTACAGCACCAGTACATTCTAATTAAGCAAATAGGAGGGCTATAATCAACATCATGAAGATCAAAATGCACGATGTCAGTTATACCTCATCCATACATCTAATTAGGAATTACTGCCACCGCTGTAGCCCTCTTATAACTTTCATTAATTGTTGCTGACAGGGTTATTAAGGTCGGCTCTCGGCCCTAGACTTGCGGCACACCACAACCTCCTGACTAACTGTTTGAGCCAGCCACGTGCACTATGGTAGTTAAAATTAATTTGAAAGTGTAAAAAATATGCTTCGGCAGGATTCTCAAAGGAGGTTCCGAATATTGTGTACTATTAAAAATCGAACTAACTCTAAATCATTTTAGATTCACAACATTCTCTAATGTAATCACTGAAAAGGCAGCCATTTGTTTTTTTTGGAGGGGGTCATGTGACTGCCAGTTTTGCAACAGTGTTTATAAGGTAGCGTGTCGCAGCTTTCTGAAATGATCTTTCTGGACCTGCTAAATGGTTGTAGCCGCTAGCAGTCTGAGTTTTAGACCTTTTCTATTTATTAGAGGTTTTTTTGCGTCAAAAAATCAGATTGTCGCTCTTGCACAACTGTCTTCTCTTTACAAATATCAAATGCCACGTGAAGGACAGTGAGAAATTCTGAGATGTTAAGAAGATTTGGTGGATCGTCCTGAGATAGCAATCACAGTACAGCAGTTTTCTGAAGTGTTATATTACATCGCGTAAGAACACCGTTTTCAAAGCCCATCTCATATGGCTCAGACATTCATTAAGCCACTAAGTCGCTTTTATTGTTTTTTCTTCAAGTAGAGTTATAACAGCTCTTCACTTAAAATTTTTTTAATAAATGCTGGATATAAAAATTTTATCACTTTTCAGACACACGGAACATCTACTTTTAGCTAGAAACAAAAATTAAAATTATAAGGTCTGTTATAAGAACAGACTATGAGTATGATACAACAGTCTCTTAATGGTTATTCTTAGAAGTTTCAAAGTTCTCTTGTTCTTCTAAGTGCTTAGCAGGAAGTAGGAACAGGTGCCCTTTTCCATTCTTACGTTTACCATAACAGGTTGAAGCAGAATGTGGACAGAAGAGTTTGCATCTTCATGCATGCGTTAACTTTTTCATTTCCCCTTCATGTCAGATGATTTTTACCCACCATGCCCAAGTCAACAATGTAGGTTTGCTTGAGGCATACCGTCCAATAGAATGTTGCCAACTGAAGCATGAGACAACTCTTAATTATTCTTTGCTTAATCAGCCAAAACTCTCTCTTTTTCATAAAACGCAGACTTCAAAGACAGCGAGAGAAATTATGTTTTCAAAAGACGGTTTGCTAGAAGCAGAATTCGCACATCTCTTTCAAGATAATACATTCTACTAAACGTGGCCGAGCTTCAATTATGGTGACAGCTTTAAACTTAACATCAAATTATTTATTGAGATTTGACACATTTTAGGAAGTTATGAAATAAGCTCTGAGGTGTTTTAGATTTAAATATGAAATTACCTTTATAACTGCCAAATTGTGGCTGGTGGCAATGTTACAATTTGACAGAAAAACTCTTGTTAGACTAAATATCAGATAGCAAATATAGAAGTAATCACGCAGGTATGCTCCTCACAGACAATTATGTCTGCATCTGACAGAGATGGAAAACAAAGTTTGGCACTTCGAACAACAATATGGATAACTCTGTAAAGCTGTTAATTATTAAATTCTGACTTTAATAAAGTTATAGAGCAGAAAAAATGTGCATAATAGAAAATATTGAAAAAAAATTTTTTTAATTGAATTTTTTTTGCTTTCTGGACCATTCAAAATAAAATAGTTTGTTCAAAAGCCACTAGTGACGAATAATACCAAGGCTTTACTTAGATTTTTAGTAATTTCAGACGTATAGCCTACTATCAGAATGATAGAAAGTCCTTCCTTTAAGGAACAAAAACAGTCTACAAAGAGAAAGGTTCTCACTTGTAGCTTTGTTTCAAATCCCTATCTTGACATCTCTCAGTACAGAGCCAGGAGAAAGTGTGGAGTTTCAGCCTTGGTGACCATAAAAGTTACCTGGGTAATGGCAGGGGGACTCTCAAGTACCGGTCAAGGTATGAGTTGGTCATGAGTCACTCAGAACTTCCATCACATTCTCTTTAGCCATGAGAGAAATATGGAGTGCCTAACGGAAAGCCATGCAGATGAACTGGTACAGATGAGCAGCCGCAGGAGATAACCAAACTAAACTCGACTTGGGATATCATCCATGGCAGACAGGTGAGCAATCCGAGTAGCAATAAAAAAAACACCCCTTGGAGTTTGGAAATACTGCTCTGTCACATTAACCATCATAAACTGCTAATTCGTTAAGCACAACTTCGGTGGTTTTTGTATTAATGCATTCTGGGAAAAAATAAAACAAAAACTTTTTATTACTGTTGTCTAAATAATTAAATATTTTGAAGCTCTGAAAAGTATTTGCCAAAAGTAAATTAAAGCAAACACAGGCCTGTGATGACTTGACTGCTTCCATAAATGATAAGGGTACGTTACTTATACACTGCTTCTTCTTTAGGTTTGCATCTCTGTGTGTGGTACTTTGGAGGAATACGCGGAGTTCTGCTATTCTGCGGGCACTGAGTCTCACCAGCACCCATCTTCGCACCTGTTCTTTTAATAGTCGCTCGTTTAGTTTTTTAAAATCAATTCTTACCTTTAAGATTTGATTGTGGTTCCTCCAAAAGTCCTCACCTCTTTGGACGACACCTCCTGGTCTGTCAAAGAGTTCAAAATAATCTGAGCTCACTTATCACTTTACTGTATCCGCCAGATGCAGTTATTTTTCGATGGGGCCAGTCTAGAAATCTATTTATCAAGCAACAATATTTTGTTGTGCGACAGAGATCCAAGCAAATCTCTACGTTTTTAATATATTTTAAAAGAAAAAAAGTAGTTAAGTCCAAGAATTAATAAGAAAATATTCCACTAAGAAAAAAGAAAAGTAATATTTTAAAATCTGATACAAATAGAACAAAGAAAACTTCAGATACCCATCCTTAATAGCCAACCACGCTATAGTCATATTCATATATTATCTATTGGAAGAATGTGGGATTCCTAAATAAATAGATTTGTCTTCAATGTTATGTATACCACATCACTTTTTACATTCCTTATACTATCTCAGCCTAGAAACACTGGCTTTGTGCTGAATTGGCGGTATATTTGGTTAACTTGTAATGCAAAACATGTGAGTTTAGAACAATATAGACTTTTCCTTACAATGGATTATATTAGTGAAGGAGGAACTATGTGTTGCAGTCCCTATGGCTCAACCAGTGCTGAGTAATGCAGATTTGAAGGGTAGTTAGGTGCAGATGTACCACAGGTGGTATATAGAGGATTAACCATTTACAGTATGATGAATTTCGTTGCTGTCAAAATTAACATTTTCTTTATTCCATAGATCTCTCTCTCTCCATCACTCTCTCCATCTCTCTCTCTCCATCTCTCTCTCTCTCTAAATCTCTCCATCTCTCCATCTCTCTCTCTCCATCTCTCTCTCTCTCTCTCTCTCTCCTCTCCATCTCTCTCTCTCTCTCTGTATGTGTGTGGTGTGTGTACATGTCCCACACACAATGAGGTGTAACCAAAAAGTTCCAAGACCAAATTTATTGTGGAAATATCATGACACTTACTAACTATTCACAGGTAATCCATTCAAAGAAATCCACCTTCTACTGGTATTTATCTGTTCTAGTAGTTCTGCAATTTCTGAAAGTATCTCCTATTCTTCATTTGGAATTCAATGTAATGCCACTTCTGTATTTGCAATAAGGGTAGACCCATGATCAGATCTCCATCTTTTCAAAGATGCTTTGGTTTGAGAAAGAAAGAAAAATCACATGGTGCTAAGTTTGGTAGCTGTGCAATAACTGGAATGTGATATTCAACCAAAAATTGATGCAGGAGCAACTTGTTACCTCTAAGTTTTGGATTTCCACTTTTCTCTGTATCATTTGCAAACTGCTTCTCATAGACATCACAAATTAGTTATGCGTAATATCTAGTTCATCGTTTAATCTTCTCTTTTATTATGATTTGGTGATGATGGTATCTTCCAGTGGGAGCATCATTAATGCTTGGTTTCTGAACCACACTATAAGCCAAAAATTCATTATTTGCTATTATGTTCTTTAAGATCCTGGCTCACAGTGGGATGATCTTTCTGCTCATCAGTGAGAAGGGGACATCACCTCACATCTCTAAATCTTCTCTAATATTGACCATGCAAGCCATAGGAAGTCTTAACTTCTTCAGCAACTTTTCTAACAGACCAATGATTACCTTCAATGGATGCTCTACAACCACTGTGGAGAAAATTATTCAAATGCTGTAGCACGGGATACTGTTGTATCATTAAATTTCAGCTACTATTGTTGCCATACTAAATTTAATCTGGAAACATTTTGATCTCACCTCATACATATGATCCACCAATCAAATAATTTGTCAAGCATAGAAAAAGACGTTTTGATGAAAATAGTTCCATACGACAAAATTTTAAAAAAATAAACTTTATTTCTTTTTTACACGTGGTTTTCTAAGTTGAATATTTTGTGTAACTTATATTCCCTGATAACTTGATTCCCAGATGATATATATATATACCCTTATCTGGTGCTGTGGCAGGCTGGTGGAGAATATGACCTCAGTTTCAGCCAAGAATGGCCCCGTGTTTAGGGGCTAGGACTGTTACTTCTCTTCTCCTCATTCCCATCCCTAAAGAGCAGTACACGCGTACCAAAACACACACACACACACACCTGCCTAGGGGTACTGCACATACCAAATATACACCACACTAATACAAAAACCAAAAATTCAGAACAACTTACCTGTATTCGTTGGAAAGGTGTGGTAGAATAAAGCCTCACAGTATCTATGCTGGTGTATTTCTGACATGATGGAAGATCTACTCCATGAATGCAGTCTTTATCATTTTTTCCCTGACTGCAGCAACTGATGAGAAGATCATTGGAAACTTTCAGTTTTGAAAAAAAAAGGAATTTTTGTTTTCTTTAATCCAGAGTTTATAGTTAAGACATCTTTTTTGCTAAACAAGTAAAAGTGGATTGTGCGAATGTTGCTTTTTTTTAAAAAAAATAAAATGTTTGAGGATGAAATAAATTTAAATATTTTCCCATAAAAGGCTAGAGAAATGCAAAGGAGTATTTAAAAATTTCCAGATAATTTTGTTCGAATGAGCTAATTCTTTCTTTTGAAAACCAAACAAAGGGAAAAAATTTAAGGGAAAAAAAAATTTTAAAAATTAGAACAAATAATAATACAAATCTCAAAAAATGGGTTATTTTGACAAATGCCCTTATTGCAGGCCCTAAGCACAATGGCCTCCATAAGCAGGAGGCGGCCATGAGTCACCACACTCTGTGTACTAATGCATACATCATTAACTAGCATTCAGGCAAAACTGCCGCCATCTGCAGGAGGCTCATCTTTTTTTTCTTTCTTTGCCATCTTACCTTTCTCAGCTATTGTTTCCGTATTTTGTGTGTGTGTGTGTGTCTGGGACTTTCTCAACGTTTAAGAACTTCTAAAAAAAATCTGCTAAATCCCCAGGTACAGAAATGTAGTTCTCAGGATTATAAAAGTTACCAAAGTTAAACTTCTCTGTTTTTAAACCAGGTATTGAGCATTCATTCAGAATATTATTTTAACAAACAAAAAATAAATACGTAACGTTTAGCCTTTGCACTAGTTATAAAGTAATTACATTTAAACGTAAAAGTCCATAATTATTTAAAATGGTTCACAAAAATTTTGGCCAGCAACGTCAGCATTTTATAGAGATGTAGTTTACCTTGATCCTCGATAGGTAAGCCCAGACATCGCCAATGGTCATCTCTTTCCTAGCCGTATGTATCACCAGACGGGCATAGCGCCTCTGTACTGTACAGCAGCCCTACCACCCACCACCCAGAAAGTATCATGACAGACACATGCAAAGTTTTGTTCGCCAGTTCCACCTTTCGATGGCTGCTATTTTCCAGACCAAATCAACCGTGGAAAGCCGTAATTAGGACAGTATTAGCAAAAGTAGCATGCATATTAAATTAGTCGTGTTTTTTCTTCCCTTAGAATAATCAAGCTGTACAGTACAGAACTACATACCTGCTCTTCTCCACAGGAGAGTGATATACACACAGTCTCAGAGTTTTCAGTTATTTGACATTTTCATTTGATGAATTTATTACTGAAGTTTACCCACTACATCTAAATTTTCTGAATCTCAGAAATTATTTAAAGCCAGTGAATTGTAGAGATTTTTTTTGCTCTAAAACCATTTATCAACAAACCCATTTATTCTCCATACAGTAGCTTATGGAATTTCTTTTAAAACCATTTGTTTCATATATATATTTTTTTAAGAAGACATTAATTATATTTTGCAGTATATTCGCATTAATTCCAATAATTGGATTTTCCTCTCGAAATGGAATTGATGGCCCCTTATACATTAATTAATATTTGTTTTTAATAATTTATCAGACTGAAGACATTTGAGACAATTGATCATTCTGGCTGTACTCTGAGATGGTGTTCCCAGTCCTCCAGCACAGGAAAATTGCTATTTCCATTCATTTATGTTTAATGAAATATTTGTTTTAAATTTAAAAACCATGCCATAACTAATATTTAAAAAAGTCTTTTGTGATCCATTAGCTGAAACACTATTTATTATAAATTAACTTTTTTCCTTCACATTTGTAAATATTAAAAATTTCATCTTTTCGTATTTTTGGCAATTATTTTAAAACCTGTAAATCAATATTCTTTAACTGTAGAAAAAGATTTAAAATTAATATTAATGGTTGCATTACTGATTTGAGTTTTAAAGCATAAAAGGGAAAATTAGGCAGTGAGCTTGGTTCCTGTTGGGATCTCCATTGTTTTGGCATCCTACTCTACCAGTCTATTTGCTGCAGTTTCCTCTCCATGGCTGAGTTGCAGTAGGGATTTTCCAGGCCCTTCTTTTGCAGGTATTTGACTGGGTTTACAAGAGCTTCTCCCCCAAAAGACGTGTTCAGGTAACTTGGTTGATCTTCGAGGGCCGAGTTCTTTGCGAGGTACCCTTGAGGTCAAGTTGTGAGATACCCTTGAGGTCAAGTTGCGAGGTACCCTTGAGGTCAAGTTGCGAGGTACCCTTGAGGTCAAGTTGCGAGGTACCCTTGAGGTCAAGACGAGGGTTCGCCAAAAGAGATCTGAAAGAAGGGAAAATAAGAAATAAATAAAACAGGGGGGAGAATGAATAAAGGGTGAAGCGTAGATTTTAAAAATTCAGAATACGAAGAACGTCAAAGCTAAAACTTTGCTGCGACTAAATTTATATGTTGTACAAGTGTCCTGTGGTATATCAACATTGTATGAGTCCTTAGCAACTTCGGAAGATGCAAATTATGAAAAAATAGTCAATGAATACTTACAGACAGAACATATAGATAAAGATGCAGAAAGTATGCTATTTCCATTATTTTATGTTACTATAGATGCTTAAAAAGCCCAGCCGGATACAACTGCAGTGATTCTGTTTCAGTGGAATTTTTTCTCTTATATTTCCTTATTTCTCATTACCTGTTGAAGATTAATCAGCATCAACACAAGAAATGTTGCCTAGAGCTCTCCGTGTTCTTTCAGTCTAATGAGCACCGCAAATGCACCAAACTGATTTTCACCAGAAGGGAGAAACCATAATTTTTGTGAAAGTGATAATAACATTCAGAAGTCTAAAGATATAATCTAAAATCTACCGATAGTTATTTTTATACTTAGGTTCTCTCCCTATTTGTAATTATCTGCACAGATATAATTTTTCAGATATATGTAAATTTTACATTAAATTAGAATTGTTTCTGGCTTGGAATCTAATTATGAACTAAAAGCCGGAGATGTTGAAATTATAACTTGTTAAAAAAGTTTAGTTTTTATTTTAAATGTAACAACTCATAACAGAATTTGGAAGACAATAACATACAGCTGGCATATTATTAATGGACAATTACTTTTTTAAATATACTTTATAAAAGAGACGTGCTTGAATGGTTTTATGGAATGTGGACAGGAATTGGAGAACTGATATCATGTGAGTGTTGTTGAAGGGTCTTTGTTATGACTGACTGGCACCGACTCACAAACAAAAGACTCAAGCCATCTGGACTGTTGGGGGTTAATGGACTGTTTGCATGTAACCATCATGGATATTCAGATGAGCGCATTAGTGATGCGTAATGGACAAAAATCATTCCTAACTGAATTTCTAGCATGGAGTTTGACATGGAAATTTAGTCTCATTTTGCTGAATGCCAGGCTTTGATGGCAGTAAATATTCAAACCTCAGATAGTCTGCATCACTACACAATCCTATTATCGTATAATGAAACTATCTGCAACCCAGATTAGTGGTGTCTAAAGGTGTTTCGCCAAAAAAAGGGAAAACACGGCCGAACTTCTCGGACACGGGGAAGTTTTATTTTAACCCTATACAGACAGAGTCCCCCCCCCATCAACGACGCAGTCTCACAAACATTTTTGCTCCTGCCACCTGGGTTTGGTAAAGCATTCAGTCAGATACGGAAAATAAAATTACTGAAAACCCAAAAAATGGAAAGAAAAAGAGAAAGTTGGTCTCGTTCCAATCTCCGCTGTCGCCATGTCAGCACTGTGTGGGTCGGAAGGGCAAGAACGTACATCGTTTACTTCTTTTTTACCAAAATATTTAGCCCTGACTTCCAACAGACGGCTAATAGAGCACGCACATAATCAGCATATTGTCGACTTAGAAAGCAAACGGAATTCAGACTTATTCTGCTAGTCCACCAGCCAGGCCGTTCTCGCCCTTCCCACCCGCAGACTGGTGACATGGCGACAGTGGAGCTCGGAATGGGATCAACCCCAACAAACGCAAACTGCATCTTTGCATATATATATTTTTTAACACAATAGCGTGATACTGAAGCTACCGTTTTAAAAAAAAGAGGAAAACTCGGAGTAATACATTACTTCTGAACTTACATAAAACTAATGAAAATTAACTTTGACAGTTGAAAGGAAACTGACGAAAGTGGCCTGAATAAGAATTGATTTTCACTTATTTTCAAAGCTCTTGCCACACTCCATATACATACAAAGCAGTAGAAGCAATCTGATTTGAATTGTTCTCTCTGCATGGCTGCTCTTTGTATGGTTTCAATTCAGACTAGTGATATTGATAATAAAATCCCATCAATGAGTTAGATGTTGGCACAAAAAAGCAAACTGGAATTGGCTCATTTGTGTGTGCGCATGTGTTTCTGTAAACATGGAAGTGGTTGGGCGGTACAAGTGGCAGGAATTACCTCTCAAACAGAACTCTTCCTCTCAAATCAAATCTTGGCTTTTCCAACTTCCGTTAGTTTACTTGCATCTGATCTAATTTTTGTCAAGAGATTACTCAGCTGTTTCTGTGGACGGGGAATCAAACCCGGGCATCGAGAAGACAGATTCAGTAGATGTTATTACACACTTATGTACACAATGTGAATATCTGGAAATATAAAATTAGCCGCCTGATTAGATACAAGAACTTATCGGTGTTTACTTCTGATCGAAATGGCCTCTTCGACACAACGCTTTTCTTTTTGATAGATAATATAAAAAACAAACCCAAAGGTGTTCTCCCCAATAACCTCTCTCGGGTCTTTGTCTAGTTACTGTGAGAGAAGTTGGGGTGCCGAGCTAACCAGCTGACCGTGCCACACGACTACCTGATGTGGAACTGCACCCTGCTGGGTTTTTCACCTTAAACAGCTCCTCTGGCACTGGGAGACAAAAAGAAATAAGTACTATTCTTGAAAGTAATGAGCCCTAATTACTTAGAGGACAAACACTAGTCAAATAAACCCAAAATAAATAGTTGCTTTTTTATGCAATCTCCATTTCTGATGATACACCCCACTGCAGAACGACTTACGTGGGTTCGCTGTGCGGACTGAATGGTTTTATGGCTTGATATCTTTTCGTGTAAAGCCGTATCTCACCCTTTTATTACAACGCCCTATTCACGGTGGACTCCGTTATCAGTGGCTGCTGTGCTGCCACCTGCAGAGTTACATCGACTCCACTGATGCCAAAAAAAATGGGGGGTTGAAGCGACATATTTACGTGTGAATAGAATTACACGGCTGCCCGAGTAGCGGTTGGGTTTCCCTCCTGACTTGTGCTGCACTGCCCTTGCAATTGGGCTGCCTCCAACATCCAGCATACCTTCTCTCTTGGTATACACCCTCACACGTACAAGAAAATATGCTGAATGGATTTACGACTGAAATCTTGCCTTTCACTTTCCACTAAATGAACAGGTAGAATATCTACCATTTCAGCTGAGATGCAAATAAGCAATTTTGTTTTTCTCAATGTAGAGGGAAAAAAACTGCCCATAAAACCATTTTTCTTAGTATCTATAATACGTCTTCAAAACTTAGCATGTCAGTTAATGAAATTAAAGTTTACCAAATAAATTTACTGGTAAAAATCTAACTCAATAAATTTACATACAGTATCCCTATATGGAAAACATGTTGAGTTATAGTTTGTTTCTAGTTACTGAACAATGCTAAGTTTCCTGAGTTGAATCACATATCACCTATGAAAAATTTGAATAAATTTGTTGGGGGGAGGAGCCAGAAAGGCAACCAATTTTTTAAAAGGGAATAATTGTTATTTGAGATAATCTGATTTTATTAACAACCTGTTTCAGAGTAGACGATTTTACACATACTACCCACTTTATTGTCAGTTTTGAAATAATAGCAGCCTTAAGTACTGTCGCGTCCAGCATTGTAGGTAATCTGAGTCAGAAACTGAAGAGATGAAAGGTTGGCATCTGACAAGATAATTTCTGCTATTAAATAATGATTAATACTTTATTTTTATTTCTTTGCAACACTGACAAAGATAGATAGCCGCCGTCAGAGGCATTTTCCTGTAAAAATAAGATGTTTTACCAAATCACCTGGAAATGTCCCAGACTGAGAGATTACCTGTCCAAAACAGTCCAATAGTTCCAGGCCATCAGAATAATGTGATTTTCCATTCTTGGTCTGTATTTAAACAAACAAACAAAAGAGCCGACATTACAGTGATTATATCAGATAAATGGTAAAAATTGAAAATTTTGTTAGCCTTCTTTTTTTCCTGGTGCTTATAAGTGTCTGGTTTTGCTTTAATGCAGATATTCTAGTCTGTCAGGTTGCTCATGATCCTCTATAGATCTGTTTCTGGTCTGCTTGTTGAGCTGAAAAGCAAGATAGTTGCAGAATGTCTCCTAACTCATTGTATGACAGGTATAATTTATGACTTTAATTGCAAGAATCAATAATCACAAATATTTATTATTTATTAAGCAAAAATGGAAGGATGTATCAATATTATTCCTTAATGAAATGTCGCTGACTTAATTTATTTCTTAAGCAAAAACCTATATCATTTATTTCAAGAAAATTGTATAAATTTAAACTTTTGCTTTTTTAAAAATATAAATAACTCTCCTATTAAGGAGACTACAAACAACTTCCCGTGTTTCACAGTTGCAGAATGTAATACCTTTTAACCATTCATGTGGGTTTTAATATCACTTCTTTTACTCTCGCTGCAAAAGAGTTAAACAACACAAAAATAGCATCTTTTGAAAGTATCAATATGAAAAAGTTTCATTATTTCAGATATGCTAATTAGTGAGTTATTTTAATACCGAAATTATATCACGAACAGTCGCCATATAATTTTTGCCTTAACTGGGTTGTGTATCATTAGGGGTTAACAGGTGTATTATGTTCAGTTATTTGTTATTTTATGAGATACGAAAACGTCTCCATTCCTTCAGTGAATATTAAAACCTAGAAATTTCTTGCACATTTGTTTTACAATGTTCTCAGGACCAACAGGAGCCATACGAGTCAAATGGTTCAATCACAAAAGAATATGCCCATAATTGTATATTTTACAGTTTACTTTGCTATAATTCAACCATGAGATTAGAATTTTCTCATGGCTTATAACCCTAGGTCTCATTTCAGTACATATGTTTCCAAGTACAGGTCTTAATGTTTGTGTTCTTTCTTTCTTTAAGCCTGAAAATAATTTAGATTTGATCGGGAAGATGGCGACTTGTTGGTGTATCTGAAGTACTTATGACTAAATGCACAGATACATCAGAGTATTAGCCGACCTTCCAAGGGACCTCCTCTATCCATGGCAGGCCTGACCCGCTGGTCTTGCTGTCTTACAGTGGTCAACTAGAACCTGTATTTCTTGCACAACGCAAACTGCCGAGGATAAATCATTGGTTGGTGATGACGGCATGCGGATCCCACATAGGTGTCCACACACGGTTGAAAAATGCAGAACACATGCATTTGCTCTGTTAAAATGTGTGTTAGCTGGCTGGACTGGTCATGCAATCCAAATAGACTAATTAGGTTGCATCAGAAAGCACCAAACAGACTTCAAGTAATTGTTGATTTATAATTAAAATTGATTTTAAATGAACAAAACAAATGCATTTTTGTTAATTCTTATGAATATTTTATTTTTCCTGTATTGTATTTTGCATTTTATCCCCCTTATATACACACAATAACCTGCAAAGCTTTGTATTATGCATTTTAGTTTACTTCGTTGATAACAGATGCTGTTCGGCCAAAATAAATGGGTAATTATCTTGATTTTCGTTGTTGTCTTTGTTTTTTCGCTATTGTTGCAATTGCATCCACTTTAAAATTCAAGTTGTGCACTACTACCAGGTTCGCTGAAGCATGTTTTAAACAAATTAGGTATATTTAAAGTAAGAGTTTTTAAAAACATGGGAATAACAAATTTCAACTCAACTGAATCATATTGGATCATCTCGTATTATTATAATATGAATCAAGAACCGGGGTGCCAAATGCTGCACACAGATGTTATAACATAACTGCTATCCCTTGCTAGCTATTTAAACACCTGTAGAGATATGGAAACTTTACCTGTATGCAGTGGTGGTCAGTTAGGCACTGGGTGCTCTTGGCACAGTCTAAGATTTTCTCAAATTTAATAACGTATATAACTACGATGCACCTTGGCCCATGGATATTTTAATCTGGCCTGCATGTAGTTTCAGGTAAATGAAAAGTCCATTGGATTTCAGTGGATGCTGCAGTGTGATTGGGGTTATGCTGTATCATAATCTAGCAACGTTTAGCACACTGTTTAATACAGATGTTGCTGGATTTCTCACCTGTGAGGAGATAACCTTTATCTTGGTCCTACAGACTTTTGACAAGAAAACAGCAACTTCAGAGTGCGTGGAGATGAAGCAACATTTTTTTCCTTTCCAAAAACTATTTTATATGAATAACAGATTTAACAAGACACTAGATGAATAAATATAACGCAGAACTTGCTTAAAGTTTCTGTGAATGGACTGATGGACTGTGCAGTAGCTTATCCATGCTGTATTTTTGTCTACCTTAGACACCTCCGCAATTGGCTTGGTTTCAGGTAATCAAGTAGTACATGCTTCCATGCCACAAAACTTGACTGTAAAAGTTGTTTTTTTGGTAAATGAAAAGGTTGGTTGTACAAAGGAATGACACGACAGCAGTTTGTTAATGTCTAGACATTTTGCAACATCACCGAAGCATGGCGTTGCAAATGGGTTCTCTTGTCATCAGTCTGTGACTGATTGATATTATTCTTTTGTGGTTGATATGGATGTCTGACATGAGGAGACAGAGCAAACTGGGCAGCTATGCACTGTAGCGCCGTATCATGACTGCCATTTTGATCTTTTGTCAAGAGATGGATTTAATGGATGCAGTAAAAAGAGATTCTCCTTCATGGACAGTGATCAGATTGATCTGTCGTTGCAACGTCACCACATATTAAAGCCCTGAAAACATTCACTTACTCTGTGAGGAGCGAGGAGGCCTCTAATACATCAAAAAATACTGCGTATTGAAACAATGGGTACTTGATAAAGAATTTTTGGTATAGGCAATTAAGCTTTAAAAGTTTGTAATTAAAGTGCAACTAAATTTAAAGGTGTACACAGACAAAATGTTTTATAAGTGAGTTTTGTCTAAAAACAAAGTATTTTTTTAAAAAAATTATGGAGTTTCTTTATCAAGCTAAATATCTTCGTTTAATTATTAATATTTGATAATTTAGGCTAATTATAAGGTTTTGTTCAATTACAAAAACAAATATTTAAATGGAATATGTGGAATTTTGAAAACAGAGGAAAAGTAAAAACATTACAAGGATGTTTCCATGGCTCTCTAGTGCACCTGTTTAGTAGAAAAGTGAGATTTGAGATGTCATCCCACTAGTATCTGGGCACCTTAAGCGCAGTTACAATATTTTAAAATTTTCAGCAAACTATAAACTTCAAAACTAATATTTGTTAAAAATTAAGATTTATACGCTCACCTTACAGTTGGGGGGGGTTTCCTCCATCTAGAAGTGACACTTCTTTCCTCCTCTGTGCATGTGAAAACTAACAGGAAGACTGAGGTGTCTCTTCAGAGGACAGTGCACCTCTCTACTTTTATTCTCTTGAAGGAAGGCAATTAACCCGAACGCAGACAGTATTTCTTAGAATTCCTCTCACGCGCACATAAAGTGGATTCAAAAATTGCAAAAAAGAATAATTTTGATTTATTATCCTGATTTTTTTGGATCTATTTCTAATTTTGTTTTTAAAATCATTTTGAGAAATCCATCTTGCACACGTATGAGCGGTGATCGGTCATTGATCCTTTAAGAGAAAGAAAATCTATAAATATGCATTAGGCTTCCTACAGCCTGTGATGCCACAGCTATTTACAGGATTAGTCTGTGAGGATTCAGTACCAAACTCCACAAATGGCTAGGAAAAGAAAAAAAATTCTATCACCACCGGCGGGTGCAGGGTTAACTTCGGCCGTTTTTCGAACATCTTCAATCGGGGAGGCTTAACTCATGAAAATAATTGAAATAAAACATTTAACTTCAAATTCCAGCAGCAGCGGCAGCACTTTGCTGAGCGAAATCTGAATAGAACGCTGCCGAGAGCAGATTACGGATGTTAATTCAATTACCACCCACACACAAAGTTTTCCTATTTTTCCATTTAATCCTTTTTCATGTTTGCAGAATCTTTGTGCATTCGCTTCCCGATTCTTAGTCAAACAAGACAAATCGAGTTATTGCAAATCTGGTTTTCCTTGTAAAACAGTTCATAATTAAAATATCTGACTGCGCTGATGAAGAGAATCTCACCGCCGTCGCTGGAAGGTATCGTTCCCAACGAAGATAAAGCACAATTTGGCGGTTTTTGTTTTGTTCTTAGAAACAAAATCCTGCACGTTCCGACACGCGCATCGTCCATAAATGAGCTTAGCATCTTACTAGGGCCCTCTTGTGGGACCTCTTAAATTATATTTCTAGGAAAGAAAGGTTGGGAAGCCATCACTTTTAATTGGCTCAGGAATATATCAAAAGACCTCGTTATCATGGTTTCCACTAGAAATGCTCCTGAAGACTTGGAACGGGGCTAGATTTGAACTCAAATTCGCTAACTGGCTATAAAGCTAGCCCATTTTTGTGGTGATTAGTAATTGATTTTTGTCACAAAAGAAAAGGACCGACTGAAACATGAAAAGATGGTTTAATTATGCAATCATACAGCAGTCTCATAGGTGGCCAGGATGTTCGAATGAAACGTGCTTCATTGGCTGTTTACCAA
Source organism: Nautilus pompilius (assembly GCA_018389105.1). Classification (NCBI taxonomy): domain Eukaryota; kingdom Metazoa; phylum Mollusca; class Cephalopoda; order Nautilida; family Nautilidae; genus Nautilus; species Nautilus pompilius. The sequence continues at coordinate 102,477 of JACATO010000632.1, read as the reverse complement.
ACCATTTATCAATAATGTACTAATTCTCCAGTGTTCAATTATTTATTCACCATAATAGACTGCTGTTTATTTACTGCCTCTACACCTCTGTTTAGCACTGCATGCTTTCAGCAACCAGGTACAAGGACAAAATATATATTTTAGCATCTTTTTTAAAACTATTTTTACTGCTTGAAAGCAGATCCAGGTGATTGTCTATGAAAACAATTAAGTCTTCAGTTTCCTCTCTACTAAGAGGTACTTGCCACGTCTATTATTATTATTATTATATAGGCTTTGTTTGTGTGTTTCCCAATGAATCTTTTCCCATTAACATCATCGTTTACACGCTTGCACACTTATTTTAGGAATCTGTTTAATAAGAAAAGAAAGTATCTGATCTGCATTATCACTCTCTGCTGAAGTAAAAGGATGAGCAGCACAGCATCTACATTAAATTATGTTGCATGGCGTAGTGATCCAGCGGCGGATGACTGGAGACTGAGGGCCCAAGTTTGAATCCCATCAAGACACTCAAGTGTACGTCTCTGGCAGGGCTTCCTTTTGCTATTCTTCTGCAGCCACCTACAATAGTTCCTTCCGAACTTCCTGGTTCCATCACCTGAAAAAAAAATTCCAGTATGGATTTTGTCCAGATATTCATGATTCTGATTCTGCAGGAAATTTTTGCACCTTGACCATTTTTCAAGAGCCCCACCCGCTTCAACCATATCCCAGTAACTTTTCAGGTCCCCGGGGGGGGGCAGATGCCCCCATCTCCTCTTCTAGCTCCCACTCCTGTGAGACGTCAGAGCAGAGAGCAATGATGTTGTGTTCTGTAAGCCATCTTCGGTTTTACTTAGCCAGTTTTGTTTTGTTAGCTATATCACAGGTAACTGACACCTGTATCACTCTCCTGACAAACTTAGTATGTGTCTTGCCAACTTTTACACTATAAACAAACCCCAGTGTTTACATGCAGTTTGTGACTGGCCATCTTTGATTACTTGGAGCAGCCATTATGGCTATGGTGTGTGGCTGTCATGATTGAGGTATCTACATCTGAGTTCAAATACATTGTATTCTTACTGCGCATTTTAAATTATGAACAGAGAGATATCCATGCTATGCACTCCAGATTCTCTAGCATAATGACCATTATATGTATATATCTATACATATACATGATGCTACTATAACAAAGGTTAATGTACAGAATTTGTAAAACTTTTTCTACCTCCATCACGTCTATGACAAGTTTTTATTGTTTAGGCAGCATAAAACTTAAAAGATTAAATTAGACTTACTAAGAAACTATTATAAAAAGTTACTACAAAATTTTAATGAGAACACCACAAGCAATATATTAAAATGACCCAATGCCACTGAAGCATCGCCAGCTATTTATATAGCATATATTTGATGAATATAAATACAGTAATATTACTGCGTTAATAATGACCTTCATTAAATATGCAGTAAATTACTGTATAAAAAAGGTGTATCTAGTGCAAACTAATTACTATGAATTTAATTATTATATGACTACAGAAAGGAACGATCAGCTCTAAATGCACTTATTTATAATCTGATATTGTAAGTATATGTACAAAGAGGATCAGAATATATGATCATTATCCTAATACATTTACCCAGCAGTGTATATTCCCAAACTACCAAAGACAATTCTATAAATTACAGATTCTAATCATTATAACAATGTCGTATATCTGTAGATTTTAATCAGAGTTAGCAATGGAAAAATACGAATAACTGGCAGTAACCTATAACCGATCCATAACGACTATTGCCAGCGTTATGGATGTCCATGATTCAATCATGTGCTTGCAGTTTCAAACAAAAACAAGTAAAAAAAATCCCAGTTCACATTTTCAACCCTGACATCAGCAATAATTCTACTGAAGATCTGATCACCATGGAAATCTGCAAGTCATAAACTGATAAGTTTTATATGTAATTGCCGCTGATTCGTTTATGTTCGGACACTGACTGGTAATCAAATGCAGTAGAACAACCACTGTAAGTCCCAGCAGCGATGCTAAGAACTTTCCTACGTTCAATCGGTCCTCAGAATAACAGGACTGTTATCTGAATATAATCGCCTCCTGCCATATTCTTCCAACTCTTCTAAGAATAACCGCTTATTGTATTTAGAAATGAAGTGTGGGGAAATCACGGCCCAAGTTACAAAAACAAACAGTGCTACTAGCTATCTCAGTAGTTAATTAAAGTATGATGTGTACATCTATTTTGACATAAATTTGAAAAAAGTAGCAACAATTTTTTTTATAATCAAGCACAGTTTTCATGCTGTCGATTACTTACATATTTAAATTACTGAATACTTATGTACTTATCATTGTAAAAGGTGTACATTTACTCTACCCACGGAATGGAATATCACAAAATATGGATTGTACAGTTGGTATTTATAACCTTGTTGTTGTTTTTTTTGGACAAGTGTCACTGTGGAATCTATATCTAAAGAAATGTATTAATTATTAAAAAGATATAATTGGTGGCCTGATGATTGGACTGTTTTGGCATTGTTCTTCCATGTATTCTTCAGCAGCCAACCATCCAGGTCTTGCATTTAAATGTGAAAAGTTTTAGAATGGGTTTTCCGAGTGCTGGTATGATGGCGGCTGCTGTGGGTGACTCTGCTGGCTGGCACATTGACCTCAAGATCTCCTGGCCATACCTGAATAACTCACTGAGTCACCAAGGCCACCCTGGTACCGCAAACTGACCTTTTAGCTAGCTCCCTGCTGTGAGATGGAACAAATAGTAAAGATATCAAGCATTAGAGTATACAAGCGGATTACAAATATTAGCTTCAACCAGTCCAGGTTTTAGTTAAATGAGTGAATGAGTTTTTAGCAAATTGTTCTGACTAATTTACCGTTACCCACACTAAGGGCCATGGGGTTTTGGAAACCAAATAGAGTTTCAGGATGGCTATAATAATAGAGAAGAAGCAAACTGCAAATACAATAGAACTCCAAATAAGTGAAATAAAGTTTTATTTCTTGCAAATCAGGTTTGATTAGAATAATCAATGGAATACCACCATGCTTTCTGATAAAAGTTTCTTTATTATTTTGTTGTTCACAACAGCGGCCATATCTTCCAATAACTTACAAGCCCTTCCCACAATGCAACACTATGAAGACTCATATTTCTTTTAAATGAAAGTGAGTATGAGGGACCAAGGCTAGCTGTTACATGGTTAAGTTGTTACAGCACCAGCTCTTCCTAATTAAATGTATGTAGTGAAGAGTTAAAGTTATTAATTAAAGCTTATCTATACATTTAATTAGGAATAACTGTTGCTGTAACAACTTAACTCCGACCATCCTTAGAATTCTTCCAATCTTTGAGAGGAGATTCAAGGCTAATTCGTTTGCTCTTTTTTCCTCCAGTAACTAAAGTTCTGGCATAGTTTTGGTGTAGTTTCTCTTCTTGAAGCGTTTAGCTTCATCTGCTACACTGACTCACCAGGAAAAATTCTGAGTTGTTGTTGGCGACCAGACCTTATCTGGAGTTTCCCCAGTGTTGCATTGTGGGGAAAGTTTTCAAAAGTATCAACAGATTTTTAAAAAAATAACAAAAAAGAAAAGCAGATTTAGATTGTGTTCACAGCCCCTTTAAGGCATTAAGTTATGAGCAGCAATTGCTATCTTTCTACTTGATTTACTCTATTACATATACAGTCGGGAACCAAAAATACAAAAGGATTGCAGACTAACAGGTGCTGTATATAACAACGAGCCTGTAAAGTAGTTGGAACAACATTAATCCTTATCACTCACACCAGATGATAGCTAATGGACAATTCAAGCGCTGTTCCTTCATTTTCTAACAGACACAAGCAGGGACTGAGATGGCACCGTGCATGAAATTTGTAATGCAGGTGATTGGCAATAAAGAATCGATTCTGCCAAAACTATTTTCACCATGATTATGTCCACTTAAGTATGCCTGATATTAACGTTTTATGTTTGATGCATTTTCAGTGTTGTATTCCTGTCAAAAATTGAAGATATCATCATGGAATATTACGAAGGTCGTAAGAATTTATTGCACAAGTTTGTTACATTATCTACATGGATAAATAAGTGTTGCCACTGAAGCATAACAAATGTAATGAACTTGTAAGATTATCTCAGAGTTGTGTAATAATGGAAATAAAGCACTAATTTCTTTGGACTTTTTTTTAAAAAATTGAGCTTAGCTTCTTTAAAAAAAATACATACGATGTTTTATGTTGTAAGTTTAAATTTTTGAACTTGTGCGGAAAATTGAGACGATATAGAAGATTTTAATGTTTCCACAATCACAGGATAATACTGATTAGAAGTGATGAACTTTTATGAGATGACAGAGGGCAGGCAGATTAATTATATAAGCAAGTTGGGCAGTGACACCTTGTTATTCAAGGATATCACAAGCTGTCAAATCTTCTATAAATTGGAACTCACAAATATGTATTAACTTCAAATCAAGATTAAATGTCATGAAATAGAGAACTAAAAATACGAAAGAAGGTGAATAAATTTAATGAGTGATAAGAAAAAATTTATTCTTTCAAATTGTACATTTTAATTAGTAATGAAAATATTATTTATATTTGTTTTTTATAATATTTTAAAATTAGTTTGCTAGTTAGTAATGTCTTCACTACTTCAAGAGCAAACTAGTCTTCTTGTGTACACCTCTATCAGGATTCCAGTATTTTTGGTTTCCTTTAGATGGTTCTATTACCGTATAGCTTGTATAGGAAAGATGTATTCCTCATCCATATTGTGTTTCTTTAGACTCTGAAGAGAGAGAAAACTCTTGTATAACATTCGCTAGTTTCTCTTTACTGGTTCCACAGTCAGTTTTCATCTTGTGAGCTTTGAGACAGCTATACCCTATTTTTGTCATATACTGACTGCTTGGTGATGGTTTTACTTTCCTGGAATGGCGTATTCTCTTTCTTCTGGTTCTTTTGGATCCTTGCTTGGCTAGATTATCTGCATTGTCATCTATTCTGATGTCACAATATGATGGAATACGTTGCAAAGCTAACCCTCTTGGTGTTGCATCAGATTTTCTCAGACTGATGATCAGCGAAGGTTTTCCGTTCCTGCTTAGATCCTGTAGGGCTGACGGTGTTCTTCGGTAAAGATGTTGTAAATGCATTGTTGAAGAGAAGCTCTGTTACTGCGATGATTGTTCCAATCTTTGCACTGTTGTTGACACAGCATCTTTCTGTTGCAGTGAAGATGATCTGATCTTTCCTGTCCTTCGGCTGAGGCTCCATTAGCTGTCATGCTGAGCTCAGTAGCTCTGATAGATGTCGAGTCGTCAGACTAGTCAGAGCGTTTGTTCTAACTTCTCTTGAGTTGTACACTGTTAATTATCAGAGGTTTGAGCTAATATGGTGCAGACTTAACATTTTTGCCAGGGATATATGCTTCCTTTAAAAAATAAAAAAATAATAAAATATCACACCTGTAGAAATGAATTTAGAAGGGTGGGTACTTACCTAAAATGTTTACCCAGCTGTTGACGTGATACTGCTGAAGTGAAATAGTGAAGCAAGCACTCAGAATTACAATACCTAACCACCCAAAAACTTTTTAAAGCGAAATTTAAACCAACTAGAACAAAGGAAACAGAAAAAAAGAATATTTTGGAATCCACAAGTAGATTAGTATCAAACAAAGGCTTTTGATTCTGGGTGATGATTGAACAATAACAATAAACTGAGACCAGTAATATGGCTTCAGGCTTGCATTATTAAATACAGAAGAGCATTTTACCAAAACAAAAAACTATAATTTGAAGGATGAAATGGCATCGATCTACTCTTTTCCTGTTTCTATAAGCATGAATACAATATTTTCAGGAAAACAAATGATTTTTATCCTCAAAATGTTATATTCTTATTATACTTTAAAAATTTTAAATCTAGAAAATAGATTACAATAAAAACAGCAGTGGTTTTGAGTGTTAGATTGTGTATGTGTGTATGAGTGTGTGTGTATGTGTGTGAGTGCATGTGTGTGTGTGAATATGAGTGTGTGAGTGTGTGAGTATGAGTGTGTGTATGTGTGAATACGAGTATATGTGTGTGACTATGAGTGTGTATGTGTGTGAGTATGAGTGTGTGTGAGTATAAGTGTGTATGTGAGTGTGTCAGAGTGTGTGACTATGAGTGTGTGTGAGTATAAGTGTGTATGTGAGTGTGTGAATATGAGTGTGAGAGTGTGTGTGTGTATGAGTGTGTGTGTGTGTGTGTGTTTGTGTATGAGTGTGTGTATGTTAGAAAAAAGAAAGAAAGCTTTGATTTAAAAAACACAATCTGTTAATTCTTTACCAAACTCTATGGTGATGAACAACAATCAGTAGACAGAAGGTAACCAGACAATCTACTTTATTCTGTCTCTATTTATTTCCAGAAGCTTTTTCTTCTTTTTTTTACCATCCTGGTTTAGCTGTTAAGGATAATATAGGCATAAATACCTTCTCACTGATAGTTTGCCATTATTCTCACAAGGAATTCCTTGGATTATCTAAACATTACATTATTTTTTAACAATCACCCTAAAAGCTTGAGATCTCATGACCGATTGCTCATAAGAGCGTCCGCCACCAGAAGAGATTTTTAATATTACCAGAAAAAAGCTGAAGAACTTGCTTATGGTCTTTTTTCCTCTCAACTCAAACAAAATTTAATAATTCTGTTGATTTTTTAAGCCACTTTCACAGTATATTTTGGTCTTCTTCTAACTCCTAGTATACCCATCAGCACCGTTTACTACCCTTCTCTGCCAACATCAGCAGTTCAGTAATTTCGAAGGATTAAATTTTATAGCTTTGCCATGAAATTGAAATATACTATACAGCGATTTGTCAGCTTAATACAAGTAAAGTATTCAGAATAATCTTTTAAAAAATGTCTCTCTCTCTCTCTCTCTCTCTCTCTCTCTCTCTCTCTCTCTCTCTCTCTAAATAAATTGGAAATGCATGGATTGTATTCAAATTTTTTAAAAAAATATGGAAATTTTATGGAAATGATCTTTGGGTGATAAATGTAACTTAATTGCATCTGTCGGTGTCATATACTGGTAGAAAATTACATAAACATTTAAAATTATCTTTGAATATATTTTGTAAATTAAAGCCATCCCACGACATTTAGGGAATTTCTGTCAATTAGCAGGTGAAAGTTCTTTTGTGATTTATTTCTGAAGTCGCCGCTACCAAAAAAACAAGCAAACAAGGTAATGCAGATGGCGAGGCATCCTAAAGATACAGCTTTCTTTATAATTTTCATTTGTCTTCAGCAATTTTTATCCTTTGTCTCATGTGAGATGAATCTCTTGGGTAGGTAGTTTTCAAAATAATTTTATTGCATAAGGTAACTTGGAATCTCATGGTTGGTAAGATCACCTCAAAGTAGGAGAAGATACAGTCAGCGTATACAATGTTTACATTATCTGGAAGTGACTGATCATCCCTGCATCAAAATGTCATAGTACAAAGGAATGGTATTGTATTAAAACAACTGATGATTCTTTTGAGATATTTACATTGGTAAAAGGAGAATTATTCTGTAAATAGATAACCCTGAAGTTTATTTATCTTATTTACAGAGCTTAATAAGCAGCAAGCAAAACTCATCATTTTACTCCTGATGGTGACTGTTTCCTCTGTGTAATGTAGCGTGAAAAAAACATATCAGTCTCCCTTTTTTGTGCTGAAATATTTAGTTACTGCACTGACACCATTTTACATCGATCAGCTAATTATGGAAAAAAATTCCTCTCCCGAATGATTTTGTGCTGAATCAAAAAGTCCTTCAAATTCAGCAAATACTATATGTGTTTGAAGGGCCCACTTTTCCCAGTCTTTTGATGCATATAATTTAATGCTCTGTAGCAGTTAGCATTGATCATAAAGAACTGAAATGTGTCTCTGGCAGTATTCCCTCCGAGAACATCTAGTACCAGAAACAAAGGTGATCTAATACGTTCTAAACTAAAGTGAATATTAACTACTTTTAAAAATAATAAAAAATGTCCGGCTTACTCACTTATTTTACAAGATCCCTGTCCTGACATTGAAGTTGAGGACATTCCTTAAAAGTGAGCCGAAGTGGGAGGATGTGGGGTATCTGCCTTGACGACCAAACGAGTTTGGGCTCTTGAGCAGTGGTCAAAGTACAAGCCATTCAACAAGTACTTCTACCAAAAAAACCCCAGAAATTCAAGTTAAACCCTACATTTTTAGATACAGGAGTAAACAAGTGCCCATAGAAAATCCACACAGCTGGCCAGTAACGACATGGCAAGCTGAGCTACCAGGGTCCAAGCTCAGGCCCTCGTTCTTAAGAGTCCAGTAGTTTGCTGCTATACCACAATTCTTATATATCAGCCATTGAATGGGAAAACAAACAAACAGTGGACAAAAAAAAAGGATCAGACTGCTTCGCAGTAATAATTTGTTGTTGCTTTTGGCAGAGCTGATCACTGAACTGTTTCTCAGTATTGTGGAAGATTTACTTCTGTGCCAGGACATTTGAAAGATGTTAGTAAGCTTGATAAACATGGACTGGATATTAACTCTGTGAAAGTGGATTACATAAACCCATTAACGATATTCTTCACGCTTGAATGCCCAGGTAAATGTTTATTTGACGCAAGACCCGACATACTGTTTTGCAAATGGTGCAGCTGCAGCAGGCCCCAGTAGGATATACCTGTAACCTATTATCACATGGCGATGTACAGTGAGTGGGTGTCCATAAAGTTATGTCATGCGTGTTACCTTAAAAAAGACAACAGATCGTTTATTTATGCAAGAAAGTGAACTAGCCAATTTTACACAGATTTCAAAAGAGTTTTTTCTGCATCAAAGGGTTAAACTTGCTTGAATATGCACATGCACATTATAGTCTACTTTTAATGTGAATGGTGCACTGTGTAAAAATAATTTATGTACTACTGTATTCTACAATACCTCCCAAAGTCTTGCACCGGAACCTCTGCACTGATAAATTTAGTCCTGGTTTGATGGCAATTTCTATGCTACAATAAATAATACGTAAGATGGAGTTATGCCACCTTTTTTGCTCTGTTGTGTGTCTATCCAAGGTGGTATATGCTTTATAGGCAGGTAAGACATATTTCAGCAGTAAGCTGTGTCAGAAGCCTGCAACCAGTAATTCCGAAATTGAAAGTATGCTAATGTTCTTCGTTATATGTGTTACTCATCAAGTGAATTTATTATGTTAAAATAAATTTAGTTAGCAGATTTTTCTTTTTACTTACCGTTGGAAAAACCAGACTGTTATAGTCAAAGGACCAACCGACAATTTATTTTTAAAGTAAGAAGGTACATAAGAGCAAAGCAACAAAAAGTGATGGATTTTGGAGATTTACAGAATTTCCGTTGAACTTGGCATCTTCATTGCCGGGGGTAAAGTTGATTAGGCTCTGTGAGTTTCTATATCTAACAAGACCCTCAGCACTTTATGCTGACAACTGCAATCAAATACAGGAATAAAAATAAAATTACAGTTGGATAAATGCTGGCACACAATTTTCTTTCCATTTAATGAAAACCCATTCCAAGTTTTGATGGGATTTAGCCAGTTTCTTCCTTTAACTTTTGATTTCTTATCAAGTACCGATTATCATGTCACCTTCATAATCACCGAAAGTTTGATCAGTAAGGGAGTTGTATCTGAAGGTAAGAAAAACCATCAATTGCAATAATTCAAATGTGCATTAGAAATCTATCTGTTTCTTCTTTTTTTGTCTTATCCAAATTGGACAACTCATACTTCACAGCAATGCCATTAGGACTTGTATAAAGCAGCAGCCCTGTGATCCGGCAGATAATTTTGTCCCCGATAGACTGATTAGAATAGAAATTTAGCATGTAAAAGCATTTTCTGGCTATATAGGATTGGCAGATCATTGTTTTCATTTCTTGACAACATATCATTTTCCAGTCAATTACCATGTTAATCTCTGTGTGGAAGCAAAACTAAATGAGAAAGTGATGACTTGTCCGGTCTAAAAGTCAACAGTAATGCTCTTTAGAACCCTCCCTTTTTCGTTTCAGTTTGTTTTTGATAAAAAAGTTTTTTCTCATTGGGTGGAAATTGGCAGACATTTTCCTTTTTGCTTCTTGTAGGGAGCTGACTCGCATTTCTGTACTAGCCAGATGCCATGGCGGTAACATCGCAATTACTTCCTTGGCATTTACATTAAGATATCATGACACAATTTCTTTGTGATTGAAGTTTGTAATTAATTTAAAGAAGCTCTCTGGAAAAGTGCCATAGAGCCATTTGGAACAGAGTTTATAATTTACAGACCTATTTTACCCATTTTACACGGTATAAGGTTAATGTTTCTTGCATGCAAACATGGTAACGAACAGGACAGCCATCTTGTGCAAATTGCCAGTCATAAAAAAATTGAATTAAATAAGAAATTATTTTGGAAAATTACCTATGAGGCTGAGTATTGTAGAAATTAATGAACATGATTATAAAATAAATAATTACAAAAAAGCAATAATGAAAACTGTTGCAATATAATTCACTGGAAATGGCACAAAGTCTGAAGAATACACAAAACTGATTTTGGGTTTTCTTGTTTGTTTTGAAAACACCTAGCATCTGTAGTATGCTGAGTTTGGATACATACAGTGCTCTGTCATTGTAATGTGGACACCTGTTTTTATTACAATACATAGTTTGTTGCCACAGAAATCAAATAGAGACAAGCAAAAAGAATGAAATTCTTTACATTGGTACTTGGATGAGATACCTTTTGCAGTATAAAGAACCTTTTTGCTATTTGACATTAAATCATTAAGAGTTATCTTGATCTGGTCCAAACTCTCTATAACTATGTGCCAGCTTCCTTTGATTCCATCATATTTGCAGGATAAGATTTTCTCAGCAGCTGATGAGCTAGGTGTTCTCACAGGTGTGCTTTCAGATTTATATGAAAGCTTTGGAGTAACCAGGAAAAAATACTGAAAATTTCGATACCTTTTCTAGAACGTGCTCATAGTAAAGGTGCGAAATAACCAATATTCCTGAAAATCATAGCCATTGACTATCAGTATGCTCCACTGTTAGAATGGTAAGTGATGCCCTTAAAATGGCAGGGTTCCTGGCAAAATTAACACCAATTTTATCTTTCCATCAATGACAATTGGCTGATGACATTAGATGTTGAATATATTTGTTAGAACTTTGCCAAACCTAGGTGTGACCTCCAGTCATTGCTTTTGTCAGGCATATTCTCTAATCTAACCTTGTGTTCTTCTTGGACATAAGAGATTATGTATGGGCCACATACTCACTGTAACCAAGACAATAAAGATGACACTGAACCATTCATTATCCTTTTTCTTTTGCATAGAAAATGCATGGTAGAAAATCTTGATAATGAGTAATGGAGGCCAGTGTAATGTTGGGATCTTTGGAAGTCTGCCATTGGCTGGCCACACAGAATGATGGCCTAAGACAACCTTAGATAAAGATAGATATCCCAGGATTTACCTGTTTTCAGCATGTTGGTAGTGCACAATGTACCCCTAGACATTGAATGTGTATGAAATATGTATATTTTTATCAGATACATTTACTGATAAGCGTAAGCAAATTAATATGACAGGGCATAGTATATGAATTAAGTGTTTCTTACTTCTCTGTTATCTCCTTTTGCAGATGATCATTTTGTAGCATTCTCAGAAGTGATGTTCAAAACCAAATACTTGCTTTCTGGGAATAAAGTATCACGACTTTCCATATTAAGTGTTTATGTTGAATACAACCTAGAACCACATTTAGACTAATCAATTTTCTGGTATTAAAACATTAGAACTGTAAATCTTCCAGCTACATTTGCAAAAACACACATACAAACACAATTCAAATATGAATTAATATAAAAAAATCATGGCAGCAACTCCAGCCAAACAAGAAAAATTACTACAGCTAGCATAGTAAAAACAATTTGTCAGCCCTTAGCTACCATGAATTGCACATACAGTGCAATTTATTTTTAAGGTCAGATAACATTTATTACTTTGGATGGCATCCTAAAGCGAAGAATAACATCTACTCGCTTTATTTATTACTAGAGAAATAGGAAGTTGCCATAGCTTATGCAAGAAGAACCTCAGAAAACAGGTTATGTGTCACGGTTCCTTATATAAGTCATGGTGGTTTTTGTGTCCTCTAACTATTAAAGTAAAATAAGATAAACTGAATTTGAAACATTTTTTATTCCTGATTATCTCGGGTCTCCAGAAGGCAAACATGTTTAGAGTAGAAATGGTAAGGAATCAGACTGCCCTGATTTCTGGGGAAAAAATGTAAGAGAGAAAATTAATTAAAAGATATAATGAAAATTTTTAAAAAAGCTGCCACTGCTAGTGATAAGATGACCTTTTAATAGTATTTATGGTGATAATTACATCATTTGGTAATTCGCTAATGTTGTTAGTTTAATGTTTTTAAATTAAAAAGTATTTCAGGGGTTATAATTAGGATATAACTTAGTTGGTCAGACCAGGGTGCAAGTGGGTCAATAATGGTAATAAATAAACTAAATACACACAAAATCAAAGAAAATCTGAAATATATGTTGGTATTTACCTGGCACTGATTACACGTGTTATCTCATCTGAAGATCTGAAGAGCCAGTGTGTCAAGGTGCATCTTTTAGCGATTTTTCTTCCACTTCACTGATAGCAGGGAGATAAATCTGATGTTTCACAGTACTGCCACCATGGAGTCCCAGTAACAGAAATTCTACCTTACAAACTGTATTTTGTGGTTTAATCTTCCCAACAGATTTGTCTGACTTTGGTGTATTTTGTGTAATCTCTGAGATGTCTACCAACAGTTTCAGCTACATAACAAATGGAGCATGTCTTTCTATCCTACAATAAAAAGCATCTAAGTGGGAATGACTCATATGCAGTCTGTTAATCTTACCTGCCGATTCATGGGTAACTTTTAAAAGTCAATTTGAAATTTCCCAATTTAATATCTTCAAATAAAGGTAGATGCTTTTTTTCAGAATCAACTCCATGTCGATTGTTGATTTTTTGAATATATTCTTTCATCCTTGAGCAGTCAATACTAACTTGAGTCTGAGGTAATTTGATGGTAGCTTTGAAGATTTTGTCATGTCTTCTATTGCTTGGTAAACCGACACGTCCAGGTACCCCATTGCAATATTAAAAAGTGTGAACTCCCCTTTTCAGATGGCTCTCTGAGTACATAATGTATCTGTTGCTCTTGTAACTCTGGATGAGATTTTCCTGCAAGCCTCAATGATTGCAGAAGAGACTTACTTGTCGGTAAGGATATTTACAAGGAAGGGTACATCAAGCGAAAGTGGTTATTTTAAGTCTTTTTAAAAATGTATCTGTCTGTCTCTGCCTGCTCCAGCTGGCAAACTACTGCAACAATTTTCTGCTCCATCTGAATATATCTACACTGATTCTGAATTTAGCTAATGTTTCCCAGTCTAGGTTGAGTAAGTAATGAGCATGGTCTGACTTAGAACATAGTGGGATAAGAATTTCATTGATTATAACTCACTTCAGTGCTTCCCATGGTTCTGACCAAAGGACCTCACCCAGTGGTTTTCCCATCATCATTCTCCTATATTTACATTTACCAGAAACTTCTCAGTTATTTGTTTGTAACTCTGACGCAATATTTGTAGTTTCTAGCTGTTCTGAATCTGGTGTCTTCGTCGGTGTAAGGATATTCCGAAATCCTAGCCACCAAGTCGAACATCACTGTACAACTAATTCTGTTAGTTTAGCCAAGCAGCCTTGTGTTAAAATACTGGCCTCTGTAGCTGCTTGCTTTGTTTTCAGAGTTGTCTTTCTTGAGAATTGGAATTACAATGGCTTCTCTCCAAATGTTAAATGTTTTCCATAATCTATTGAAAGTCTGAAGTACCAATTCCTTCCATGCTTTTGGCACATGTGGAATCATTTCGTTCTTGGTCCCATCAAATCCTGAACTTGTTTTACCCCTGCAGCACTATAATGCTATCCTCATCTCTACAGGTGTGAAAGGTTATGAAATGCCATCATTAGCTCCTGTTATGTCATCTTTGGTTGCTTACTTTTGTTTTCTAAGGATGGCATCTGAACCTGTTGACCTCAACCTGGTTTGGCTTATCAAAAAGCTTTAGGCTTCTAACTCCCTCTTTAACACAACCAATAACTCCAATTAGGGTTAACTGGCATTTATTCTTTTCTTTTTAAAGTTGTTTTAGAATTTTTTCAAATGTTTTATTTTCTGTCTCTACAATTTTTGTGTTGCAATTTATTCTTTGCTTTTGGTTTATTGTTAATCTTTTTCTTTTCTTTTTTTTAATAAAAAAACGTTTTTTTAGTTAGTTTCCTGTGTGAGGATATTCCATCCAGTTTCTCAGTCCAGAAAAATTTATATTTTATGAAAGTTGTAGCAGCTTCTTCGATGAGTTCAGAAAGCTGATCACAGACGCTGTCAGTGCGCTGACATCACATTTGTCGTGTTGTTTTCTAGTTCCTGACAACATCTCTACCGTTTGCTCTCTTATAATTCCATTTTGTCAGAAGCAGGCATTGAGCTTTCTTTCTATCAAATACAGTGTAGATCAATAACAATTGGAAAGCAATCACTCACCAATTATTCAACAACCTCCCAACTTTGTGCATTGCATCACTGATACTATGCTGAGTAAACACCTGGAGCACCTGTAATTCCATGTAAAAGAGTATGACATTTAAAATAGAAGGACTATTTTCTGATGCAAAGTTCGGAATTCATTTTGCATTTCAATCTTTTCCCCATTCCATGCAGTATTATGTGCATTAAATTTACTCCACTATTAAGGAGGAGATAGGTTTACATCAACAGTACGAGATTGATGGCATACGTTCACTAAGTTCAGTGTATCTCTACCAAAGTATAATGGCAGTAAGTTGACTAACTTCATCTCTGAAGCATAATGAAAGGGATTTCTTTTCTCATAGTTGGTAGAAAGCTGCTTCCATCTTCAAAGTCTCTCTCTCTACTTGCCAATGATTAAAATTCTGGAATTGTGAACTTTATAAAGTTTTCATCTCCACTTTATTTCAGGATGAGATATTTTAATTTTACTGCTTGTTGGTGACTTTCATATCATTTCAGAGAAGTTAGCTGGTCAGTAGCATATTTATCATCACAATCCTGACTCCGAGATTTCAAAAGCATTCCTTGTTTACCTGGAACTACACCAGTATACAACTCTTATTGTTAGTTTTTCGGTTTACTCTTTATTATCTGCTTAGAGGGTCTGGTCCCTCAGATGCTCATTACTAACAACTTCAGGCTCCACGCTAAATAATGTAATGACAGATTTACATCTTCTTGGTTGTCGTACACTGATTTATGCATACAAGGGCAACAACCCCGCTGAGAGAGTGTGGTGCCACAGTTGTCCACTAGAAGGGAACACCATTCTTAAGAAACAACAGGCCAAGCGATTTTGATCTCAGCAGAGAAAACCTTACTGAAAATTCTCATTTTTAGATGCAAGAAGAAACGTGAAGAGAACACACGCCAGGACGATACGCCAGATGGGCCAAGATTTGAACAAGGGCACCTCAGCTTAGCACTCACCCTTCTTTTTGGATTGAATTACTTACAATTTCTTCATCCTTCGGCTAAAACAAGAATAAATAAATAATTCACAACGTACAATTTATTGAAATATTGTATTTTGTTATTTACAAGTCGGGTTTTTTTAAAACAATAAATGAATAACCTTTCAGCAGAAATTTTTGTTTGTTTTTTTTTCCTATCTTTTACATTCTTTTCACAGATTCATTTGATAAAAAATGATTAGAAATGTAGTGGATCCGCTGCATTCGGTGTCTTTGAGCCAGCAGTTCTCGGAAAATTCCTCTCTGTCTGTTTTCAGGTTTGGTGCAGTCATTCTGTCTCACTTCACACTCTATTTCTAAACGGTGGACCCCCATCCTACAGAACCTGACACGTTGTCAAGGAGAAAACTACAAATAACTGCCCTGTGGGCACTTCTTTCCTCAACCTCCGCGTCTCCGATGTTCACAGACAAAAGTATCTTTGATCTGTAAACAGAACGCTACTGTTGACAGCACACACACTGCTAAAATATTCTCTCTATCTTTTTTTTTACATCACTATAACCATTTTCTTTAAAGTGCACGGGTAGGTTTTTTGTGAGTGTTGCACAAGTTCCAGCTGAAAAAGAATTTGCTCGTAATATCCTGCAAGCTATCTGAAGGTTAGCAGCTCCCATTAATGTAAAGACGTTTCCTTTCCCCCTTATCCACATTTTCCTATATTTTTGCTAACTCATTAACAATGCATAGCTACATTACATATCTCATTTGAATATTTCCATCATAAACCACATTAACAACTAAATCGTATATAACTCTGATCATTTTTTTTTTGGAAACAAAGGAGGAGCAAAGATTTATTAGCTTTGTTTTTCAAGAATCTGACTACATTTATCAGAGGCTGATGTAGAAGACTGGATATACCATTGTAGTTCTATATTTCTTATCAGATATTCCAGTCACAACTTTACCTTTTTTTTCCTTTCTTTATTGGTGGACAGAAACGCGCTTAAGGTCAGTAGAACAAGAAATACCTCGAAAAATTACACATATTAACCCAGTAACTCTCACATCATTAGCAAGAGTAATCCTGATATTTGATATGATGCTAAATACTGCACTTTGTTCAGCTGCATAGATGATCTGTCTAGTAAAGAAAAATACTATTATCACAAAAATTTGACCACACACATGCACACACACAGACATACATGAAAACACACACACACACACATACACAAACACCGACACATACACAATACACATACACAAACACCAACACACATACACAAACACTGACACACAATACACAAATGTCAACACACACACACATACACAAACGTTAACGCACACACACATACACAAATGTCAACACACACACATGCACAAACACTGACACACACATACACAAACACCACACACACATACACAAACACTGACACACAAATACACAAATGTCAACACACACACACATACACAAATGTCAACACACACACATGCACAAACACTGACACACACCAACACACACATACACAAATGTCAACACACACACACATACACAAACACCAACACACACATACACAAATGTCAACACATACACACATACACAAATGTCAACACACCCACACGGATACACACATACGCGCTTCTTCTTTCTTTGATCAATGTTGGAAAATTTCCTACAAAAATATATTTCTTATTAATATAAGTCATTTTCACTTTTCAACACATTTATTGTGTAAGTTACCTTAAAATCATTCCTGTTAAAATTTTTTTAAAAAAATGAAGAAGTTTTTTGGCTGGAGCCCTCAATGAGAAATAGTGAAATACTTTAACATATCCAGTTTTCTATGCTAGTCCATGCCAATGGATTTAGATTATAATTTAAATCCAACATTTTCTTATTTGCCATTTAATTGTACATGTACATAAATTAACGAAGGCTAACATAATTACACAAGTTTTAATGACTCGTGTCTTGATAAATTAATAAGAACATTTTAAACCATATAAGAAACACCGGGTGAGTGATCTGTTGGCTAATGTCGTAGAAAGGTCAGTTATAAGCTGTTGCAACTTGGATAATCTAAATTGCATGGCGCTTTTCATTTTCCATAGTTATCCTTTTATATTACCATTTTAAGACTGCCCATTGGACGTACTAACTTTGACTTTTGGTATACTCTTTAATGCTGTTTATCTTACCTTCTTCTGCAAAAATAGTTGCAGTTATCAGGGTCCATCTGTTGTTGTGAAACCACAGTCTGTTTGTGTTCTAATTGTCTCTGTCCAGCTGTTATCTTCACAAGCCTGCTGGCGTCTCCAGCATAGAGTCTATGTTACTTTGATGTTTATTTCATGTATTAATAGGAATCATTAATGACAATGTCACTTTTATAGAAAAGTGCTGGAGGGATGTGCTAACTATCTATCACAAATCACCGAGCTGACACTGAAGTTTGATAAAAGTAAGTGTTGCTAACTCGCTTTTGGGTTGTTTAATGGCTGGCCATCTTGAAAAGCTAACAGTAGCATAGCGGCTGAACATGGGGTTAGATTAGAGGTGCAGGTCTCTTGTCTTTCCATACTGCTGAGGAAAACTGAGAGAAAAGAGTCTGAAGCAGAACAGAGTAGAAATTATTTATATAAGGCACCAGTCATTCAATAAATCAACATGCGTGTTTCTCCTCTTGGGGTTATGTAGTTATTATTATATCTTGTTCATTCTTCTGGATATTCAGTTACGTATGTGTGTGTGTGTGTGTGTACACTGTATGTGTGTACATGTCTGTGTGTGTGCTTGTCTGTCTAGGTGTGTGTGTGTGTGTCACTGTGTGTATACACTGTATGTTGTGTTTATCTGTCTAGGTGTGTATACACTGTATGTGTGTGTGTCACTGTGTGTATATACTGTATGTGTGTACATGTCTGTGTGTGTGCTTGTCTGTCTAGGTGTGTGTGTGTGTGTGTGTGTGTGTGTGTGTGTGTGGTGTGTGTGTGTGTGTGTGTGTGTCACTGTGTGTGTACATGTCTGTGTGTGTGTGTGTACACTGTATGTGTGCTTGTCTGTCTAGGGTTGTACATGTCTCTCTCTCTCTCTCTCTCTCTCTGTGTGTCACTGTGTGTGTGTTTGTGCATGCATGCAATATGCTAAAATATAAAACAAGAAAAAGAGTGAATATTTTATTGCTAATCAGTTTTCAATTACTCATTAAGCCTGATGTTTCTAATAACTAAGAGATCACAAAGGCTGGAGGAAACTGATGTCATTTTGAAAGAATATTTGTGGTTTTAAAACTCAAATAATCAGCACAAAATTTGTACGATACAAGAGTAATTTAGAGAATAACTCGCATCTTTCTTGCTGCCGAATGTTTTGTTAGTGCAATTTACATTATCTTCGGTCCAAAATCAAAATGAAGAGTGGCAAATGTTTTAAAAAGTTAAAAAAGCAATAAATAAAAATTTTTAAGTTTTAACTAAAAATATGGAAATCTGATTATTTAACAGTTGTCCAGCATGTATTCACGCACATGATTCTCTGGACCCCAAGGGGCTAGTTACAAACCAGTGATTAATTCCTAATTTTTCCTATAGATGTGGATAGAATGAATTTAAAGTCAAAGCAGACGATCTGCATGTTTAATTAGGGCTCACTGGTGCTGTGACAGATATCCCAAGACTGCTCTCCCATATATATATATTCCCTTGCAAACCAATGTAATGTATATATTTCCCATGCATACACACAACTGCACTATACTTATCCATATATATATATACAGACGTGTATCCACACATAATGCACCCACATGTATTTATGTATATATAAACAATATGGATTCACACACACTCGAAGCACAATTACAGGCAGTGATTATTTTTTAAAAAATTCTATAAGAAATTTATTTCTCCCATAGCATAACGAATGCAAGATTCAGTAGATAGATGATTTAAAAAACAAAAACATAAAATTTTTATTTTATTAAAATATCCCCGCCTCGCTCTGATAATACTTTAGAAAATTCTGTGCTTCATACCGTCTGAATATATTCCCATAACTGAGTTGCGTTATTCCAGTGTTTCCTTGACATTCCTGTCAAGTTCGTCTCATAAGAGTTTAAATGGTAATGAATTAGGTTTTTATGGAGGCTATACCAAGTTCTGGAGGACACTCAGCCTTTCTTTGCTCTCCTAATAGTGCCCACGAACTTAGCATCATCATCTTGCTGCAGAATCAACTCTGCCCCTCTCAGCTAATTTCCAGAAAGAATTCCGTGTCTTTACAGAACAGTGAGAGACAACACTGTTTTGTCAATGTTCCATTAATTGTACAAAGATCTCCAACTGCATTAGCTCCAAAACCTTCCCCAGACCATGATAATTCCTCCTCCATGTTTAACTGTAGGAGTAACGCACAGTTCCGACAAGCGTTCCCCGACTTGTCTGTGTACGAACATCCCGAGGAACTCAAACTTCGACTCATCCCTGCCGAACACTTTGTTCCAATCTGCTATAGTACAACGTTAATGTAATTTTCCCTATTACAGCTGCCTTGCTTCATTAGAAGGGCTGATCAGTGTTTGTTGTTTTTTCCCAGTTACACGACCATTTAAACCAGCAGCTCTAAGGGGCCTTTTTTACTGTTGTTGGGGACACCAGACTTTCTTTTGTGCTATTCAGCTCTGCTGTAACTTCTGGGGCTGTGGGTCCTTTGCTTCGTTTGTTTAACAGGTATATATTTGTCTTCTCTTTTAAATGTTACTCTTCTTCTCACTGTGTATTATCCCCATTTACTTTATGATTTTGCAGTGTATACATAGTGAATGCTTTTGATAAAAATTCCAAGTTTATTTCTGCCAGACTTTTCTTCTCAAAGTACAAATTGTAGACTACATTTGAAGATCAAACTGCTATCTATTTGCCAACCTGACAACAAAAAAATTTTGATAAACAGAGCCTTCAGCAGTTCGACTTCTCTAAAGTTTAGAAACATCTGTTCAATTCATAATGCTCTGTTATATGTGGCATCATCCTATTGGTCCATTTATTATCCAATGAAATCATGCCACATAAACAGGAGTATGTTCTGGAACTTCCAGGCTATTCTGTGTTCTGAAGCAAAAAAAGGAGACAAAAGGTTATTTTGATGAAACAATGGTTTAAGTTCAAGTTTATGATATGAGTGTATGTATTTCTTTTTCTATCTAGGGAATCTCATATCCATAATGTTATGGCAAGAAATAAATTGTTTATTACTATTCTTTTTAATAAGTGTCCCATATTTATGTTTTCTTCTAAACATTTGGCCTCTAGTGTACATAAATTCACACATATTGCTACATTATGCAGTTACACACACACACACATGTACATTATGCATTCACATAAACACAAATAATAAAATATATATTTATGCATACATACACACACACACACATACATGCCAACATACACACACATACATACACACACATGCACACATAATACACACAATACATACACGCATACACATACACACACACATGCACACATAATACACACACATACATACACACACATGCACACATACATACACACACATACATGCCAACATACACATACATACATAAATGCTTTCATAAAATACTACAAGATGTATTTACACGTTATTTGGTGGAGCCTTTAACTACTTGCAAAATGACTGCTAATGTTTTTTTTCAATAAGGACAAAAGTAGATCATTAGATGCTGTGAAGCCTTGAAAAAGAAGAAAAAATGTTCATCCTGAGTCACTTTTTTATCATCAACCAGAAATATCACCAAATGTATTTGAAACAAGAATTCAGCTTCTTCTGCTGTTTTTTTTTACCTGCAAGACTCGGATGAGTGTCAGGGGTCAGATTAGTGATACTGATTCATGCAGAAGAGAATTAAATCTTTATTTCATGGTTCGTTTCCCCAGTAGGCTGATGACTGAATCTTAGTGGCTGCAGAGGCTGGATCTGCTGCACTGATAATCGCATGATGCCAGTTGAGGCTGGTGTGTAATGAATTATAGCCAGTTGAAAGTTCTTGCAAGGAATGATTACAACCCTAACAAGCGTTGAGAACAAGGTAAATTGAATTACCCATATTACAGATACCAGCAGTAAATACATTCTGGGTTTGAAGCAATTTTTGAAGAACTGAACAGCTGATTCAATAACTGGATTCCAAAAAAAAACTCCGACTTGCTTAAGATCTTCATGTTATGTATCTATGGATGGACTTAGTTTATTTTTTAAAAATTGAACTGTTACTTGCTAAAGTTGCTAGATTTTGTTTGCTGTTAAAAAAGTTAACATTATATATTCAAACCCTGATTTTCTCTAAATTTAAAAATGAATAAAATAGGAAAATGGACAATATATCTTATATTTCTTATGTACATTCTACATGCAATATGGTTGTACAATATGGCAGACATATATATATATATATATACTATGATATCATAATATGAACATATTTCACAAGTACTTTGTGTAGTAGTATTATTGTACAGTTTCTCAGCATAGTATGAAGCTAGATTAAGTTTGATGGAGGCCCAAGACTATTATAGATTGGGGGGGCCCATCTTTGCATATTAATTTCCTTCCCTTTACTGTTTTGTTGCCAGTGATGTCCATTGCCAGACGCTGCATTTTTGGTTCACCTTGGTTACTCCAGTTCTGATTTTTGGTGAGATGTATCATTGGTAAAACTGGAACAAAGTTAAACAACCATTTTACGTTCAACACAATTAGTAACACACACTAATGCTGTGGCTTGGGTACCTGATTACCTACAGGATTCGTCATGGTGCTATACTATTGCATTTCGATCATTATAAAGCAGTATATATTTTATTAGGCTAAAACATTTTAAACAGGATTAAATCAAACAAATGCTTTATTATTACCTAAGAACAGCTGTTAAATCAGCTTCTCTCTTCATGGCCACGGAATTTTCAGTAATATCAATGAAATCCAGTCAGCAAAACAAGTCAAACCCGACTGCCGTTAATGTCAGGCTATGTAGTCCTAGCTCATTTAACTTGATGTCTGATGAATGCTTCCACTTGCCTTCAGCACTGGTTACTTGTAGCGAACAACTGAAATTCGTCAAGCAATTCTTGCAATGGAAAATGCAGACCTGCGTGCAAACTCCTTTGTTGTAAAAGGCAAAGTGATTGTGAAGAATCGTTGTTTGCTTTGAGCTGCTGTTTCAAGCTGTCAAACTGAGCTGGTAGATGAGATGTATTACAAATCCCCTTGGTTACCCTACCAACTTTACGACCGTAAGTCGTGTAAAACGAGAGAATGAGCCGCGCACATCAACTATTCTAATAATGGCTTAACCTCCCAAGTTCACGCTTGAAAACATTTATACGTTTTCCGGAAACGGCGCCATTGTTTTCACAACCCTGACACCTATGGCCAGATATGCTGATGCTTATCTGTAAAAGTGTAAGATCAGATTGGGAAAAAAAATGGGAAAAGTATTCTCCAATAGGACTCGTTTTAGACAGGGATCTCAAAAGAATGTTCTTGAATCTGCCTATGTTGTGATACATAGCGCACAATGGATTAAGTTGATCAGCATCGGATATGTTTAAGTTGAATCTACAGTAATTGGAAAATAGTTTGAAGTCTGCAACTCACTGATTATTTTAGAAAATGCCTTTTGTTCCATTCAAGAAATTTATTCTTCACAGATAGCTGATGGTTGATACAAGGGCTATCCTTTTACAGCATTTATATATATGTTCATTGAAGAAAGGATCACACACTGATTCAATAATTCAAAGATTCCCAAATAATTTATATTATTAGGAAAAAACTGACAGTTTTACTGACTTCCCTAAATGAAAGACAATACCCAACAAGAAACCCTGCAAGTGCAGCAACTTGTCCAGCCACGTCTCTTCAATATGTCCACTCATTTGGTTTTTCAGCTTACAATATTCCTGGCCTTTGGTTTGCATCTAGAAACACTACCTTACAATCTGAACTGTTCTTCTTAATGTGTATCGATTTCTATCTCTTCTGAAACCAACTCGCAGAAGAATATAGATTTAGGACTCAGGATTGACTCCCACTGTAAGTTATTAGAATTAATCTTTTTTTTTGGCTGTTGATTTATTTCTGATGTATTTTTTTTTAAGTACATGTGAAGCTGATAAAATTAGCATGTGGCTTGAGAGCAGGTTGAGTCACTTGATCGGGCAGTTGCTGCTCCCACCTAATATGGCTGATGGCTTGGTGAAACAGCCATGTTGTTTCAATCCATGCATTCACAGGTTAACTGTCTCATATTTTATTCTGAATGATATGGAGTTTTTGGGAACCAATTATAATCTCTACATTAATCTAGCCTTTTATGTAATAGCATTAGTATTTTACATGTGGTTATGTCCATGGATCAAGATCATACTAGGAAAATGAACAATTAAGGTAATTTCATTTTACTTTCTTCAACAAATGCAGATATGTATTTTTAGATGTAGGCAAAACTTCAGAAAATCCTTATGATTGGCTGGTAAAAAGGAAGAAGAAACCATTGAACTGGTTCTGATAAGGATTTAAGCTCTAGCCCTCAACTTAGCAGTCCACTGCACTGCAAAAGTTTTGTTGGTTATTAACTGCAACAATGAGACCTCATACCGTTGCTAAACATGAAGTTTATTAATCAGAGTCAATTCCATTACAATCAGTACACTTCTGCCAATGAGTTACAAGCGCATTTATACCATTTTGAAAAGGATCTGGATTTCTGGAGTCAATAAACTGATGGAAGGCAGTTTCATTTGCTGCTCGGTTGGAGAAGGATTTCATAAGGAGGAAGCTGTCGAGGTGTTTGAAAAGGTGGTAGTCTGTGGGAGAAAGGTCTGGTGAATAGGCTGGGTGAGGAAGAACTTCGTACCCCAATGTGTTCAGTTTCTGAAGAGTCCCTTTTTAAACATGAGAACGACCATTATTGGGCCTCTTGATTCACTAATGCTGGCTGTTGTTGGGAGAGATTCTAATAAACAATATTTAATCCATGACAGTACCTTTTAGCTGTGATGGTTTTGCCAGGTTTCAAGAAGTTATAGCAGATGGCACCAGTTGCAGTCCACCAGATGATTTTTCTGTCATTCAAGTTGTGAGGCACCCACCTGTCAAGCTTCTTCACCTGGCCAATTCCATCAAGCTGCCGGGAAACAGTTGCAGTGCTTACGTCGAGCTCTCCAATAATTTCTCATACTGTTTTTCTTGGATCAGCTTCAACTGAGGCTTTCAGACGGTTGTCATCACAGCTGGAAGGACGTCCGCTACATTCCTCATCTTCAAGGCTCTCATCTCCTGATCAAAACTTTGCAAACCATCGTTGTACTGTGCACTCGTTTGCTGTGTCCTCGCCCCGTGGTCACTTAATGTTATGAGTTGGCTCGCTCGGTTTGTGGCCTGGTTTGAACTCGTGAAGCAACAAAATGGCACAAAAAACTTTTCTATCCCTGCTTCACCCAGAACCCTGAAACAAATATCCATCTTATTATTTTTAAAAAGGTAAGTTTTGCATACTGTCTGCCAAAGCACACGCTACAAAACGGTATATAACTTATCTACATACCCCTTCACAAGCTTGCGAAAAAATGAACCCCAAATTAACATAATATAAAAATCGGCAAAACTTTTGTAACGACTTAATACATTGATATATATATATATATATATATATATATAGTTATTATTTTTTTTTCAAATTTGGTCCTAAATTATTTGGTATGCCTTTTCAAAGTCACAACTTCTAGTTCTTGGTCTCTCTTTTCCGCATTTCTTATATTGTCTTTTAAGGATAGGGTCAAAATCTTTCTCTCCATTGCACCTTTTGTTTCTGATTTATTCTTTTACTTTATTTACAACCATCTTTCTGAAGCAATAGTAAAAACTTGAAGAATGCAAGAATTAACTAATTTGCTCTTCAGTGTTTGAATTATTTTTTTTTTATTTTTAAGTTACTGGTGGTAACTCAAAATGCTTTCCATGCATCACCAATTCTTCCTTCCATTTTATTCTGTTGCCTTTCATTAAATGATGTATTTTGTTCAAATTATCTAAATTCTTTCATGTATTCATTATGGGCACATTCTAATAAAATTTTATCTTTTGAACTATTTGTCATATTTTGTTTTATTCTTGTTGATTTTCAATATAATTATATAATTTTATGCAGACTGTATGTACAGTATGCAGTTAGTTTGTATGTATAATATCAGTGTATACTTTGTATAGTTTGTACAAGTACTTGCGATAAACTGTACAGTTTGTATGTACAATTAAACTGAATTCAAGAACGCTATTTGAAAAATGTTGACAGCTAAGTAATGTGTTAACAGTGAGACTTTTGCCTGGCTCGGTGGGTGGTCCGTGTCTTATCTACAGAAAAAGTAGCGAATCAGCGCATCATACAACACACTAGTGCTGATTTTGTGAATTTTTACAATCTGCACAAAGTCATTCAGGGTAGCAGCTTCAAATCTTACTTGAGGTGAAGGTCACCTTTCCAAACCGAGGCAGGTGTACTCGCCGAGCAGGTTTTTGTAACGATGCCTAGAGGAAGTGAGCTTAAGGAAAGAACTGTCTTAGAGTTGCTCCAAGCAGGTCGGTCAGAAAGACAAGTTGCTAGATTGTGAAAACGACACCGTATCATTGTTGTTCAGACACTGGGGTAGGTTCAATTCATTAATGTGAAGGGTTAATCAAAAAGAACAACTGCTGCACAACACAGCAGTTCCTTACTTGTTACAGTTACAGCAGATGTGGCTTAAAGAACCTGGATGCTATTTGTAAGCACTTATATAAAGATGTACTGTTGTCTTCAAGACATCCATATTTGGGACCATTTTTTTACCAAAGCACTGCATCTTGCAGCTTTACTGGAGACAAAAAACATCTGTGATTGTCTCACTGAATGTGGATCAGGGCGTTGCACGCCAATAGGAAAAAGGGGCATGCCATCACGAGAACAATAAACACATTAAGTAGATTTCTTTGTAAATGAGAGGATCGTTGGAGTGGCAAAATCAATGGCGTAGATAGAGGTATACTGGGATAGTCACACCTCTCTACATATTTCTTTGAGATCCAGTGAATGTGGTTACCTACATTCTTCAAAATCAAACTGTGCCATTTCTTTCAGTCAAACCTCAATCCAAACTCCCTGCAGCCGGATGGTACAATGTGGAGATCATCTTATCATTCCTCCAAGAACAGAAAGCTTCTGTCAAGCTATGGCTTTGCAGTCTTCAGATATGGCACCGATAGAGCATGTTTTGATTTTGTTGAGGTGGTAAATTTGTCATTAAGTCTCTCTATCTGCAGAATCTTCAGCAGATTTATTGATCAATAACATGGCATTATGCAGCTCCTGTGGAAAACTACAGAAGATACACCTGGTGTTTAAACCCATCAAGACAGCTGCTGGGTGATTGTTGTTTTGTTATTAATATTTTCTTTCAGAAGTTTCCAGTATTTCAAGGTTCTACTCAAATATTGTGGTTAGGATCCATTTCTAGGTAGCAGTAGAATATAGCTGCATTTGTTAGTCATGCCATCCCATCCTTGATGAAGAACAATGCCAACAAGTGTCATTCGGTGTAAAGCAGCTTTAAGAAAAGGATGAGACAATTCCAAAAAGTTAGAAGAGCTGGAGCTGTAGTCTAGCTTCTCTGGTATCAACTTTGAAATTACATGATACCGCATCACATTTTCAAACTAGCCACCTGTTTGTTTCCTGTCTCTTAAATCTGCTTGGTGGTTAACTTCTGTCTTCAGGAAGATAACGTGTCCCTCGAGGATACCCCTTACTGCTTGATATTCACTCTTTTCTCCCCTTTATGAGTTATTGTGTTCTGGGTACACGCGCTTTTTGCTTATGAACTCCAGTAGGTAAAACCGAGTGTTGCTGATGATGAATGAGATTAAGAACTGTAAAACCTATTTTGAGTTATTATTCCCAACTATCCCTTCTATTACATTCTGTATAGGAAACCAAGGTCTATTGGTGGTCACTGTCATCTGTGAGTAAGTGGTCCAATGTCAAGCCATGGTAACTCAGATCCATTGTGAATAATATCCTTCTGATGTATAATGGGAAGCTGTCACACTTCTGTCACACCACTGACCCAGACATCCTGTCGCAACTGTTTTATCTCCCTAGTATTTTCAGAAGTTTCTATTGGAGTTGAACCAGATATCTATTTTGTGTATACTCCAAGTCTAAGCCTCTTTCCTAGTCATTAAACAGACAAACAGCCAGGATGTAGGAGACAATTTAAAAGGTCCTTCCAAGATTTTAATGGTCTACCTTAGACCCAAGCTACCTTGAAGACTATGATGCTTTTCAACACACAATTGGAATTTAAAACAGCCTAGGTGATGAACTGGTCCAGATAGTTAATATCCGCCAAAAGACAAAAGAACCTGAAAGTATCTCCAGTATTACTGATTAAATTTAAAAAATTCATATAAAAGTAGGAGAATCCAAACCCACACCACACACACAGAGATTCTTTGGTGATGCCACTGATACAGATGATAAGGAAGAAGTTTTTATTTGGAAATGCATTTAAATTACAAAATGGTGATAACCAACCTATCGATAAATGATAGCAAATCGTTAACCTGTCTTCGGAGAATGAAAACAACAGCTTCTGAATGCTGTTTATGCATTTAATCGTCTATCGAAGTTATTATGTCTGGTTTAGATATTTTTTTGTAGCCTTCAAATTGTACATAAATCTTCTTTTCCTAAAAATAATGCAAGTTGTTGCTCACCTATTTTCCATTTCTTTAATTAAGCCATCCAACAAAAGTATCTTTACTATACTGTAGGAGAAACAGAATATTACCTGAACCACGCTAGTCAACTACTTCACTCTGTGTGCTAACTTTTTCTGAAGAGCTGCAAAATGTTATCACTATCATAATCTATACAGGTAGTAAAACTTGCATCTCTGTAACTTTCTGACTTCACATAAGAGAACTGAGTTTCTTAAAGGGTCAATAAATTGGATTTCCAAAGTAAGTGGATTAAGTCAAACAGGTCTGTTTCCGAAGCATTAATATTTGTTTGTTTGTTCTTTTTATACTTTCACACTGGGCATCTAAACTACTGATTATGGTTTATTGATGTTCTCTGTATGCATTACATAATCGCTAGAAATATAAGTGATGATCGCTTTATAAAAGATACCAGGTTTTGAATTACACGGCTGATTACTTAACAGCAAGAAATCCGCTTTGAGCTTTCTTTTCCAAGATCTTTGATTAGAAATCTGTTTATGTTATCCTTGTGTTACAGCATAAATTTTAATAAGGCTACACAAAATCAATTTGCAGTTATTAAAGAACTCATCTGTTATTAAAATCTTTAAAAATATTGAATTTGAATTAAACTACATCAAAGTTTGTGCATTTGAAGGAATTGATTGTGTATCATGTGAGCTACAGTGCTGGAAGATTTTGTTATATCAAGCAATTTTAAAACCAAGCTGACATGATTATCGATGACTTGACAAATGTGCCATACACTTGACTCATGATCTTGCCTTAGAGATTGCACAAATATTATTACTCATCTCTTCTTTTTTTTTCTTTTTTTTGTGAATTTTAATTTAATTTACATTAATAGTTTAATGATTCCAATTTTCTGTATTGATAATTTACAAGATGGAAGAAGTAATTTAATAACCTGGGAAATTTCTCTCTCTCTTTTTGTACTTTTGGAACATTTTAATTAAAATATAAATGTTTTAACCCTTCATGTCAATACATTCTTTTATATCCAGTATATTGCGTGATGCCATTCATTTTCTAATTCAGAAAGCGTATTTTAAAAATGCAAAAAGCAAATGCAGTAGTGTTGAAAATTATCACCTTATGATTTAAAACAAAATGCTGGGTGTCTATTATTTGTGATACAACAGCGAAGTAAGCATCAACGAATTCGCCTTTCCAATATTGACTACAGAAATACACAAATAATAAATAAAGAACAAAACAAAATATTTAAATAAGAAAATACGAAGTACTTCGCATAATGTTGGCCTCCACTGTATTTCACAACGAATCTGGCCAGAAGAATTTATTAAAACAGCCCACCCGTCATAATGGCTCCAATTTTAGAATCTTAGTATTTGCGGCTTTAACACCTCCAAAAAGATTTCAGCCTGAACACAATTAACTAAATCACAATGGTTGTTTGGAATGTTTTTGTTGACTCACAAAAAGCAAAATTCCACGTCCTTTCTACATTGTTGCTTTTCTATGCAATCGATTTATGCAAATATTCAGTATTTCTTGCTGAACGTTTTAAAAAATAAATTGGATAGATTTTTTATGATTGTTTTATTTGTCATGAAATACAATGATTAATCAGCAAAATCGCATTATAAATTTGGTAACTCACTAGAATTTATTGTATTTCTTTTTATAGCATTTTTTTCTTTGCAACCGTCAACTAGCATAAAAACAGTGCATCAAATAGGAATTTGGTTAAGTGGCAAAGATGCTATAGAATTTTACAGCAAAAGTTCCTAAAGTTTTCTGTGTTTAGCGTGGAAAAAGACAGACACTAGACAACGCATATAATTGAAACATACTAGATTTTAAAAGCCACAAAGAACTCTCAGTGACTCCAATTCTAGTTCATTTATTAATCAGCCCCTTGTGGTAATGGATTGCAATATGAGGGGCATAGGCTGAACTCTCCCCTGCCAACCTCATGAACAATAGAAACACCAGCAGCTGAATGGCATCCAAGTTTCCCAGTTTTTTTGACGATGTGTGTGTGTGTCAAAGTTAGCGGAGAGTAGTCCCAGCCAGGTGAGGATGGGATGGGAGGAGATAGAGGGGCATGCTGGGAAGATTTTTTGCTGCTTCTTGAAAAATGTTGGGTTTTCTTGTTTCATATTTAAAACTATTTTCTGTACACATTCACAGCCCCCATAAAATAATCTCTAGGTTTGCTATGTCTTTAACTAAAATCTTCACTGAAATTTTTGAATGCATAAAAGTCAGCTGAACAATTCCAATCAATAATTTTAAAGAAATTTTAGATTTCCAAACAAAACTTAGTCGATTCATGACTAAGCCCAATCAATGGCTGACTTCTTGAAGGTTTCTTGTGTATGTTTGTAATCTGTTTCTCTGACTGGCCTCTGATTCATGATAACCAGGGAAAAAATTCTACGGAGTGTCAAGATTATTGGCGGAATCGTTGGGAAGACTTGCATCAGGACAGTAATCTGAATTTCTGGAAACAAAATTCGGAATATTGGGTTTTTGTTTTCTTTTTTAGAATTTCCAGAGACATGTTAAAATCTGGAACTCGGCTGCAAAGACGGTATATATTTTGAATCAGGACTTTGAACATCTGATTCTTGATATAGGAGGGTTCGTTTCCACTATTGTTATAGATGGTACAAAAGCTTACTTAGCATTGGAAGCAAATTTGTAAGTGCAAATGAAAGCCAGAAAACAACATTTGAAAAATTCTGACTTTGTAATACTCTTTGTTTGAGAGATGTCTCTGTCTAAGCTGCCATGTTTTGTGTAAAATACAAGAGAATGTTAATTGTTCTTCTGTACTCATGATAAACATGTATGAACTGTTCTTGTTCAGGCACTAAACACTGACTTTTTTCTTGTAATGCTTCATCAATTCCAGTCTTTAGTTAGCTTCTTCAGACGTTTAACTGTCATAAGACTAAGGGCAAAATACTAAAAAAATTAATTAAGGACAATTTTTATATTACTACAGCCATTTATGAAATTTTATCTTTGTATGTTATCCTGATGGAAATCAAGCAAGTTTAATTTAAAAGAATAAAATCTGTCTTAAATAATAATAATAATAATAATAATAATAATAATAAATAATAATAATAATAATAATAATAATAATAATAATAATAATAATAATAATAATAATAATAATAATATAATAATAATAATAATAATAATAATAATAATAATAATAATAATAATAATCACTAACCAATGATTGGACACAAAGACAATGACATCATTTTCACTTTGGTGAAACTATCAGACCATAACTGATTCTAATCAATGATGGTGACCCTTTGGCTCTGACTATTGATTATAATTGGGGCATATTATTGGTACATCTGGTTATCATAATGCAGCATACAGATTACATTGTTGTACTATATACTTATCTTAAATTCATACTTTTGATACACCTGATATATATATATATGTATGTGTGTGTATGTGTGCATGTGTGCAATCATTTTCTGTTAAATGACAGATATTTAGTTTATACACTGGCATTCAAAATTATGAGCAAATCATATAAAAAGTGTTATCTGTTTTTTCATCACTCTATTGTTTATGAATATGTATTATTTCACCATACAAGACTATTAGAAGTCTGATTAACTATGTATCAGAATATGACAATCATTACTTGTGAGGTTGTTATCACTTCAGGCCTTTTTACATAATTATGGATATAACAGATTATTTCTATGAATGATAAATTTAGTTTATAACAAAAACAATGTTATTACTTTCATTTATATTGTTTCCTATATCTAATCTGAATAATTGTTAGCTCATATTATGCTTTTGTATAAGTATTAATGGCACTCATCACTGATGATTTCTATTGATTTGTTTAGCAATTGAATGGCACCTACAAATGAAGTTCCATATGACAAGGTTACCCATTACTTCCCATCAAGCTGGTTGTTACTAGCAATAGAAAATTATTGAGGAAGTTGCAGTTATGCGGGGTGGTGTGAGAGTAGCTGTTTGTAGAATTAGGTGTCACCTAACGTTTTTTTTAATCTGTGTGTGGTGCTTGCGTGTGGGTGCAGGTGTAAAGTTCGTGTATGTGCGTTTATCTCTGAGGAGAAGGGAGGCTGAAGCAGTGTGAGGAGCAAGCTCCCATAAGGGCCTAGAAGGCCGTGTTGAGGCGCCGAAGTGACCAGGATGAGGGACGTGTAAGCGACCCATGTTGGTTGAAGCCGAAGCTTCTAGTTGGGAGCGATCGCTTCCCCAGCCAAAAACATCTTGGAGAAAAGGCCTCAGCATGTCAAATCCGAAAATCGGTCCCGAAGTGCCTAACCTTTCCAGCCAGACAGGCAGGCCAAAGGCAAAAAGCGCCCCTTGCCTCCACTCTTTTCAGGTAGAGGACTTTCCGTCTACAATAGCCACAAAGCAGAGTACTCGTCACCCCACCCTCCAGGGTCGAACCCAAGTGACCTCGCCCAAAGGGCACGATCTTCCATAGCCTCGCCTTGATCCAAGAGAAGAAGAATGGAAACTACAGAACAGTTAGAAAAGTTAATGAGACCCTTTCTCGGCATACGGACAGTCAGTTTCTAACCACAGTTCTCATGTAACAGTCACCATCTCGATCTCTACTCTCAGAAGATGGCTAAGAGAGTTGGATTGAAGCAGCTAAAACCACTGGACAAAGTGTGGTGACAAGATAAATTCACACTTTAGACCAATAGCACGATGCTCTGTAGTAAAAAGGAGAGCAAATTTAAAATACTTGTCAGATGAGAAGATGAGTGGCTGGGTTTGTCCTGCAATTAGTAGGGTGGTGAAAATGTGAGTATGGATTTGTTGTGCTTGTTATTTGGCTACTGACTTGATTAAATATTATGGAATTTAAACAAAAATAAATATCAACATATTCTGTAATTCCTTGCAATTCCATCAAGATACTGTCCTAAAGTGCACTGCAGAATTCAGTAGACAATAACCTTCCTAAAAAAGAATCAGGTCTTCTTAGAAACATAATTTGACATCCTCAATCTCCACATCTATATCCCAGTTGAACTTGTGTGGGATGAACTACACTGGTTTCCAAAAGTTAAGCAACAACCAAAAAAAAAAAAAAAACATAATTGTTTCCAAAATAGTTTAACTTTTATTCATCAAATGACTGGCATAGATTCCTCTTTATGTAACATATTTTTAATCAAAGGAATAGGTAAACTACATATTAATTTCAAAGGTGTGAAGAGAAGCAAGCAGGAGTAAATCTGAAAACAAGAACAAATTTTAACAAAAAATGCAAACAAAAATGAATTAAAGGTAGTCAACAGAAGATGTGTGACTCTCAGCAGTTTTTCATGCAGATTATAAGGCTATAAACAAGAGCAGTGAGAAATAACGTTGGCAGCATGTCTTCGAAAAGCATCCTAAGCCTTCTCAGTAAAACATACTGGTTACCAGTTGTTTACTTGTGTCCTACATCATAGACAAGCATTACCATCCATTAAAACAAAGTTATCTTTAATTTCACTTATATGTGACTTGACAGGGATCTAGAATCTTTCTTTATAACTTATTGTAGGCAGAATACCTTCCTAAAACACATGCTGATTTGTACACCTACTCAAATGAAATTCCATCCAGACCATAACACTATCACCATCATGATGATCCCTTTCCATAATGTTTAATGGCTGGTTGTGTTCTGCATTCCTTCCAGATAAGTACCTTCCATGAGTCACAATGAGGGCTAAACCCTGACTCATGATTAAATAGAACATAGCCCCATTTGTGAGCTGTCCAAGTGGCATGTTTACAGCACCAATTAAATTGCTCTTGTTTAAAGTGGTCTTTGGACAATATCTCCAGGCACTTAAAATTGTCTCCATAGCCAAGAAACCACACTTCTGTTCACATTTAGCCATTCTGCCAACTGGGTCTATGACTGTCTGACAGATCACAAGCTTAAAGAATCTTCCAAACAAACACAAGTACCAATTCTGCAACATTGCCGTTCAAAACAAATGTCCTAACAGAGCCAAAATGTATATGGGCACAAGCTGGCCCTTTTTCATGTCTATATGCAAAAATTAATTTACAAGTTCCTATCCCTACCAGAACTTATTTGCACATGTCTTTGATAACTGTTGTATTAAATGAAGAAGAACTTGTGCTGATTATTGGGTAAATAAAGCTTCAGCCATTTTGGAAATGAAACAGATTTTTTGTTTGTTTGTTGACTGACTTTTTAGAAACTAGTGTAGATTAAAGATTCAGGGAAAAGTTCCAAATGATGTCATTTAGATATGGAACTACTTGCTGGAGAAATACAGACAGGCAATATTAGGAGGGAAAAAAAGCCGGAACAAGTTTGAAGTGATAGCAATGTCACAATTAATGGTTTATATGTTCTTATGCATGACTCATCCAATGTTTTATGGTATTTTTCTAGAACAGAACATTTCCATTAACTCTGGCAGATACCAGTGTTTTTGTGTGGTACTGTTGAGATTTTGAAATCCAGTGTATCAAATTAATAAAGACATTTAATTATGTATGTAAATGCATTCCCACAGACTTAATTTTCCTTGACATTAAGACATAATGTCTAAGAAATTTAAATGTTTTATTATAAGAAAAAAAATCTCTCTTGAACTTATAAAACAAAATAGAAAACAGAAATATAACTGTTTAGTCAAATGCGATTATTTTCCTTGAAAAATCAAAAAAAGCAGTTATTTGCATGCATTTGAATTTTTCATGCACCCATTTTTTATATTTTTAATTAAAATTTTTTTGCAGTGTATTTCTTATTTATTATGGAAATATGGGGAAGAAGATTAAGATATGATGTGATTTTGTATACACCGCATTAATGTAATTCAGTGGTATTCGGGTACTTACTTTATCACTGGTAAGAACCTGTATTGGGCAGTTCTTCCAGTACCATCTATAGCAATATTGTAAACTTTCATCTATTTATGCAGTGGAATCAAGTAGATACAAACAAAATTTTCCAGCTGAAGATTTGCACAAACAAACTGCAGTAATTAGAACCAACAAATTATTTTTGAAAAATGGCAAGAACCTTTATATTATTTTATCAAGAAAGCGTATGACTAACCCACAAAAAGCGATTCGCATATCTAAAATATTTTACTGGATCTAACAGGTCAGCAGCTCTGTTTCCCATTAATCAAAAAATTATAGTAAGATGAAAGAAGCCCAACTCTCTCAATCAATCAAAAAAGCTGCTTTTATCTAATTTCAGTCTTATGAAGTAGAAATTATAGAGCAGTTACATATTTATAAGTGATGTTACTAGTTTGCTTCTTTAAAAATCTTGTATGCACCCAAAATTACCTTTCAGTAATGCAGATTTTTCTTGTGTACGGATGCTACTGCTTTTAATAAACTTCATTTCAAGAGAGTTACACAAGTCCACTACTTCAAATTATCAAGTGCAACTGATATAAAAACTATATCTTGGGAGCTCATATGAAAGCTATGCCTGATGGACTAGTTAAAAGAACTCATAAAGATAGAATCTTTCTTACTCATTAAATAATGGAGAATGAGCAAGTCCTATGCGCCTAGCATCCCATTTTAACCTGATAAAAACTAATCGTTTGCCTAATAACAAAAATGCTTCAAACAGATTCCTTTTGTACCGTGAGTCCCAACTCATATTACTCTGGCCTGCTATTCCTATGATTTACATTAAATGACTAGCTATGAAATTATCGTTAATGACAGTCTATTTTATTATATATTTAAACACTTTTAGAATGCTACAATGATGGAATGAGGTTTAAGCATTACTAAGTAATAATAGCAACAGTTGTAGTGCAATCCAATTTGCTGTCGAAGAGGAAAGAGAACCTAATGCAAAATATTGCTTTTGCATCATTAGGCTACCAGATTTACATTCTTAATCACTAGCTGAATGCAAAATTATTAGTGGTTATAGCAGTCTTTATTATTATGCTGCCTAAGATAAACCATTAATGTAAACTCAGACTCTGTCGACAGTAAATGATAAAGCAAATTGCGGCTTATCTATGGAAGCAGCATCAGCCTAGAGTCTGCAGAATTTAGCATACCACTGTCAAAATTGCTCATCTGCGCAAAGAATCTGTTCAGTCAGTATTGCCTTCTACACCTGACCCTAGTCTTTTGATGATGAGTGGATGCACTAGTACACATTCTATCTCTACAGTCACTGATGCACTGAGTTAGTACATTTATGACATAACTGTATATTTGTTGATAAATATGGAGTTTATGGTGTTGTCTACGGGTCCAAGGCACGATACAGTGAGGCTTACAGTTGACTTCACATTACCCTGACACTCTGTAGCAGAGCTTTACAACAGCATTTAGTTTATAGCCAGCTACTGACTTCCTACATATATAAATGTCTACAGCTGTTCCTGACGACAAATATTTTTGTTGCATACAAAAAAGTGAGCATAAAAGAAACAATTTAGATTTTTTTAAAAAAAATGTTAATCTGCTCGATTTATATTGTAACAGTTACATGGAAATGGAAACATTTATTTGAATTAATTAATAAATGTTTAAATGTGTGACACTTTTCCTATGTTTGTTGATCGGGCGCCATATTGAATGTGTAACGCAGTAAGTTACATTTGCAGTTTTGTCATCGATGATTTTATTCTCTAGCAATTTTCTGATCTTTGACTAGGAATATACATAAATACATGAAGGAAAACAGACTAATACAGTAAATTAGAAGTGAATGAGTCTATGTTTTACCATCATGAACAGTTGTTGTGTTGTACATTGATGTTTACAAGGAAGACAACTCTGTTGTAGTGTCAACACCGCCAATCCTGCATATTGAGGCAGCCTGTATGTTTCAGATTTCGCAAGGAACTTTTTTGTTTTTAGAGTGGTATAGCCAGATTGCCCTCAAGAAGAATACATAGCCAGCAAATGAAATTTAAAAAAGCAAGAAGAGATAGTGCCAAGGAAACTATGAACAGTTAAAATGGTTGTTTCCATAAAATTTTAGATACTGCCCACAATGCCATTCTGGGACTGAATAAATTTCCATGATTTAAATAACTACTACAGCTTTCCTCTTGCGTTAAGGTTTGAGATGCGCATAAAATACAGCCCTGTTCCTGATTTTTCACATAAATGTTAATGTGCTGTATACTGTCATTTTGTGCCAAGAAGTGTTTCATCATAAGATAAGTGATTCTTTAATGCTGCTTGATACAGAATAACAAAATGGCAACAGAGATGATATCTGATACCCACAAGTCTTTTCAAAGGGATCGATATGTTAGCGACTGACTCACCTCAATGGCAGATGACTGCCAGTGTTATTTCTAGGGCCTGGACTTAGAATCAAACTTTTGGTAGTATTATTACATAATATAGAAAAAGTTGATCCATGCCAGCCATACATCACCAGCATTGCTTTCTGGTCTCGCATGTGAGGAAAATCTTTTTTTTCTGAAAATTAGTTAAAATTTGATCTCCAAAAAAGACAACAGGTGCCAAGGTGTCAACATACTATTTAATAATTTTAAAGTCCATGATGTGCAGTCAAGGAAAGCCTGTATGCTGCTAACACAGTGAAGGTAGATAGACCATGAGAGTCTGACATTGTACTATTCACAGATGAGTCTACATTTTGTTCAGACTTTACGGATGAGCAGGGCTGAGTGCAAAGAAAGCCAAAGGAGAGGTTTCAAGATGCCAACATGGCTAAAGATGACTGCTATCAAAATGGTTCATTGATAGAATAGGGACGGATTAGCTAATGGAAAGACTGTCCTCCATTTATTTCAGAACGAACACTATAACAGGTTTGAGGGATTTGTATGAGTTCCTTGATGTTTATGTGAGGTCATATGCTGGCAATATTGGAGACAACTTCATTCTCAACTACAGGAATTTCTTCCCACTTTGTGATAGTCAGCTATTTTCTCGAACAGAAGACGAACATTGTGATGAGGTGGCCAGCTCATTATTCAGCCCTGTTTGTAACATGCTTGCTGCTGCCACTGCTACCTCAAAACTTGCAGGAACTTAGCGATACCCTCTCAAAGAAATGGGGTCTGGTCAAGGTCAACATTAAAAGACTCGTTAGGTTTGTAAGACACAGTGCCAAACTGCTACTGGTGCCATAGGTATTTACATATAATACTGAACGAATAACTGAACAGGGATTTTCCACTGAGGCAGAATGTCAAATTTTTGCACTTTGTTTCTCATTAAGTCCTTGTTTTTTATGCAACTGGCAGAAGATATCTGTTTGCTGACAAACAAACAGAAAAATGGAGATTTGTTCAATTTGGTTGAGCTTCCTGCAGCCCGAGTCAGTGTTGGAATGATGTATGAACAATTCTGATATATGATTTCTCAAGAATTCACAAAGAGCCAGATGAACTGTGGATAGTCAGGCTGGCACCAAACAAATGTAATAAGAAAAGTCTAGCATCTGCATTTACTCAAAAATATGCTGTTATCAGTATTGAGAACGTCAGAAGCATTTCATTAATAAGATTAATATGTTTCTTGACTAATGCTTTTTTATCCAAAATCAATTTCAGGTATAATATATAGAGAAATGGTAATCCTGAACCAGTGGAAATTCAACAATAGTTTTTTGAGGAGTTACTTCAAAATACAGAAATATAATGGTGTGATCCTGTCACGAATAATATAGATTAACGATAATCTATATTATTTGTGGCGCTGACACCTGGCGCTTTGTAACTATGAAACTAAAATGATAACCATAGACCAAAGCAAAGTAAATGATTTTTGTTTACTGCCTCTAATGGTATTTTAGATGCATAATACTAATTAGTAAAACATGTTTTTTTGGAAATAAAAGATAGTAAAATCTATATAAAGACAGAGAACATTAATGTTCTATGAATGTAATGATGTGTATTAATTATGCCTACATTAAACCCTTATGGAGTCTGTTAATTTTGAGGCAATTCTTCAAAAACTGCCAAAATTTTCCGTTTGCTAGACAAACAGAGAAACATCTCAACAATAACAAAGAATTCTATTTCACATTTAAATACAAATCTGTTGTCTTTTGCTGGAATTACATTTTCATAAAACTCATAATTCATATTTGTTTCTTTATTTGTGTGCAACAATAGGTTTTTTCACAAACAAATATATTTAACCGTTAGCCATACATTAGGTGCAAGGTCAACTGAAGAGTGGCATTTTTTTGTTTCAAATGTCTCACTGACGTACATCGTTTCGCGCTCTGAGTCAGCAAGTTAAAAGTACTTCTCGAATAGACAGTAACCTGGCTTCAGTTGGAGCTGAAAACAATAAGAAATTAACTGTACCCACTAGAATAAATTAACAACAGGTAGACAAAATAAAAATGGACAATTTTCGTGATGTTTCCCAATTAAAGCTAAAAACTTAGACACACCAACCTGTACTTTTTATGACAAGATTGTGTAAATAGTTTCTCACCTGAAAAGATGCATCCACGTCACCATCATCTTATACTCCTTTGAACAGGTCAAGTCATTGTGGAAATCGTTTTGGTAATGGATCTCAAGTCTATACGTTTCCCTTCTCCAATGGCCTTGAAGTCATGCTCTGACACCGTCCTGCATATCTCTAAGCTTGTCTTTGATCTTTAGTGGTTATTTCTTTAAGCTGCACCTCCAACTTTTAAGAATGCATTTATCCATGTAATCAGATATCAATTATAGTTCTAGCAATGCATGGACTGCTTACTATTACTTCTGCATCACTAAGGTTGAGCCTAATTTTATTAATCCACTGGTGTATTTTTGAAATTTGATGCTATCATAATTTTTCTTTTGCCGCAGTTTGGTAAACACTTATAGCAATGTCGAGTTTAAGAGTTAGTTGTCTATCGCTTGATGGCCTGTAGCAACTTTCAGATTCTTTTCTTAAGCATCACTCAACCTTTCTCTCAATGATGGTTTGCATCTGTTGATGACTGAACTTCACTTAACTTTACTCACAGGTCACATATGTGAATTGATCAGGGCCCCCTACTCATCTGATTCCTTGTGGGCGTGGGGCTCTGAGGCTTTTGCTAACTGCCTCAGTATTCCGACCCTTTACACTCGACATGCTTTTCAACCATTGATCCCCTTTAGGCACTTTTAGGAAGATGTTTTCTTTATCACTGAAACCTTTATTCTTAATTACTGCTGTACTGTTGACACGTTTTGTGATTTCGTGGTAAAAACCGGTGGCCCCAGTGACACTTCCGTCTGTTTGTCCTGAGGGGATAGTTTTACCAACTATCTACGAATGCTCCCATCTTGTCAACAGACTTTCCCTAACAAGTTTGCAAACTCACTAAGTTTTGGTCAAACTTTTGTGTTTACCAAACACCAGATTTGACTACTTGCCATAGATGAGATTTTTCGTGGAATTCGTTAAACTCTCAGTTCTAGTATAACACTTTTTTGGCTGTTTTCTTTTACTGAAAAGCATTTGCATCACTTTGTTAGCTTTTAAGGGTTCGCACTTCGCACGAAAACCACAATTTCTGTTGGTCACAGTAGTTGAGATACAGGGCCCTTCATCATTTCTTGTATTTCGAAAATCATGCTCTAACTGGGGTCATATTGCTGCTTGAGCAATCGTCTTGCCAGAACTGACAAACTTAGAACTAGTGATTCTTCCTACTTTCCATTTTAGGATTCGTTTCAGAACAAGCATGGATTATTAATCTCTCTCTCTTTTTTTACCAAACCATTTAATTAAAATCTGTAAAAACCAAATGGTTCTTAGGCTTCTTTTGCAGCTCGTATGAACTATTTGCTTCCGTCGCATTAGAACTTTTATTTCTCGTGGTTTGTCTGACCGCTAGCGCCTCTCCTGAAGTAATCTTACAGAATAGCAGGATTCTACATCTGCATCTTTGTTTAGATGTGTGCAGGTTCTGGCTGTTTATTTGAGCACCAACTTAAGTAAAAGTCACATGGACTTTCAGTCCGTTACCAGAAGTTGTTCACTTTATATCAACCTACTTTGCTAAGGATTCGTTAATCTCTAAGACATAGAGGAACAGGAATTCTGAACTATTATATACACATAGATCAAATATATTTTCTGCCATCTTTGACAAAAATTTACTTTATTTCCAACATCATCAATGAAGTGCATCATTTTGATCCAATGTCTGATCTCTGCTCTGACTATAGGCAAAGCAAAACCTTTGGGTTCACCATGCAAACAGTTGGCTGTATTTTCTTTCCTCTTAGCCCCGATGTTGGCGAAGATAGCCATCAGTCAAAGGTCTCTTTGTAGTTCTATAACCAATGGTTGTAAAACATGAAATGCTCTCATACACTATAATTGTAGCTGAAAATTACTGCCAGTATAAAACTGCCTTAACATTCATCATTTGCTTCAAATGAACACATTAACACTACAAATACTGATGAAATGTGTCCTCTTTAATTTAGTTCAGTTTTGTAGTCACACGAAGACCAGAAGTCATCATGGCTTTCAAAAAAAGCCATTAATACATTCCCAAATTGATTTATATTGTTACTACTAACTACAATTGCTATTAATTTGTTCTACTCATTAAAAAATTTATTAATTTTTAAAATATATTTCCTAACATCTAACCAGTTGGCTTGAATCTTAGTTAATTTGTAATTATGACCACTAGTAGATAGATGAACAAATCTGTCCCTTTCTAGGAGTTTCAGCTCCATTTGGCCTTGGCCAGGACAAAAGGAGCTTTCGCTCCATCGAGGCTTTCCTCCCTTCTCTTCGGAGATGCACACACATTCATGAACTTTACACACACCATACATTGCCCACACCACTCAAAAAAAAAAAGATCCTTAAATACTTTGGAAATAATTATTAGTAAATATTAGGTCCTTTCTTAAATGTGTATAATGCAAAGTTAGCAGACCTAGTATTTTTTAAAGCTTTGAAAATATTGTAGAACATCTCTGCTGAATTCATTTTAACCAATTAAATAAGGACTCCATCCTTGCATAGCATATTCAGTATGTAGATGATTTTCCTTAGATCTTTTTCTGAAACCACATTTTTAAGTTTAGAGTCACCAATGGATCATAATCTTCTCCATTGTTCTGCCATTTATTTTTGAATATACTACATTTCTAATAAAAAGCTATAAAAATTATCAAACTCTGATTAGATAACAGACATAGTTTGTCTTCAAATCAAAAATGGTCTCATGATATGCATCAGTTAATAAGGAAGGGAGTTAGTCTTGCCACTTTTGTTTATTTGCATCAAGGAACATTATATATTTTACATAGAGATTTGTTTAAATATTTTGTTGTTTCTAAGGGTTTGTAATTAGTTAGTATTTATTAATACAGAGCCTACTTTTGGACACATACAGCTTGTGTTAGAATAATGGTCTCGTACTTTTGGATGGCTCATAAAAATGAATTATAAGTGAAGATGTGTAGACAGCAGACAGAAATGCCGCTCAATAAGTTAGAAACAATTAGATTTCACTCTCCTTAAGAACTGCTCCAATCAGACGACTTGGAGTGCTGGTGAAGAGATGGCTGGCACAAAACAAAATGGCTGCCATGGTACACGCTAACAAAAAAAAAAACACATTAGAACTTTTTTGCTGAGAAGTAAAAGAAAACTCATGTGGAAAAATCACACCAATGGCTGGATACTAAAAGCCATTACATAATCCACTACCCCACAAAATCATATAGAATTAATTAGTTAGAATATTATTAACCTTGGCTAGGTTTTGTTTTTTTTGTACATTTTAATTGAATTAAAATTCGTAAGTAAATATATTTTGTAATTAGGATTTCTTTATTTGGAAAAATTAAAGTTTTTCTTTCTGGTCAACATTTCATTTTCAATAAATAAATAAAGAAAATTGTAAATATGAAGGCAGAACATTGGAATAATTCCCACACATATGAACATCTCTCCAGCAGTGTGCTGCCATACAGAAGATCCCATTTGAAGAATCACACAGACACGTCAGGAGCAGCTGTTGCTAGAAGCTCTTCTGAAGCTTGTAGTGTATTAATTATGCAAAAAAGAGCTTTGTTGTTCAAAAGAAAGTGATGCAGACAGACTAAAAGAGATGCAATCAACTAACTGTGTGTCAGTTTCTCTAACAGAGCAGTTAATGTTTTGAAAATATCTGATGGCCTCTAGCAGCAGTGTCGTCAAAGGCTAAGTCCAGTTTATAATTGCCCACTATTTTATATGCAGGGTTAGGTGATGAC
This sequence comes from Nautilus pompilius, assembly GCA_018389105.1. Lineage (NCBI taxonomy): Eukaryota > Metazoa > Mollusca > Cephalopoda > Nautilida > Nautilidae > Nautilus > Nautilus pompilius. The sequence continues at coordinate 58,737 of JACATO010000632.1, read as the reverse complement.
CAGATTTGGGTTTTATATGTAGAATTTATGAAGGTAGAGGAAATACAATCGGATGAAAGGTTCATCTGTTGTCAAATGGTGCCCAAGTTGTATTTGTTGTGAATTCACTCTTGTTTTTTCTAAAGGTTTCCACATGAGCATCTTCAATAAAAAACAAATAAAGGATATAAATTAATTTAGATTGGATTTTAATTAATTAATTGTAACAATTAAAAACATCTGAAGCATATTTTTAAGAAAGCCTTTTAATGTATCTTACAGCACCATGCAAATCAATCATTTGTCACTGTATCCATCTTCATATAAATCCTTTATAAAATTCATGCTCAAAAATTGCTGAGGATCAACATCACTGTCATGTTGTTAAGTAACATTAGAAAAGTAAAATTAGAATGTGTATAAATGATAATTTAAGGAGACTCTAAATGTTGACGAATGTTAAAAATATCATTTAATAATCATGTCACATCAGGTTCTTAATGGCACTTCTCAAAAACAAAGGTTTTCAGTTAAGAAGACAGGGTCTGTGAAATCTGCCATTTTGTTCCAGAGTGGCATCTTGTGTGAGAGCCTTTAGCAAGAATAAATGGCTTGGCACCAGCATCCCATTGTTGATCTAGTCAGATCGTCCTATTCCACTACAAAGATATCACAAAATTCCTGCAAGGTTTGTGGTAGCATTGGACATTTTGCAATAGCCGCCTGAATTATGCTTCAAACATGGACGACGATTGGATTGTGGTGATTTGGAGAATAAGCTGGCTATTCCATATGGCTTATTGTACTGGTAAATGATCCGGGCTTAATGTTGATGGCTGCTAGCATCCATGTGAGAGAATTTATTCTAAGTAGCACCATTGTACAACTTCACATAAAGTTTCTTCTCACTTGCAAAACCAAAAAAGTGATGCTGACAGGTTACTGATGACTTGGATCATCCCTTGTGATGTTTTGATGCCAAATCCAGGTCCTAGAAATGAAGTTCATCTGCTACATAAAACGCCAGCAAAAATCTTTCATAAATACAAAAATTACTTTTAATTTAAAATAATAACAAAATTCTTTGTATTCTCTTTTTCTTCTGATAATAATTTTATTTATTTAAATGGAAAATCAAAACAAAATACAAGTTTTAATCATAAGATCAAATTCATTAATTTTAAATATTTTAAATTAAAAGTAATATTTAATGAAGTTTTACATTGTGCACTTAAAGTCTCAGAAGCGGACTTTAAGAGTATACAAGGAGGAACACAGAAATGCTCCATTGTGATTATGTGGTTTGACAATAAGCAAAATTCAGCTGACTTCTGCTATACATAGAGAATGAGAATTAAAAGCTTAATTCCAGCTTCCAAGACTGACTAGCATTCATGGGAAAACTCATCACCTCCACTCACCACAAACTAACCAAACATGTAAAATTTAAACTGATTCCATTACAGTGAGATTATACAACGCTGTGATCATCAAAAAGATGCCATGATATTTGGTTCCTATGAGAACTAGTAATTTATTCAATTCATGTGTCCATCTTTTTTAATCTTAAGAAAAATTTTACTAATCATTTAGTTTCTGAATCTTCCTGTAAATTCTACTTTATTCAGAAGTTTATAAAATTTCTCTAGATCTGTAATTAATAATGAAATTTTGTGTTAAATTTAGAATAGTAACACATCGTTGGTTAATTCTGGTTTTATCTTTGAATCTATTGGTTATAGATTAGAAATGTGAAATATATAAATTACTATTATCAGATGATATTATTTTTATTTATAAGCAAATGAAAGAAAAGAAGAATATATTTTAAAATATTATTAACCTTCCATATACTACCTTGGTCTACTTCCACCTCATTAGTCTTTGTATTTGTATTAATCAGCACATTCTGAGCCATAAGGGACTGTGGTGCGTAGTATCTTCTTCATTATCACAAAATGCCTTCATAACGATAAATCTGTATTTTACTTTACCTCTGAATGTTTTTCATTATAACCAATACCTGACTTAATATGCAGCCAGTTAAATACAGATACTAGCGCTTCTAATTTAGGTTGCAAATGCACTGCTGGTGATATAAGTGAAGTAGAATTTAATGTGGCTTGTAGAGGGTTAAAATGCTAGTGACATCAAATGCTAGTGTGCACAGTCATGGGAAATTTAGAAGATAAAGTTTCCAGAATCAGTGGTAAAATTATGTAATGTTAAAGTCATAGGTAACTCAAAAATGGCTGAACACAGTTTCCATCAATCTATTATCAAATTGTCTAACACTGAAATGCTAATTACATGAAAAGTGATAGTGAAGACTAAGAATTTCCACTCAGACTGAAATAAGTAGAAATCAGTCAGAACAATTTCCAGTTCCGCATTTCTTCTCAGTGAAGCTCTATTTCAGTAGGTTGGACGGGCAGCCGCTCTGAGTCCTGCCAGTAGCAGTATCTTCTGCTCTTGTGGCTGCAGGTTGCTGCTAAAGACGTACGTAACCTCTTCTGTTCAGTGTCTGTCGTCACCGCGCCTATTAACAACCCTGTTTCAGGTTTCTCGTTATTTTACCTGCATCAACACAAAAATGCTTCCATTTTTGGTCTTCTTAGAAAATAATGTAAGCCAGCTGAAAGAAAATGTCAGTATTTAAAAATTCTAGTTGATAATCGCTAAGCTGATGGAAAAGGACAACAAATTTTTGTTTTAAATGCACTATATATATTTTTTTTTATAATACAGGGTGGCACAAAAGTCTTGGACCACAGGGTATTTCAATGTCTGGGCAGTGAAATAGAGAGCTCAGTTAATTTTTTCAATACCCCATTCAGAATGACAGAACAGCCTTATTCATGACTTTATAAATAATACAACATCTCCATACAAGTGGAGTGGGTGCAATGGTTTTGCTGAATGGCTACCTAGGTCGCTGAACCTTCCAGCCCTTTGTTGTTTTTTTTCTGTAGGAGAAGCGTTTCAACTTGCTCATCTATGTTGATCATCCAAGAAACACAACAGCTAGGAAAAGATCTGAGGGTGCACAGATCAACATCGGGGTGTAAAGAAATGTCCAGACATCATTTGTATTGTATATCAGTCAAAAAAGGTTTGCAAGTCAATGACCAATAATTCAAACATTTACTATGATTTACCCTAAGATGTACGATTTTTCGGTTGCTACCTCTACAATCCTCCCAAATGTGTTCATACCCATTAAAGATAAACTTTTCATTTTGCTCTTTAAAACTTATTCACAGCAGCTTTTAAACAACAATGTTATAAAAGTCTGGTTCCACAAAGCTGATTTTTAATTTATTAGAAATAAGGAAAAAGTCTGGATAGTAAACTTTATGAGGCAGCAAACCATGCTGTGGTTACCATGGATTAATTCAGTCACATTCAGTTGCCGCAGTTGCTAGGATTTGGGCGATGTGAAATAGGGAATTATCCTGAAGTAGCATTGCCTTTAATATTTTCCACAATTTGATTTTATTGCTTACTCTAAATGCTGTAATTCATCTGCTTATTATTTTCTGTGAACCCCTTTTGCCAACATTCCATCACACTAACTCCTTTAAATCTGAGAAAATGGTTGCCTTCACTTTTCTAAATGAAGAAATTTATTCAACAGGGAAAATTCAAAGTGCTTCCAATCCATAATCTGCTGTTCTCTCTTGGAATCAAATCATTGGACTTACATTTCAGCCCATGTTACTACAGCCAATTCAAAAATGTTTTTTTTTTTTTCTGGTAAAAGATCTTTGGATGTTTGTCTTGTGTTCCTTCTGTCTAGCTAACAACATCCTGTCTGGCTGCCCGTCTTGCCGACACTTTATCTGTACAGAGAATTTCATCTATTACAGTACGTGTTGAACTGTAGCTAATCCCAAGCATCTTTACAATATTATGGCTTGTTGTCAGCTTATCCACCTACACAATATCAATCAACCCGGTATCATCAGCCATTTGCAATCTGTCTATATTTTATTGACCATCTTCTTCATTGTTGGTCCATCCTTGCTTAAACTCAGCTGCCCGCTTCTTCCCTGTAGGATGCGACACCTAAAAGGTCTTGATGAAATGTATCGGCACTTTCCGTGCAGATGTTTGATTAAAGTCTTTGCCTTAGTCTTCTTGTTGCTTGTCTTTATATGATGGTTAGCAGTTACTGTCTTTGAATGTATAAATTAAAATTCTTTTTAAAAAAATAGCATCAAAAGATGCCTGATTCATTAGTATAGGATAAAAATATACTAAGAAATTTTGCATAAAATTGTACTCAAACACCAACGGCATATGTAGATTTGTGGGTGTAGCTGAGAATTTATTGATCTCCCCCCAAGTAAGGCTTTAGTTAATTATATTGTTGTCAGCTATAAACAGCAGTTGGAATTTCCCATTAAATGCATGCACTGAAAATAAGAGAGTTCATTCGCCTGTTCGTTTACGGTTGTCTTCCTACTGATATGAAAATGAAAGATTCAACTACAATGTCCACTAGACTACCAACAGAGTTTCCGTTCACTAGCTAGGGAATTTGTTAGGTTTAGTAATATATATATATTTTTTTAAAAAATTGTTCCTAATAAGAATAAGTGAGATAAGCTGGGCTCACTGTGTGGTGACGGTGAATGTCCCTGCAGGATGTTCCTTCGCATTGATAACTTCCCATTCCCTTGTACTAAACTGAGAACTTATTCAGATTTATTAATTTTACGAAAACAGGTTGTGTTTTTCCCCCCTCAAAGACGACATTAGCATAATTGCAAGTGTTAATGAACGGTCGGTTTATGTATTGAAATGAATGAAGTAATTTTATTATTCTGATGTATCATGCAATACTCGCCATAATCGATACTCTAATAGTGTCAATTACGAATCGCATTCTAAAAGAAGGGAAAAGAAAAGAAGGGATCTTTTTCTTTCATGTGATAACAAGCTTTTTGCAAACTGGTTTTACTGACTCGGCTTATAAATTATACCCGCAGCTGCTAATCTCTTAATATTGGGGACGTTCAAGTTTGCAATATTAAATACCTGGCAATACTGCAGCGGGGTGCCTTGAAATTCTAATTGCCAATTACTTTAATAACCAGCAGGGAGAAGATGGGGAAAATAACAATATTAGGCTGCAGGGTTGTTCTGCGCGGGCAGGAATTAGTTAAATAGATAGATTTTGTCTTTATAGCACTTAACAAATACAATATGCTCGTGTTATGTTTAAGGTTAAGTAAAATAAACCAGTCACAGAGTCTGTTTTTGTATTTATGCTAATTTGTGCAAATAACCAACCCAGGCAAATAATGAAAACAGTTAATACTGCACACATTATCGAGTTTGTTTTTTGATTATTAACCATTGCTTCACCAAAAGTAAATTTCCTATTTTAATATTTTTCTTTTTTTTTATTCCTTCCTAAAAAAAAAACAAAACGAATATTCTTCAGCATCATTAAATTGTTCACTTTCTAAGAGATGCGGATGATTTGTTTGCTTAGCTGAAACCAATAACTTCAGATGAATTTCGTCTTCACAAGGCAAAGGACTTGAAATAACAAGTCTGACTTCAATTTTATCCTTGTCGTTTGAAAGTTGTCTGTATGTTGTGATGTTACCGGGAGACCATGGCGTAAACCTTCTAGAGCTGCCTGAACTCTTCTGATTAGAGGTGGGAAGATCATACGGGAGATCAGTTTATGTCAGCCAAAGCAGTGACAGCAGAATGATTCAGAATCAATGCTGTTGTATTGCGCTCCAATGTTTACACGGGAGACAACTGCGGTATAGGCATATCGTATTGCAGCTATCTGCCAGACAGTATTCTTAGTCCCGTGCAAGGAAGCTTCTGGCACTTTTGGCTTTGGCATGGGAAGGCTGAATAGAACTCTTAATTTCTTCGCGGTGAGAAGAAACCGAGCTAGGGAAATATGTCAAATTGAGCCGCCAGTCCTAACCAAGATTTGAACTGGGCCCCCAACTTGGCAGTCCAGTGACTACCACACCACCACCACCACCACCAGTTAAAATTGATATTGCATTTCAAGCATCTTAGAATTCATACTAAATTGCTGGTGGTGTCAAAGAAGGTAAGAACAGAAAGGTGGTGTGACTTTTACAAAAAGCAGGGATTTAGTTCACTTCCCTTTACTTCATTAGTGGTAAATAAAATCTTCTCTGTTACCATCAGGAGGAAAGTTAATTTGCATAGATATATTTTAGTGAACTTTCCTCTTTTTTTTTTTTGGACAGTAAAAGTTGCCTAAGATTTTCTTTTAAACCTATTTCCTCAGCAGTCTGCCTCTAGAAATAGTGCGCATCAGTAACTGTAAACTTCCTTTCTTTAGCATGTAGCAAAACCTTCTTGTGGTGGCAGCTCTGCCTAACAACCTGTTGGTCTCTCGCTCCTGCTCCAGTCTTATATGTGGCTGGGGTTTACCTATGTAATCTACTTTTATTCCAGTTCTAATCCGAAGCATTTATTGAAGACTTTTATTTTTTTGGTAGCTAATTCCCCCGTCATTGATTATCCAATGTAAACGGATTATTCTGCAATTTTTTTAGCCATAAATTATAAAAAAAACAAAGCTTTTGGAATATTCTGATAAAGTTCATATTTCTGTGATTTTCTTGGAAAGTAAAAATAAAACTTAACAGTTTTTCTCTCTCTTTTTTTCTAGGGTGACTGTGAACTAATCTAAGGGAGAGATAATGGTCACATGTCTGAGTCCCTTCACAGGTTTCTATCTAAGGAGATGTGGAGAACTTTTGCTGGACCTTACTCTTGTTCATCCAGTTTGAGGCTGCTTTTTATCAAAGGAAACAACGCCATAATATCTCCATCTTTTCTCCTTCAGAATAGGGTGGGCGTCCAAAAATATTTCTTTTCTGTTGAGGTTCCTCACTCTGCACAGGCTTTACTGGGGTTCCGCCCCACCATCTGCAGCTTTCTCATCTCTCTGTAATGACGTCATGTTTCTCTCTCTCTTTGTACCGACGTCATCTCTCTTTGAATCAACGTCATCTCTCTCTCTTTGAATCAATGTTATCTCTCCTTGTACCAATGTCATCTCTCTGTAATGACGTCAAGTCTCTCTCTCTTTGTACCAACGTCATCTCTCTGTAATGACGTCAAGTCTCTCTCTCTTTGTACCAACGTCATCTCTCTGTACCAACGTCATCTCTCTGTAATGACGTCAAGTCTCTCTCTCTTTGAATCAACGTCATCTCTCTCTGTAATGACGTCAAGTCTCTCTCTGTACCGACGTCATCTCTCTCTGTAATGACGTCAAGTCTCTCTCTTACCGACGTCATCTCTCTCTCTCTATCGTTGTACCAACGTCATCTCTCTGTAATGACGTCAAGTGTCTCTCTATCTTTGTACCAACGTCATCTCTCTGTAATGACGTCAAGTCTCTCTCTCTTTGAATCAACGTTATCTCTCTGTAATGACGTCAAGTCTCTCTCTCCTTGTACCAACGTCATCTCTCTGTAATGACGTCATGTTTCTCTCTCTGTACCGACGTCATCTCTCTGTAATGACGTCATCTCTCTGTACCAACGTCATCTCTCTCTGTAATGACGTTAAGTCTCTCTCTTTGTAACGACGTCATCTCTCTGTAATGACGTCATCATCTCTCTGTAATGACGTCAAGTCTCTCTCTTTGTACCGACGTTATCTCTCTGTAATGACGTCATCTCTCTGTAATGACGTTCTCTCTATGTAATGACGTCATCTCTCTGTACCAACGTCATCTCTCTCTGTAATGACGTCATGTCTGTCTCTTTGTAACGACGTCATCTCTCTGTAATGACGTCAAGTGTCTCTCTATCTTTGTACCAACGTCATCTCTCTCTGTAATGACGTCAAGTCTCTCTCTTTGTACCGACGTTATCTCTCTCTGTAATGACGTCAAGTCTCTCTCTTTGTAATGACGTCATCATCTCTGTAATGACGTCATGTCTCTCTCTCTTTGTACCAACGTCATCTCTCTCTGTAATGACGTCAAGTCTCTCTCTTTGTACCGACGTTATCTCTCTGTAATGACGTCATCTCTCTGTAATGACGTTCTCTCTATGTAATGACGTCATCTCTCTGTACCAACGTCATCTCTCTCTGTAATGACGTCATGTCTGTCTCTTTGTAACGACGTCATCTCTCTGTAATGACGTCATGTTTCTCTCTCTTTGTACCGACGTCATCTCTCTGTAATTACGTCATCTCTCTGTACCGACGTCATCTCTCTGTAATGACGTCATGTCTCTCTCTTTGAATCAACGTTATCGCTCTGTAATGACGTCAAGTCTCTCTGTAATTACGTCATCTCTCTGTAATGACGTCATCTCTCTGTAATTACGTCATCTCTCTGTACCAACGTCATCTCTCTGTAATGACGTCGTCTCTCTCTGTAATGACGTCAAGTCTCTCTCTTTGAATCAACGTTATCGCTCTGTAATGACGTCAAGTCTCTCTGTAATTACGTCATCTCTCTGTACCAACGTCATCTCTCTGTAATGACGTCAAGTCTCTCTCTCTTTGAATCAACGTCATCTCTCTCTGTAATGACGTCAAGTCTCTCTCTCTTTGAATCAACGTTATCTCTCTGTAATGACGTCATGTCTCTCTCTCTTTGTACCAAGGTCATCTCTCTGTAATGACGTCATGTCTCTCTCTCTTTGAATCAACGTTATCTCTCTGTAATGACGTCAAGTCTCTCTCTCTTTGTACCAAGGTTATCTCTCTGTAATGACGTCATGTCTCTCTCTCTTTGTACCAAGGTCATCTCTCTGTAATGACATCATGTTTCTCTCTCTGTACCGACGTCATCTCTCTGTAATGACGTCATGTCTCTCTCTCTTTGAATCAACGTCATCTCTCTCTGTAATGACGTCAAGTCTCTCTCTCTTTGAATCAACGTCATCTCTCTCTGTAATGACGTCATGTCTCTCTCTCTTTGAATCAACGTTATCTCTCTGTAATGACGTCATGTCTCTCTCTCTTTGTACCAAGGTCATCTCTCTGTAATGACGTCATGTCTCTCTCTCTTTGAATCAACGTTATCTCTCTGTAATGACGTCATGTTTCTCTCTCTCTTTGTACCGACGTCATCTCCCTGTAATGACGTCATCTCTCTCTCTCCCCATAATTAGATTATTTGGCAACATTAGGTTTTGAAATATAAAACAACAACAAATCTCACTTAAACTCAGTACAAAGTAAATAATTTTCTATTTTAGAGCCAAAAATCTCTTGAGGCAAAACTACAGAAAAAAAAAAAAAAAACGTCTTAGGCTATTGCCAGAAATGCTGCTTCATTGAATTCTAAAGTTGATATTTCCAGTTTGATGCCAAATTTACTTATTTTTAATTTTTAGCTATTTTTTCTCTCACTTGAACGAATACATTTTCACTGGTAAGATTTATATTTTAGGTGGTAACATAAATAGCAGTGCCCACTGTCGGCCCTGTAGTAGCCAAAATGTGTAGAAGCTAAATATGAATCCTGGTCTTTGTCGTGTGTTCTCAAAGTGAATGAAAAATCTCTGATATCTAGAAATTCCATTAAACCTTGTTCTGTAAATTGTTAAGGTGATGGAGATCAGTCATTACTGCATGAAATTGTGCCTGTTACAGTTGTTACCCTTTCTGTTATGTTGAGATTTTGGTTGCATCTATCACGTTCCAGATCATCGTCCTGTTTGTGGGTCAGAGTTCTTTGTTTCTTGATTTGTGTCCACGACCCTAAGCTAAAAAGTGTCACAAAACATCTGAGAGATAGACCTGAAACATAACAGGAGGGTTAGAAACTATTGTAAATAGATGGTGAGTGGATGGTGCACATTAATAATCTCTATATTCTTTTGAGTATAGTCAAATATTTGAAGGTGCCATTCTCCAGCTGACAGTAAAATAACCGAGCTGATAAACAAGCATCAAGAACGCATTGAAAATGATGATTTCTGGCTAAAGTATCCATCTTCTTTCTTTAAATCATTTCTTTCTGTAGCTTTCGTTTATATTGCTTCAATCTGGCAATGTGGAAATTTCCACAACGAAGAAGGTAATAATGCATTATAGGAACATAGTTTTTAAAAAATCTGTTCAAAACATAGTTTTCCCAGCAGGATCTCGGTAAAATAACACAAAACCTCCTAAAGACAACATTTTATGGTCTGCTATATCAGGTTCCTCTTTAGGGTTAAGCGAGGTAAACACAATTACAATATACTGGATCTCTATCGTCTATCTGATATTTTAAATCAGTGTAAATTTCTGGTCCCCCCTTTTGCAATTATTTACTTATAATTGCATATAAGGCTTGCACTTTTAAAATATTGCAGCCTGTTTTGTTATTCATGGGCTTGTGTTTCTTTTCATTTTGACGAATGAGGCTTTTAATTTTTGCTTCAGAAATTGTTTACACGATTAAAATATATAATCAAACATTCTATGGTTATTTTGTTTACCGATAAACGAGCAGAAAGCCATCGCGGTTCATGCTACCACTTTATGCTTGTCGCTGATCTATTCTTAAAAAATATTTCCTGATATTTAATCATGCTGAAATCTTAGCTTATTTGTAATTATGGCCTCTAGTATTAGATTAGTAATTGTAGATAGCTAAAGAAAATTGGTTCTGTTCGCTCAATCTGGGCCGCTAATTATTTCGGAAAATTATTTCTCTCTTAAATGTCAAGAAGTTAAACTTTTTGTAGATGGAATATTTTAAATCATTTAACATATTGCAAATTCTTAAGGCCTGGAAACATTCTGGTAAATCTACCGCAAGTTGCTATAGTAAATCAATAGTTTTCTTATTCAAAATGAAGATAAGCAAAATATTTATAAAACAAGGCTCAAAATCTTTCTTTTCACGTTTAAGGCTGTTAATCCAGTTGGTTACTCTAAACGTTTCATTTGTTTTGTTTGGAGCCAGCGTAGGAATTCATCAGAAGAGAAGTGAAGCAGAAACGTAGACATCTTATATGTGGATATTCTGCACGGCTGTGAGGATTAGATGCTAAACCAACCAATGTTTTTAAGCATCTGATGCCTATTTTAAGGCAGGGAGTCGTTTTCATGTTTAAAAAATAATCTCGTATAAATGTTTAAGAATTGTCTGATAGACGAACACATTGAATATATTATATAAATAAAAGTAAGAATTAGTATGTCTTATACATAGATATTTGGGATAAATAAGGCAGATCACCGGCAGTGAGCCTGGTGTTTAACTTACGAGGGAGTCTATCATCGAAATTTTGACTTTATTCACAAACACCGAAGGTTGTGTTCTAAATTATAAAAAAAAAGAAAATCCTTAGCAATATCATTGAGCAACTCTTCTTTTTATTTGCAAAGGTGATGCAGAAAGTTCATCAATCTGAAGGCAGTAGTCACTCCTAGAGGAAAGTGAGATGTTCAATAATTATCTAGTCACAGATCTGTCAAATTGCAGAGCATGCTGCATTTATTCTTTCTCCTCATGTTTGATGCTAGTTGGTGACCTGTTACTAATGTCTAAGGTTAAGTAGTGCGCGGATCTCAGATTCTTCTACTTCACACAAGATGGTTATCCTATCGGGGAATTTCCAAGGTTATGCCCTCACACTTGCCCTTTAATAGAATATTAAGTTTGTGTTCGGGGCAAAAAAGATAGGAAACCAATTTGAATTAACCCCCAGGTCTAGCAGCAGAGATTCTGGATTAGATATTTCACAGTTGAAAAATGTTATGAGTGGACATACTTCGGTTTTCTTCACAGAATTCTCCGAGTTTGTCAAATGGTGCAAACAGCAGAAACTCTATACTCGATGCAGTGAACTGCATTCAGACAGGGTACCGCTATGGTGTCAATATACTTTAAAAGTCACTGTCAACAATAAAAAGCAAAATTACAAAAATGGTCAAGATTGGTCTCAGAAGAATCTAAACAGCAGGGATTGTTATTTAACTGCAGCAATGATAGAAGCTGTGCATCCGTACCACATAGTATTGAATGTAAACTCATCTTCACTGGCATTTACCATCTTCAATATCTGATGTCACACTAATGCCAACAACCATTAAAGATTGACTGAAAATATCTTTCTATCCTGTCATAGAATGCGCATTGGACGATTTCAGAGCTATCCAACTGTTGTTGATTCATTTTACCAGTGATTTACAGGGTACTAGGTAGACTTTATAACATCACTACACCCATCTTATCCATTTCCATGAATCTGGATTAAGATTTTTTAATAAACAACATTTGAAAATAAAGTACTCTGCCAAAATAATTTTGAAACTTGTTGTTATTACAATATGCTAGTTTGTTGAGGAAAACATCAAGTAAAAACTAGCAACGGAGTAAAATGATTATGAATCATAAAGATTTTCTATCGTGATCAGATCCAGCTCCTCCCATAGTTATACCATGTTGGTGGGATGTGAATAAGCTGCTCTTGATGATCTGGATGCTTCCATTGTTGCTCAATTGAATTCATATCAGGGTTTGGGATGCTCTATGTTAATGTTGGATGGCTTGATTCCACTTTTAGACTGTGGTCACATGAAATATGTCACGTATAACATCTTACAGAAGAATATGAGCATTGAATCTCAGCATGCTTTGTTGTTACAGTGGTAGAAGATGTCTTTCAAATAGAAATGTATTCAGCAGAATTGATACATCCTTCAACAAGCACTAATTCTCTCTCTCTCTCTCTCTCTCCATCTCCATCTCCAACTCTCTCTATCCATCTCTCTCTCTCTCTCTCTCTCTCTCTCTCCACCAAGCCAAATTGCAGTCTATGTCGTGGCACTTCTGCCTTCATATTTGAGTATGAACTGAAGTAAGCACTGGAGTTTTTTGTTAGGTTTTCCCTAAACCCAGGTGTAATTATGAACTACTCAAACACAAACTCTTTGAAGAAAAATACTAGCTGCCAGTATTGTCCTCTGACCAGACATTCCAAAGCTTTGCATTTGTATTGGTCAGGAGTTTCTTATATGCTGTAACACGCCCTCTGTAGCCAAACTAGAAAAAAATAGCATTAAACAGATCTTTGGATTATTTGTATTGGATGTAAGCAAGATTATCTTGCTGATGAGTATTGATGTGACAGGTAATGTTCTTTCATGATGTAAACAAAAAATTATTGCAGATTGCACCTATTTTCTGCATGGTAATATTACACACTGCTTACCTGCTTTCCTGGATATTTAGTAGATAAACCATCATACCTTAGATATGCAATTTTGCTCAGATGCATGTATTCATATTGGTGGCTAGATTAATATAGCAGTGAACTGCATATACTGTCTAATCCCCTTTAAGTTTTTGTATCATCTTTCTACAACTAAACCACTTCTAGTCATCTTGGGCGCGTCTGCCAAAGAAGTACAGGGGGGAGCCAAGAATAGACAGATGGAGGAAATCAGCATCTCCTTTTGGTTGTGAAGGATAACGACAACAACAACAACAACAACAGCAGCAGCAGCCCGATGCGAGAGCGACCTCCCGGGTCCTTGTGGCCCCATGGTGTCAGGTGGACCTGGCCGCTTGTCGGCTCGACGAACGTCTCTCAATCACGAGTTCGGAAGTCCAACTCCAACTCGCTCAACAACAACAACAACAACAGCAGCAGCAGCAGAAAATCCAGTGTATACTACTTGGTTTTCTATCTCATCTGTCGGTTATAAATGTATAAAAATTGATTATTTCTTTAGAATCATTTAAATTCATCTTTAGCCGAATAACCACACGAACAGGCCCATATTTTACTAATCCCCATCATCATACATGCTTAACTGTTAGGAAAGATGCAACTGCAGCTTTCCCACCATGATCATAGAAACTTTTATTTCTTCTGCTTTTTTAAAATCTTTTCGAGAGATAAGATTTTTGTACTTTACTTTTGGGTTTAACTAAATGTTGCTTTTAGAATCTTTTAAACATACATCACTTCACATAATACCAGATGATTGAAGGTTTCCGCAGAACCAAACTTATTAACTCGTTTATTTTATCAATTTCTTATTCAAAAGATAATGTCTAGAATTTCAGAAAATGCTGGCATATTTTGAGGTGTGTAACAGTTTGAGTTTGTCATCAGTGACCGACATCCAGAATAGGTAATTACCTTTAGTTTGATAATGGCCAAATAAAGTCATTCGAAAAAAGAGTTCCACGCCCAATGATTAGTGAACTTTCAGCCATTTTGTTTTTATTTTCATTTTATCCTTTGTCACTATTGTAGTTCTCTGTTTATTTCTTCAGTTCTTTTAGAAGGTGAATCTATCCCCCTCATGACATTTTAATTCAGTCTTGTCATTTGAATTAAAATGGAAAACGTGGAATTTTGCCTGAATAGACAGATTTGTTCTGAAACATTTTACCATGGGGAAAATACTTAATTTTTTGTAGATTTTTTTAAAACTTGCCGTAACATATTTAAAAACAAACATAGATACTGGTAATACAGTTTGATGTATGAGTTCTGGAATGTTCTCTAATTACTGCTAATATCTTACAAATGGCAATAGGGAAAAAACAAATACCTTTACCTGATTGTTTATAGTTACAATTCTTGATTCCACTTTTAAGAAAGACAAGCTGCTGGAATGGTTCTTCTGCAAAATACAGAAGTTCAGGCCTTACAAGATGAGGCAACACTTGTTAGCGGTAATCAAGACATTAGGCAACCTCATCAGTTACTGCCTGCAGTTGTAGACTATGGTGTTCGTGCGAGACAGAGAAATGGCACTAAGGTTTGCCTCTGTTAAACGGCTGTGAATTTCTGTTGCTAGTTTGGTGAATTTTGATTCATGTTACTGACTCTGGTACAAGCTTTCAATGATGACTTCAAACAAAATGCTAAAATTTTATCATGTTCTTAGAGAACAGGTAAAACACCTCTTCAAAGGTTACTTGCTAATAGCTTTTGATCTTCACGTCATCATCGTACTTTAGGTACAGCAAAAGTCTTTTTTAATGGATGCTGATAAAAGAAGTGTAGGGATGCCACGATCTCCCCTAACTCACTTTTGACTATACAGCCCGCTAATCATAAACTTGAGTGCTGAGATTGGCTGATGTAGTAGAAATTCAAGAATCATTACTTAAGGTACATCATTGTCAAGCTGTAGTGTGATGCAAGGTCAGTAAGAATTTTAATTAGTGTTAGAGACTTGCATTTTTTAAGAAAGTTTTTCATATTAAAGACAATTACAGTCCCAATGATTGATTCACATTTGAACATATAAAGAATACCAGAGAAGGGTAATATGTACTCACAAAAGTATGGCTCATTAACTACCAGTAAGGTTTCCACAGCGGGTCTTTTGTGGTTAGGTCACCTTTTTGTTTCCCTGTCATAAGCAGTGTGTTGCTTTCATGTGGAAAGTGATGCAAGTCTGTTTTCAGACCCCATTTTGAGTGGGGAGGTTTGTAGATTTTCGCAAACATGATGGCAAATACTTGATAACTTTGGCATTCTATGCACAACCCTAAAATGATTAAATATTTTACTACATCTTTGCTCACATTGAGCTAAACTGCATGGAATTATTCAGGCACAGATAAGTGATGGATGGAGTGTTTTTGCAATCTTACACGCAAAGGCATTGCAATAATCTCTATAAACTGTTAAATTGAGTGTTGTTGGCATTTTAAATATCTTGCAAACACTTTACCTGTTGTTTTCCGTATCCTACCCTGAGTAAAGTTCCACAAGCCGGCAGTCACACCTAGGGACATTATATCTCTTTTATCCTCTTGAACAGGTGTAGTATTCCCTTTCTATAAATACCTAGGAAAAAAAAGCTTATAATGAACCAGTGGTTCTTAACCCCTGGATCGTGACCCTAAACTTGGGTGCCAAGCCATTTTGAATGGGTCACCCAGGATCTTTTTGGTTGGTAGTTCAACAGTGGCTGCACCCAAGGTGTCTGCAATAGTGATGCGTTATTTAAATTCAGCATCCTTTACATCACTGGTTTATTTGCCTCTCATTGGATAGGGTCTTCTGATGCTCATAAGGAATCTAGAACTGTGATTGGTTATTAATGACATCACTCTTACATCAGTGAGGGCTAACATGTGAAGAACATTAAAATGATTGTATATGCACCGCAGATTGGAGGCATATGGTGAGGTAGACAGCTTAGGAGGAAATATCTGTGGTGTGGTAAATATACAGTGAGTGATCTTAATCCTGACTAAATTTTTACCATCCCTGATGTTGGCATCAAGCCTAGTCAAATGGAGCAATAACCACCAACCGATGTTATTTTCCCCTCTATAAAAACAAGTCACATGACGTTATCTGCAGTCAGCATGCCTGCCAACCAGTCAATGACCAAGTCCACTGGCCAGTTTTACATTTTAGCCTTTGATACAGACCAAATATGGCAAACAACAGTGCAAAGAAGAATTTATTCTCAATCTAGGATTCATGCATATCACTCAGTGTGTGTCATCCATGGGGATGTCTTCAATGATGAGTCATTCAAGCAGAACAAAGTTAACAACATCTCGAAGGAAAATGCAGATATAGAACAATGTTTCTTCAAATGGAAAGAACAGCAAATAAAGCAGCAGCTAGATGAATCTCTACCAATGTTAGGGGCAATGCCAAACTCATGGCTTATGTACATTATCAAGGTTCAAAAAATATGGAAGAAGAGATTCTGTTCTGCCAAACATCACTTACTACCGCAACAAGAGAAGTTATTTTCAAGACTGTGGATTCATTCATCAAAGGAGGAGGACTCAACTGGAATCATTGCTTCAGTGTGCGTTTGATGGGGCACTAGCAATGTTCAGAGCATGTCAGGGTTTTACTATCAGAACGAAGGGAGTCAATCAGCAAGTAATAACTCTCATTGTCTCCTCCATTGAGAAAATCTTGCTTCTTAGAGGCTGCTAGGTGAGTTGGAGGTTGCAATGAAAGAGGTCATTCAAGTGGTAAATTGCATCAAAGCAAGATCTGTCAATTCATGGATTTTTCCTCAGGTGTGCTCTGGTTTTGGTATGGAGCATGTGCATTTACTGTCCCACTCTGAGGTCAGGTGGCTGTCACAAGGAATGGAGCTTCACCAAGAGGTGGCACTGCTCAACAAGATGGACATTTTATTGTTGGAGAGGAATCATCCCTTTTCTACAGGATTCTCATAATCTAAATTGATGCTGCAAATAGCCTACCTGTCTGATATCTTTGCTGAAGTCAATGACTCGAACACTTCAATGCAAAGTTGCGATCAGCCGCTGGTTGGACTGTCAGCCAAGAAGTAGGAAGGGAAAATGTTTGCTTGTGGAGGATGGTACATCCTGTATCGGCACCAAAGTGGAGCATTTGACCATTATACATACATGGCTCCCTGATCATTGTGCTCAAGGCTATTACATATTTATCTTATACCAAATATATTAACTTTTTTTAAAATTTAAATTATTCATTCTGCTATCATTTATTTTAGCACATACATTACAATTGAAGTGTGGGTTGCGGATCTAGTTCCACAATCATAAATTGGGTCACGGCCAAAAAAGGGTTAAGAACACAGTTCTGAACAATCTGTTACTATATGTCTGTGCTCTGTATCAATCATTCATCATGGCCTGTAATTGATCCCAAAGCAAATTATAATTCTACTATACGGTGGAAAGTTAGAAAGGAACTTGCAACCCATCTTTGCTAACAATATGACCAGTTTCAATTATTTCCTGATCTAAATGTGCAGTACACTCAGTCAGATTTCATTGCTTTTTAGAGATCAACCGTGTGCAAAATATGATTTGTCCATCAATATCTGGAAATGATTTATACCACTTGTATCGGAGATGCCATCATCTACTCCAACTTCAGCCCGAGATTCAAGCAGTGCCAAACCAGATAATGCTAGGATATTTTTCAATGAGCTACACTGGATTCTCTGCCAAGCTCGACGTTTGCCCCATCACTTGTAAGCACCACCAGGTGTTGTTTTAAATATTCATCACTGAATCCATGTATATCTAAACAGTTCAGTAACTGCTCAGATATGGTGTCAGTTGTTTGATTTGGTAATTCAATTAAATTAAGGAACATAAAATGAGGTTCCTCATTTTTGTCACATTCACACCTGAGATAATCGATGAACCCAGACTTGCTGCTTGTTGGTTTTTCAATATTTGCAAAAGTTTTGAACTTTGCCGACAGATTTTCTTTCACATTTTTTCAAGGAACAATAGACACCTGTTCTTGTACACTGTACCTAGAATGCCACCTACTTTCTAATATCAGCGCCTTTATCTTCTGCAGCTGTAGCAAGCTAAAATGGTCAGAGAATGGCATATCATATTTTGAGATGTAATATACTAATTTAAAAATATTCCTTAGCACATTTTCCCAAAAGTCTGTTCCATGTGATCTCTTTGTAGTAATATCTGCGTTTTCTGAAGCTGCAGAAGAATTGCCTGATAAGCCATTGAGTCCTGGCTCTCATTGCATTATAAATGTGAGACCTTTTAAATATAGCCAATGCAGATAACTCCATCTGGTTTCTCTACCTTATTTCCCCTTTTATCTGACATCATTACATAAACTTCTGCATCATTACACCTGAAACCAATTTCTGCATCTTCATCATCTGTATGTATGCGCACTAAGTCCTTAATGTAAGTATTGTTCCATCTGCCAGATTGAATATAATATTGAAGGTGGTTGGATCCAAACATGACAAGATAAAATCTTCATTGATTATAACATTCTGCGGCGCCACCTATGGTACTGGAAAAATGCTAAACTCATCAAAGTTGATTTTTTCATGGCCACATATGATCCTTGTAGATTATTAGAAGGCATCTACTATAAAAAAAACCAAAAGTGCCTGCAATTCTGGGCTAATCTTTATTTTTTCTTGTGATTATACATCATCATCATGTTTTCCGATCTTGAGCTGAATGTCGACTATAAACTCCTTGTCACAGGGAAGTATATTGCATTGCTGTAAAACCTCAGGCTTGTAATATAAGTTGCGATTGTTAATTCTAAAGGCAGATTTCACATTATTATTAATATTTAAGGAGATTTTCTGTAACCCTGCCCACATTACAACAGCATTTCATGAATCCATTTAACATATTATCCATTGTATATCACAAAAATTGTTCCAATAACAACATGCCGACAAACAGAACAGTTCTAAATTTGCTAAAAATAACCGTTTGTACAAATAATTACAAAGATAATGGAATAAACATTCTTCAAGAAAACTAGCTTGGATTGCTGTTCACTATTCCATATTCGTTTGAGTCTTGTTTTATACTCATTTTTCTTTTAAAATCAGCAAACAAACTTTAAACAAGAGAATAGTCAGCCTAGAAATGTTCATGTCAGATCACCTGTGGATTTCAACTCTACCTGCCATTCTTACAGCATCCATCAAAATGCCAAGAACATCAGGACTAGTCCAACCAAACCGGGTGAGGATGTCATAAGAAAAAATAGCAGCCAGTAAAACGATATCCTAACTTCTGTAATTCACACGGTCTCCGCTGAGACATTCAATAATACTGAAAGTAATGTTTTCTTTTGAAAATTCATTTGCAGCAAAATAAATGGTTCTTATAGACAAGATTTCTTTTTTCCGAAAACCATTTCTTTTTATTAATACCTTTTACTGGGGGAAAAAAAGCCCCGGGCAAGCAGTAATTTATTGTAAATAGTTCAATAAAAATGATAAATTTAATGCAAGCATGACATCCAGATGAAGCTAAAAATTTAATATAGCTAAATTATAGCTAAAGCAAAACTAATATGGAAATATTAAAATGAAATTAAATAAATTGAATCACATTATATTGCCAAAAAATCCATTGCTCTCGAGGCAGAACGCTTGCAATGGTAAAAGAGACAGACATAGACAGAATACAAAATGGAAGATATTTTTTTTTTACATGATAACTATAAATAGAAACTTTTAAAACTGGTCGCACAACCTCTACCCTACAATACAGTGCGAACCTAGCTATTTTCAATTTTGGGCATTAACATTCACATACTCTAATTGTTCCAAAAAACATCGTTTCTTGTACCGATGCGTTTACATTTTTAAAGAATTCTCATTAATGGCTTTATATTTCCTTGATTGAATGTAATCAGATTTTACTGTATCTGTTGGGACAAAAACATTATTTTCAAATATAAGTAATTGTTCTCAGTTAATTTTCTTAAAATGACTGATTAATCTCCAACACACTTTATTCTTACCAATGTGCCAGATGTTACCTCCTGGAATAAAGAATGGCAATTTGAAACCTTTCTGATTGGAGGCAAAGTTATTTATAGGGTAGCTGTGTATGAGCATCCAGAGAAAAGAAACAGAGAATTAACAAGATGTGGATGAAAATGTTGCTGAGTGAACTATATGGTCTATCACAATCACTAGTCATACAACATCTCAGAGCAGCTTTAACCTTTGCAGCTCAGTCTCAACAGTATATAGAGGAGATATTACCATCATCTTTCTTATCTCCTTCCACATGTTTTTCAATCACAGACATCTAATGATGTCCCGCTACAAATAACTAGCGCAGAAAGGTTAAAGGTCAAATTTGATAAAATCCACATGCAAATCATGGTTGAGAATACAGAAAAGGAATTAACTAAAGTTGCACGTATTGTAGATTTTGAGAGGAAATTGTGCAACTATATTCTATGCAAAACCTTTTTTTCTTTACAACACGACATATTTTTGTTTATACTAGCGCTACTAATTGGATCCTGTTTTTATGTCATAAATTTACCTATGGGCTGCTGTCTACTAGCTAGACAATGCCATAGTCGTGTCGTCCGTGGACAGAAGCACAATTGTTTATTTGCTTACAATTACTTATATCCTATCAGTCTTAATAACATAAAAATCAGTCAACACTCCAGCATTATTATATCACAACATATTTTTAAACAATAAAACTGTTAACAAGTGGAATAAATTCACAACAGCTGTTGTTGATAGGGATGGTATTAACCAATCTAAGAATTTAATTTTTGACCTGCTCTGTGGAAGCATCCATCAGCCATGACCGCTTCCTGCCCACTTGCTACTTCTAAGCCAAATTAAATAAAATTATCAAACAGGTAGTTAACTCATTAAGGTAAGTGCTAATTAAACAGGTAGTTCAGCATTTCAAATTATCATGGTGCTCAGGAATCAGAATTTCCTTGATGATACAGCTATTTCATCAAGTCAGTAACAAAGTAACAGTAAGATAAAAAGGGTTAAATTAACAATTTTTTTGATTTTAGAAAATCTAATTATACCTCAGCTGTACTTGATGGTATTTTTATAAACATTATATTGCTGCATACATTAAAGAAACTGATATCCATAAAAATACATGAACATTTTTGTAATAATTTACCTACATCAAAGATTTCAAAAGATTTTAGTTGATGTAGACAAGTAAATTTAACTTTAAAAGATGAAAAAAATGAAACTGAAAACATTTATATGGCCGACCTGGACCATGAACTGGGAACAGAAATCAGTGTACTGCCCACTGTTCAACACTAAATACCAAATGGATTTGTCTTGATGCCTTATATTAAAGACTTTTCAGAAATGCTCAAGCGTATCTACATCAGTCAGAACGTTGCAACATTCCTCGACATCAAGAAGACTCTGAGAGACAACCTGAAACATTTCAATGGTGGCACCATGTCTCATCTATCGTAAAGGCCACAAACAAATCTGCGCCCTATCACTGTACAAAATGGCGTTCTTTCCTCTGCTGTCCACACAGGTTCTCTACTCTCAAACAACTTGGAAACACACATTGGATGGTCTCCAAAACACTTATATACAGTATTTATTTGATGATTTCTGATATATGATTGGTGATTTGTGATTAGCAAGGAAGCTTAATTTGATATGCTAAAAATGTGAAGATCAGTATTTCCTTTTAAGAAATACAACAAATGTAATGCCAAATTTATACAACAACAGGTGTGTAGGACAATTTTAAAAAAATAAATAAACAATGGAAACTATTTGCTGCTATAAATGTGATAGACGATGACAGATGGACAACTAGACAAACAAGGTATGCTTACTTACTAGTATGTCTACATCTCTTTGAATTAGGGTGGCTATGTGTGCAGTCTCAGTCCATTTGTCTGCCAATAATTACAGAATCTTTTTGACTGTGATGCATTATGAAAGCTCATGAGGAGAGCACCTGAGTGTTCTTAGCTTTTGGTGACAGCCTACCAAAGCACCATGTTGACCTGTTTGTTTGTTAGCTTTTTCTTCTTAATTACAAACAAAATTACTAATCTTGCGGTCAATCGTACATTAAGATCAAATGACCAGATTCATTCTTTTTCATGTTGCTATGCCTCTTTGCAACAGCAGCAACTCAAATGTTTCTAAATAAACTTCTGCAGTTTTTCAAAATGAATAAAAACTTTATTCCACATATTTATGTAAGAAGATGTGGATATAATGCACTGGCTAAAATTATTTACATTAATGTAAACCACCTCAAAAAAGAGACCAAAGAAAGTTTTCTCGGAAAGACAATACTGAAAATGACAGAAAATAGGATAACAAGAGGCTGGCTGCAGACCGACAGACAATTTAACGACTTCTAATTGCTGTCACTGACAAGTTTTCACGGTGTTGCATTATGGGAAGGTTTTCTAAATTATCAGCAGATAGGAAGCAGCTTCAGATGTCTATGACTGCTAAGCTAATTTCTTTGGACAAGATGTTTCCCACTTAGTTCAGGATCTCGAATGTTCTGACACAATGAAGTGAGTTGTTATCTGCTGTCATTACATGTAACATGGGAATTTTCCAACTCTGTTTACACTTTTCTAAAATAATATTGAAAATGCGACTTAGTGTCATTCTCAGGAAGGAAAAAAATGCATGAAATATCACTAAATGCCTTCTTCTCCTTCGGGGAAATATATTTTTAAGTACAAAACGGAATTTTGTGGACAGAAATGATTCCTGTAGATGTAGTATTCAGAATTTAAAATGCATTCAGTAATATTGTATTTTATTTAATATCGTCTTCAAAAATAACGATGTATTAATTAGAAGACGATCAGCACAATACATCCCCATTTTTGACAGAATTCCAAATTTGGTTCTTCAACGAGAAAAGGAGATATTTCAGTGAGTAGGAATTGTTTTTTTTATGGTAATCCTATCTTATTTTGTGGAAAAAATAGAAGAGCCATAGCTTCCGCTGTTCACATGACTGATGATATAACCATGGAAATCATTTTCTTTCCTCAACAGTTTACTGCTGATCAATCTCCAGTTTTATTTTTAGTTTGACTGATTTCTGATATTGTTTTCTTGTTCTCGTTCCAGCATCAAGTTTTGTGAAGTATGGAAGCTTCGCCGAGCCACCTCGGTGCCATTAGACCCACGTGCTCTAAATTGTGTATTTTCAAATCTTCATCTTCAATACTTGGAACGGAAATTCAGCTCCCCTATTTGATGTGGTATGCCGCCTGCTAAGGTGTAGATCAATAAAGGCGATGGTGATCACGAATAGCTTCTTACTGGCCAATTGCGAGGAGACGATGACGACAATTGCGCATTTTACTGACAAATTTTAATTTTTGCCTCAATTTTTTGTTTTAGATTTTGGGGTAAATCTTGTTTATTTAAAAATCTTCATGAAAGCTTGGCTTTTAATAGTGTAATTGAGATAGAATAAGTTACTAATGAAAGAAGCATGTACCGTGCATACATTGGAAAATTTAATATATTTGTAATGACATACAGATCGATAAAAAATATTGGTGCATATGAACCATTAAGAATAAACTCCTTTTTTTAGAAGAATCTCACAGTAAACCCTGTCTTCTTCATGCCAATCTGTAATTTTAAGGGTCTTTTTTTGCTTTTATTAGTTTGCAAGTGAAGAAATTTTAATTTTATTAATTATTCTTTGGCTTAAACTAATGTTTGTGGTGACAGTATATCAGGAGCTGTCTGCTAGATGGCTGCAAGTGTGCCTCACCTTCTACATCTATTACCATCATGGTGAAGCTGGTTCCCTCAATGCAGATCCTAGCCAAAGTAAATGATACAATACTTCAAAATTCAAAAAAAATCTTTTTCCCCTCTTAATTGAGTTACATTTTCCTAGCCACAGAATTGCACTTACTTTTACTTATATAATTGGAAATTCCATTTAGTTTCTCCATCTCCAGACATTCCTTTTGTCCACAAAATCATATTTTGTACCTTAAAACAAATTTCAATAAAATTAGTTTTACAGAATCTATTTTTCCAGTCATGAACTGCAAAACTGAATTACTTCTGGTCATACGAAAGTTGATGCAATTAAGCATGGGGCTAACAGGGAGGCTGCCTTATTCATATCCATTTTCATGATTCTACAGAAAGAACTTTTTGAAACAGCACTAAACAAGCTACATCCCAAACTGCGGTACCCTGCCATAATTCTTTGTTATTTTGTTGTGGAACAAGGCAACTAAAGACAAGTGACAGGGTGGAATTCCTTTATTTTTATACTCGATCCAGCAGCAATCACCTGCATGATATCAAGTCAACAATGCTTCCTGAGATGGCTCATATCGGTCCAAGTTCTCCTATACCTATACATCTTTTATTTCCAACTTATTCACATGTGGAAAGGTTGCTTCCAGTTCCGGATCCAGATGCTCCCAAAGCTTTTCATCAGATTTATGTCACGAGAAGAGAGTGAAGATCTTGATTCCTACTGGGCAGAAGTGTTTCCTTACACACAATAACACGCCAGCTTTAGCCAAGTCGAAGACGGATCTTTGGCTTCTTCTTTTTTTTTCTGGACATCAACAAGATAATTTTGCTGCTTAGCGCTGATGTGACAGGTATTGTTTTTCTTTTCGTGGTGTAAACAAATAAATATTGCGAATTACATCTATTTTAACTTGGCACTGTTGCACACTAACTTTCTCGTCCAAACGTTTAAAAGATAGATAACGACACTTTAATTATGCAAATATGCACTGATTTATGTTAGCCAAGTTAGTATGGCAGGAAATTAAGAACTGTAGTGGGGCCTTTCCAAAATCCCTTCTAGTCATCTCATGTGCCACAAGGGAGTATGGATGCAGCAATGCTCACCTTAACTGCTATGGAAAATTCATTCATATATCAAGGGAATCAGCAATGTCTTTGTTCACAAAAGAAATCCTGTCCTCAGAAATTCTTTTTGTCTACAAAATTATATCTTGTACCTGAAAGTGAACTTAATTGAATGTAATTGAAGATATCTATTTATCCTTTCATGGAATGCACGTGGAATCATCTCTGATTATCCAAAAGTTGCTGAGACATTTGAGTAATAATTTATAAAACAATAGATTGGTGATTCTGGGAAGTTACTTTGAGGGGGCAGGCTGATGAGAATCTTATCTAGATGTGTATGTAATCATTCTCCCATGAGAATAAGATTGAAAATCTGAGTATACAATGGTGCACTCTGAAACAGGTTTTATTGATTTTGATTGGAGATCATTGTTGTGGTAGCTTCTTCATCATAGTTTTTGTCAGTATTGCATGTGCGCACAATCACCTGCTTTTCAACTTTTGTTGGGATTTCAAACTCTATTAAGATAAACAGGGTTTTCTCAACATTGAAAGAAAACTTTTCTTCAGATTTTAGTTTGAGCAGCTACCTTTAGAATCTAAGCATAACTCTAATCTGGTCAAATATTATTTACAAGTACTGATGCGGACCATAGCGATTGTAGCGTAAGAAACTTCTCATGAATTATTAGTAATCTCCTACAATGGTAGGTGCATTTTATAACAGTATGACAATCATCTTGTCCATTTTCTTAAATCTGCACAAAGTTCATTTTAAAGAACAGAAAGTAATGTGTTACAATCTACACTACCCTGCCATAATAATTTGTTGGTTTGTTTTGGAAAATAACAATTAAAGATAAGAAACTTAGTGAATTCTTTATGTTGGTACTTTTCCGGACATCTTTTGTAGCAGAAAAAAACATTTAACTTGTGTTGGTTTAATCCAGTTTCTCTTATATTTTGTGTGGTAGCTTCCTAAATTTCCATTACTTTCAAAGTATGTAGACATGTAGCTCTCAACCAGATAGCTTGAAAATTGTTCCTTGAGATGCATATCAGGATTTTTGAGTACCCAAAGAAGAAGTTGAATGTGTTCATTCCACTTTCAAATTGTGGCCAGATAAGGTTGACACATAGCATCGTCTACCTGTAGAATATCAGTCAGCATTCACTTTCAGCGTGTCTTTCTGGTACAGTGTTAGATATCCTTCAAATAGCAATTTACCTAGCAGAATTGATACGTTCCTTCACAAAACACCCATCCTTTCTCTCCAACATACCAGATTGCAGCCCATTTCATGGTTCAGTAATTGACTGTCCTTCCAGCACCCAGACAAGAATTGCAGAAATAAAAGTTTGTCCTTTTACCAGATGTTCTGAAGAATTTTACTCCTATTGGGCAGAAGATTATATCATACACAAGACAGTGAAGATAACATTGGTCTTTGTCTCGCTTGTGTTGGATGTCAGCAAGATGATCTTGCTTGTGAATGCTGATGTGATGAGTAATCATAATGTAAACGGACAAACAGTGAAGAATATGCCTGTTTCGACAAGATGAAAATGGACAATGTTTATCTAACCTAAACATTTAAATGATAGATTATCACGTTGGAAATATGCAAACTTTTTTCAGATGCATTTGTTTATATGGCAGAGAAAGAAGAACTGTAGTAGAGTCATTCTACAACCAAACCTCCTCTAGTCATAAGTACAGAAAAGCAGATAAGGGGGTATAGCAGAGTGATGCATGATGTCACTGTTTCAAAGAATGCACAAATTCTGCTATCAAAAAAAATCAACAATATTACTGGTCACAAAAGAAACTGAGAGCAGCATGGTAAACTTTAGTGTATACTAATTTATTTTTATTTTATCTAAATTTATGAATGTAAAAATGAATCATTTACTTAGCTAAATAATTGATATTCATCTTTCCTGATAGATAAGAATTTATGATAACATGGGTTAATGAAACAGTGAGTTGTACATAAGCAGGAGAGAAGAAGACTAATAAAATTGCAGTTTTGCGTATGAAGATTACAAACTAAATTATAGCGTCAAAACAGAATGTAATGCTAGAATACAAAGCTAACATCGTGTTTAAGTTACCACATTGTGCAAAACTTTCCATCCAACATTAAAGAAGCTTCGAAGTTGGTGAGGTTCAAGTGAATTTAATATTCTGGAAAAATCTCACCACAGCCATTTTTAATATTCAGTAATTTGTTCTCATGTTGGATGCTGTGTACTTCTGAATTTGTATTTGAAGCTGCTATTTTACTATCGTCATCTTAATAATACCTTAATGCCGATGAGAATAAAGTCGTGACTTACCTTTTTATTTAAAGAAATTTAAAATTAACTTTCAGGAAGTCTGCGAAACTTTACAATTGAAGTGTGGAAAATCTCTTCTCCCAATAAAGATGCGCACAGCTTTTATCCATCCCTGTGCTACCACCTCCCTGAACCATTTCTGGGTCTGTTCCTAGATGCTCAGTGCCAGCACGCCTC
This sequence comes from Nautilus pompilius, assembly GCA_018389105.1. Lineage (NCBI taxonomy): Eukaryota > Metazoa > Mollusca > Cephalopoda > Nautilida > Nautilidae > Nautilus > Nautilus pompilius. Next base: position 31,149 of record JACATO010000632.1, on the reverse strand, counting down.
ACCTGGCCGCCACGTGAAAATACAGATTCATGGTCAGTCTGAAATTCTGACACCAGCTGAGGTTAGAGTGATGGGAAAACCAATCTCGGTCAAAAGTCATATGTATAGAAATATATCCACTTTATCAAATTCTTATTCCTTTTTGAATGATATCAGGGTTCTGTCTAAAGGATGTTTATCACAATGGTTTAGAATTTCAGTAACTTGGCATTTTATTGTTTGCTTAGTTTCCAGTAGAAATTATAGAAAACATTTTTAAAATATAGCATATGATTCGACAGTTTGCTTTTAAAAAATGCAAAATAATATTCATTATTTTCCAGGTCTGTTAATATTTTATTTCTTCAGCACAGATATTTTTTTTATGACGAGCAGCTATGAATGTTCATATGCAGAACGTTTGAATGATTGACAATACAATAAGTGTTGGTTAAATCTCGTCCAGAATCTAGATTCATAAAACATGCAAATGGCATCTGCTTTAGGAATGCTGATGAAACGCGTTCTTCAAGGATTGGTCATGGCTTCAGTAGGTGTGCTTATATCTGGTATAAGTCGCGCATCATCAGTGATAAAACTTTGTTTGACTGACCATTTCACACAGTACAGCATCAGGTGTCCCAGATACAGGCCTACATCAACTATAACATTATCCCTTAGCAGTGACAATGCAGCCAGTTACCATCATGAGGAGGCCTAAGATAGAGGAACAATGTATAATCACATATGTATGCTCAACATCAGATTTCAGATTTATATAATTAGTTCAGACGAGTCAAAATTCAGTTTCTCTCCTATTGTTAGGATGATCCAAAGACTTCCACACATGCATACCAGAACTGAGCAAAGCTAGTGTCTCTGAATCAGAATCCGACAGTCATGGAATATGTGAATTGTATTTTGCACCTGGTTTCCCTCTTTCTACAGCAGTTGTACAATCTTGCCACTTCAACAAGTCACCATAACCTTCCTCCCACACAGCAAGATTGAAGTAATAGGACAAGTACAACATTGTTCTTAAGTGGCCATTTTGCTCTCTATATCTCAACCACATTATGGATGATTAAAATGAGGTAAGACATCATTTTGGCAGCATGACTTAACACAACATACCTGCTGCAATTTTTTATGAAACAAGAATGGCAATAGAACAACTTTCTTGTGCCTAAAATACAAAGTGTGTCATAAACCTACTCATCCTTTTTTCTACGTGATGCTGAATTAAATGGTGTTCTGTTGCTACCATTGCTCAGTAATGCTTAAAAAATGTTTGCCAAAGGTCACATGCATTAATAATGCTTATTAAGAGAAACATTCTTTGGAAGAACTCAAAAAATGGTTAGTTTCATTCATGATGTATCGTTTACTTTTCTCAATGTACATTTTCTTATTTTTATTTGCATTGCTGTTGTGCGGTTTATGTGTTATTTATAAATTAGCCTGGATGTCCATGGAAGAGAAGCCAACGTGAACACTTCGTGCATGGTGGAACTTGTTGACGTGGGCTGTATATTCATGGTGCTTAATTCTTTCCTTCACAGCCAGCACCTTATAAATATGTCAGCAAGGACAACAGTCTCAATTCCTAGCCAAGATCTGTAGAAAAATATAATTTTTAAGTTTCCGAAGGTTATCAGTGAAAATTCTACAATTAACTCACTTTTTTGAAAATTCGTTGCCTTGTCAAAAAGAGAAGTGACCTTTAAGGGCACAACATCAGTCTGATGTGGGAAAGAAACTGAAATATTTAAGGGAAGATTACGATTAGTGAAACATTTTGTATACCTCTAAAAGTGTTCTGGTAATGAAGTGTTGAAAAGGTGAGCATTCATACAACCAGTCACAAAAATAAATCTGCATACAAAGAAATTCTGTCAGAAGATTATTTCGTGAGAAGTAATCCTGTATTTTTCTGTCTCACTGTATTACCGTTTTGCCATTACAATTTCAGCAGTATTCTGCAAGCAAATGCTAATAGACCAAAGAGCAGTCTGCGTGTCAGATCATCTTTGAAGTGTTCCATAGCCTGCAGCGCCCAACTCTGCTTGCTATTCTTATAGCATCAATCAAAATGCCAAAAATATCAGGACCAGCCACCCGAAGCAGGGAACAATGACATCAAGTCAAAGGAATCTGTTCACTGCTGATTTTCGTTCTGATAATATACACAAAGAACAGTGTGATCTGGCGGTATTACTGAAGATAGGATTTTCTCTCAGAAATCTTGTTTCCAAATAAATAAATGATTATTACTATTCATAAGCTGTCGTTTCCTTGAAAACTGTATTTTTTTCCTGACAAAGACGGCCGGTCACACAGTAATTAAATGCAAGTATCTTTTTATAAAAGTGAAAAAACATAATGCATTTCAATTTTTAGATAAATTTTGCCTAAAACAGAACAAATTACATGTTGAGGAAAATTTATACTGCTTTATTTTATGCATATATATATATTTCATTTCAAGGCAACATATGTTTGTTTATACTAAATACAGCCATTAGGACCTGCCCGTACATAATAAATATAGCTCTAGGTTATTGTTCTCTACTAGCTAGATGCTGCCACAGTCATCTCTCAGCCCATAAAGAGCAGAAAATATCCTTTCAGTATAATAGATTTTGATTGGTCAAAAATTACAAACTCCCCCATTTATCTCAGAACAGATATTCCGCATTAGTCATATGTTGCTCTTAAAGGATGGCAATCTGTTCAATATAATTCTGAATGTCAATGTTTATTGAAAGCAAGTGCATTGATATAAGGAGCGGGACATTCTTGTTTGGAAAGGAGAAGCAGCCAGTATGCAGCAAAATTACGCATCTTAGTTATCAGTTCACCGTGGATCCTCAGATGAGCACATTCATCAAAGTGCATGTAAAGAAAATGATCTGTGAACTGCTGATAGACAAACATCCTAATCTGCCTTATAGCTCATTGGCTGGCAACGATGCTGATATTTTAAGCTTGAACGTGAGAAAGACTCTGTATTCATTTAGCCACATGGTTGTCCACAATGGTATGTATTTGCGTTAGAACAGCCGACTTCTTCAGCAGATTTTCGTATTGGAAAATTATCCAATTCCACCGTCCATGTAAAATGATTTTTCTACTTCCGCTGCCACTTGGAAAGAATGCACAGAGTTAACATCCAACAAGAAAACACCGTATCGTTCCAGAAGCTTCTCTGAATGTTTATTTGTCGTTAATGACTCGGCTAATATTTATGCACCTGCTTTGGTGGTTTGGAGATGACAATGAATAAAAGGGACAATTTTGCCTGGGCAGAGCAGAGTGTGCAGGGCAGGTCCTGGGACTTTTGGTGCAGAAAAATTCAACTTCAGCACAAAAGTATGAAATGAGAAGAGATTAAACTTTTAGGGGGCAACATTTAGTGTGAAGTAGCACAGGATGGAAAACTGCAGAGTGATGTTTGAACTTCACAGAGTTAATAAATGTTTACAAAATAATTAGGGATCTCGACAGGGACAAAATCGGGTAGCACTCCAGCAATGTTAGATATCAGAAAATAGTTTTTAAATATTGGAACTGTCAACGAGTGGAATAAGTTACCAACAGGTGTAGTAGATAGGAATGCTTTTAATCAATTTAAGAATCATATCCCAGGTCTACTCTGAGAAACCATCCATCAGCCATCACCACTTTCTGCTGCTTGTTATTGCAAAGGCAAACTAAGCTAAATGACCAAACAGGTAGTTAATTCATTAAGGTAGGCATTAATTAAAAAGGTAGTTAAGTATTTAAACTACATACCACGGCATTTAGGGGTAAGAATTTACTATAAAATGGATAAGAACGTTAAACTAACAAATATTTCTTTTTAAAAATCTAATTATACCTCAGCTGTACTTGATGGTATTTTTATAAACATTATATTGCTGCAAGCACTATCAAAAACATTAGAAGTAATGAACATTTTAACAATAATTTACCTACATGGTTCCCGTATGGAATACAGACTTTCTTTCTAGAGGTAACAAATTCAATACAGGTGTTTACAAAAGCAGGTGTGGAGAATAATTTTTGGAAGAAGTTCTAATTGAAACATTGTGCTGCTATAAGTATTATAAATTAAGATAATTGGGCAGTTTAGTGATATGTTTATATCTTTGTGGATGCAGTTTATTTGCCAATAATTAGAAAATCATTTTGACTGTGGAGCATTATGAACACTCAAGACTAGAGTGTTTGAGTGTCGTTGGCTCTTGGTGGCAAGCGACTGCTTTCAATGTGATTCTGCCAGACAGATCAAAGGGGTTTTGTGAAGAACCTGTTTGTGTTCTAAGAGGAGACCGTAGAAAGTTAAACCTTGTTTGTTAGCTTCTTCTTCTCGATTACAAACAAAAGTATTAATTGTTTGTTCTTACATTATAACCAGCTTCATATCTTTGTTGTGTTTCTTTGTGGCATCAGGAACTTCAAAGCTGTTTCCGAATACCTTTCCACAGATCTGCACGCTGAATAAATGCGTCGTTCCAGATAATAAAGTAAGAAGATGCAAATGTAGTAATACACTGACTAAAAATAATTTACAATAACGTAAAATGTTTAAAGAAAAAGACAGAGTTGTTGAGAGTTCACTGACAATTATCTAGATAGAGATCTTTGGAAAGAAGCTATTCAAAAAGACAAAAATGGTAATGCTAATTTCGTTTAGAATTTCTATGAAAAGCGTGAAGAATTATTTTACACCGTTGCAAGACACGAGAGAAGATGCTGTGTGAGGACAGACCTCATCTCTCCTATTCAGGGACATACGTCGAAGGGAAATGTGCCCCCATCCACTCTTTGGCGTAGAACTCTGCTATTTCTCTTCCCTGGAACATGAAAATCTCTTAGTTTTGTGGCATGGAATTTATCTTTTAAAAGTGGTAAAACATAATAAATTCCGTTGGCGCGTATTTCATGGGCATACATCGGTGGGTGGCGAACAGTCAGCTATATTCGCTCATCCTACTTATTTTGTCATTCACTGTTTTTATTTGATGTCTGAAACACGGAGGTGGATTCAGGTGAAGAGCATCTATTATTGATCAACTTAAGCATGGATCCATAAAATAGTTCCATAGGTCTTTGTTTTAAAGTGCACAAACTATATATGTTTATATTTGTTCTTTCTTTTTATTTTATATTTATATCATTATTCTCTTTTTATATATATCGATATTTTTAAGCCTTAAAATTTTTTTGTTTTCATATGTGCGGATAGATACAGATGTGTACATAGTACATAGTTCCCAGCCAGTTTTATAGTCTAGCCACACCTGTTAATCGCAGCGGCCCAGCAGGTGACTGAGATGTAGGTCAGCCGCTCTGCCATTGTCAAAGAGTAGAAGGAGAGGCAGCTTTGCTTGGGCCCCCCCCCCCCGTAGGTGTTTGTTTGTTTGAGGTATAAGGTAAACAACAGAAGGTGGGAGAACAGGTAGAAAGTGTGAAGACAGCATCAGCAATAATAATAATAATAATAATATAATAATAATAATAACTTGTAAACCTGGTTGTCTCAGAATATATGCTTTACAAGTGGCCAGGGATACAACATGGAATACTTCAATATTGTTCTGTAGTGAATTTACAAAGACATGAACAAAATGTCCACACAGTTTGTCTTGTCATGGTTATCGATGGAAACAGGATATTCTGGGAGAAGAGCAGATGTCTATTTGTGTACATCCAAAATTGGGATGGTATGTTTTTGCCTCTACCAAGTGTCATCAGCAACAGGGAAATCGTTATGATGAGATTGCAGTTACCAATTGCACAACTAAGTCTACAGACATAAGATGAAGCAAGACGGCAGAGGAATACCATGGATCATAAATTTAAAATTTCAGCTATTAGCGACTGTGGTGTTCATGTGCTTCATCTGATCTCACCAAAGGCCATACATACAGGCTCACACATAAGAAATGCAGTAGACTATCTGCAGGGACATAGCAAACTGTAGTAGCAAATTTATATGCATTATCTAGAACAAAGAACCTAATATAGCATCCCCCTGCAGGGCTGCACAATAGTTAACACGGTCTTCCGTGTTGTGTGTTTATGGAGCTTTGTGAGGAGCAAGTGAAGAATTTGGTGTAAATACTGTGTCCCGTGCCAGTGGTGTCCGCGCCCTCTTCCCAGCTGCAGTATCTTTCAGCTCTGTTAGCTTCTTTACCGGTTTTAGATTTCCTTAAAAGGGTTAACAGAGTCGTTCAATGGGCAAACAAATCTGTTTTAGGAATCCTAGTCGCTGCGGGGTTAATGAAGCATCAACTCCAAATATATTGCTTTAAATCATGATTTAGATGAATTAGACGCTTCCGAGAAAACACGAGCCTTTAAAAGACAAGAAGATGTACAAGGTTCTCTGTACACAGCCGAATTAGCCAAAGCTATTTTTCTGCACTGATTTCTTTAACCCGACTGATTGTGGACTCATTAGGACTTCGCATCCACTGAGCTAATCAACACGATAAACTAGCAGACTACCCCAAGGTCTCCTCGTCTCTGGAAATAGAACTTGGCTCATTTAAGCAGCTGTTTTCCAGGAAGTCTTGGTGAATGCACGTTTTGTTTTAAGGAAACGGGCCCAAACTACTGCACCTCGAAAGATCGCAGAGGACTTCATTGTCCACTCCACAGAGACTCGCATCAGAAAGTTTTAATAAAGAAATATAATATGGCACCATCATAGTTTCATTTTGGAACTGCCAGCATTTTCTCTGATACACTGTAATGTATACGGCATATCTGTAAAGTTGTGACTGAATAAACGGGATCTACCTGCTGTTTGCTAAGCCATAGTTTTTGCTGATTCTTTTGGTTTGCAAAATATTTATTTATAACCGGAGATGAAGAAAAGCCACAAACTTTCTTTCGTGAGATCTTATTTTAAAAATTTAAGACAGATCCTTGCTACAAATTTACAAGTTTTTTGTATAACTACTTTTAGTTGTGTATCGTTCACAACTAAAACGCTGAGAGAGAATAGTGGAGAACTTCTATTGTTATTGTCATTCAATAAATCTCATTTTCTCCAGTTTTGTTTTACCTGATTTCCGGACAAATCAGGGATCTCTAACTGAAATTCCAGATCCCCACACTAAGAAATTGATCTAGTCATTTATTAAACGGATTGCTGTCATTTTAAAATATGTGAAATAAAATTAAATATTCTCTGGCCCATAAAAGAAATTCAGGATCTGTTAATTTAGCAAAATACACGCACCTGACTAAACCTTGTTGTTAATATGTAGGCTAGAACAAAAGATGTAAGGTAACAAGAGCTGAACTAAATCAGAGGAGGGTGATGAAAGTTCTGTTTTAATATTTCATAGGTTATTTTTGAACATGTGTTGTTTTTAAAGAGAGAAAATAAACATTAAATATTTAATTCGTGAGAACACATGCCTATGACTGATATAAAACATACGTGTAAAATTGTCCATTCCATCCATGGAATACAGAATGCAGTCAGCTTCTTCAATAAAATTTGGGTTCAAGGATAAATTGTAATTTTGAGGACAGATAGAATTCTTGTGGATGCAGTATTCAGAATATAAAATGCATTCAGCGATTCTGAAATATCTTATTTAATTTTGGCTGGAAATATAAGGACAGAGTTAATTAAAGTAAAACATTGCGCAACACACCACCATTTCCAGACAGAATTCCAAGTTTGGTTCTTCGATGAGGAAAAAAAGAGATATTTCAGGGAGTATATATTGTTGTTTTTTCTTCTTCCCTGAATGGTCAGGCTGATGATACAAGTACTAAACTCATTATTTCTGCATAGTCTACTAACCAACCAGGCTTTTTATCCTTAGTTCGACTGATTTCAAATATGATTGGTTTCTTCATCATTTCAGCATCATGACGGTAATATATGAAAGATTCAGAGCCCCACTTAGATGTTTTCGGACCCACACATCTGGAAAAATATGCATTTTTTAAAATCTTTTTACCTGCAATAATTAAAGAGAAAGTTTATCTCACCTCTTGTATGCAACGTGGAGGGTGCTGGGATGTAGGTAAATAAAGGGAATTACAAATTACTGGTAAATTGTAAAAGAAAAAAGGAAAAGGCAACAATATTTGACAGGTTTTCCATTTATCTTCCAAAAAAAAAAGTATAGTTTAATTTTGAGAAAACGTTCTGTTCTAGTTTATATTCCTTTGACTTTGCAGGTGATCGTAGACCGAATTACACAATACACTATCAGACTAGGGAAAAAATCTCTGTTGGTAATTAATTTGCATTTTTCCAGCCACAGAAATGCAAACATACTAGTTTAATTTAAAAAAAGAACAACTACAAAATGCCATTTAGTGTTCCCATTCTCAGAAATTCACTTTGTACCTAAAGGTAAATTATTTCAAAGTAGATTGCATCCTGTATCTCATCTACGAAATGCCAGCGTTGTCTTGTAAATACTTTGCTTTTGTTTGCTAGAAAGATCTAAATAATCTACAAAAATCCCAATGTTACGTGTAATGAGTGCAAAAGACTCACTGTACTGAAACATTTTGCTAATTTCTTTATCAAGAGGGTAAAAGAAGCAGCAACAATTCAGAAGTCTTCAGCAACACCACTTCTTTACTGTCTTTTGTTTGTATTAATGTTTACACAAATCCCATGTGACCGGCTTACGCCATCGTGGGTAACGAATACATTCTCATTTTACATTAACGCTACAGTGAGACAGATAACGGGTTGTCCCAGTAATAAGTAGAGACCCTCACTGACTGAGTCAGTATTATTATTATTATTATTATTATTATTATTATTATTATTACAAATATATAAGACAAAAATCTATTCAACATATAAACTAACAATAAATTGAAGAAACGAAACAAGTCCTGGGCTTCTGGGCTGAATGGAGTTGGTCCATTTTTGATAGATGAAAAAGAAAACAAAGTCTTTTAATAATTTTACATAAATATTTCAGTTATTCTCACATTTGATTTGATAAGTAATTTTTATCCCATTATATTCAGTTATACGGCGAGTTATTTTTAGTCAGTGTATTGTATTTGCTTCTTTTCACCTCATTAAGTGGAGTGAAACTTTAACTGAGCATTCAAAGTTGCAAGAATTTACTGAGAGAAACAGATATGGCTGCTTTTACATGATAATAAAAAAATATGAAATTTGTCATTCATTCTTAATGTACAGCCACAAAATTAATAATTCTGCTTGTAATTGGAGAGAAGAAAACAAACATGTAACCTGCTTTTATAGCACGAGCAGATTGTTTACTGTTCATTCTTTTTAAAATATATTCCTCACAAAAGTCTTTGGATGTGAGACTGGTAGAATTACGATGAGAGTGGCTGGTGCCGGTGCTCTGGCCAGGGAGGGTGGGATTAATGTGTGGTGCCACCAAAGGTCAAAAACACCCAACTACCTCAATCAAGAGTTTCTGTAATCCATCTTTGTGGGAAGGCTTTCTGAATTATTACGGATATAAACCGACCGAAACTGCATACGTAGACGGTTTGATTCAGAGTTCTGAACATATTAATTGTTGGTTACCATAGTGATTAATTTAAATGTTGAGCCTTGTTTATCTAGTTGTCCAACTGACATAATTTATATCATCTATAGCGGCACATTGTTTCAATTATTCGTTTTTTTTTTAAAAAATAATTATTTTACACATCTGTTTTTGTATATATTTTGTATAAAATCCATTACACTTTGTAAGAAAAGCTGAGTCCCCAATTTTGGCACGCCCAATTGACTTTTATTGCTAATTACAAATCATCAAGTGTATATCAGAGATGGCTGATTATATATTTTATGTGATAGCTCTGGAGACCAACAAACTTGCGTTTTCAAGTTGCTTGAAAGAAGAAAAATAGTGGCATTAGAACCGTGTGGACAACAAAAATAACGCCATTTTGTGCAATGGTGGACACGTTTGTTTGCAGCCCTAGTGACAGATGAGACATGGTGTCACCCTTACGTCACTGAAGATAGACGAGGGCTTCTCGGTGTCTTTTTAGTGTCGGGGAATGTTGAAATATTCAGACTGAGCTGGATACACTTCCGCATTTCTGAGAGGTTTTCCATGTCTGGTATTATGATAGATTTGTTGGGTATCTTTGAAGAATGGTCCGCGGTGCCTTGATTTTCAGTCCCAGTTTATGGTCGAGTTTTGGTTTTCAGTGTTTTTATCGTTATAAGATTGGAAAGATACTGATGGCGTGTAATTTACAGGGGCTCTTCTTATTACCTTATTGGCAGTTAGTGAACAAAGTAAATCATTTATATTCATTGTTCCCTCACTGCTGAGGGGTTTTGACACAACAGACCAATGCAGCCGCACCCCTTTTCCTGGAAACATCAAATTTGAAGCTGCAGTAACGTACATGATTAACAAAGTCAGCAATACCCATCACTCACTCTTCACTCATATCAACGACTCTCAGATTGTCACCAATAAGTGAAATTGCTAATAATATGCAAGTTTAAATGCATTATTGTCCATGCGTCTTTTATTGCATTACACTCAGATTATATCAAGTTTTTAATGGAGAAATTTACAGCGAGTGGGAAATGCTGTTTGTGGTAAATGTGTTGCCCTCATACATGATATTCCTGTCAGCTAGGAAAACAAAACCAACGTATTAACCCTTTCGATAAAAAGATAAGCAAATTCATGCCACTGAGGAATTAATGGAAGCACTACAACCCTGGAAAGCTGTTGTTGGTCTCATAAGGAAAAACAAACAAAAGCAGTCGCAATACAAAATATTCTCTCCTCCTTATTAGTAAAGAAACATTGATCGCCGTTTTGTGGCAGAAACTCACTGCTATGTTCTGTTGGTTTGGATAGATGATAATTAAGATGCTGTGTCTAATAACTAAAGGCAAACAAATATCTAGATTTTCTGAAATGACAGCATTTCTTTCCAGATGTTACATTTTCTGCATTCTTGTTTATGTAAAAAGAAACAAGATGAGTTTATATGGAGAGAAAAGCTGAATTTCTTAAAATGCAAATGTCTGATGAAGATGCCATCTGTTCTAGCAGAAAAAAATTATTAAAATGAATGATGCAGGTAAATGAGAACAGATATCTCTGTTCTAGGTTTAACTATTGGCATTGTTGGTAACCATCTATAAAGGCAGATTAATGAGTTCATCTATCAATAAACGGTTCATAAATTATTATTAATTTTAGACATAAACAATGACAAATAAATTTCAGAAATAATAGTCATTGTTTCAAAGCTGAGAACTGCTTGGTAAACATTTTTTTCTCTCTCATTGAGTAAACGACCAAAATCTCAGAAACTGGACCGCAATCTAATATCTTTACACTAGTAACTATGTCTGGCATCATATTATACTTGCTTTCAATAAACTTTGGCATTCAGAGAGATGCTTGAGAGTTCACCGTCACTCAAAAGCAGAATTTCCATTCAAAATAACAGTTCTGAGACAAATGGGAAAGTTTAATATCCTACGCCACAATTCACCGCGACACGCATAACTTTACTTTAATATAATTTCGGATGACATCTGCTGGCTCTGGAAGGTGGTATTTTAAACATCGAAGGACAAGGTGTTCACGTGCCAGAAGGATGTTGCATGTTATCTTTTAACCTACCATTTATTTTGGGGACACAGAGTGGTCCTCAAACACAAACGGCGTGGCTAGCCAGCAGGTAGCGGAAAACCAAAATATAAATCAATGATGTAAAAGCAGAATCCTGCTATTAGCATTTATTGCAAACAAATATACCCTATCTCACAATTTTAAAAATATATATATATAACTGACAGAATAAAGTGGTAAAATTCTCCTTTCTACATATGTAATTTGTGCAATTTTATTTAATTTCTTCTCTGAATTCTCATAAAATTTGTAAAAGGCTACATGTTCTAAAATTAGACTTTTAACCCTTCTCTTCCGGTTATTTTAGCAAGATATCATTGGGTTTTCCCTGGTTGAAAAACATGGAGGATTGACATAAGGGGAATCATGATAACATCACCTTTATATACGGTCAGGACTGGAAAACAAGGTAACAGCTGCACTGAGGAGTTGTATGACTGGTGATTCTGATAGTGATAGAAAATGTGTTTTTGATTAAAACTGACGCAGCAACATTTCCATCCACATCTTGTTAACACATACATAATTATCCTATAAATAGCATTTCTTGTGAAGTCTGATATTGTGTTTTCTTCCCCTTTTTAAATAATGAAATATTTTATAACTTGTCATTAATTTAATGACTCATCAATAATGCAATTTAAAATTTCTATTCTTGATATCTGGTAATGTCTGACCCCAGCAATGTCGACTGGAATAGAACGTGTAGGAGAGATGGTCTGTCAATTTTAAAAGATACACTGAAAACATCCCATTTATGTTTTTATTTTAATATAGTAAATACACAAAAAATGATTAGATGAAATGAAGAAAACAAGCCACTAAAGACAATTAATATAAATTTTTAATTAATATAAAACACAACAATACAACAGTAGATATCAAAAGTAAAAGAAACAGTGATTTTTAGAACATTTACAATAATACCTGGACATTAATGCACAGAATTCACAAATGAATTACCTTTTATTTAAATATATATAAAGTGATAAGATTAAAAAGATTTTTCTCATGAATAGAATTCCTAATGCACTTAATTTTGTATTCTACCCATTTGTCTCTGTCTCTCTTACTATCTCTAGCAATCTGCATCAACAGCAATGGATTTTATGGCAAAACATTGTGATTCAATTTATTAAATTTTACATTAATATTTTGATATTAGCTCTGTTTTAGGTATAATTTAGTTGTATTAGATTTCCATCTTCATCTAGTTGCCTTGCATGGAAACAAATACATTATTTCCAGATATTGCTGTTTCCCTACAAAATTACAAACATTGCCCTTTTCAGTTTTATTAGAATATTTACAGTAAATTAAAGAGACTTTTATGAAAAGCAAGACAGATTTTGTTTGCCAAACTCTTGAGCATCCAACACACAGTTGTTCATGGGAACACCATGGAGTATCCAATTTGAGGCCAACAACTTGGGTCCTGTGCTTTACTGGTGGTCGTAGCAAAACCGAGTTTTATAGGGAACTTGATTCTCTTGAATGCAAAGGGAATGAGGCCCAGACTCTGGTACCCCTGGATCCTGCCTCTGATCCTGAGGTACCTTCATTATAATTTGAGGCTGCTAGGTCACCTGTTTTGAGAGAGTGCAGCGAACTAAGTGTAATCTGTAAGGCTTTTGAAAAGCGGCCTTCAGGGCCAGCGTGTGGTAGTTTAAAACCAGCCAGATTCTGAAGGACATACACCCAAAATTTGGGGCCTCCGGGTGCTACGGTTCGGCCATGAAAGAGTAACGGACAAATGCACAAACACTTGAAAATATGGATTAGTTGGAGTTGCTTTTTTTTCTAAAGAAAATGCACTTCCAGTATTACTGCTTGTCTCCATTTTGTCTGTGCAAATTATGAAAACCAAGATACATAATGGAAAAAAAATCATTTCAGTTGCTGCATTATTTCCTGATGATATCATTATCTGCCTCAGGTAGCAAGTTCTAATGCTTTTGGCATTATGTTGTAAGAATGGCAGTGTTGGTTGATGCTACAGATTATGAAACACTCCAAAGATGATCTGACAGGGAACTTTGCTAGTGTGACTATTCCCTGCTTGTAGAATACTAAACTTAGAAAGGGGACAATAACATGAGACAAGTGCAGTAACTTCCTCCAAACACTGAGTCTTTTCCAACACTAGACCAACGCCGGTCTGTTAAAGACATTTTTAATTCCTGACAAGACAGAATCTCCATAAAATGTATACACATCAGAATATTTACTGACAAGCTTGAGGTCCAAAATATCCAACATTCCTTTAAATGATTTGTTTTAGAGGAACAAGAAAGGGAAGATTGGGATGAAATAGAAGCCTTGAATCCTGAATTATATTTCACTACAAATCTCAGATAGAAATAAAACTGTTTCAGTTGCTGACATATCCAATAAAACAGCGATGATGAAGAGGAGATGGTGGTGCCATCAGTACACAGGTCGCAGCAACGAGTTGTGTCAAGCACCTTGTGTCCTTGTTGATTTCCACTGTACAGACCGCCAGACTAAGTTAACGGCCACATGGTCAACTTCTACCACAGGAACATGAGTAGAAATAGCTAACTGACATTAAAACAAATAAACCTTACATATTAAAAATAAAAAATGATAATTTTAGGTCTATTTAAGAGGAAAAATAAAATTCTCCAAACATTTATGAAGCATCTGAAAACTTGCAAAAGTACTTTGAAAATAACTGAGCATCTAGTGCATCATTTGATCCAACATTCCGGTGTTTCAGAAAATCAGTACTGCAACAGGTGCTAGGAAGTTATTCCACTATTCCTGTTTTATAACGAAAAGCAGATAAGTCTACGCTGCGAAGACATGCTAGCAAAACAACACCTTAGCTCACTCCAAACATGGTTGTAATCAGGAAAGCTACTCAAGTGCACTGATGTAGCTAGAAGAAGTCGGCATCGACTTCGCTGTGTGGAACAGATGACGTTGGTCAGCTAACTGTCAGGACTCTGCACATTGCCGTAGAAGAAAAAAAAATGGAAAACAAATGCGGAATACAGTTCGCATAATTGCTGAATGCCAAATTCTGATTCAGAGTCAGTGGTTGCTCTGTGAACATTTGTGTTTATATATGCCACTCCCTAATCAGTTGTCTTATACAGGTGTGGGAGGGACCTCTTGAACCCGGCTAGCAACAAATAAGAAACCGGATCGTCTCTTGTCTAAGAAAATTATATTATAAAGTTAGAAACAAAATATGCTTACCTTGTCACATCCTTCTTTCTAAAATGTTATTTTAAATTTTGATTTCCTTTTTTGCCATAATAGTATTTATCTTACTATTATTCCTATTTTTATACGTTTCCCTTCTTGGAAATCACTAGTGTTGATTGACCAACTACACGTACTAAAGGTTTATCATTTTCTTTTATTTAAATTACAAGTTTACTTTTTACCTGATATTTCAACAGTGTAATTACTGATATCCGAAAACTCCCACCTTTAAGACGTGTACAGAAATGTGTATAATATACATTAAGGAAACAAAAGGTTATGTTCATATTCATATTCTACTCCAAAAGAACAATTTATGATAAAACAAGCATTTTTTATGGATTAAAGTTTTGCATATCTTTTGTTTAAACATTGAATAAAATAAGATTTGTCAATCTCTGACTGAAGTACAGACAATAAATGTAAATATGAAAAGTATATATATATATATATAAACATTATATTCGTTAAAATAAAGAGTAATTCATTTTTGTAGCAGATTTTACAAACATGCAGAATATGTAAGTTTTAAAATGCATTAAGGCAGTGTGGAGTCAAGTATGTGACATACAGGTCTGCTGCGGATGAAGGTCGATATTCAATTCCCACTGAGTAAAGAACTGATGTCGTTTATTCTGTATTGGCCTAGTGGCATCGGCTTTTGTCTAGGTACTCCACTTTGACAACAAAGCAGAAGAATTCTAGTAAGATTGTCGTGAAAGAGGTAGGTCCAATAACAACAGTGTACTGCACAAACGCCACGACTGCATAAACAGTTGGCAATACTGACATTCTGGCCTCGGATTGTCCAGACCTCATTAAATATCTCTTGAAAAATGCATGTGCTTACGCTGCTTGCTTAATTGAATAATGAATAAATAAAACTCCATGTCGGTGAGATTTTGCCAGTGCTGTTAATACTTAGACATGAAGAATTAGAGAATAGAAAATCTATCCATAAATACAGTTTGTCTTTTTAAACGAGTTCTGACATAAAACATTACTACTAATGTATGTAAAAATAATTCTGTCACTGATAACAAAAATGTATCTTTAACTAACAAGCGTCCTGTTGCTTCCAAAAAAAGGTGACAAAGAAAAAAAATATATACAGCAAACATTTCCTTGGGGAAATCTAATGCAAAAAGATGTTAACTTACGGTAGAAGTTGTTTCTGTTATAAGTTTGAAGTTTAAATATGTTGAAGTCACCATTGTTCTTTTCCCTGTTTTGAACGGGTTAATGTTTTGATTTTTCACCAGATGACATCTAAGCCCCACATTTGACTGCCCTTTTTTGTTTGTCACTAAGCGTATTTCAGCTGAAACTGTCCAACAATAGTTAAATAATAGATGGCTGATTTTAATAATGTAAGGAAATCAATAGTGGTATTACTGCTAGGTCATGTACAGGTGCCCGTACAATGATGATAATTGGGACGTAAAGATATTGATATATTTTTGAGTTATAATTGAATGAAAGCAGCTAAAGAACCATTTGATACTGCAACACCTTTCTATCTTCTTGCAGGAAGTTTATTTTTTAACTTTTCTTTAAAGTTTTGTAATGAAAAATTAGCTGATGACATTGGCTCTTTTATTCTTGACTGTAAAAAAACGGTGTAGAGGGAAAAAAGATTTGAATTGTATCTACAATTTTATCTCCACAATCAAAATAAGAATTGACAGACGAAACAAAATAGCTAAGGAGTTATGGAGTACTTGCTACCTTACTGACCGATAACACAATGGCATCATGGCTACTCTACCATCTGCATGTAAGGACTCAGGTTTTAGTAGCTAACAGGTGAACTCAATACAACGGTGACATCTTCACTAAAGTGTGTAACTTTATGACTGACACTATGCTGAAAAAACCAAAACCTATTAACAAATAATAACTGACATCTTGCTTTATTTTTTGTCTGTCAGATCAGTGTTATAGTAAAATTTGAGCAGAATCAATGTATGGTAATCTTGAAATAATCATATTAGTTGATTTAGCCATGACTCAATTATTATTTTTTAAATAATACAAAAAAAACACAGGATGCTTGCTTACAACAAATCAACTCTTCATAAAACTTTTTTAAATACGGTTAGAATTTTATTAAGTGCATCTATGCTGTGAGTTTCGAGGCAGGTAGTTTGACAAATGCCACCCATTAAAGACAGCAATAGAAGGTCAGGAACAATTTCCAATTTGTTTGAAGTCTTGAACAAAAGCCGCAGAATCAATCACATAGGTCAATGGTCAGAACCTAACTAACAACAGAAATTTAATTCAGTGCCATTTCTTTGTTTTCCATCAACATCCTAGTCTACAAAGGTAGGCTGTTGATGACATTGCTTAGTGTAATGGTCACCTAACATGTATTTTATGGTCTCTGACATTTCTGTCTTCCACAGAAGAATAAGTTTAGTAACTTGTATTTATGATGCCGGAATCAAGAACTGACTAAAACAACCAGCAAGAGTGTCATGTAATTGGCCACAGTTTGATATAGTGAAGGAAAGTATTGCTACTCCTTAAAAGAATCATATCTCTGTTGGTTACATTGCTTCCAAACTTTGCCAACATGGTACTGAAACAATGAAAACAGAACAATGTTTGAACTCAATCAACTAAAAATCAAAACGGTGATTAATAATCAGTAAGCTGTTTATGAAAGAGATTTATATGGATATATCACCAGTCTAGTGAGAAAAATAAGATAGGATTACCATAAAAAAAACAATTCCTACTCACTGAAATATTTCCTTTTCTCGTTGAAGAACCAAATTTGGAATTCTGTCAAAAATGGGGATGTATTGTGCTGATCGTCTTCTAATTAATACATCGTTATTTTTGAAGACGATATTAAATAAAATACAATATTACTGAATGCATTTTAAATTCTGAATACTACATCTACAGGAATCATTTCTGTCCACAAAATTCCGTTTTGTACTTAAAAATATATTTCCCTGAAGGAGGAGAAGGCATTTAGTGATATCTCATGCATTTTTTTCCTTCCTGAGAATGACACTAAGTCGCATTTTCAATATTATTTTAGAAAAGTGTAAACAGAGTTGGAAAATTCCCATGTTACATGTAATGACAGCAGATAACAACTCACTTCATTGTGTCAGAACATTCGAGATCCTGAACTAAGTGGGAAACATCTTGTCCAAAGAAATTAGCTTAGCAGTCATAGACATCTGAAGCTGCTTCCTATCTGCTGATAATTTAGAAAACCTTCCCATAATGCAACACCGTGAAAACTTGTCAGTGACAGCAATTAGAAGTCGTTAAATTGTCTGTCGGTCTGCAGCCAGCCTCTTGTTATCCTATTTTCTGTCATTTTCAGTATTGTCTTTCCGAGAAAACTTTCTTTGGTCTCTTTTTTGAGGTGGTTTACATTAATGTAAATAATTTTAGCCAGTGCATTATATCCACATCTTCTTACATAAATATGTGGAATAAAGTTTTTATTCATTTTGAAAAACTGCAGAAGTTTATTTAGAAACATTTGAGTTGCTGCTGTTGCAAAGAGGCATAGCAACATGAAAAAGAATGAATCTGGTCATTTGATCTTAATGTACGACTGACCGCAAGATTAGTAATTTTGTTTGTAATTAAGAAGTAAAAGCTAACAAACAAACAGGTCAACATGGTGCTTTGGTAGGCTGTCACCAAAAGCTAAGAACACTCAGGTGCTCTCCTCATGAGCTTTCATAATCCTTCACAGTCAAAAAGATTCTGCAATTATTGGCAGACAAATGGACTGAGACTGCACACATAGCCACCCTAATTCAAAGAGATGTAGACATATTAGTAGGTAAGCATACCTTGTTTGTCTAGTTGTCCATCTGTCATCGTCTATCACATTTATAGCAGCAAATAGTTTCCATTGTTTATTTATTTTTTTAAAATTGTCCTACACACCTGTTGTTGTATAAATTTGGCATTACATTTGTTGTATTTCTTAAAAGGAAATACTGATCTTCACATTTTTAGCATATCAAATTAAGTTTCCTTGCTAATCACAAATCATCAATCATAATAAATACTGTATATAAGTGTTTTGGAGACCATCCAATGTGTGTTTCCAAGTTGTTTGAGAGTAGAGAACCTGTGTGGACAGCAGAGGAAAGAACGCCATTTTGTACAGTGATAGGGCGCAGATTTGTTTGTGGCCTTTACGATAGATGAGACACGGTGCCACCATTGAAAAGTTTCAGGTTGTCTCTCAGAGTCTTCTTGATGTCGAGGAATGTTGCAACGTTCTGACTGATGTAGATACGCTTGAGCATTTCTGAAAAGTCTTCAATATAAGGCATCAAGACAAATCCATTTGGTATTTAGTGTTGAACAGTGGGCAGTACTCTGATTTCTGTTCCCAGTTCATGGTCCAGGTCGGCCATATAAATGTTTTCAGTTTCATTTTTTTCATCTTTTAAAGTTAAATTTACTTGTCTACATCAACTAAAATCTTTTGAAATCTTTGATGTAGGTAAATTATTACAAAAATGTTCATGTATTTTTATGGATATCAGTTTCTTTAATGTATGCAGCAATATAATGTTCATAAAAATACCATCAAGTACAGCTGAGGTATAATTAGATTTTATAAAATCAAAAAAATTGTTAATTTAACCCTTTTTTTCTTACTGTTACTTTGTTACTGACTTGATGAAATAGCTGTATCATCAAGGAAATTCTGATTCCTGAGCACCATGATAATTTGAAATGCCGAACTACCTGTTTAATTAGCACTTACCTTAATGAGTTAACTACCTGTTTGATAATTTTATTTAATTTGGCTTAGAAGTAGCAAGTGGGCAGGAAGCGGTCATGGCTGATGGATGCTTCCACAGAGCAGGTCAAAAATTAAATTCTTAGATTGGTTAATACCATCCCTATCAACAACAGCTGTTGTGAATTTATTCCACTTGTTAACAGTTTTATTGTTTAAAAATATGTTGTGATATAATAATGCTGGAGTGTTGACTGATTTTTATGTTATTAAGACTGATAGGATATAAGTAATTGTAAGCAAATAAACAATTGTGCTTCTGTCCACGGACGACACGACTATGGCATTGTCTAGCTAGTAGACAGCAGCCCATAGGTAAATTTATGACATAAAAACAGGATCCAATTAGTAGCGCTAGTATAAACAAAAATATGTCGTGTTGTAAAGAAAAAAAGGTTTTGCATAGAATATAGTTGCACAATTTCCTCTCAAAATCTACAATACGTGCAACTTTAGTTAATTCCTTTTCTGTATTCTCAACCATGATTTGCATGTGGATTTTATCAAATTTGACCTTTAACCTTTCTGCGCTAGTTATTTGTAGCGGGACATCATTAGATGTCTGTGATTGAAAAACATGTGGAAGGAGATAAGAAAGATGATGGTAATATCTCCTCTATATACTGTTGAGACTGAGCTGCAAAGGTTAAAGCTGCTCTGAGATGTTGTATGACTAGTGATTGTGATAGACCATATAGTTCACTCAGCAACATTTTCATCCACATCTTGTTAATTCTCTGTTTCTTTTCTCTGGATGCTCATACACAGCTACCCTATAAATAACTTTGCCTCCAATCAGAAAGGTTTCAAATTGCCATTCTTTATTCCAGGAGGTAACATCTGGCACATTGGTAAGAATAAAGTGTGTTGGAGATTAATCAGTCATTTTAAGAAAATTAACTGAGAACAATTACTTATATTTGAAAATAATGTTTTTGTCCCAACAGATACAGTAAAATCTGATTACATTCAATCAAGGAAATATAAAGCCATTAATGAGAATTCTTTAAAAATGTAAACGCATCGGTACAAGAAACGATGTTTTTTGGAACAATTAGAGTATGTGAATGTTAATGCCCAAAATTGAAAATAGCTAGGTTCGCACTGTATTGTAGGGTAGAGGTTGTGCGACCAGTTTTAAAAGTTTCTATTTATAGTTATCATGTAAAAAAAAAATATCTTCCATTTTGTATTCTGTCTATGTCTGTCTCTTTTACCATTGCAAGCGTTCTGCCTCGAGAGCAATGGATTTTTTGGCAATATAATGTGATTCAATTTATTTAATTTCATTTTAATATTTCCATATTAGTTTTGCTTTAGCTATAATTTAGCTATATTAAATTTTTAGCTTCATCTGGATGTCATGCTTGCATTAAATTTATCATTTTTATTGAACTATTTACAATAAATTACTGCTTGCCCGGGGCTTTTTTTCCCCCAGTAAAAGGTATTAATAAAAAGAAATGGTTTTCGGAAAAAAGAAATCTTGTCTATAAGAACCATTTATTTTGCTGCAAATGAATTTTCAAAAGAAAACATTACTTTCAGTATTATTGAATGTCTCAGCGGAGACCGTGTGAATTACAGAAGTTAGGATATCGTTTTACTGGCTGCTATTTTTTCTTATGACATCCTCACCCGGTTTGGTTGGACTAGTCCTGATGTTCTTGGCATTTTGATGGATGCTGTAAGAATGGCAGGTAGAGTTGAAATCCACAGGTGATCTGACATGAACATTTCTAGGCTGACTATTCTCTTGTTTAAAGTTTGTTTGCTGATTTTAAAAGAAAAATGAGTATAAAACAAGACTCAAACGAATATGGAATAGTGAACAGCAATCCAAGCTAGTTTTCTTGAAGAATGTTTATTCCATTATCTTTGTAATTATTTGTACAAACGGTTATTTTTAGCAAATTTAGAACTGTTCTGTTTGTCGGCATGTTGTTATTGGAACAATTTTTGTGATATACAATGGATAATATGTTAAATGGATTCATGAAATGCTGTTGTAATGTGGGCAGGGTTACAGAAAATCTCCTTAAATATTAATGATAATGTGAAATCTGCCTTTAGAATTAACAATCGCAACTTATATTACAAGCCTGAGATTTTACAGCAATGCAATATACTTCCCTGTGACAAGGAGTTTATAGTCGACATTCAGCTCAAGATTGGAAAACATGATGATGATGTATAATCACAAGAAAAAATAAAGATTAGCCCAGAATTGCAGGCACTTTTGGTTTTTTTAATAGTAGATGCCTTCTAATAATCTACAAGGATCATATGTGGCCATGAAAAAATCAACTTTGATGAGTTTAGCATTTTTCCAGTACCATAGGTGGCGCCACAGAATGTTATAATCAATGAAGATTTTATCTTGTCATGTTTGGATCCAACCACCTTCAATATTATATTCAATCTGGCAGATGGAACAATACTTACATTAAGGACTTAGTGCGCATACATACAGATGATGAAGATGCAGAAATTGGTTTCAGGTGTAATGATGCAGAAGTTTATGTAATGATGTCAGATAAAAGGGGAAATAAGGTAGAGAAACCAGATGGAGTTATCTGCATTGGCTATATTTAAAAGGTCTCACATTTATAATGCAATGAGAGCCAGGACTCAATGGCTTATCAGGCAATTCTTCTGCAGCTTCAGAAAACGCAGATATTACTACAAAGAGATCACATGGAACAGACTTTTGGGAAAATGTGCTAAGGAATATTTTTAAATTAGTATATTACATCTCAAAATATGATATGCCATTCTCTGACCATTTTAGCTTGCTACAGCTGCAGAAGATAAAGGCGCTGATATTAGAAAGTAGGTGGCATTCTAGGTACAGTGTACAAGAACAGGTGTCTATTGTTCCTTGAAAAAATGTGAAAGAAAATCTGTCGGCAAAGTTCAAAACTTTTGCAAATATTGAAAAACCAACAAGCAGCAAGTCTGGGTTCATCGATTATCTCAGGTGTGAATGTGACAAAAATGAGGAACCTCATTTTATGTTCCTTAATTTAATTGAATTACCAAATCAAACAACTGACACCATATCTGAGCAGTTACTGAACTGTTTAGATATACATGGATTCAGTGATGAATATTTAAAACAACACCTGGTGGTGCTTACAAGTGATGGGGCAAACGTCGAGCTTGGCAGAGAATCCAGTGTAGCTCATTGAAAAATATCCTAGCATTATCTGGTTTGGCACTGCTTGAATCTCGGGCTGAAGTTGGAGTAGATGATGGCATCTCCGATACAAGTGGTATAAATCATTTCCAGATATTGATGGACAAATCATATTTTGCACACGGTTGATCTCTAAAAAGCAATGAAATCTGACTGAGTGTACTGCACATTTAGATCAGGAAATAATTGAAACTGGTCATATTGTTAGCAAAGATGGGTTGCAAGTTCCTTTCTAACTTTCCACCGTATAGTAGAATTATAATTTGCTTTGGGATCAATTACAGGCCATGATGAATGATTGATACAGAGCACAGACATATAGTAACAGATTGTTCAGAACTGTGTTCTTAACCCTTTTTTGGCCGTGACCCAATTTATGATTGTGGAACTAGATCCGCAACCCACACTTCAATTGTAATGTATGTGCTAAAATAAATGATAGCAGAATGAATAATTTAAATTTTAAAAAAAGTTAATATATTTGGTATAAGATAAATATGTAATAGCCTTGAGCACAATGATCAGGGAGCCATGTATGTATAATGGTCAAATGCTCCACTTTGGTGCCGATACAGGATGTACCATCCTCCACAAGCAAACATTTTCCCTTCCTACTTCTTGGCTGACAGTCCAACCAGCGGCTGATCGCAACTTTGCATTGAAGTGTTCGAGTCATTGACTTCAGCAAAGATATCAGACAGGTAGGCTATTTGCAGCATCAATTTAGATTATGAGAATCCTGTAGAAAAGGGATGATTCCTCTCCAACAATAAAATGTCCATCTTGTTGAGCAGTGCCACCTCTTGGTGAAGCTCCATTCCTTGTGACAGCCACCTGACCTCAGAGTGGGACAGTAAATGCACATGCTCCATACCAAAACCAGAGCACACCTGAGGAAAAATCCATGAATTGACAGATCTTGCTTTGATGCAATTTACCACTTGAATGACCTCTTTCATTGCAACCTCCAACTCACCTAGCAGCCTCTAAGAAGCAAGATTTTCTCAATGGAGGAGACAATGAGAGTTATTACTTGCTGATTGACTCCCTTCGTTCTGATAGTAAAACCCTGACATGCTCTGAACATTGCTAGTGCCCCATCAAACGCACACTGAAGCAATGATTCCAGTTGAGTCCTCCTCCTTTGATGAATGAATCCACAGTCTTGAAAATAACTTCTCTTGTTGCGGTAGTAAGTGATGTTTGGCAGAACAGAATCTCTTCTTCCATATTTTTTGAACCTTGATAATGTACATAAGCCATGAGTTTGGCATTGCCCCTAACATTGGTAGAGATTCATCTAGCTGCTGCTTTATTTGCTGTTCTTTCCATTTGAAGAAACATTGTTCTATATCTGCATTTTCCTTCGAGATGTTGTTAACTTTGTTCTGCTTGAATGACTCATCATTGAAGACATCCCCATGGATGACACACACTGAGTGATATGCATGAATCCTAGATTGAGAATAAATTCTTCTTTGCACTGTTGTTTGCCATATTTGGTCTGTATCAAAGGCTAAAATGTAAAACTGGCCAGTGGACTTGGTCATTGACTGGTTGGCAGGCATGCTGACTGCAGATAACGTCATGTGACTTGTTTTTATAGAGGGGAAAATAACATCGGTTGGTGGTTATTGCTCCATTTGACTAGGCTTGATGCCAACATCAGGGATGGTAAAAATTTAGTCAGGATTAAGATCACTCACTGTATATTTACCACACCACAGATATTTCCTCCTAAGCTGTCTACCTCACCATATGCCTCCAATCTGCGGTGCATATACAATCATTTTAATGTTCTTCACATGTTAGCCCTCACTGATGTAAGAGTGATGTCATTAATAACCAATCACAGTTCTAGATACCTTATGAGCATCAGAAGACCCTATCCAATGAGAGGCAAATAAACCAGTGATGTAAAGGATGCTGAATTTAAATAACGCATCACTATTGCAGACACCTTGGGTGCAGCCACTGTTGAACTACCAACCAAAAAGATCCTGGGTGACCCATTCAAAATGGCTTGGCACCCAAATTTAGGGTCACGACCCAGGGGTTAAGAACCACTGGTTCATTATAAGCTTTTTTTTCCTAGGTATTTATAGAAAGGGAATACTACACCTGTTCAAGAGGATAAAAGAGATATAATGTCCCTAGGTGTGACTGCCGGCTTGTGGAACTTTACTCAGGGTAGGATACGGAAAACAACAGGTAAAGTGTTT
Source organism: Nautilus pompilius (assembly GCA_018389105.1). NCBI lineage: Eukaryota > Metazoa > Mollusca > Cephalopoda > Nautilida > Nautilidae > Nautilus > Nautilus pompilius. Next base: position 6,060 of record JACATO010000632.1, on the reverse strand, counting down.
GCAAGATATTTAAAATGCCAACAACACTCAATTTAACAGTTTATAGAGATTATTGCAATGCCTTTGCGTGTAAGATTGCAAAAACACTCCATCCATCACTTATCTGTGCCTGAATAATTCCATGCAGTTTAGCTCAATGTGAGCAAAGATGTAGTAAAATATTTAATCATTTTAGGGTTGTGCATAGAATGCCAAAGTTATCAAGTATTTGCCATCATGTTTGCGAAAATCTACAAACCTCCCCACTCAAAATGGGGTCTGAAAACAGACTTGCATCACTTTCCACATGAAAGCAACACACTGCTTATGACAGGGAAACAAAAAGGTGACCTAACCACAAAAGACCCGCTGTGGAAACCTTACTGGTAGTTAATGAGCCATACTTTTGTGAGTACATATTACCCTTCTCTGGTATTCTTTATATGTTCAAATGTGAATCAATCATTGGGACTGTAATTGTCTTTAATATGAAAAACTTTCTTAAAAAATGCAAGTCTCTAACACTAATTAAAATTCTTACTGACCTTGCATCACACTACAGCTTGACAATGATGTACCTTAAGTAATGATTCTTGAATTTCTACTACATCAGCCAATCTCAGCACTCAAGTTTATGATTAGCGGGCTGTATAGTCAAAAGTGAGTTAGGGGAGATCGTGGCATCCCTACACTTCTTTTATCAGCATCCATTAAAAAAGACTTTTGCTGTACCTAAAGTACGATGATGACGTGAAGATCAAAAGCTATTAGCAAGTAACCTTTGAAGAGGTGTTTTACCTGTTCTCTAAGAACATGATAAAATTTTAGCATTTTGTTTGAAGTCATCATTGAAAGCTTGTACCAGAGTCAGTAACATGAATCAAAATTCACCAAACTAGCAACAGAAATTCACAGCCGTTTAACAGAGGCAAACCTTAGTGCCATTTCTCTGTCTCACACGAACACCATAGTCTACAACTGCAGGCAGTAACTGATGAGGTTGCCTAATGTCTTGATTACAGCTAACAAGTGTTGCCTCATCTTGTAAGGCCTGAACTTCTGTATTTTGCAGAAGAACCATTCCAGCAGCTTGTCTTTCTTAAAAGTGGAAGCAAGAATTGTAACTATAAACAATCAGGTAAAGGTATTTGTTTTTTCCCTATTGCCATTTGTAAGATATTAGCAGTAATTAGAGAACATTCCAGAACTCATACATCAAACTGTATTACCAGTATCTATGTTTTTTTTTTTTTTAAATATGTTACGGCAAGTTTTAAAAAAATCTACAAAAAATTAAGTATTTTCCCCATGGTAAAATGTTTCAGAACAAATCTGTCTATTCAGGCAAAATTCCACGTTTTCCATTTTAATTCAAATGACAAGACTGAATTAAAATGTCATGAGGGGGATAGATTCACCTTCTAAAAGAACTGAAGAAATAAACAGAGAACTACAATGGTGACAAAGGATAAAATGAAAATAAAAACAAAATGGCTGAAAGTTCACTAATCATTGGGCGTGGAACTCTTTTTTCGAATGACTTTATTTGGCCATTATCAAACTAAAGGTAATTACCTATTCTGGATGTCGGTCACTGATGATAAACTCAAACTGTTACACACCTCAAAATATGCCAGCATTTTCTGAAATTCTAGACATTATCTTTTGAATAAGAAATTGATAAAATAAACGAGTTAATAAGTTTGGTTCTGCGGAAACCTTCAATCATCTGGTATTATGTGAAGTGATGTATGTTTAAAAGATTCTAAAAGCAACATTTAGTTAAACCCAAAAGTAAAGTACAAAAATCGTATCTCTTGAAAAGATTTTAAAAAAGCAGAAGAAATAAAAGTTTCTATGATCATGGTGGGAAAGCTGCAGTTGCATCTTTCCTAACAGTTAAGCATGTATGATGATGGGGATTAGTAAAATATGGGCCTGTACGTGTGGTTATTCGGCTAAAGATGAATTTAAATGATTCTAAAGAAATAATCAATTTTTATACATTTATAACCGACAGATGAGATAGAAAACCAAGTAGTATACACTGGATTTTCTGCTGCTGCTGCTGTTGTTGTTGTTGTTGTTGAGCGAGTTGGAGTTGGACTTCCGAACTCGTGATTGAGAGACGTTCGTCGAGCCGACAAGCGGCCAGGTCCACCTGACACCATGGGGCCACAAGGACCCGGGAGGTCGCTCTCGCATCGGGCTGCTGCTGCTGTTGTTGTTGTTGTTGTTGTCGTTATCCTTCACAACCAAAAGGAGATGCTGATTTCCTCCATCTGTCTATTCTTGGCTCCCCCCTGTACTTCTTTGGCAGACGCGCCCAAGATGACTAGAAGTGGTTTAGTTGTAGAAAGATGATACAAAAACTTAAAGGGGATTAGACAGTATATGCAGTTCACTGCTATATTAATCTAGCCACCAATATGAATACATGCATCTGAGCAAAATTGCATATCTAAGGTATGATTGTTTATCTACTAAATATCCAGGAAAGCAGGTAAGCAGTGTATAATATTACCATGCAGAAAATAGGCGCAATCTGCAATAATTTTTTGTTTACATCATGAAAGAACATTACCTGTCACATCAATACTCATCAGCAAGATAATCTTGCTTACATCCAATACAAATAATCCAAAGATCTGTTTAATGCTATTTTTTTCTAGTTTGGCTACAGAGGGCGTGTTACAGCATATAAGAAACTCCTGACCAATACAAATGCAAAGCTTTGGAATGTCTGGTCAGAGGACAATACTGGCAGCTAGTATTTTTCTTCAAAGAGTTTGTGTTTGAGTAGTTCATAATTACACCTGGGTTTAGGGAAAACCTAACAAAAAACTCCAGTGCTTACTTCAGTTCATACTCAAATATGAAGGCAGAAGTGCCACGACATAGACTGCAATTTGGCTTGGTGGAGAGAGAGAGAGAGAGAGAGAGAGAGAGATGGATAGAGAGAGTTGGAGATGGAGATGGAGAGAGAGAGAGAGAGAGAGAATTAGTGCTTGTTGAAGGATGTATCAATTCTGCTGAATACATTTCTATTTGAAAGACATCTTCTACCACTGTAACAACAAAGCATGCTGAGATTCAATGCTCATATTCTTCTGTAAGATGTTATACGTGACATATTTCATGTGACCACAGTCTAAAAGTGGAATCAAGCCATCCAACATTAACATAGAGCATCCCAAACCCTGATATGAATTCAATTGAGCAACAATGGAAGCATCCAGATCATCAAGAGCAGCTTATTCACATCCCACCAACATGGTATAACTATGGGAGGAGCTGGATCTGATCACGATAGAAAATCTTTATGATTCATAATCATTTTACTCCGTTGCTAGTTTTTACTTGATGTTTTCCTCAACAAACTAGCATATTGTAATAACAACAAGTTTCAAAATTATTTTGGCAGAGTACTTTATTTTCAAATGTTGTTTATTAAAAAATCTTAATCCAGATTCATGGAAATGGATAAGATGGGTGTAGTGATGTTATAAAGTCTACCTAGTACCCTGTAAATCACTGGTAAAATGAATCAACAACAGTTGGATAGCTCTGAAATCGTCCAATGCGCATTCTATGACAGGATAGAAAGATATTTTCAGTCAATCTTTAATGGTTGTTGGCATTAGTGTGACATCAGATATTGAAGATGGTAAATGCCAGTGAAGATGAGTTTACATTCAATACTATGTGGTACGGATGCACAGCTTCTATCATTGCTGCAGTTAAATAACAATCCCTGCTGTTTAGATTCTTCTGAGACCAATCTTGACCATTTTTGTAATTTTGCTTTTTATTGTTGACAGTGACTTTTAAAGTATATTGACACCATAGCGGTACCCTGTCTGAATGCAGTTCACTGCATCGAGTATAGAGTTTCTGCTGTTTGCACCATTTGACAAACTCGGAGAATTCTGTGAAGAAAACCGAAGTATGTCCACTCATAACATTTTTCAACTGTGAAATATCTAATCCAGAATCTCTGCTGCTAGACCTGGGGGTTAATTCAAATTGGTTTCCTATCTTTTTTGCCCCGAACACAAACTTAATATTCTATTAAAGGGCAAGTGTGAGGGCATAACCTTGGAAATTCCCCGATAGGATAACCATCTTGTGTGAAGTAGAAGAATCTGAGATCCGCGCACTACTTAACCTTAGACATTAGTAACAGGTCACCAACTAGCATCAAACATGAGGAGAAAGAATAAATGCAGCATGCTCTGCAATTTGACAGATCTGTGACTAGATAATTATTGAACATCTCACTTTCCTCTAGGAGTGACTACTGCCTTCAGATTGATGAACTTTCTGCATCACCTTTGCAAATAAAAAGAAGAGTTGCTCAATGATATTGCTAAGGATTTTCTTTTTTTTTATAATTTAGAACACAACCTTCGGTGTTTGTGAATAAAGTCAAAATTTCGATGATAGACTCCCTCGTAAGTTAAACACCAGGCTCACTGCCGGTGATCTGCCTTATTTATCCCAAATATCTATGTATAAGACATACTAATTCTTACTTTTATTTATATAATATATTCAATGTGTTCGTCTATCAGACAATTCTTAAACATTTATACGAGATTATTTTTTAAACATGAAAACGACTCCCTGCCTTAAAATAGGCATCAGATGCTTAAAAACATTGGTTGGTTTAGCATCTAATCCTCACAGCCGTGCAGAATATCCACATATAAGATGTCTACGTTTCTGCTTCACTTCTCTTCTGATGAATTCCTACGCTGGCTCCAAACAAAACAAATGAAACGTTTAGAGTAACCAACTGGATTAACAGCCTTAAACGTGAAAAGAAAGATTTTGAGCCTTGTTTTATAAATATTTTGCTTATCTTCATTTTGAATAAGAAAACTATTGATTTACTATAGCAACTTGCGGTAGATTTACCAGAATGTTTCCAGGCCTTAAGAATTTGCAATATGTTAAATGATTTAAAATATTCCATCTACAAAAAGTTTAACTTCTTGACATTTAAGAGAGAAATAATTTTCCGAAATAATTAGCGGCCCAGATTGAGCGAACAGAACCAATTTTCTTTAGCTATCTACAATTACTAATCTAATACTAGAGGCCATAATTACAAATAAGCTAAGATTTCAGCATGATTAAATATCAGGAAATATTTTTTAAGAATAGATCAGCGACAAGCATAAAGTGGTAGCATGAACCGCGATGGCTTTCTGCTCGTTTATCGGTAAACAAAATAACCATAGAATGTTTGATTATATATTTTAATCGTGTAAACAATTTCTGAAGCAAAAATTAAAAGCCTCATTCGTCAAAATGAAAAGAAACACAAGCCCATGAATAACAAAACAGGCTGCAATATTTTAAAAGTGCAAGCCTTATATGCAATTATAAGTAAATAATTGCAAAAGGGGGGACCAGAAATTTACACTGATTTAAAATATCAGATAGACGATAGAGATCCAGTATATTGTAATTGTGTTTACCTCGCTTAACCCTAAAGAGGAACCTGATATAGCAGACCATAAAATGTTGTCTTTAGGAGGTTTTGTGTTATTTTACCGAGATCCTGCTGGGAAAACTATGTTTTGAACAGATTTTTTAAAAACTATGTTCCTATAATGCATTATTACCTTCTTCGTTGTGGAAATTTCCACATTGCCAGATTGAAGCAATATAAACGAAAGCTACAGAAAGAAATGATTTAAAGAAAGAAGATGGATACTTTAGCCAGAAATCATCATTTTCAATGCGTTCTTGATGCTTGTTTATCAGCTCGGTTATTTTACTGTCAGCTGGAGAATGGCACCTTCAAATATTTGACTATACTCAAAAGAATATAGAGATTATTAATGTGCACCATCCACTCACCATCTATTTACAATAGTTTCTAACCCTCCTGTTATGTTTCAGGTCTATCTCTCAGATGTTTTGTGACACTTTTTAGCTTAGGGTCGTGGACACAAATCAAGAAACAAAGAACTCTGACCCACAACAGGACGATGAGCTGGAACGTGATAGATGCAACCAAAATCTCAACATAACAGAAAAGGGTAACAACTGTCCAGGCACAATTTCATG